>CM074720.1:132696652-133296652 GCA_037306005.1 Rhinophrynus dorsalis | reverse complement strand
TGCACCTAAAAAAAAAAATCAACACACACACACACACACAGAGTTATTTTAGGTCACCCAATCAGCAAAACCAAACATATTGTGTGTAACGATTTCCATCCTATATAATAATTCGCTACAATGTTTGTCAGAAGCGGTCATGAGCGGTAGAGACTGCCCACGTTGCAGTCATGCGCAGTAGAGACTGCCCCAATGCACTGCAGCTGATACGGAGTGGGGTCCCAGGAAGGTGTGCAGAGAGGACTACGGTCCCAATTCAGGGAGCGTTCGGGCACTATGTACTGCGCATGACTGCAGAGCGGGCAGTGAGCAGAGATGCTCCGGGTACCAACTGAAGCTGCTGGGTGGCACTGTGGCCTGTGTACACGGGCTTTTAAACTAGTACACCGATATTTGAAACTCAACAATTGCATTTTTTGTCAAAGGCTTTATAAAAATGAAGACACCCCCTAAGTGGAAGTCCATGGCACAATACAGTGACACGGCACCCTGGTTGAGAACCACTGATCCACTGGTATGACATTTTTACATTGTATGGAAAATGTTGTGAATGTTCACAAAGCACATCAACTAAGTAAAACTCATTGCACAGTAGTAAGAGGTTCTGGGCCAAACTGATACACTGCATTCCTATGAATCACAATGCTACATGCCCCCATGAAGACTAGACAGAAAGAAAACACGTTGGCCCATTACAGACATTACTAACAGTCATTAATCCCCTGGAAGCTAGACAGATTTCCATTGCATTGCTTCTCAGGGCTCTGGAGAACTCTAGTATACAGGGTATTAAAACACAGACAGTTGTAGTGATGCTGCAAAGAAACAGTGAAGTAAACACTGCATTTCTTTATCCCTTTGAGTGCCAGGGGGTACGCAACATATTGCAAAGCAATGTGATGCACTCCCCTCTGTCACTCAAAGGGTTAAAACAGTGGCTCTCAAACTGGGTTCCCAGCAGAAACTTAAGTAATGACAGAGAAACAAGGCTGGAGCGACAGACAGCATGTTATGTTACTACAAGTGCTCAGTAGAACAAGACTAGAGAAAAGACTGTATGTGTGGGTCTGTGACTAGCAGTAAATGAGTGGAACAAGACGAGAGAAAAGAGTGTATGTGTGGGTCTGTGACTAGCAGTAAATGAGTGGAACAAGACAAGAGGAAAAGAGTGTATGTGTGGGTCTGTGACTAGCAGTAAATGAGTGGAACAAGACGAGAGAAGAGCATATGAGTGGGTCTGTGACTAGCAGTAAATGAGTGGAACAAGACGAGAGAAAAGAGTGAATGTGAAAAGAGTGTATGCGTGGTTCTGTGACTAGCAGTAAATGAGTGGAAGTTCGTAACTTTTCATACAGTGCAATTTTGTTTTCAGTTAGGTTGTTCTTGTGATAAACTCTAGAATAGTGGTTCTCAACCCGTTCCCTCACTGGCTACTAACAGGCCAGGATTTGAGAATTTCCTTTTAAGAGCACAGGTGAGTTAATCAATATGACTGAGCCTCTGATCAACACAATTGTGTTCTAGCAGGGAAATTCCTAAGTCCTGGCCTGTTAGTGGCCACTGAGGGCATGGGTTGAGAACCTCTGCTCTAGAACCCAGCCACTTCTGGGGAAAACAATATTATCAGATCCAATTACATGTTCTCACTAAGCAAATACATTTTAGCCTATTAGTGTAGTTTTATGTTACTGCAACTAACTAGCATCATAATACTGTACATTTAGTATTGGTACAATACTAACACCTAGATGCCAAAGAGGTATCCAACACAACAAAACCATGCACTTGAGACCTCTCTACCATCTAAAGGGTTAGCATGATTATAAGAGATCCATGGCTATTTCATTTGAAACAAATGAGTCCGACCACTGCAAAAGTTTTGAAAACCACTGGTTTAGAGGGAAATTTTCACTAACTTCCTAAAAGTCAATTTCATTAATAAAATGCAAATGAGCAAAAGTACTAAAATGATCATGTTTTTCATGCAGGCTTTAATGTTAGTCATTTGCATATTTATCAATGCGAAGTTGTATGAAACCCACTAACTTTAACCCTTTGAGTGCCAGAGGGGTATGTAACACATTGCAATGCATTACTTACCAATCTGGAACTCAAAGCGTTAATGCACATGCCAATCACTTGAGCCATTTCAGCCACTGTGAAATCGCTAGTGAAAAAAAACGATTCAGTGGCCCTTATTTATAAAAGCAAACTTGGGTTATTCAGTTGGAAAGCCCCTGCACCATAAGGGACAATTTAAAAAGCATGTTCTATTAAATTGGGCTTTTAACCCCTTTAATGCTAGAAAGGCATCCAATTAATTGTTTTGCAATGCATTGGAAACCTCTAGCATTCAGGGGGTTAAAAAGCTCTATTCAAGAGCATGGGAATTCAGAATTATTTTTTTTTACCCCTACAGTGCAGGTGGTTTATTCCAGAATAACTTCAGTTTGATTTTATAAATATGAGCCAGTGTATGGGCTTTATGTATAAAAAGCAAAGTGAAGCAAGTCAAGGCCAAACCAACTGCACCTCAGGGACCAGAGACAAATTCCCGAAATGCTTATTGATATAAATATTTCTTTTAACCTCTTCAATGCTAGAGGTCTCCAACACTTTTCACTGCAATGTATGGGAGACAACGCTAGTGTTCAAAGGATTAAAACATTCCATTCAGATTAATGGGGATTTTTATTTGTCCCACCACTGTACAGTTGGTTTGTCCTACAATTGCCTTTACAAATCACAAACAGGTCTTATATACATACCTGGGAACCCTCCGGATTTGCCCCGGAGACTCTGGTTTTGACAGAGCTTTACCGGGTCTCCGGGGCAGAGGCAGATTCCTCCGGATGTGGGGAGTTTCTATTGAAACTCTGCCCACATCTGCAGTTTCTCCCGGTGTTCCTCCTTCCCCAGCCTTCTGTGTGACACCTTTAAGCTCTGCCCCCCCAACTCGCATCAAGCCCTGCCCCTTTTTGACGCGATTAACGTCATTATTGTCACCCCGGGCAGACCTCAATTGGAAGTTCCCAGGTATGCTTATATATAAAAGGCAAAAGTTGTTCAACTCTGGGACAAACCAATTATACTGTAAGGGAGAAATTAAAATTACCATTTATTGAAATGGGGTCTCCTATACATTCAAGGGGATAAAGGAAATCACCCCTTTACAACTTTGTGTAAATCATTTTGTTATATATCGTATATAATGAAAAGTGTATAAATATCCTATATAATAATTAGCTAGAGAGTTTGAAATGAAGCAGTCATGCGCAGTAGAGGCTGCCCGTGATGAGGCTGATACAGAGAGGGACGCTCTGAAGGAACATCCCACTCCGTATCAGCCGCGGCGCGGGCAGTCTCTACTGAGCATGACTGCACCGCGACTGGCTGGCACTGTATCAGCCGCGGCGTGGGCAGTCTCTACTGTGCATGACTGCCATGCGACCAGCTGCCAGGGGCATTGTGACCCGTGTAACGGGCTCTTCACCTAGTATATATATATATATATATATATATATTTTTTTTTTTTTTTTTTTTTTTTTTTTTAAAAGCTTGTTTGGAGAAATTAAAATAAATAAATACAGCCCTGTACCTACTTCTGGCAGACTGCGGTTACCTGATCTATACTGCAATCTGCCTCTCTCTAGCCAGCCTCCTTCGATGATGGAGGCTTCTGTCTGTAAGGGGGAGCACTCTCATTGGTCAGATATCGATCTCTGCCTATGAGAGCACTCCAGCTTACAGACAGAATCCTCCGTCATCGGAGGAGGCTGCATAGAGGGAGGGGAGCGGAGGCAGAGCGGCAGACTGTGGAACAGATCAGGTAACTGCAGTCTGCCCGGAAGTAGGTACAGCTCTGTATTTATTATTTTAATTTCGCCAAACAAGCATTTTTTTTGTTTGTTTGTTTGTTTTTTGAAATACACTTTTCATTATATACGATATATAAGAAAATGATTTAGGCAAAGTTGTAAAAGGGGTGATAGATCCCCTTTAAAAGCATCAGTCACGTTGTTCTCTGTTTAACTGAAGCAATCTTAAAGGGATAGTAATCCTTCGTTTTATCTTAATTTTATTTTGTAGGCATTAAAAAACACGAAGAACGATATAAGTCTTATCTCTCAAACCTTTACGGTTTGAGAGATATTCACAAGCAAAGTTTCCCCTCCCTCCCTTTTTACCTAGTGTAAGCCATCTCTTCTCAGATGTGGAATCTGGTTGTAAGACCAGACAGATAACAGAGGGGGACAATCTTCTTCCTATGAGAACAATGAAGGCCCTGCTTCCCTTGACAAGTTTTTCAGGTTTTTACCTCATATTAATTGAAGATTGTCCCTCTCTGCAGTCTACCTGGGCACCTCCCTTCTGCTCTGGCTGAACAGTGTTACATCAGCAAAAGGGGCAGGAGGGGGATACCTTGTCATTGAATTACTCTTGAACTACAACTCTGACAGAATTGAAATAACACTCTCCAAAGTACAAATACTATGATGATTAATTAGAGCTGCTTTTATTATGAAACATTGCTATCCCTTTAAAAGAAGAGAGACGGATGAGTATCTGACTGAAAAACTCTCTTTGCCAGGTAAGTTCTGCAAATCATCACCTGATCTCTTGCAGCAAATCCTTCTAAAAATGTATTACTTTGAAAATTGGGTAAAGTGTAACTTGTCTTGCTAAATCTAATCCAGGTTAATGTTTATCAGCATAACGAAAACTAAAAAACTGCTGGATATCTAAACTATCCCTCCAGTCCTGATGAGGTTAATACTTTTAAGCATTTGGTATATTTACACTGAATCACTTCCTTTCAGCTACACGTTAAAGGGTCAGTATCACCAAAAATGCAAAAAAAAAAAAAAAATGAAAAAGGCTTAAATATTATGTTATTCTTGACAGAATTTGTAATTATTTGTTAAGTACTTAAATCGATCAGAATAAAGATAAGAAGAGTGTCAACTTCATCAGGCTTGTTCACAAACTAGTAAAACCTTAAACAGCCATAACTGTTTTGTGATTACAAGCCATCCAGTTCAGTTGACTGAAACTCTACTTTCATTTATAATTCTACTTAACCCTTTTGAGTGCCAGGAGATACGCAACACATTACTCTGCAATGTGCTGCATACCCTTCTGGCACCCAAAGGGTTAAATCATGCTTTACATCGCTCATACCACTTGTATAAACATATGGGTCAAATAGTCATACACAGTTTGCCTCCAGATGAATAGGAAAAGCATGTTAACCCTTTGAGTGCCAGAGGGGTATAGAAAGTAATGCTCTAGCACTCAAATGGTTAATAACATGTTATGGATTTGGTGTTTATGCACCATAGAAATAAGTTTTACCAATGCTGGGTAGGAGTATTTGACATTTAAAATATTTTAGGCAACAATGTTCATTTAAGCATCAGAGGTGTTTCAAACACAAACCGTTGTGGTATGTAACCCTTTCAGCATAAACAAAGCAATGTGATGGACACCACACTGGCACTCAAAGTACTAATTCAACAGGTTGATTGTTAGGCCTCTGGTACAACATCGCTGGTCCAGCAGGGTTAAAACTAGAGCCAACTGATCTCTTACACTCTTACGATGTAACACAGGGGCTCTCCAGCTGTCGTTGGACTGCAATTCCCATATCAGATAATTTGAACTGCATGAGAATAGATTGAGGGCCACTGTATTTCTCCTGCTAATAAAGAATCATGAAACTAGCGGAGAATGAGGATGGGAGTTGTAGTCCAGCAGCTGGACAGCCACGCGTTGCTCTACTCCGTCTCACATATTTCACTTAGTGCAGCTCTTTATAATCTGGCAAACCATCCCGTAGGCACATTACACGTATAATCCAACCCAGGTATAATCTAAATTAACACTATGAGGACCGGAGGCGTCTCCCAAACCATCAACAAGTATATTTACACGAGAAACAAACCGAGGTATAATCTAATAATTACACTGGAGGAGCAAAGGGGTATCTCAAACAATCAATATGGCTATTGTACAGAAAACCAACACAAATATAAACTAAACAATTAACCATTTGAAGACCAGGGGCGCAATGTATGGAAAAGCAATGCTTTGCATCCCCTTCTGATCCTCAAAGGGTTAAAGACAAGACAGAAACAAATACACTTCTGGTCCATGTGTCTGCGATACACTCACCCTTTAACCCTTTGAGTGCCAGTGGGGTACTCAAAGGGTTAAGTGAATAACCCACAACAGTCTTGAATGGGGCAGTCATAATGGATATTAACAACACAGTTACACAGGAGTACTGAACTATTTGTGTTGCAGTAACACACAGCATGAAATCAAATCTCCATTAACCCGTTGCGTGCCGGGGGGGGGTATGCAATGCGTTGCTTACCCCCTCAGGCTCGCAAAGAGTTAAAACATACATTCTGAGGTAGAGGGAAAACAAGGCAGTAAACTGATCATGCACCCTTTCTATCCTCAATCATATTTTCTTGATCATTAAAGTTTAGGGGAAAAGATAATTGATTACCTCCTTCTTTAGGTGTGGGGCAACACAGTCTTTGGTAAGGAAAGCTTCATTGTTGGTGGGATGGGGTGCTGGGGTAAGGTTCCATGGGTGATGATGGCTTGGTAGACAGTAGAAGCAGTTGATTAGGTTAGTACTTGAAAAGTATTGCTCCCCTCCCCCTGGATCCAGCAAATCCTTCAGAAAACCAAAGGAAAGTAGAAAAGGGGCAGGCTGAGCTCTACTAAAGCGAGGCTGGGTCTGACTTTGTCACCATCTCCTCCTACTCTCCATCATCCTCCAGCATCTCTTCCCCCCCTCCGCCTAACACAGCCGCCCTGGAGACCTGACACAACGGTTATATGACACCTTCCCCTCCTCTTTCTCTTCCAAGCACCCATTCAGCTGGCATCCTCTGCTGGTTTGGAGGATTATTCTTTTAATTTACAGTTCACCCCCTTTTGTTAGAGCTAGACAAAATGTGACCCTCCAGCTATTGTTGTACAACAATTACCATAATCCCCAGCCGTCCAAAGGCCGATTGAGGATGACGGGAATTGCAGTCAACATCAGCAGAAGAGAGCTACAGGCTGCCCATCCCTGAGAAAGAGTGGTAATCGTCTCATATTTCTTACTGAATAAAACAATTTTATACATTATGTTTGAAGGAGCAGAACACTTTACTGAAAAAAATAATAAGTTACAAAGCTTTTACTGCTGAGTAAAACAAGGCCTGCTAGGGAATTGTTCTTTCAAAAAGCCATTATGTGTTATGTTTTGAATTAAACTGTTGAGAACAGCACCATCTGGTGTCTAAAAGATTATTTCTCTTTATTATGCAATATATGGGAGAGCTTGAGCCACTGACTATAAATCTCCATAGTAAAAGATAGGAACAACATCACATGGGGACCACAAAAGAATATTACAGCTAAATGTGTTTTTAAAAAATTTTGAGCTGTTAAACATGACATATCTCCCAGTAGTGGGAATAACCTTGTTTAAATAGCAGGAAAAGCCCTATAACCCCTTTACGAACACTACAATTTTGTGTCTTGAATTCCATGCAAAATTTCCTCATTCTTATTATATGTTTTCACTAGTTAATGTTTAGCGCATTGATTCTTGACCAGGGTGCTGCAGCACTAATGTTCCATGGGTACTAGTTTAGGGTGCCCCTGTTTAACTATACATACTTTGAGAAAAATGGGTATATTGAGTTTGAAATAAATATTTATGAACTTTATTATCACAATAAGCTAGTTCCTGCCATTGTGAATATGAGGCACATGAATGACTAATATTTTTGTATTTGTACCCCCTCATTATTCAGCTGACAAATAACCGTAACCCTTTGAGTGACAGAGGTATATCCACCCACTGGCTATCCCTCAGACTCTCAAATTGTTAAAGGGACAGTAAAACTTAAGATGTAAAAAAATATATGTTGAAGGGTTTATGTCCCCAAATAAAACAAGAGTACTCCCACTGCTGAGAGATATTTTATTAAAAAATTATAACATCTCAAGCTTGAATTTTTTAGGTACAATGTCACAGTGGCCTGAAAATTTACAGTGGCGCTGTTGCTACACCATCCTATGGAGATTTATGGTCTACGGACCAGAGCAGTCCATAGGATGGTGTAGCAACAGTGCCACTGTAAATTTTCAGGCCACTGTGATATTGCACCTAATAAAATTAAAGTTTGAGCTGTTATAATCCTATATAATAATTTGCTAATGTATGTTTGTCAGAAGCCGTCATGCACAGTAGAGACGGCTGCTCGAGCTGCAGTCATGCACAATAGAGACTGCCCGCACAGCGGCTGATATGGAGCGGGTGCTCCGAATTCAGACTGGAGTCCTGTCTGAGCACCTTCCTGGGACCAAGCAGTCCCAGGAAGATGCTCAGAGAGGACAACGGTCTGAATTCGGAGCGCCTCTATCTGTATCAGCCACTGCGCGGGCAGTCTCTACTGCCCATGAATGCAGCGCAGCCTCTGACTAGAGGATACGGCCACCAGCTGAGGTTGCTGGGTGGCACTGTGGCTAGTGTACACAGGCTTTTCAACTAGTTTTTTAATAAAATATCTCTCAGCAGTGGGAGTACCCTTGTTTTACTCGGGATAAACCCTACAACATATATTTTTTTATATTTTAAGTATTACCATCCCTTTAAAAATCCAGTGTGCCTTGAGAATTCCAGACTATGTGCTAGGGGTGCCTTGGCCAAAAAAGATTTTGAACCACTGGTTTAGTGTATCTATGCAAACTATGTTTTTTTCTCTTTCAGGACAGAATAAACTTTCTTTCTTTTAGTACCATATGTAAATATATTAGTTATTCCCAGGAGCATGACTCTGTGCCTTTAATTGTGAATCTTGTGTCTTCTACAAATAGGTTCATAGAAGAACCATATTCTTAAATATGGTTGTAACACCATATTTAACAACCGTATTTAATCAACTGCTGTAAAACTATATGTAATGCAAACTGTGTGGCACAGTTTTAAGCTTTATGCTTTGTACTATTATATGTAAAATTATTAAACAGTGTAATACAGTAAAAACAGTAACTAACCACATAATACAGTATCATACATTATACAGGATCATATATAAGATAAGAACTTTACAAAGTTCTTATTTTAGTGCATCTTAATCCCTGCATTATTTTTACATCACTGACGTGAATGTGAGCCTAGTACGGAAAGTAATAACTTTGTTATAAATCAATGGTTCCCATACTTTTTCACATAATAACCCCCCTTTGCATGCATTCTTATATAATTTATTTGTAAGATTTTTTGAAAAATTAATTGTACAATTTTTATTGTGCCTAACATTACTACAAATACAATATCTATCTATCTATCTATCTGTCTATCTATCTATCTATCTATCTATCTATCTATCTATCTATCTATCTAAGAGATTTCCTGATTCACTGTCAGCCACGCCCCAGGGTGTTACAAGGGTGGAGTTATGCCAAACTCCCCGTTTGGCATTTGGCTGAGGAGGAGGTAGGTGGCGTAATGCACACTACAGGTTGGCTGAGGAGGAGGTGGAGGAGGCAGGGTACTAAATCCCCTGCGTTCTCAGCCGAATGGATACTGCATGTTTCCTTAGGAGAGAAAGGCAGGGAACAAAGCCTCCTCAGCTAAACGCAATACAATGTATGAGTTGCCAACGGAGGAGTAATGAAGCAAAGGGATCGGTAACGGGGGGGTTAGGGGATCATTGACATGAAAGGCTTTCCAGATCCCACCCACTCCTACCTGGTACTTTGGGTAGAATGGAAACAGTAGAGCTCTCTTGCTCCCCTGAGTCGCTTCTTTTGATCTTCCAGCCACATCGGCTGGTAGATCAGTAGGGGGGAAGAGGCATCAGTAGGGGTCCTGATGCCCCACCACGAGGTCTAATTAAAAAAATAAACTATTTAATTGCACAAGTAATGTTCATTTTTAGGTGGTGATGTTGGTGGGTGGAGTATTTATGCAAATTTTGTAGGTTATGTCTTGTCCTGTTGACATCTCTTTGTGTAAATGAATAAATGAGTTAGAACAAGACCAAAGTATTTTATTTACAGAGACTAATTTATAAACATAAACACTTAACTCATATGTTCTCTGTATGTCTGCCTTTACCAATTTAGATTGTAAGCTATCGAGTAGGGACCCCATTTCCATTGTTTCATTTTCCTAAGTCACCCCGTCTTGTCCAAACCCTTAAAGGGGAACTTTCACACCAATTAATGTTAATATGGATAGAATCCTCAGTTGCTGTGTGTCATAACACTGTATTTTAATTTGTAAATCATACTCAATATACTGAAATCTTTGTCTGTACAATTATCTAAAGCTAGCTCCTTGTTGTAAAAGCTGTACTGCATGGCTTATTAGTTCCTGCCCTCTCTGCTTAAATTCAGCCCATTGAGGTATAGCTTGCGCTCTCAGAAAGTGAGGAAACAAAAAAAGGGACAGTATCTTCAACGTCCATTAACACGGTTATGGTTTTCAGACACTCAGACATGGATATGGATAGTTTAGTAAAACACAATTTTATTAAACAAGAAATAAGTACGGTAGTACAGGCAAAACTGTAGTAAATGTAACGGCAATACAGGACACAGATACAAGAACAAAGTGTAGACAGTAAGGTATTCCTGTAGACCCAGGATCTGGAATAGTGCAGCAGCAGGGAGAATCTGGTATTGAAACAGAGGATCCCACCGGGTGGTAGGAACGACAGGAGGAGGCACAGTATGAACAGCCATAGGATTCCTAGAAAGCTAGGGAGGTCAGCAAGACTGACTGGAACAAAGGCAACAGATCACCTAGAAAGCTAGGTGTGGAGTAATACTGACAAGGTATGGGAAGGCAACCGAACCCCTAGTACACTAGGAGGTATAGCAGTACTGACAGTAGTAAGGCAAGGCAACTGAACCCCTAGTACGCTAGGTGGTATAGCAGTACTGACAGTAGTAAGGCAAGGCAACCGAACCCCTAGTATGCTAGGTGGTATAGCAGTACTGAGAGTAGTAAGGTGTTACGGTTTTTATGACACTCAGACCAATAAGTGAAAATAAAACACACTTTATTAAAGTGAATAATGATACTCACGCCCGCTAGAGGCGGTAGGTAATATACAGATAATGTAAACTGAGAGAATACAAGGAAAATAGTATTATGGACATAAATGCAAGACAGTATGCCCTAGGATGGTATAGGCCCCAAAGGGGTTAAAGTCCAAATATGCTCAGTCTCAGATGTGGAAGTTTGACACGCCCTTGATGTTAAATAGGCTGTGCTGTACAGACGAAGTTCATCAGGTGCAGAGGAACGAGCTGCCTTGCCAAGGTGGTAAATGATAAGCAGAATGGGTAACAACTTAGCCCCCACGGGCGTAGCTACAGGAACTGCTTTAGTATGTGCAAGTGCGAATAGCCCCTTAGGGCAATATGGAAATCGGCCTGCAATGCAAGAGCTAAGAGCCTCCTCAAGTGTAATCGAATGCAGTAATGCTAGAGCCAGAGCCACTAGCCCCCTCGGGCTTAGTACCGAATAGCCAACACTGAACCTCTCTGCCAACACTCTGGGTATACGATCTCGTCGGTAACCAACACCGGAGAGCCTTTAGCGCCCAAACGGCCCAAGCTTCGTGAACACTCTGCAACGTAAGACTAGAGTTGCCGACAGAGAGCGGCCAACTCAGCAGCAGTGTCACTTGTAACAAGGCTTGTACTGGAGATATAGAGAGTGAATATGAGGCAGCACTGCAAGAGTTAAAATGCACGTTTACTCGAGGCTTCAGCGCTACTGCAAGGCTCTGTAACGTTACTCGAGGCTACAACGCTACGGTCAGGCTCTGCAAGGAGAGGAAGGCCCACAGAATACACACAGCTCTGCACTAGAACGAGACACAGCACTATCGAAGGAATCACCAGGCTAGGCAATGGCACACTCGTGGGCAGCAAGGACTGGAAAATGTCGCGACGGCGACAACTGGAACGCAGGTCACTGGAACAGGCTGGAAGTCGATCTTCGGAGCAGGAAGTCAGCCGGACCGGGTCATACACAGGCAGGAACGTCAGACTAGCCGGGTCAGGATCCAAGGGTGGTCCGCAGACGAGCCGAGTCATACACAGGCAGGAACACTGGAGAATAGTCAGGACAAGCCGAATCGGTACACAGGAACTCAGAACACAGGAACACAGCAAAAGCACTACTGGCTCAGGAACACCACGAAAGGGCAACTGACCAGAGAGATAGCCAGGTATAAAAAGGTCATCAGGAGGCGGGTCAAACTCAGTCAGCAAATCAGTGACATCCACAACAGAGAGTGACAGGAATCACAGGCACTGTGATAGTACCCCCCTCTCAAAGACCCCCTCTCCTAGCCTGAGGTTTGGGTTTCAAAGGATATTTAGAGTGAAAGCTGCGTACTAATCTTGGAGCATGGAGATCCCCCTGATCAATCCAAGAGCGTTCCTCAGGACCATAGCCCTTCCAATGAACCAAATATTGCAGCTTTCCTCTAAATCTCCTGGAGTCAACAATACTCTGGACTTCATATTCCTCTTGGCCCTGGACGTCCACCGGCCCAGGAATCACTGGCGTAGTAGTATATCGATTGCACACCAAGGGTTTCAGAAGAGACACATGGAACACATTATGAATGTGCATAGAGGGTGGAAGCTCCAGAGCATAAGAAACCGGATTAATCTTGCGGATAATCCTAAATGGACCAATGAACCGGGGAGCCAATTTATTGGATGGGACTTGTAAGTTGAGGTTTCTGGATGACAGCCATACCCTGTCCCCAACTTGAAATGAGACCGCTGGAAGGCGTCTGCGATTAGCGTGCCGTTGCTGCCGTCTGAAAGACTGACTGAGGGACCTCTGAACCTGTGCCCAAGTGGAATGAAGTCGTGCCAAATGCTCGTCTAGAGCAGGGATCTGCTGTGCCTGAAAGGAGTCCGGGAGCAGACAAGGCTGGAAACCATAATTCACGAAAAATGGGGAGCTCCCGGACGATGAGTTAACCGCACAGTTCCTGGCAAACTCTGCCCATGGCAACAGGTCAGCCCAATTATCATGATGATCGGAGACAAAACAGCGCAGGAACTGTTCCAGTCCCTGATTGGCACGCTCAGCGGCCCCATTCGTCTGGGGATGGTAGGCGGAGGAGAATGATAATTGAATGCCCATCTGACCACAAAATGCCCTCCAGAACCTAGAAACGAACTGGCTCCCACGGTCGGAGACAATTACTCTGGGCACTCCGTGCAGACGGAACACCTCTCTGGCAAAAACTATCGCCAATTCCTGAGCCGATGGAAGGCCAGTCAGAGGCACAAAATGTGCCATCTTAGAGAATCTGTCGACCACCATAAGAATGAACTTGTAACCTCTAGATGCCGGTAATTCTCCCAGAAAGTCAATGGATATATGAGACCATGGACGGTCTCCGTTAGGCACAGGTTGTAATAAGCCCACAGGGAGATGTCTAGGGGTCTTGGCACGGGCACATGTGGTACAAGCTGCCGTGAAGGCAGCGCAGTCAGCTCTCAATGTAGGCCACCAAAATAGTTGCGAAAGAGACCATACTAATTGGTCCCTACCAATATGCCCAGCTGCTTTAGAGGCGTGATAGGTCTCCAAGAGACGGGTACGGAAAGACTCTTCTACAAAACACTTCCCCACTGGGGTTCCTGGAGGTGCCCGTGATTGTGATGCCAGTATCTCCTCCCCCAGTGGCGAGGTTATAGTAGTGCGAATAGTAGCCAGGATCCGATCTGGCTGAATGATGGGTACCGGGACTTCCTCCCTCTCAGTGTCAGAAGCGAACTGACGTGACAACGCATCGGCCTTGATATTCTTAGAACCAGGGAGATAGGATACTAAGAAATTGAACCGGGACAGAAACAGCGCCCACCTGGCCTGTCGGGAAGACAGTCTTTTGGCCTCTGAGAGATAGGTTAGATTCTTATGGTCAGTAAGAATTAGTACTGGAGTCTGAGTGCCCTCCAGGAGATGTCGCCACTCCTTAAGTGCCAGTATGATGGCCAACAGTTCCCTGTCACCAATCTCGTAATGACTCTGGGCGCTGGACAATTTCTTAGAAAAGAACCCACACGGCATCAAAGCTCCACCTCCCACAGGACGTTGGGAGAGCACCGCCCCAACCCCAACATCTGAAGCGTCAACCTCCAAAGTAAACGGCAGGGAGGGATTAGGGTGGGACAGTACAGGAGCAGATGCAAAGGCAGATTTCAGGGTAACAAATGCGTTTTCAGCTGCCTCAGACCACTGAGAGGGAGAAGCGCCCTTGTGAGTCAAGTCTGACAATGGCCTTACAATTGTAGAAAAGTTCTTGATGAACTTCCTATAATAATTCGCAAAACCTAGGAATCGTTGAACGGCTTTTAATCCCTTAGGCCGAGGCCATTGCAGAACTGCAGCCAACTTCTCCTGATCCATGGCAATGCCATTTTTGGATATAATGAACCCCAGGAATGGTACTTGAGAAGTATGGAATTCGCACTTTTCCAATTTGCAGAATAACTTGTGCTTGCGAAGTCGGAGCAAGACTTCTGAGACATCTTTAATGTGTTGGGCGAGGTTAGCAGAATGAATTAGTATATCATCTAGATACACAACCACACAGGACTGAAGCAAGTCACGTAAAATATCGTTAATCAGTTCCTGAAATACTGCAGGCGCATTGCATAGGCCGAATGGCATCACCAGGTATTCATAATGCCCTGTCCTGGTATTAAACGCCGTTTTCCACTCGTCACCCTCTTTAATTCTGACTAGATTATAGGCGGCTCGTAAGTCAAGTTTGGTAAAGATCGAAGAGCCCTTTAATCTGTCAAATAATTCAGTAATAAGTGGAATGGGATAGGCGTTCTTGGGCATCAGCTTATTCAACCCACGGTAGTCAATGCAAGGCCTGAGTTCCCCACTTTTCTTTTTTACAAAAAAGAATCCGGCACCAGCCGGAGACGTAGATTTTCGAATGATTCCCCTCTCCAGGGCATCTGTGATATACTCCTCCATCGCCCTATTTTCCTCACAGGACAGTGGGTAAGTACGCCCCCTAGGAGGCACGGCCCCTGGAGACAAATCAATGGCGCAATCATATGGCCTATGGTCAGGCAATGCGCTGGCCTCTCCTTTGCTAAACACGTCACTGAATTGTCCATATTCTGTTGGCACAGCTGGAGAGGTACACATAATCTTAATAGGGAGAGAAAGACAATTCTTGTTACAATACTCCGACCAAGAGTTAACTTCACACCTTTGCCAGTCAAATTGGGGATTGTGTGTCTGCAACCACGGGAACCCCAAAATAACTGAATGATGTGGGGAACGAATGATCTGAAATTGTATCTGCTCCCTGTGACAAGCCCCCACAGTCATAGACACTGGGATAGTCTCGAATGTAATGAAAGCAGGATCCAGGGGTCTGCCATCAATGGCCTCTATAGCCACAGGAGAGTCCTTTTTACATAACGGAATGCCTTGCAACTCAGCAAAGGACTGATCCATGAAGTATCCGGCTGCCCCGGAGTCCACCAATGCTAAGACTTCTATGACCTTGTCAGTCCAGGCAAAAGCCACCTGGATGGTGGGTTTAGTGGTGCAAGTCTCTAGGGACTGTTCAACACCACCTAGGGCCTGTCCCCCAAGGTACCCTAGGTGCGTTCGTTTCCCGGCCTTACAGGACAATTGCGTAATATATGACCTGGTTTGCCACAATATAGGCATAAGCCTTGCCTTCTACGATACAGCTTCTGCTCTTTCGTGAGCCTAGTAAAACCTAATTGCATAGGTTCAATGCCATCAGCTGTTTGCTCAAGCAGCACGGGTGGAGTGGGTGGGTTAAGGAACTGGTTCTGACCATAACTCTTTGCTTTGGTCCTTTTAGCCAAGCGTCTCTCCCGGATGCGAGAATCTATTAGCATGACATAGTCAATGTACTCGTCCAGCTCGCTGGGTACATCTCGAGCTGCTATCTCGTCCTTGATCTGTTCAGCCAGGCCCTGAGAAAAAGCAGCAAGTAAGGCCTCATCGTTCCAGCCAACCTCTGCTGCCAAGGTCCGGAATTCAATAGCGTATTCGCCCAGAGTGCGTTCGCCCTGCTGAATCTCCATCAGCCTTTTGGCAGCAAAGGCAGACCTACCAGGAACCTCAAACACACGTCTGAACTTCGCCACAAATTCTCTAAAGTTCAGTGTGCAGGGTCTGGCACTCTCCCATATCGGATTTGCCCATGCCAAAGCTTTGCCCGTCAACAGAGATATCATAAAGCCGACCTTGCTACGGTCGTTAGGGAATGCCTGAGGTGCCAATTCCAAAAATATCTCCAACTGGTTAATGAAACCTCTGCATAAGGAGGGTTCGCCATCATATCTTAGGGGTAACGGTACCGCTGCCGATAACCCTCTTGTGTTAGTACTGATGGGTACCGAGGGATTCTCCGGTGTCACGACTGGGGGGACCACCGGATTTGGACCAGACTTGTCCAAATGTACTGTACGTTCAAGCAACGTTTGTAGAGCCAGTGCCAATTGGTCCAGACGCTGCTCTTGGACATCCATTCTCCAGTGGATGTTCAGAGGATTACTTTCACCCTTACCGTCTGAGGTCATGGCCCTTTCGTACTGTTACGGTTTTTATGACACTCAGACCAATAAGTGAAAATAAAACACACTTTATTAAAGTGAATAATGATACTCACGCCCGCTAGAGGCGGTAGGTAATATACAGATAATGTAAACTGAGAGAATACAAGGAAAATAGTATTATGGACATAAATGCAAGACAGTATGCCCTAGGATGGTATAGGCCCCAAAGGGGTTAAAGTCCAAATATGCTCAGTCTCAGATGTGGAAGTTTGACACGCCCTTGATGTTAAATAGGCTGTGCTGTACAGACGAAGTTCATCAGGTGCAGAGGAACGAGCTGCCTTGCCAAGGTGGTAAATGATAAGCAGAATGGGTAACAACTTAGCCCCCACGGGCGTAGCTACAGGAACTGCTTTAGTATGTGCAAGTGCGAATAGCCCCTTAGGGCAATATGGAAATCGGCCTGCAATGCAAGAGCTAAGAGCCTCCTCAAGTGTAATCGAATGCAGTAATGCTAGAGCCAGAGCCACTAGCCCCCTCGGGCTTAGTACCGAATAGCCAACACTGAACCTCTCTGCCAACACTCTGGGTATACGATCTCGTCGGTAACCAACACCGGAGAGCCTTTAGCGCCCAAACGGCCCAAGCTTCGTGAACACTCTGCAACGTAAGACTAGAGTTGCCGACGGAGAGCGGCCAACTCAGCAGCAGTGTCACTTGTAACAAGGCTTGTACTGGAGATATAGAGAGTGAATATGAGGCAGCACTGCAAGAGTTAAAATGCACGTTTACTCGAGGCTTCAGCGCTACTGCAAGGCTCTGTAACGTTACTCGAGGCTACAACGCTACGGTCAGGCTCTGCAAGGAGAGGAAGGCCCACAGAATACACACAGCTCTGCACTAGAACGAGACACAGCACTATCGAAGGAATCACCAGGCTAGGCAATGGCACACTCGTGGGCAGCAAGGACTGGAAAATGTCGCGACGGCGACAACTGGAACGCAGGTCACTGGAACAGGCTGGAAGTCGATCTTCGGAGCAGGAAATCAGCCGGACCGGGTCATACACAGGCAGGAACGTCAGACTAGCCGGGTCAGGATCCAAGGGTGGTCCGCAGACGAGCCGAGTCATACACAGGCAGGAACACTGGAGAATAGTCAGGACAAGCCGAATCGGTACACAGGAACTCAGAACACAGGAACACAGCAAAAGCACTACTGGCTCAGGAACACCACGAAAGGGCAACTGACCAGAGAGATAGCCAGGTATAAAAAGGTCATCAGGAGGCGGGTCAAACTCAGTCAGCAAATCAGTGACATCCACAACAGAGAGTGACAGGAATCACAGGCACTGTGATATAAGGCAAGGCAACCGAACTCCTAGTACGCTAGGAGGTATAGCAGTACTGGCAGCAACAAGGCAAGGCAACCGAACCCCTAGTACGCTAGGTGGTTTAGCAATACTGGCAGTGAATTGGCTTGGCAACCGAACCCCTAGAATGCTAGGAGGTTCATCGATACTGGCAGCGATTTGGCAAGGCAACCGAACCAACCAAGGAACGAAGGCCAAACTCTCGTCATCGGAGTCACTCAACCCACGCACCAGCCCACGGTCGGGCAAAGGACGCTATAGACCCTTGGACAGGCCGAACAGCCGCACAGACCAACGAGGTGCACCAGGAGCGACAGCCAACCTTGTAGTGATGGAGCGACAAGCTGTGCTGGGTCAAGTGTAATAGGTGCGGGTTTCTCAGGAAGAGGAATACACTGTGCAGGACAGGTACTGACTGTGCAGGGCAGACAACGGGCCAAGTAGGAACCCGGACAGGATAAGCAACCAGTCGGTTCTGTACACAGAGCAGGAGCGTCAGCCAAGCCGGGTCGGTACACAGAGCAGGAGAGTCAACCAAGCCAGGTCGGTACACAGAGCAGGAGAGTCAGCCAAGCCGGGTCGGTACACAGAGCAGGATAGTCAGCCAAGCCGGGTCGGTACACAGAGCAGGATAGTCAGCCAAGCTGGGTCGGTACACAGAGCAGGTTAGTCAGCCAAGCTGGGTCGAAACACAGAGCAGGATAGTCAGCCAAGCCGGGTCGCAACGGAAGTCAGGAACAGGTGATCTCGCAGGAACGTAGTCAGTCGAGCTGGGTCATACTCAGGATACCAGGAACCACAGGAACAAACGATAGATACTGGAACACAACGAAAGGGTGCTGCCATAATGACAGCACTCGAATATAAAGGTAACCAGTAAGAGGAGTCATCTCTGATCACCAATAAGAATGCTAGAAGGAAATGACCAGGAAGTAGCAATGTCGCAAACGGAGTAATCACGAGCACCGTGATACACGGATGTGGCTGGAGAGCAATGCCAATCAACAGCCACCTCAGCAAGATGTCCTCACTCTCCCTCCAGGATGCGCTGCAAGGACACAGTATTTTTCAAGCATGGGAGAACAATTCCATAAAGTTAAACATGTGTTTTGGATATATTCAAGATACATTAATGTAATGGTAGGGGAGTTTAGAGAAGGTGAAAGTTCTGCTTTAAATTGTAAAGCTCCGTATAAACTTGTGGCGATATTTAAATAAACATATCCATTCATTCATATACTAAAGTTTAAATAATAATTAATGTGAGTGTTATTGCTGTGGAGCAATGTGATACACTTATATACACACCATACAGTCTGATCTCCTAAAAGAGGGACACAATGGAGGGAAAGAGGTATGTGGGAGGTATGTGTTTGTATTCATATTTTATGTACTTTCAATAAAGTTTTTGACATGTGTAAGGATTAACTGAAATGCAAAATGGTCATTTATCTATCAAATGTGGAGTAAACAAGAATGTTTCACTCATATCCTGCTATGTACAATTTACTAAAGGGATTACACACTAAAAAAGGTACACTTCAATAACCTAAATCTAATTTTAAAGCAAAGCAATTGAACCACATGAGTTAAATAAACACTATTGATTTAAATTTGATTTTTAATCCCCTGAATTATGGAAAGGTTGAAAGTCCCATTTAAAGCAATTGGAATTTCCATTTTCTCCCTGTGATGCAGTTCATTTTCTCCAGAATTGCAACTCATGGATCTTATTTGCAAAAAAAAAAAGGAGCAATTATGGAGCACAACAGCTGCACCATGGGGAAAAAATAAAACTTCATATTGATTTTAACCTCTTAAATGCTTGAGAGAGAAACACATTGATTGACAATACATTGAATACCTCTCTAGGATTCATCAGCTTAAAAAATCTCAATTTAAATCATTGAGGGTTTTCATTTGTCTCCTACGGGAGAGTTGGTTTGACCACAAATTGCACCTCTATAGCTTTATGAATAAGTCTTATAGGTCCTTCTATAGCAAGTTAAACAGGAGCAATTCTGGGGTAAACCAAAGAAACCACAGGGATATGTAAAGAATTACATGGATTTAAATGGGCCTTTTTTAAAACACTTTAAAGTTTCAAAGGGGATACAAATGAGAGGGGAAATAGGAAAAAGAATGTAAAAGGAGAAGGAAGAAAGAGAGCAAGATATGGGGGGACGCTGTGCACTCAGAAAGAATAGAGCAAGACTCTCCAATTAGCTAAGGCTCCCAGACAAGAGACAATTTATTCTGAGTACCCCTAAGTGAAGATGTTAATTTGTCCATGTTGTAGTTATCTCCGATTTTGTCATTGTTGGTCCTCTGAACTTGCCTCCTAGACCCAGCCGGAGGCAGGGGAGGGCTGGCCTGGGGGGCAAGGGGACAATTGCCCCCCAGGCTGGTCATGAATAAGGGCCAGTGGGCCACTGCCTCACTCAATTTCCCATTTGCTGCTGTAAATAGAGTAAACAGAATTTAAGGAGCTACACTAGTATTGTGGTGCCATTTCAATTGTAAGCTCTGTGGTACCACTAGTGTAGCTCCATTTCAATTGTAAGCTCTGTGGTATCACTAGTGTAGCTCCATTTCAATTGTAATCTCTGAGGTACCACTAGTGTACCTCCATTTCAATTGTCATCTCTGTGATATCAATAGTGCACTACCATTTCAGTTATAGGCTCTGAGGTATCACTTGACTTAATCCATAACATTAATGCCAGCTATAACATTAACAAAAGGGGTTGGGCTTGGACATTGGGCTGGAGCGGTAATAGAAATAGACCACTTAATTGTACTTGCCCCCCAGGCCAAAAGTTGCCAGTCCTCCCCTGGCCGGAGGATTAGAACTAAACCCAGCCGGAAATCCGGTCCCAGGACCATCAGAGGCTCTTCAGCAGAGCCAAGATCGCAAAATAAATAACTGAAAAATAACTGCTTCATTGGAACGGTCTACAATGTGTGCTTGTAAACCACCTCCCTGGAGAATGTATGCTTGAACATCCCTGATACATAGCCCTCATTGTATTAAATGGATACAGATACCATGCAATGGATTTCACCAAGTGACCCTGTGAGTTCAAATGACTTGTGTAATTTGGTAATTTTCTTATGACAATGCCAGTTCAAAGATATGACATATCCACCTGTAAACTGTGATACATGATATCAATGAACATTTCTAATTTTTCTGTATACATATCCATGGCATGACCCACCATGGAACCATAGGTCAAAAGGATGCACAGGTTACCCTTGGAAGATGACGCTCTCCCTACCCCTCAAATGCTGTTCCTGATCCTTGTCACTAATAATAAATGATAGCACCATATGGCAACATGTAATGTCATGTGAATGAGATGAACCATATGCTATGAACTAAAGAGGGCAAATTTGTTGCTGACAAGTGCACCCTAGGGGAGACATAACTAATCCCCCATGCAACATTGATTGAGTGGTAGAGAGGTCCTCAATGCCATGAAGAAACAATGTGTTGTGAACTTATGTAACATAGAAGGGTTTAAGAGCTCAAGTGAAATTGTTTTGAATCCCCGTATGTTTCATGTGATGCATTTTGCACAGTTCTGAAATGCACTCCCCCAGCTCAGTGTAATGTGTAACAAGCCTTTCTCTATGCTACCTGTGATGAACAGGGAATATTCAGGATGTACACTTTGGCTGCTTAGGGATATGTTTATGTCTCAAACACAGGTTGTATTGCACTGCTGTCACAGTGCCTTACCTCGGCCTGCACCATTCGGCCGGGAGCAGGGTTCTGGTCTGATGCTCTGGTGTCATTAGCTCCGTCCTTCTTGCCTGCTGCCTGGTCGCATATGTTTCTTGTTACTGGCATCATAAATCAGGCACTTGCCTGGACGCCTGTTATAGGCCCAGCCTGGGGCTCTGGAAGACTCCAACCTTACTAAATGCAGACATGAGTCAGTAGTTTCCATTGTTGCAATTGTATTGTGTGGAGTTTGCCTGAGTGTCATTTGGCATACACACTTTGTGGTGATGCAGTTGTATTGTCCACAATACTTGTGTGGGAACACTGATCCTGTTTGAGACCAAGATTTGCTAACATGTTGCCCATCAACTGTTGTTGAACTCCAACACATGATACCCAGTCAATATATTTAAGAAGGTACATTTTTAAACTAAGCTTTACAATGGCAACTAATCATATTTTAAAAACTATTAAAGTCTGTTTCATCAAAGGAAGTCCTTGATCACACATCAAGATTAGCATCTAACTAGATCTTCTATCCCCTTCCAAACAATAATAAGGCATCTATGTTTCAATGATATAGGACTAGGGTTGTGCCAAATAGGTTAGCAGACCATATATGCTAATTTTCAAGAAAGCCAAAAAAGTTTGCAAACCTGGACCCAATTAACCTCTAATCTGAATGAAAATGTCAATTAAACTAAAAAAATGATGTGTAAGAATGAATCTAAATTCTTCCATGATGAACTACTTGATAAATACATCTAAGGATCTTGTTTTAAGTGATATTAGACACCTGATATTACTATATCACGTTTGATATTAGAATAAAGAGACTGTACATCAAGCATTAGCCATCTATAATCATCCTCCCAAGTGAAAGACACTATGTCTTGAAATAAATGTATGGTGCCCCAGAGATAAGATTTTAAGCCCATCACCTGCATTTGTAAGTAATATTCCCGATATTATGGTTTGGCCCATTGGTGATATTAGATTTCTATGTATCTTGGGATAATAATAGATGAAAATTCTAAGATTTATTTACATAAATAAACTCACATTCAGCTCCCTCAATGGGACCACACAGATGGTGGGGTTACCGCCCAGGACCCGGCAAAATACAGAATCCATAGGGATTCAATCTCTGGATAGACTCCATTTGAGCTTTGGATAAGCTGGAAAGAAGTCAATGTTTATTTTCTTTAAAAAGAATACATAAATCCCACGTGACTAAGCTATAAAGAAGCTCTACATAATGTCCCTTATATGTGGTAGGATTAAAAGTAGATTTAGACTTAAAATGTGTGGGGATACATTTTTCTAAAAAAAAAAACTATATGATCTGTCTTACTAGCACTCATCACTGAATTACTTTACATATCTATTCTCTTCTCAAAAATGTATTTTAATTGAAAGCTTCCTGGTATAATGATTGAGACCTGTAAAGATCTGAAAAAGATCCAGAGTGTGGCTTGGACAAAACGAAAACCCTTAAGACAATACAGAGATCTCAAGACTATCTTTGGAATTGACTAGACTTGTGAACTTTTTCCTGCTTTCCCCCTTCCTCTCTTTCCTCTTGTAATGGGAGATATGGATTTATATGCCCCCATTTGCTCTGGTATTCAGGTATTCCACTTCTTGGCTAAAAATGAAAGGAAAAGATACAAATGAACTGTGTGGAAGTTCCATCATATTTCCAGTAAAATTTGCTAAGCAGCTCATGGGACCACCAAATCTACCTTCACATGTGACTGCTGTACCTAATTGCTTTGTAATGGTTATACAACCCTTGGTTATATAGTGGATAATTTGTTATTTTGTTTGGATATTTATTCTTCACTTAGAAACCAGTTTTATTGGTACTTTTTTAGGGTAATTACTAGGGATGACTCTATAATTATAACAATGAGGGTCTCCCCCACTATGTTGATTAGATTATCTTGATCATGAACTAAATTGAGCTTTGTTTGAAACAACATAAGGAATATAATTTTTAATGTTACATTTAATGGATTTTTCAGCACTTTTCATATATAATTGCAATAGGTTTAGTCAGTCATTCCTTGCACTATCTATCACTGTGCCTGTGATTGCCTCTGCGACACTGTGCTTGCAGGCAACATTGCTGTACTTCCTGGTTGGCGCGCTGAAGCACATTCGCAATTCTTATTGGCCACCACTAATTACCAGTAGGAGTCTCCACCCACTTGCTAGGCCTTATAGGCGTCAGCCTGCCTTTACTCACTTGCCCTTTCGTGGTGTACCTGTGCGCTATAGCTCTTGTGATTCCGATGCTCCATTTCCTTGTATGACTCCTGGCTCGTTCTGACTTCGGTTCTGTTGATCCCTGACTGCTGATTACCTGTTCCAGTCTGACTCCAGGTTCTGGCTGACTACCTGTTCTGGTCTGACTCCTGGCTTTGGCTGACTACCCATTCCGGTCTGACTCCTGGCTTTGGCTGACTACCCATTCCTGTCTGACTCCTGGCTTTGGCTGACTACTCGCTCAGGTCTGATTCCTGGCTTTGGCTGACTTCCGATTCTTCCTTTACCCGTGGCCTACTGTGTCAGCTTGCTCTCTCCATGCCTAGCGCTGCCTTGTCCGAGCAGTGCTCAGTCTGCTTCAGTCCATGTCACTGGCCTTCCTGCTGTCTGTTGTTCCGCTCTAGGCCATTGGGTACCCTAGCGCTCTAGGGATTCTGTCACCATTGCGTGTTGGTTAATGTAGAGCGTTCTAGGGATTTGTGTTCACCATTGCCTGTTGGTTATCCTAGCGTTCTGGGGATTTGCTGTCACCATTACCTGTTGGTTACCCTAGAGCGTTCTAGGGATTCGCTGTCACCATTGCCTGTTGGTTACCTTAGAGCGTTCTGGGGATTCGCTGTCACCATTGCCTGTTGGTTATCCTAGAGCGTTCTAGGGATTCAATCCTTTGCCTGTTGGTTACCCTAGAGCGTTCTAGGGATTCTCAGTCTCTGCTACCTGTTGGTTACCCTAGCGTTCTACGGCCTACCATCTCTGTACTGATCTACCCTAGTGTAATAGGGGATTTTACCTTTGTTCACTGGGGTTTCTCAGCTGCTCCTGCACTAGTAGCTGTTACCATCCTTGCTACTAGTCGTTATTCGTATATTCAGTCAGAGTGTTGTTTGCCTCCCTGCAGTCAACTGATCCAGTGCTTCCTCCATAACTGGCTAGTGAGGGTTAGGGAAGTGCTCCGGCACGGTCCTTACACCTGATCCTGTGAGGGTTGGGGAAGTGCTATCTTACGTTATTTTATGCTGATTCTCAATAAAGTTATTATTTTACTGTATCTGTACTTCTCAGTGTCTTTATTCCAAGTCACTCCATGACACTATCACAGTCTTTCATTTTTGAAGTTAGGAACATTTACTGTAGTTTTTTTTGTATTTTTGTAAGTAGTGCTCTTTCCTATGTTATGTACACATAAATAACTGGTCAGAAACGCTCAGTTAGGAACAAACCTAATATAGATTTGAGAAGGCTCTTTAGGAGTGGTGTCCTACTCAGGGTGCAGTCTCTTTTTATCTCAATAGTGCATTTCAAAAAGAGGAAATATCTGAAAGCACATCTGAACAAGAGAAGCAGCCAACCCGAGAGTACGTTTCAGCAGTGTCGATCAGTGAGGTGTAGCTGATCTCTCTGGGCACTATGAGCAAGGGGTCTGGTTTCCCTTGTTACCTTTAGGGTGACCAAACCCAAGAGTACTTTGCATACTCAAAATTACTGGTCAGAGATGCTCAACTATGAACGAACCTGCTATAGAGTTTAGAAGGCTGTATAGAAGTGGTGTCCTTGCCATGGTGTAGTCTCTTTTAGCTCACTAGTGCCTTTCATAGAGAGGAAATATCCTAATCCACATCATATTGATCCCGCCGAGACAGCAGACTAGCCACAAAGTGCAAGGCAATTCCTCATTGGAAAAAAAAGAAGCAGTGAACCTAGAAATATGTTTCAGTCTTGTTGGGCCATGTCAAGGAGGTATAGCTGATCTCTCTAGGCACTGTGAGCAAGGAGTCCACATCTGGATTCCTCTGCTACTGTTAGAGTGAATAATCCCAAGGATAATTTGCATAAGCAAAACTACTGGTCAGAGACGCTCAACTAGGAATGAACGTGCAATAGAATTGAGCAGGCTATATAGGAGTAGTGTTCTACCCAGTGTGCAGTCTTTTTTAGCTCACTAATGCCTTTCATAGAGAAGAATATCCTAAAGCACATCGTACTGATCTTGTCAAAACCTGTGACTGGAGGGATCAGCTGTATCTCACCAAAGAGGCCCAATAAAGCCAAAACTTATGTCTGGGGTTGGCTATTTCTCTCGTTCAGAGAGGAATTGTTGGGCATTTCGTAGCTGGCCTGTCATTTGGGCAGGACCAGTATGATATGCTTCAGAATATTTCTTCTCTGTGTATGGCACTTTTGAACTAAAAGAGATTGCACCCTGGGCGTATTCCTAGTGACCTGTTAGCGTATCCTTACAGGTATACACGTATGGGAAGACTTTGGTGGCAGGGATGGCTGGGCGCTTCCCAGAGATCTAGATGTTGGGAGGACATATCATTAGTATGTGACAGATACTGTGATTTGATCTACGCATGCATACGATAGTGCAAATAATTACGTTTATTTCATGTACCTTTTGCATTGTGTAAGGGGTACATTTACAAGTATGTACTTGTTTAACATTCCAAACTAAGTGATGTATATGTTGAATGTATTGGTTCACAGCAATTGGCTAATGTGGAAATCTGTAGAGAGGATCAGTGCTAATCGCCCGTTTAATCGGCTGATCATCTGGGGTTCTCATCCTTATTTTCATAGGCAGGTTCTCTATTATAAGCAGATAGGGGCTATTCGTATGTCTTTGTGCACAATTCTAGACCAGCTTTCAAACTGGCCTAGTTGGATCCAGTGAACATGGATAAAGAATGGGCCTTTGCTATTTGTTTCTTTCTGTTGTCTGGTCATGAATAAACTGAAGGAAACCAGAAAGGCGTAGAGCAAATTTTAATTTTATGTTGTTGTTTTAATAAATAAATGTTTAAAGTAAGTTCTCAAGAGCCTGTCATGCTACATCTGCACCAAATGAGCAGGGAGTGGGTAAAAGACTCGCCAGTTTTCATGAACATAGAGTCCTGCAGCATCATCTGTGGAAGAAGCATTTCAATAAGTTTAAATGCATTTAAACCATCAGCTTCCTCTCATGTTTTTCTATTCTCAGTAGCAGTCAGGAGAATATTTATTGAACCTGTTTTTGTTTAATCATGTTAATTTACTTTTTTATGAGTTCCTACTTCCACTTACAGTGATACGAGTTCCCTCGGCCTGCAGTCTGTAAAAAGAGTTTGCTGACAGAACAGTCTCTGCAATGGATCATAAGAAAATCGGGTGTCTTACTCTCTATTTAGGAGTGGATAATTGTTTATAGTTAAACATATTGTTTTTAGATATAAGGAAGCAGTTATTTTTAGGGATTTTAGACTGGGACAAGATCTGATTTTTTTTCAGGCAGGTTATTCCAGGCTATTTAAACATAAACAATGGGCCTTATGTATAAAGATAAGGCTGAACTATTCTGGGGCAATCTAACTGCACCACATGTGACAAATAAAAATTTCCATAAAGTTAATGGCTCTTTTTACCCCTTGAATGTAAACAGGTCTTCAATGCATCCTGTAGCCTTGAAGGGATTTAAGGCAAAATTCAATTCAATGGGGATCCTGAGAATTCTTATTTGTCTCCAATGGAGCAATTGGCTTGCTCCAGAATAACTCCATAAAGCCTAATGTCTCTCCATGTTTAAGAAGCCAACAGCCTCTTTCAGTACGGACAAAAGACACAGCCATGGGACATTGGCCCATATTTATATGGAGTTATTCTGGAGTAAACCAACTGTACCATAGGGGACAAATAAAAATTCCTGCTAAACTGAATTTGGTATTGAACCTCTTGAATACTAGATTGGTTTCCAGTGTATTGCTTTGCATGCATTTGAGACCTCTCTGGCATTCAAGAGGTTAAAAAGCTATGATCAAATGTATGGGGTTGTATTCATTTTTATTTGTCTCCTGTTGTGCAGTTAGTTTACGCCAAAACAACTCCAATTTGCTTTTATAACTATGGGCCATTGTATATTAAAAAGGCTCACATCAATGATATCATAGACATACCTCCATACATGCATAGAAAGATAGACATGTCATGCCAGGCATTTTAGAATCGCCTTACACTATTAGTCCCTGCCATCTCTGCTGAGAGGCTGTTCCTGAAATCTTTCAACCTTTCTGCAAAGTACTTATTCTAGTTTTCCTCTATTTTCTGATAAGTGATTCCCTTGTGAGCTGTATTAAAACCATTAATATATTTAAACCCTTAACAACCCACTACGTGCCAGGACCCTGACTGTGTAAACTTCCCATAAGGACCCATGACGGTCATGGCACGTCATGGGTTAAATAATCGCATCTTACCTCAGTGCACGCTGCTATCATGCTTTTCAGGCTGAAACTGAGCACTCCATGACGGGACCGCTCAGCTTCAATCCTTGTCTGTTCTACCGGTACACATGATCGCTCCAGGAGCAATCACATGTATTGGCATTTTCCTGCACAAAGGCAATATGTTCCACACTTTGTCTATGTGACTGCTCTCTGCCTCTCTCTTCCTTACTATGAAAGTAATGAAAAGAGAAGCAGAGAGCAGACAAAATAAAGAAGGAATAGAGGCCAAAAGCTGGGGGTATTAACTCCTTCAGCGCTGGATCACTGAGCAGGATAAATGCAGGTCTTTTTTGACCTGCTAACAGCAGCTCTTTTTTTTTCTTTTAATAAATCCAAAAACAGCACATATTGTATTTACAAACACAATTTATTAAACAATTCTACTGCAGTTCAAATAAACATAAATTGTAATGTTATTGTTGTGGAGAAAAGTAATACACTTATACATACTATGCAATCTTATTGAACAAAAAGGTGGAAACTAGGGGTTAAATGAGGGACATGGGGATTTTTTCACCCCAGAGGAAGAGTGCCCACTTAAAACTGCTCATTTCGTAGATATAAATGACCAGTCATACCTTTAATGCACTCTAGATAAAAATTAACCCATTGCGCCCAAATGATCACAAGAGAAAAAATAAAAAATGTGTTTTTTACACTTCTTAACAGTTTTCTTTAAATTTAATAATGTAAATGGTGGGTTATCCATATAAGTGTGGTATCAAAAGAAACCCCCACTTGTGCGTAAACAAACGGTATATAATTTATGTGAACGGAATAAAAGACTTACAGGGAAAGTACTGTTGAACAAAGACATAGTCAAAAAGGTCAGAATTGCTCCGGTCCTTAGAGAGATAGTAACATTTAATATGTAATAAAATATATATTGTAGTATTTATCACCCTGAGTAAAAAAGGGTACTCTCACTACTGAAAGGTGTTTTATTCAAAAGTTATTACAGCTCAAAGTTGAATTTTCAGATGCAGTATCACAGTGGCCTGAAACTGTACAGTGGCGCTGTTGCCACACCATCCTCTGGACAGCTCTAGTCCGTAGACCATAAATCTCCATAGGATGGTGTAGCAACAGCGCCACTATGACATTGCACCTAAAAAAATTCAACTTTGAGCTGTAATAACTTTTGAATAAAACACCTTTCATCACTGGAAGCACTCTTATTTTACTCAAGGGGATAAACCCTACAACATATTTTATTTTACATTTTAAGTATTACTATCCATTTAAGTGCAATCCACCACAGATTTCTCCAGTCCTTAAGGGGTTAAAGGTTTCCATCATACTACCCCTCTCCCTCTTCTCTTCCAAGCTATACATATTACATCATTTGAGTCTATTATGGTCACTCTGTCACATACCTCCCAAGTGTCCCTATTTCGGAGGGACAGATCCTCTTTAAGACCCAAATCATTTTGCCCCTCTTTCCCACCCAGGTATCCCTCTTTTTAGGAGATCAGACTGTGTATATAAGTGTATCATATTGCTTCACAGCAATAAAACTTACATTAATGTTTGGTTAAACTTCAGTATTTGTGTTTATAAATGAGTCTGTGTAAATAAAATACTTTGAACTTGCTGTAAATTATTCAGTCACACAAAGCGGTGTTAGTAGGTCATGAAATAACAGAAAAAGTCTCGGTAATGCCCCACCCACCAGCCACTCCCCAGCAACACTCCCTAAAACACAAGTGTCCCCCTTTGACTATTTGAAATGTTGGGAGGTAGACCCTGAACATTTTAGTGGCTCTTTGAATTGCCTCCAGAGGAGATGTGTTCTCCAGAACTGTACACAGTACTCCAGGTGAAGCCTTACCGGTGATTGATCACAGTGTTGCTTATTGTTTATCCTTGGGGCACACCAAAAAGTCAGTTTTTCAAGAAATGCCTACTTAATCACAGATGAGTAATCAGTGGCTCAGTCATGATTGAGCTGTTTGTGTTCAGTAAGAGATCTCCTGTAAATATGGTCTGCTGGTGAGGCTTGAGGACTGGAGCTGAGAATCACTGATCTATCAAGTGGAATTGGTATTTCTCCCTTCTGTGAATGCCACTTCCACTACAATACATCATGCAGTTAGATTTTCCCACTACTTTACTACATTGCTTACCAGCCCTTCAAATCATCTGAAATAATAACTACCAAGTCCCTTTCCTCTGATGTTTTTCTATCCACAAAGTACCAAAATGATAATGAGAATATACACAATGTTGTTTTATTATTTTTATTATTAAATTATTAGTAAACTATTTCTAACAGCACCACCTAGTGTTTACATTACATTTTTACAATAGCTTTCTATGGGAGCAAGACATAGACTACAGTCTCAATACAATACAACAATACTAGCTCCACCACATTTTTACAGTTTAGGCTGTAATACATTTTTAAAGAAACATTGCCCAGTAGTGGAGGAGCAGTAACGGAGGCGTCCTTGATTTACTCAGAAGGAAAAGTCATACAAAGTAGTTATCTTCCTAAAAAATGCACTGCTTCTTTAAATGGATATTAATACTTGAATTTAAGAACATTTAATTTTGTTCATATTACTGAAGTAAATTCCATTGCTTAAAGTTGTATATTTTAAGAGTTATGTGTGTTACTTCTAACACATATATTGCAATCTGCATAGACATATGGAAACCATAACCTATTTTTAATAACTGCATAAGTCCTCCATTGCCGGAGGTGAAGCATTATATTTTTCATGCAATGCATGTTCCTCTGCCTGCAAAAAGGTTACATACCATTCTATGGGTGTTATGTATAAAGTCATAAGTGAAGCAATTCTGAAACAAACCAAAATCACTATAGGGAAAAATCAGAAAAATCACATTGATTTAAATGCATCTTCTAACCTCTTTAAAGGAGAACTATACCTTAAAGGGACAGTAATACATGAAAATAATTTTATTTGATATTGTAGCCCTTAAAAAAACATTAAAAATGATATAAGTCTTATCTCCCAAACCTTTATGGTTTGGGAGATATTCACAAGCAAAGTTTCCCCCTGAGTGACGTCACCGTTCTAGCTCTCAGATTTGGAATCCGGTCCCGGAACGGCTGCAGCTCTCCAGAAGTGCCCAGATCACAATCTTTAAAAAGAATTTCTTCATTGGAATGGTCTACAAAGTGTGCTTGCAAGCCAGGAACACTTTGTACACAGTTCCAATTAAAGTGATAATAATGTCTAAAAAAAACTTTTTTTGCATTTAGAAGAGCTCAAAAAGCTGATCTAAATGCAAAAAACCGTATCTCTCAAACTGCTATGGTTTAAGAGATACGGGCGTTTGAAGTTTGATTTCTCCTACTGACAGCTGTAAAGCTGTCAGCAGGAGATTCGTGTTGGTCGACACTGTGGCGCTTGAGAAGTGCCGGGATCTCGTTACTTACACGGAATCTCTTCAATGGAATGGTCTAAAACATGTGCCTGAACACTAGGCACATGTTTTAGACCATTCCATTGAAGAGATTCCGTGTAAGTAACGAGATCCCGGCACTTCTCAAGCGCCACAGTGTCGACCGACACAAACCTCCTGCTGACAGCTTTACAGCTGTCAGTAGGAGAAATCAAACTTCAAACGCCCGTATCTCTTAAACCATAGCAGTTTGAGAGATACGTTTTTTTGCATTTAGATCAGCTTTTTGAGCTCTTCTAAATGCAAAAAAGTTTTTTTTAGACATTACTATCACTTTAAGTAGTTTTTTTTTTTTAAAGATCGTGAACTCAGCACTGCTAAAGAGCTGCTGGTTGATCTGTGGACCAGATTCCAAATCTGTCCACTAGATGGCAGACTTGGCTGAAACAGCCAGGAAAAGGGAACTTTACTTTATTTTACTTGTGAATATCTCCCAAACCATAAAGGTTTGGGAGATAAGACTTATATGATTTTAAATGTTTTTTTAAGGGCTACAATATCAAATAAAATTATTTTCAAGTATTCCTATCCCTTTAAGAATAAGTGACAATTAATTTATCAGAAGAACATACCTAGTTAAGTGTCCTTCAAACAGGAGTAAGGTATTTTTATTTACTGTTTTTATTTGTATTTGATCTCTGCTAATTATTTCAGATTACAATCTGATTAAAAAAACTAGTGGGCCTTAAGAGTCATAAAGGTCTGTTGAAGTCTATTGTTTGGTGTTAGGCTTAAAGTAATAGTAATGTTTTACAAAAACAGCAGCTCCGGTTAATCTTCATAGTATTTGAGCCATAGAGAGTGTTATTTCATTACTGTGAGCGTTGTAGTTCAAGAGTAATTGAATGATAAAGTTTCCCCCTCCTGTTCCTTTTACCTAGTGTAAGCCCCCACTCCTCAGATATGGAATCCAGTCCATAGACCAGACAGCTCACATCAAGGGTCAATATTCTTACTGTGAGAACAATGAAAACCCTGCTCCCATTGACAAGTTTTTCAGCTTTTGCCTTATCTTAATTGAAGATTGTCCCTCTCTGCAGTCTACCTGGACACTCCCTGCTGCTCTAAGCTGAGCGGTGTTACATCAGTAGAAGGGGCGGGAGGGGGATACTTTATCATTCAATTACTCTTGAACTAAAACTCTGACAGAACTGAAATAACACTTTCCAAGGTCCAAATACTATGATGATTAATTAGAGCTGCTTTTATTATGAAATATTACTATCCCTTTAAGAGTTTATCTGCTGGAATTTTAAAATATGCTGTCATGGATTTCCTTTTAGGAGAAATAACTTTAGTTCACCCTGCTATTGCCTGATTTATGGCAAATGCAGGATGCTTCCTCATGCTGGTATCCTTTTCAAATATACCATTTTAAATAGCACACTGCTTTAAGAGGTTTACTTTAGAAATAGGGCATTTTTAATAGAGCGCTGCTTTCTGAAGCATTCAGCAGGTCGCAGTGTTCAAAAGGTGGACATGACCATCTCACATTGCATATCAGCGCGAGATGGTCATGTTGTGCCTTTCAACAGTGCGATCTGTAAATGTAGTAGTATTGCAATTGTCCCGAGCTGTAAACCCACTGGGTATCCTTTTCAAATATCGCATTTTAAATAGCGCCCTGCTTTAAAGTGGATTTATCACATATAGATATCAAATGCTCATTAGATAGAGCATTTAGCGAAAAAGTTTAATATGTTAGTCATTTTTGAAAAAAAAAGTTATCTGTTCAAAAATTCAAGTTTAAAACGTGCCCAGCTGCCTACTTCCTGCTTGCAGCACTGCCTACTTCCTGCTTGCAGAGGCAGTGCTGCAAGCAGGAAGTAGGCTTCTGGGTCATGTCATGCCTTTAAACAGTGCGATCTGTAAATTTAGTAGTATTGCAATTGTCCAGTTGCGATTACTATATAGTGGAGCAAAAGTAGTAATCGCAACAGGGACAAAGCGCTTTTTCAGAGGCTGTTGTCAATATTACTGAGTGTCTAAGGAAGACCTACTACCCATCTAATGGCAGCCTAAATAAACAGTGCCCTTATTACCCATCTCCAGCTGTTGAAGACTGCAATTTCTTTGGCTGGCTCATGACGATGGGATTTTTAGTCCCCACCGCTGAACAGCCACATATTGCTCACCCCTGAGCTAAAACCGGTCCTACCACATTAATGCAGGGAGAAGCCTCGGTCCGCTCTCGGGAGTTATACAGAGATATGTGCCCTACTAGGACTAGCTGGGAGGTACCCTTGGGCAGAAGCCATGTCTCTTTCTGTCCCCGCCTGTCTCTCTCCTTACCTCGCCAAGCACTACAGCACCATACACACAGACAGAGCGTGGGGTTGCCACCTTTTCTTCAAAAAAATTCTGGCCATGGCATTCCCTCCATAGACTTAACATTGGACAGAAGCCAATTTTTTACCAGCCTGCCGGTAAAATACCGGCTGGGTGGCAACCCTAACAGAGCGACGGCAATTAACAGCCTATCACATTTGAAAAAGTGGTTTGTCCCATTTCGATTACTACTTTAGCTCCACTACATAGTAATTGCAACTGGACAATTGCAATACTACTACATTTACAGATCACGCTGTTTAAAGGCACGACATGACCCAGAAGCCTACTTCCTGCTTGCAGCACTGCCTCTGCAAGCAGGAAGTAGGCAGTGCTGCAAGCAGGAAGTAGGCTTCTGGGTCATGTCATGCCTTTAAACAGTGCGATCTGTAAATTTAGTAGTATTGCAATTGTCCAGTTGCGATTACTATATAGTGGAGCAAAAGTAGTAATCGCAACAGGGACAAAGCGCTTTTTCAGAGGCTGTTGTCAATATTACTGAGTGTCTAAGGAAGACCTACTACCCATCTAATGGCAGCCTAAATAAACAGTGCCCTTATTACCCATCTCCAGCTGTTGAAGACTGCAATTTCTTTGGCTGGCTCATGACGATGGGATTTTTAGTCCCCACCGCTGAACAGCCACATATTGCTCACCCCTGAGCTAAAACCGGTCCTACCACATTAATGCAGGGAGAAGCCTCGGTCCGCTCTCGGGAGTTATACAGAGATATGTGCCCTACTAGGACTAGCTGGGAGGTACCCTTGGGCAGAAGCCATGTCTCTTTCTGTCCCCGCCTGTCTCTCTCCTTACCTCGCCAAGCACTACAGCACCATACACACAGACAGAGCGTGGGGTTGCCACCTTTTCTTCAAAAAAATTCTGGCCATGGCATTCCCTCCATAGACTTAACATTGGACAGAAGCCAATTTTTTACCAGCCTGCCGGTAAAATACCGGCTGGGTGGCAACCCTAACAGAGCGACGGCAATTAACAGCCTATCACATTTGAAAAAGTGGTTTGTCCCATTTCGATTACTACTTTAGCTCCACTACATAGTAATTGCAACTGGACAATTGCAATACTACTACATTTACAGATCACGCTGTTTAAAGGCACGACATGACCCAGAAGCCTACTTCCTGCTTGCAGCACTGCCTCTGCAAGCAGGAAGTAGGCAGTGCTGCAAACAGGAAGTAGGCTGCTGGGCACGTTTTAAACTTGAATTTTTGTGCAGATGTTTTTTTTTTTTTTAAAATGACTAACATATTAAACTTTTTCACTAAATGCTCTATCTAATGAGCATCAGATATCTATATGTGATAGATCCACTTTAAAGCAGGGAGCTATTTAAATGTGATATCCAGGGGGTTTACAGCGTGGGACAATTGCAGTTCTACTACATTTACAGATCGTGCTGTTTAAAGGCATGAAATGACCATCTCATGCTGATATGCAATGTGAGATGGTCATGTCCGATTTATGAACACTGCGACCTGCTGAATATTTGAAAAGGATACCCAGGGTTTGACCTTGAGACTCAGAGCTTTTACCCAAATGTCAGGGTGAAGACCAAGTTCTCAGTTTGGGAGAGTCCAGTGTTACCTGCTTGAGTATGTGACCTGCATCAATTAGCTTTTTCATAAGTCTCTAAATTGTTGTAATTTCTATCAGAAAGGCAGAGTGAGAAGTCCTTGTCATGTGTGTGATTATACAGGGATATCGTTAAGTTATTGTGTGTTATAGGTTGATTGAGAACTGACTGTTTCAATAAGCAGGCACGTAACACATGTAATCTAATTTATCGGGCTCACAAAGTATTAATATTTTAATAAAGATCTCAAGGTCAGATAATTTTGAAAGTTCACAAGTAAGGTTACATGATATTATGGACCTCTAATGACAATCTGCTATACGACTGCCCAGGGAAAGTGTGCCTGGAATTTTTTTTTTAACTTCTTGGCAAGTCTGATCCTGTGTTATTGGGTCAGTTATATATGGTACAGTATGATGATAAATTAAATGGTGACGTTGATACTTATAAATCAAGTCCTATCCCATAACACTGATATATTCAACTAACGAAGAAAATTATTTTATATCGACTTTATCAACCATTGTAATTAACGTTCAGTGATGAATAGTGAATGATACAATGAAAAACCAGCTTTTGCACTGTCCCATTAATATGGTGCCATTGTTCTTGTGTTGGTCACACAACGATAAATTAACTGATAATTAATGATGAATAGCGCTGAATCCTGAATTGATGTATAAAAATTATTAGTGTATGATGAAAAAAAAACTGATATAGTACCTGTAAATTCTACCAGCCCAATTGTAAATGCTGCACCATGTAGAATAACCTATACAGATGTACATAATTGCTGGGTGAATGATATGAACATTATGTGTACACGTGTGTGTATATAAATATATATGCGTTGGATACCTCCCTGGGACTCAAAGGGTTAAACAAAGAATAACTGTCAACTTAACACTGGCGATGTCCAGGGCCGGATTTCCCGTAAGGCAGAGTAGGCATCTGCCTACAGGCGCACCCTACAGAGGGGCACCTGCCAATACAATTAATTTTTTTTTTTTTTTTTTTGACTTGGCATGGCTTGCCATGCTGCGCCGAGCCGCCAGCCACTGCCTTGTAAGCTGTGAGCTCTCCCGGCTCTTTAACAATGCAGAGCGCTGGGAGATAAAATCTCCTAGCACTCTGCATTACTAAAGGGTAGGCCGCACGGGAGCTTCAGCAGCTCCATGTCTGTGCAGAAGCACAGATCTCTCCAGCCGCTGGACCACCAGGGAGGTAGGAAACGGATGAATGAGGTTTAACCCTTTGAGTGCCAGAGTGGTACGCAATGCATTGCAAAGCAATGCGTTGCGTACCACTCTGACACTCAAAGGGTTAATTTGGAGATAATGGGAGCAATGTGAGGTCAATATGGGGATGATGGGGGCAAGCAATGTGGAGCTGATGGAGTCAATGTGGAGCTAATGGTGATGGGGGTCAATGTGAGGGCAATGTTGAGATGATGGGGGCAATGTGAGGGTGATGGGGGGCAATGTGAGGGCAATATGGAGATTTGGAGCATTGTGGAGATGGCGGGGGGGGGGGGCGCTTCAGATATCTGTGCCTACAGGCTCCTGAGATGTAAATCCAGCCCTGGCGACGTCTCCAGCGCATTTCAAAGTAGTCAAATCCAAAGGACTAAAAATCCCAGTTCAACAAATTCATCCCAATGTCTCTTAGAAATATTGTTCTTTTAATAAAGATCGTTGAAAAAGAAAAGATGAACTCTGAGGTCCTGACTCATTTGATTGGACGTATGAGCTCCACGTGAACAGGTATCACTCGTTAGGACACGCCTTCAACGTTGCGTTTACAGATTGTACGCATGCGCTGTTCCCTTCGTGGTGGTTGCTGGGTATCGTTGTCGTCTCTTAGTACTGAGCTGGTGAATCGTGTTTTGGGGCCTCATTCTTGTTTTTGACTGAATCGAAAATATGGCGGCTGTAGCAGCTGCGGGACCAGTCGGGGTGACCAGTGGGTCGAGTCGCAAGCGGCTCATGAGAGAAGAAGATATGACCAAGGTGGAGTTCGAGACCAGCGAGGAAGTGGACGTTACTCCCACCTTCGACACGATGGGTCTGAGGGAGGATCTGCTGAGAGGCATCTATGCTTATGGTGAGTAGGAGGCATGAGCTAAGAAGAATGAATGCAACGGTCTGGTCTAGAGAAGGATGTTGAGTAAAATAAATGTGACCCAGAATAAGACATGGTACAGCGCTGTTTGTGAGACTGGGGAGATGGGGGTCATATTCCAGTGCAGGGTTGGGCAACCCGAGGTTCTCAGGCATCTATTCACTACAACTGACGTCATATCCAAAACAGGCAGGGGCGCTTAATTTGCACTGCTCTGCTCTGTTGTATGCAGAGGAGGAAGATGGTCTTATGGAAAGTCTCTTGGTGGGAGAGTAGTTGATATGTACAACCAATATTGAGTGTGCATGTGTTATGGCAGTTGTTGGAGTAAGGGAATAGGGAGTACCATACTAGTGAGAGTTGGCAGTGAGTGCAGTAGTTGTGAGTGGTTGCTCTTTTGGGAGAGCTATGGTAGCAAACAGATTGGGGGTCTTGTGAAAGACATTATTGTGAGGGATTGGTGGTTGGAAGAGCCATGGTTTGAGGCAATTGTTATGGGGAAAGCCATGGTAGTGGGGGAATGGCTGTGCAGGGATAGTCATGGTAGCAAATGATTGGTGAGGCAGTGAAGAGAGATGTCTTGGTACCAAGGGATGGATTGGTAGTAGTGATGGAGAGTGTCGTGATGTTGTGGGTAATTGTGTGTTCGGTAAGTGTCATTGAAATAATAATAATGGGGATGCCATAGTAACTGCTGATGATATGTGCCATGGTAGCGGGGGATGATGGTGATAGCGGGCTTCCTTAGTAGCAAGGCATGATTGTGGAGAAGTGTTGTGGTGGTGAGAGCTCATATGGCAAGGTACTGTGGTAGTAAAGGGTGATTGGGGGGGGGGTGTGATGTAGTAGCCATGGATGATTGGAAAGTGTCATGGTAGCAAGGCATGATGAGGAAGATTTTGGCAGACTGGCTTAAATAGCTGCATGCAGTTGGCTATAGTTTGAATTAAAAAAAAATATTGTAGTGATGTGTTGATGGTGAATTAGGGACTTAACAATTGAGTGGAGCACATGGATGACTGGAATCCAAGTATCATACATGTTTCTCATCAACAGAATACAAAATAAGCTACAGTATGTATGCTCCTACATATTAAAAAACAAAAAAACAAAAAAAAAAACCCTCTCCAGCAAAGAATGTCCAGACTTCCATGGAACAACCTGCCAGTTAAGACTCAGTGAAGTTATGTTCTAGGTTCCAAATGCATAAACAATATGTGTCCCTAAGTGTTTTTTTTCCCTTTCCTTTTTGCTTGCTATTTTCATATGTTGTATAACAAAGCAAGGGTTGGAATTGCATGATCCAGTCAACTTGCCTTGCGGACAGCTGTTTTAACATTGCTTTTATCATTGTGGGGCTAGCTGACTGACATGCTACTGAATCTAGGAAACGTGAATGCTGAGGGTTTTGTATTTAAAGAGATAGTAATACTTAATATGTAAAAATAAATAAAAAAAAAAAATATATATATATATTATAGTGTTTATCCCCCTGAGTAAAAAAAGCGGTACTCTCACTGCTGAAAGGTGTTTTATTCAAAAGTTATTACAGCTCAAAGTTTAATTTTTTTAGACAAAATATCACAGTGGCCTGAAATTGTGCAGTGGTACTGTTGTTACACCGTACTGTGGACAGCTCTGGTCCGTAGACCATAAATCCCCATAGGATGGTGTAACGACATCGCCACTGTACAATTTCAGGCCACTGTGATATTGCGCCTAAAAAATTAAACTTTTAAATGTAATAACTTTTGAATAGAACACCTTTCAGCAGTGGATGTACCCATGTTTTACTCAGTGGGATAAACCCTACAGCATTTTTTTTAATTTTTTTAAGTATTACTATCCCTGGGTTTGGAATGTAAAAAAATGATGCACTGAGTGACCACCTGTATTTTTATTTCATGGAATTCTGGGAATGCTTCTTTAGATTCTTTACTGGAGACAAGTTTTGTGGTTTGTTTCAGACATATATATATGTGTACACACGTACTGTATAGGTACTGATGTTCTTGTTTGTGAGAAATGGTCCAACTGAGCTTCATATCAACACACACACCCCACATGAGCATAACCATTCCTAGCAGTTGTGATGTACGTCAGATGTGTGTGAAAAAACCTGTAGTGCCCAATTTTTTTGTGGTTCTCGGTTGAACTTAACCACTTGGAAAACTGGTCTTCAAAGCAAAGTTTTGAACAACTCTCTAGTGTCCAAGGGGGTTAACTTTAATTAACTTTATTAATATTGTTCATTTTAGGATTTGAGAAACCTTCAGCTATCCAACAGAGAGCAATAAAACAGATAATTAAAGGACGGGATGTGATTGCACAGTAAGTATAACATTTTACATTCTGTAGCAGTGGTAGTCCATCTCTGGCAACAGCTGGCTGGGGATGATGGGAGTTGTAATCACCAACAGGTGGGGTTCTAAAGACTGACTACAAGTGTTTGCGTGCCCTTAGGAAAAATACAGTATACGTTTTTCCGTTCTTCCCACATTTCTAAAAATAATTAAGTAGAAGTAATACTTAAGTCAATATAAAACTGAGAAATTGTTTATTCAGCTGAGCAAAAAACAGGTAATCCATAAACTAGAGGAAATGTGTTTTTTACGGACTAAAACAAGTTATGGATATTTTACAGTAAGGGATGTAAAGTTATGGAATTCTTTGACTTGGGATACTGTGTTGGCAGATACTGTAGTTGATTTAAAAATATATGGGTACCTTTTGTAGCTCAGAACAGTATTGAGAATTATAGCAGATGGTTTCAAATGAGATATGATGTTGATCCAAGGAGCAATCCAACAGTCTATTGGAGTTAGGAATGAATGGTTTTTTTTTTTTTTTTTTCCTTCTTCTGTATCAGCAGGGGTTATGTTGCATGGGCTGAACTTAGTTGATGAGACTGAAAAAGTCCTGCATCCACCATGTTAACTCTTACTATTTCACTCCCACTCACCTTACTATGTCCAGGGGTCATTAGTATTTTCTGACCATAGCAAGGTCATTGGGGTTTATTATTGGGTGTGACTTCTTTAAACCCTTTGTGTGCCAGCGGTATTATATTCTGGAGTACCTGAATAGTCTGTAAAATGTAAATGTGTCCTGAATGAGATGCACTTTTTCCCTTTTGAGTATTTGCCTATAGGCAGTGGTATCTATTGTATACAGCTTGTTTGTCCTTTCTTGTAGGTATAAGTAGTTCTTAATTTTTTAACAGATGTCATTACCTAGATGTGCGTTCCTCACGCAACAACTGGGCATGCTGAATACATAAAAGCTATGCTAAACTGCTAAGCTTTTCCGTAAACAATCTTTGTCAAGTGACATCAGTTCATTGTCTATGAGTGTATCACAAAGACTTAAAGGGATAGTAATGTTTCATAATAAAAGCAGCTCTAATTAATTCATATTATTTGGGCCTTGGAGAGTGTTATTTCAATTCTGTCAGAGTTGTAATTCAATTACAAAGTATCCCCCTCCCGCCCCTTTTACTGATGTAACACTGTTCAGCCAGATCAGAAGGGAGGTGCCCAGGTAGACTGCAGAGAGGGACAATCTTCAATTAAGATGAGGTAAAAACCTGAAAAACTTGTCAAGGGGGGCAGGGCCTTCATTGTTCTTATAGGAAGAAGATTGTCCCCTTCTGTTATCTGTCTGGTCTTACAACCTGATTCCACATCTGAGAAGAGATGGCTTACACTAAGTAAAAGGGGCGGGAGGGGAAACTTTGCTTGTGAATATCTCTCAAACCATAAAGGCTTGAGAGATAAGACATCGTTCTTCATGTTTTTTTAATGCCTACAAAATAAAATAAAGATAAAACGAAGTATTACTATCCCTTTAAAACATTTTGTGTACAAGAGGGGTATCCAACTCATTGCTAGGTAATGTGTTGTATACACCTCGGACACTCAGAGTTAAAGCTGACATGTCACCTTGACTTTTTTTTTTTTTTTTTTTTTTTTTTTTTTTTTTTAACATATTTGAAACATTCATTCAAAACTGTGTCACATTAACAAAAGGTCCAGCATATGTGTAGATTAGGAACTATTCACACTTATTTCTGGGGAAAAATAATTCTCCTGGTGCAGCACAGTGTGTAATTGGCATATGAAGCATCGCTGAAAAAGGCTTAATTAGCATATGATATGCTCTGGAAAGCTTAATTAACATATGACACATCGGTGTTGTCACAATTCGCATATGGTATTGCCTTGGCTGGTCTTTTGGCTAACATGTCAAAGGCAGTTTGTAATTGTTTTCAAATGTGCAAACAAGGTTACATGTCCACTTTAACCGACTGTCACAACATATTACATCATGTATGGTGGGTATGTTCCATTGTATTAGTCAACATTTAGTTACAACTAAATACTTTGCACACAAAACTTGCCTACTTTTATTTAGCACAAGAAAATGCACCTTTAGCTTTGCACGCTTAGTAATGTTTAGCAGTCACTAGTCAGGTGTTAAAAATGTATATGATGCTGTTTATGTTTATTTTTACCAGTTACAAACTAATGCAAATTTTCAGCCTGACCGGAAATTGGCAAAAATTATCATTCAGCTTATAGTTTACATATAAAGGGACATTTTTTTTTACTCTAAATAAACACAGGTCACAGTATTTCTGAAACTAAGTGATGTTTATTTGCTTTTTTTTATTCTTTAGGTCACAGTCTGGTACAGGCAAAACAGCAACATTTTGCGTGTCTGTTCTTCAGTGTTTGGACATTCAGGTAATTGTATTTATAATTAAGAATAGTTTGAAACTAGTTTATTGGTGAAGACCTTTATTAGTTTACAACTGTGCCCTGAAATATAGCAAGGTAGTACTAACTTCTATGTGTATTCAGTTATGATCTTGGAATAGAATAATTAGTCCTCATCCAAGGCATACACAATTGTCCATTAGGGGAGACAAGCACCGTGGGGGAAGTTTCCTCCGCCCAGAGGGAGGGCAGTTAACCGCTGCCTAAAAGATTAATAACTATGCCCTCTCCTCTGCCCTGCTTTACCCCGAGCACTCCAACTATTAGTCAATTTTTTGTTTTGTTTTTAAGGAATAATAATGTTTCATTATTTAAGTTCAATCAAGTTGTATTCCTATTTTTATTTTTTTTTATTACATTGTGTAGCAGTAAAAAACAAAGATTTGCCATTTTACACTTATTTCCTAATAAAGTTCCTCTCTCCCGCTCCTTTTACTTACATCTCTCCCGCTCCTTTTACTTACATCAGCAATCTGGGTTCCACTTTCATCATTCCACTGAGTCTGCCTTCACTAAAGTGGCCAATGACTTTTTCTTGGCCAAGTCAAAAGGCCACTACTCCATATTCATTCTCCTGGGTCTGTCAGCTGGCTTTGATTCAGTGCATCACCCACTCCTCTTCCAAAAGCTTCACTCTGGCTCCACTTCTTCACCCGTACCACAAGGATCAGTCCTGGACTCTTGGCTCGTTTAAGTCTACACCTCTTCCCTTGGCAAACTAGTACTTCTTTTGGATTTCACCATCATCTTTTATGCTGATGACACCCAAATCAGTCTTTTCCAGCCCATACATTTCCCCTTCTTTACTGTGCCGTGGATCTAATTGTCTTTCTGCTGTGTCTTCCTGGACATCGTCCTCTCATCTGAAACCTATCCTAATTAAAACCAAACTTATAATATTCCTTCCCTTTTTCCAACAAGCCTTTTCCTGAATATTTCCCTCACTGTTATAAACACCACCATCACACCAGCCTACAAAGCATGCTGCCGGGGGGGGTCACCTTCCACTCTGCCCTATCCTTCACTCCGGACATTTGGTCAGTCTCAAACTCTTGCTGCCTTAACATATCTAGAATTCAACATTTTCTCACCCAAGAGACTAACCGTGCTAATCCAAACACTAATCATTTCCCATCTTGACCACTGTATCTCACACCTAATTTGCTGATCTCTCACCTGACTAGCACCTCTACAGTTCATAATGAATTCTGCCACCAGACTACCTCACACATAGCTTCTCTAATCCTGCTTCTCTCTGCCAATCCCTGCAATGGCTCCCATTAGCATTTAGAAGTTCAAAATGCTATTGCTAAGTTACATCTCATCACTACATCTCATCTTGTTTCGAAATAAACTCCGACTCACCATCTTCACTCTACACAGGATCTTCTTCTCTCTGCAGCTCTTATTACATTCTCCCATTCTGCCCCTGTGCTCTGGAATCCCTTCCCACATCTTACCAGATTCTCTCCCAGCCTTCAGATCTTCAGACATTCCCTGAAAATTCACCTTCTCAGGGAAGCCAATCAGTTACTCCTTAATCATTATTAGCAAGGCCATATCAACAGACCTACAATCACTCTTCTGCCTACAACCCGATTAAGACCTGATTGTTCACATACAACCTTTTTATCCCTAAAACACCTGCTACTTGTCTGTATCAGTGTGCTGAAAATCACTTTTCTCCCACCCAGTGACCAGCAGTTCATGTGTCAGGAGGCAAATACACCCCATAGCAGTCCTACTCCTGTGTCCCATCTACTTTCCTCTAGACTGTAGGTTTTCATGGACAGGGTCCTTTTGTTTTCCATCTTCCATTTGTGCAGTTTTATGTTGGTCTCTCCCCCATTTTACAGTGCTGTAGAATAAGAAGTTGGTGATATAAAAATTTCCATTGATTTTTTTCTAAACCATTCAAGGGGTAAAAGGCCTTTTGCATCAATGGGTCTGTTGTTAGTTCTATATCTCCCCCTATGGTGCTCCAGAATTACTCCAGTGTTCTTTTGAACATTAGGAATAGTACATACACCAATTTTTCAATGCACAGTTCTCCTACGCCCCTCAGAGTAAAACACCAACTGTAACATAACCCCCCCCATGGGTAAAATTGGTATTTACGTGTGATTTCCATTTAATTTAAATCTTAGAAGCTTATGGACTGAAGAACAAAATCTAGGTTATTATACCTAGCCATATCAAAGGGAAGAGGTGTTATTTATATTACTCTCTGATGGTGCTGTTGGTTTGCCAACCAGATTACTCACATTTCCTTTGAGCATTGGGCTCTATATCCTAGAGCTGTCACTTCTACCTCCTGTGGAGAACTGCAGCTCAAGGTTCATCTATTCAATGAAATAGAAAACTGTCTTGATGTGAAGTGGCACTGTTGCTAACAGTTTAACATAAACTGCTTTTGACCTGTAAAACTTTTTTAAATAAAGCCTCTCCCAACTGTGAGAGCACGTAGAGGGGAAAAACACTACAAAGTGTTTTTATTATGGAAAAAAGTACTGGTCCTTTTAATAGCAATGTACGATAGATCCCCCTTAGAGACTCAGGAAGTATTAACAATAGCTTGCAATGTGTTTGCTTTATGGCACACACTACTAGTTTTGATCCTGATTTTATGGTACTATCAAATGATTGATGGGCCATGCTTTTGATTACATGTTATCTTAATTGGCAGTATAACTACTGATATCAACTCCTTGGTTAGTAGAGATGTCTCCAATGCACTGTGAAGCAGTACAATGTATATGTTTCTAGTATCAAGTGGATTAATAAATATACTATACAGTCAGGAGCTAGATTAGTGTATATCTACTGATTTTTCCATTATTTCCAGTGGTTCAGAGTAACTACTTTTATGGACCGTAAATAGATGTGGTTTTACACATGCATCCTTCTTTTATCCAGGTCCGTGAAACCCAGGCATTGATTTTAGCACCGACTAGAGAATTGGCAGGGCAGATTCAGAAGGTAAGGGCTTGGTACGCTGTGATGTGATTACCCACCCCATTTTATTCACTTTCTCATCTCGCATTTCTGTGCTCACATAATCCATAGCTTCTGATATCTCTTACAGAGTAAAGGTTTTCATACCTTTTTTTATGCAAATGTATTGCATGTAATTTCATTATGTTTTATTGTGGGGCACAAGGCACATGGGGTAAAACTTCTCTCTTTAGGAGAGTACTTTAACTAATTAAGAAACGGAGTCATGTGCAACTCCTTAATTGGTCCTTAATGGAATAAAGACTAATAAGAGACTTCTCCATCCATTCCTTGTACCATATCTCCCTCCCCCCATGTAATGTATGAAGACGTGCGTGTTTGTGTGTGGACTACCAATATTTACAGTGTTGTGGCACATGCAGATCTCCTGTTGTAAATGCTGTTTGTCATATCCCTTTGTTTCTGTATAGGTCCTTCTTGCCTTGGGGGACTACATGAACGTACAGTGCCATGCTTGTATTGGAGGTACAAATGTCGGAGAGGATATCCGCAAACTGGATTACGGGCAGCATGTTGTTGCTGGTACACCTGGACGTGTTTTTGGTAAGAATAAAAAAAAAAAAAAGCAGCTGCGAAGCCATACTAAATTCTGCTGCTCGCGTCCAAACTATCTGGGTTTTGTTTTGTTGTGCTTTTTTTTTTTAATAGCCAGAAGGGTGAGCAAAACTTTGCTGTGTTGTCCAGACCACAGCCATTTAAATGGTTAACGAAAAATGTACATGAAGGTCATGAGTGTAAAATGGAGGTGGATGAGTGCATCAGACTTAACCCCTTAAGGACCGGCGGTCATGGGACATTTCCGTCCCATAATGACCGCATAGGCGCACTTGGACGCGCCGGTACACGTGACCTGTCACGTGTATTGGCGCGTCATTATGGGGCTTGAAAGAGATCGCTCCGATCTTGGAGCGGTCTATTTCAGGCCCTATTTTTACTTACAGCGCTCCCGGTAGAGTGCTGTAAGTAAAAAGTACGTGACGTACCATGACCGTCATCGGTCCCTGAGTAGTTCAAGGACCGTGACGGTCCTGGTACGTCAAGGGCCCTTAAGGGGTTAAAGTAGTAGATATTTCTTATGCAGAAAAATTCTCTATGTCTAATCTCCATCCCCCCACTCATTCATTCTTTTCCTGACTAATAAATTAATGTAATTCCACTGCTGACAGCTGTTTCATTCAGAAGTGGTATTGCAAACTGTTTTTGTTTTACTGGAGCTGCTAACAGCAGTTCCACCTGTTGTCCAGAGGTCTTCCTCTGCCTCCCCTGAGCCCTAGATTACAGCTCTCCATACAATGTGATAGTAGTGGCTCCACCTTGTCCTGCCAGTTTGAACGGTAATAAACTTTTAATCTCCCAGCAGTGGGGAGTACATTTGTTTTACTTAACAAAGAAGTACTGCCGTGTATGCATGTGTGTGTTATATAATTTGCATTTATTTTTTTCCTAATAAAATATTAATGCTCCTTTAAAATAAACTTGGGGAATATACTTCCTGTCAAAGGTCTTTTGTGCATGGCCCTACATTTTCACACAAATGTGTACATGCCCATGTCCAAGTTATATATGTTTAACTTTACTGTGATGTTTTGTCAACTTGGCTGTAAAAAGTTTGGCAGCAGAAAAAACAAACAAATCAGACTAATCATGTCAAAACCAATTATGATCTTTGTAGATATGATTCGACGCAGAAGCTTAAGAACTCGCGCCATTAAGATGCTTGTATTGGATGAAGCTGATGAAATGCTGAACAAAGGTTTGTGGTCTGCTGGACTTGTGCTTTTTTACTTTCTGATAATTGTATTCTCTTAGGGGCATATACAGTGAGGGGAAAAGAAACTATTTGATCCCCTGCTGATTTTGTACGTTTGCCCACTGACAAAGAAATGATCGGTCTGTAATTTTAATGGTAGTTTTATTTGAACAGTGAGAGACAGAATAGCAACAAAAATAATCCTGAAAAGTGCATTTCAAAAAAGTTATAAATTGATTTGCATTTTACTGAGTGAAATAAGTATTTGACCCCCTGTCAATCAGCAAGATTTCTGGCTCCCAGGTGTCTTTTATACAGGTAACAAGCTGAGATTAGGTTCACTCTCTTAAAGGGAGAGCTTCTAATCTCAGCTTGTTACCTCTATAAAAGACACCTGTCAACAGAAGCAATCAATCAATCAATCAATCAGATTCCAAACTCTCCACCATGTCCAAGACCAAAGAGGTATCCAAGGATGTCAGGGACAAGATTGTAGACCTACACAAGGCTGGAATGGGATACAAGACCATCGCCAAGCAGCTTGGTGAGAAGGTGACAACAGTTGGTGCAATTATTCGCAAATCGAAGAAACACAAAATAACTGTCAATCTCCCTCGGTCTGGGGCTCCATGCAAGATCTCACCTCAAGGAGTTTCAGTGATCATGAGAATAGTGAGGAATCAGCCCAGAACTACAAGGGAGGATCTTGTCTATGATCTCAAGGCAGCTGGGACCATAGTCGCCAAGAAAACAATTGGTAACACACTACGCTGTGAAGGACTGAAATCCTGCAGCGCCCGCAAGGTCCCCCTGCTCAAGAAAGCACATGTACAGGCCCATCTGAAGTCTGCCAATGAACATCTGAATGAGTCAGAGGAGAATTGGGTGAAAGTGTTGTGGTCAGATGAGACCAAAATTGAGCTCTGGCATCAACTCGACTCTCCGTATTTGGAGGAGGAGGAATGCTGCCTATGACCCCAAGAACACCATCCCCACCGTCAAACATGGAGGTGGAAACATTATGCTTTGGGGGTGTTTTTCTGCTAAGGGGACAGGACAACTTCACCGATGATGGACTAGGCCATGTACTTCAAATCTTGGGTGAGAATCTCCTTCCCTCAGCCAGAGCATTGAAAATGGGATGTGGATGGGTATTCCAGTATGACAATGACCCAAAACACATGGCCAAGGCAACAAAGGAGTGGCTCAAGAAGAAGCACATTAAGGTCCTGGAGTGGCCTAGCCAGTCTCCAGATCTTAATCCCATAGAAAATCTGTGGAGGGAGCTGAAGATTCCAGTTGCCAAATGTCAGCCTCAAAACCTTAATGACTTGGAGAGGATCTGCAAAGAGCAGTGGGACAAAATCTCTCCTGAGATGTGTGCAAACCTGGTGGCCAACTACAAGAAACATCTGACCTCTGTGATTTCCAACAAGGATTTTGCCACCAAGTACTAAGTAATGTTTTGCAAAGGGGTCAAATACTTATTTCAGACCGTAAAATGCAAATCAATGTATAACTTTTTTGAAATGCGTTTTTCAGGATTTTTTGGTTGTTATTCTGTCTCTCACTGTTCAAATAAACTTACCATTAAAATTTATAGACTGATCATTTCTTTGTCAGTGGGCAAACTTACAAAATCAGCAGGGGATCAAATAATTTTTTCCCTCACTGTATGCACAATGAGAGAGGAGCAATTCTAGGGCAACAATGTCCATTAGGTGTAAAGTGGACATTTTTATTTTCCCTATGGTGTAGTTGATTTGCCCATAAGTTTGTTCACTTTCCTTCTTGCATTTACTCTGAATCTTCCTCTTGTAATTCCGCAAAGTGGGTGTGGAACAATCACAACAAACCCTAGAAAGTACACTCTGGATAGACTTGGCTAACATTATTTTAAGCACATGAATCTGTTTTTGTTATGTTTTGAGAAGGCTTAAAAATGGCCTCAAAGATTAAATATATTTAATGGTTGTATGTGATCATACATTAAAATCTACTACTTTTGTTAAAAAGCATCCTTCTTGCTTAAGTGGTGTTGGTGCATTCTTGGATATATTATGGTACTCAATGTTCTTTTCTCTCTTACTTTTCTTATTCAAGGATTTAAGGAGCAGATTTATGATGTCTACAGATACCTCCCACCTGCAACCCAGGTTTGCCTGATCAGTGCCACATTGCCTCATGAAATTCTGGAAATGACAAATAAGTTCATGACAGATCCTATCCGTATCCTAGTGAAACGGTAAGTGATGGTGTGAGTTTACATTTTGGAATCCAAAGATTCAGAGCTGTGAATGGTGTCCAGATATTCTCTTCTAAACCAATTTAAGACTACACTTTTATATATTAATTTGAATCATCCTTTTTATTGTATTTTTCCCCCTAATATCTTAATGTTTTATTACTCATTTGATTAGTTCTCGGCTAAATACCTCAGTGACAGAAAAAGGCTTAAGTATAATGGCAGTATATTAAATATCTACCTGTTTATTTTCCTTTGTAATGTGTCAGACACTGATGAACATTGCTACAGAGAGACCATTGTACTATTGATGGTTATCTTGTAATGTTTGGTTTGTTATTTTTCACTTTACCTCCTAGTGATGAGTTGACATTAGAAGGCATTAAGCAGTTTTTCGTGGCTGTGGAGAGAGAAGAATGGAAGTTCGACACATTGTGTGACTTGTATGACACACTGACTATCACACAAGCTGTAATCTTTTGCAACACAAAAAGAAAGGTACGAAGATTGTTAGCTGTTAGGTTTAATTAAAACATTTTGTGACTTAGAAATGATTTTAGTTACATATTAAAGGATGACAATAAATGTAGCTCCGTTTAATGCTCATATGTTATGTTTCATTTTGCTCTGTATATCAATCGCATCCAACTAGTAGTTTTAAAGTAATTCAGTTTTAAAGTCTCCCCTTCCCGCCCCTTTTACTTCTTGTATGCTCCTCCCTGCAGATGTGGAATCCGGTCACTTGACTAGACAGCTCATAGTGATGGACAGTCTTCTGTCTGTGAGGATAATGAAAAACCCTGGCCCCCCCCCCATGACGAAGGTGGGCAGGATTTTCATTATGCTCACATAAGATTATTTCTCACTTGTGCTGTCCGGACCAGCTTGGGGAGCACATTGCATAGGTAAAAGGGGCAGGAGTGGGATACTTAAAACTGCATTAATATTGAACTACGGCAGGCACAATTGATATACAGAGCAAAATGAAACACAACATATGAGCATTAAATGGAGCTACATTTATTGGCATACATTACTATCCCTTTAAGTTACTTTTTAATGTTTATAGATGTTACTCAGGATATATCTTGTTCATTGAAGACCTCTCTAGTATCCAAGCGGTTGAAGCTAGCAGGTCCTAATTGATGCTTTCACCAGGCCAGCTATAAGTGAATTATAGAGCTTTCCTGACTTTCTAATCTATTAATGCCTCTTCAGTATGCCAACAGAAATATTATGACTGAAATCTGAAAAGGGGTTTATACCTCCCTTAAATATCATTTTTCTTACTCCTAGTTATTATTTGTAATAAAATCTGATAATTTAGTGGTATACAGTGGATATAAAAAGTCTACACACCCCTGTTAAAATGCCAGGTTCTTGTGATGTTAAAGAATGAGACAAAGATAAATCATATTAGAATTTTTTCCACCTTTAATGTGACCTATAACGTGAACAATTCAGTTGCATATGTATTCTACCAGAAAGCAAGGTACTTACAAACTCAAAAATAAAATGGGAAGGCAAACTCATCGTTCTTTGCCATACTTTACTCATGCACACTCCACTTGTCTTTCAGTTTGGGTCTTCCTATGAGAGACTCATTTTGTGACTTTCTTCTGGATGCTAGAGTGATTTTCAGTACACTGCCTCAAAACATGTTGAAGACTTAACAACCTAGGGATTCATTTTTAGTGGGGTGCCTCTGTGTGCATATGCATTGATCCTATGTGGGGCAGGGCTTTTTGGAACATTTTGAGGAAAGACTCATTAACTGAAGTGTTCATCAAGCCTGAAGGGATGCTGTCTTGTCTCACATGCATGTATTTACAGGTGGACTGGTTAACAGAGAAAATGAGAGAAGCCAACTTTACAGTTTCATCAATGCATGGGGACATGCCCCAAAAAGAGAGAGAGTCCATCATGAAAGAATTCAGATCAGGAGCAAGGTATGCAGTTAGGCCAAGTATTCATCTTACAAGTATTGTTGAATGCTGTTGCTCCACACACTTTAAAAGTTACTTTATTTGGCTGAGAACCACTGCTTTATAGAGTAGATTATTTTCCACGGGTTTCACTTAGTTTTATGGCTTGTCTGGAATTCACATGATGGGAAAGTGTATAGTCAAACAGTGGTGGTTACATGCAAATGACTCTAATCTGTTTCAATCAATTCTGCAAATTTATTCTTTGTCCCCTGGAAACTAGAGATCACACGATTCTTTGTGGATGTACCTTGAAAACTCCTATGGAAGACTTCCTTCCTAAGAATCCAAATTGAGGGCACCATGTTTTTTTCTGAATGGATGACAGTGCAGACATCTCTGCAATGTAAACCATAACCTTGCTACTGCTAAACTATTTTAAGAAATCCCTTTTGGTGATTATCTAGACTATTTCTGTTACTCCAAGAATAAGAACAAAAATCTGGCATATAAAGTATCTTTGGGAGGTGGGACACATGAATAGTTTACACAAAATAACATATTACTCAGTAGTAATATCTCAAGGATAGTTTAGTTCTTTAATTTCAAGACTAATGCACATTTCCTTTTCTGCCTGTTTACAGCCGAGTACTCATTTCAACTGATGTGTGGGCCAGAGGACTGGATGTTCCTCAAGTGTCTTTAATTATTAACTATGATCTTCCAAACAACAGAGAATTGTACATTCACAGGTATGTGCCTCAGTCCATGTGTGTGTGTATAGAGAGAAAGATAAATAATGTAGTGCAATTGATTTGCCCCAGAATTGCTCTACTTTTGCTTAAGTGCATGTTGTTGTCTGTATTTATGACTAGCAATATTGGCATGGCTTTTGCCCTTGAGGTTAATAAAACAAATAGAAAATAAATGTAAATAAAAGCCCCATGCAGTTGCAAGTATGACTAAATAAACTTAGTGTTTTATAAAGGAAGTGTGTTATGAAAATGCACAGTACAAAGACATCCTAAACAGGATTAGCCATTATGTGTTTTCCTGTGCAATACATTGGTTACATGTCTGGCACTAATAGGTTTAAAAAAAAAAAAAAAAAAAAACGTGGATTTACTTGTAGGATTATTTTCTCCTGACATCCAGGTGAATCCAGAAAGGAGGCAATGTTTTTAATGACTGGGTTGTTCAGCTCCAAAACAGTGTGCAACACCTTGCAAAGCACTGTGTTACCCAATTGTCAATCAGTGAATGGGTCCGCATGAGTGTGTGTATGAGAGTGTGCATGTGAGTGTGTAGTGATTTGCATTTGGTGTATAGCATTTTGTGTAAACAGTTTTGTGTATAACATGTGCAAATCACACCCCTGAGTGGACCTGTGGGAGCCTCAGTATAGAGGAGATTTTAATAACTTCTCCTTACTGCCACCCCTGGGTGTGTTTGCCAGACACACACAGAAGTCTTAAAAAAAAATAAATAAATAGATTAAAGATTTAGATCATGTAAAGTTATCATACCTCTTTGTAAATGTTAACGACCATTTCCCATGTTTTAAATAGAATTGGCCGTTCAGGAAGATATGGAAGAAAAGGTGTTGCCATCAACTTTGTGAAGAATGATGATATCCGAATCTTGAGAGATATTGAACAGTACTACTCTACCCAGATTGATGAAATGCCCATGAACGGTATGTACATTTGTTCAGACTTCATTTTCTTGCTAGTTTTATTTATAAATATATGTTTGCACGTTGTTCTGTGAGTAATTCACAGCATGTTTTTTTTTTTTCTTTTCATCCTTGTTTTAGTTGCGGATCTGATTTGAAGAATTTCGTTTATGTATAGAACAACTGTATGGAGTAGCGGCTGCACGGAAAGAAGACCTTTTCGCACATTACATTTTTTGTTTTGGGACTGGCTTCTTAAGACTATAAAACCTGATCGTAACATTTTACCCATTTTTATTTAATTGTTTTCAACAGCCACTGTAAATATCGCACCTGGTGTCTTTTCAATAAAACTAAAATCCCATTTTACAAATTTATTGTGTGGTTTATAAAAATAGTTTATCTGCAATCAGATACAGTATAAAGCAGCTTTTGTGTTTTTCTATAGCAAATTAAGGCAGCACTGTCAGATTTCAGTCCTTTAAGGATCAGTGATGGTCCTGGCACGTCATAGGTTAAAACTCCCATTTTACCACAGATGGCGCAATGGGAGAACAGTGGTCAGGCCGTTTCTCAGAACACATCTCTCCTTGGATCTAACACTAGGAAAATATTATGGGAAACAATGCACTGTAGGTGTTTAAGAAATGTGTTTTTTTTTTTTTTTTTTTTTTTAATTCCTCTCCGACAATAGGTAACAAACCTACACATATGTGTCTCCATAAAGTGGAGAAATAGCAGAATTTAATTTTGTGAAGGTTTCCTGCAAACAAATTCTGAACAAGAAATCTATCAAAAAAGCATAGACTTTTTGTTTTTTTTCTTCTTGCTGCAGTCTTTGAAAAGGATGGTAAAGTAGCTGCATGTGAAGTGTCAAAATGCACCTAAAATGACAACCTGAGGTGTGTGCTTTGCAAAAACACCTGTTTTGGGGGTTAAATTTAAATTGCAGTACTGCTAAACAGCCCCAAATGAGACATAGCACCAGTTAAGCAATCTGTGAAAATTCCATGTCTAAAAATGGATATGCACATGTTCCAAACTGGGGCCAGTAGCTCCAACAAACCCTGAGAAACCTATGCATATGGGGCATTAACCCTTTGAGTGCCAGAGTGGTACAGAATGCATTCCGTACCACTCTGGCACTCAAAGGGTTAAAGGGCAACTTTCACCTCATGAAAAAATTGTACCAGTTGTTTAAACAGTTAAGCAGTATTAGGAAATGTGCTTGTTATTTTTTATTTTTATGTACTTTGTAAGATCTTTGATGTCCCAACCCTACATGTCCGCATTCTGCAGCACAGCTCTCAGGACTGTTTCATTCTCCTCCCAGCTGCCCCAGGGATCATGTTCATGCTTCCCTTAAGTGTGCTGTGAACCTCAGTATAATGCTAATCGTAGCTTGCTGTAACGCTAGGAGCCGTTCACAGCGCACCGAAGGGAAGCATGAACGTGTTGAGAGCTGTGCCACAGATGCCAGTGCCGCAGAAGTGCGCAGCAGGGACATCAAAGATCTTACAATGTACATAAAAATAAAAAAAACGCAAGTTTTCTAATACTGCTTAACTGTTTAAACAACTGGTACAATTTTTTTATGAGGTCAAAGTTCCCCTTTAACATACTCAGGAAATATAGCTGAACACTAATCATTGCATTTTTTTCTGCAAATATCCTATATCCTGTGCTTTAAATCCACAGCAACATTGAAATGTGTGTGTGAATGCTGGATATATATATTTTTTTTTTCGTACTGCAAGTTTTGGGAGGGATTGATGGTAAAGTGGTTGCATGCAAAGTGTCAAAATGCACCTAGAATGAAACCCTTGGGTTGTCTACTTTTGATAAACATACTATTGGGGGTTAAACTTGAATTGCAGCACTGCCAAACAGCCAAAAATGAGACATAGCACCAGTTAAACCTTTGAGTGCCAGAGTGGTACAGAATGCATTGCAAAGCAATGCATTCCGTACCCCTTTGGCACTCAAAGGGTTAAGGAAGCTGTGAGATTTCTGGAAAAATAGCTGCTTGAAAAAAAAAAAATCCAAAATTTAACAGATGAATTATCCTGTGTTGCCTACTTTTCAGAAACATATACTTTTATGGGGCATTTTTGGGTACTGAAACCACTAAGATATAGTCCTTGCATAGCAAATTTTGAAAAATGACAGCTTGGAAACGGTGCTTATCTTGTAATAATTACCTTGTAAATGTGAAACAAAAATTAAAATCCTAGGCATATGGGTTATTCCTATATTCAGAACAAGTGAATTAATATATTTAGGGGTATTTCTTTTTCTTTCTCCAGATGCACTAATAGTGTACAAATCATCAAAGTCCCAGCCAGGAAATTACAGACCCGTAAGCTTGACATCTGTGGTAGGGAAGCTGTTTGAAAGGTTGCTAAGGGAATATATTCAAGAATTCTGCTGGAACAGGAATATCATTAGCAATAGCCAACATGGCTTTGTGAAAGATAGGTCTTGTCAAACAAACTTGATCGCATTTTATGAAAAAGTAAGTAATAATATAGATGAGGGAGCGGCGGTTGACGTGATCTATTTAGACTTTACCAAGGCATTTGATACAGTTCCGCACAAGAGGTTACTGTACAAATTGAATGAAATAGGACTAGGGGAAAATGTTTGTGTGTGGATTGGAAATTGGCTGAAAGATAGAATGCAAAGAGTGGTAGTAAATGGCAAGTTCTCCAGTTGGATAAACGTGATAAGTGGAGTGCCTCAGGGATCTGTCCTGGGTCCTCTTCTTTTTAATTTGTTTATTAATGACCTCCCAGAGGGCATAGGAAGCCATGTATCAGTGTTTGCCGATGACACAAAATTAAGTAAGGTAATAAAGTCTGAACTGGATGTGTCTTCATTACAAGAGGATTTGGACAAATTGAGTAACTGGGCAGGCAAATGGCAAATGAGATTCAATATAGACAAGTGTAAAGTTATGCATTTTGGGTATAATAATAAAAATGCAACATATAGTTTAAATGGTGTTTCTCTGGGGAAATCTACTAATGAAAAGGATTTGGGAGTAATGGTAGACAATAGACTTAACAGTAGCATGCAGTGCCAGCTGGCAGCTGCAAAGGCCAATAAGATATTGGCATGTATTAAAAGGGGTATTGACTCAAGGGAGGAAGATATAATTATGCCTCTTTACAGGTCCATGGTAAGACCCCACCTAGAATATGCTGTTCAATTCTGGGCGCCCTTTCTGAAGAAGGACATTATGGAACTAGAGAGTGCAGAGGAGGGCTACAAAACTAGTAAGGGGAATGGAAAGTTTTAGTTATGAAGAGATGCTAGAAAAGTTAAACTTGTACACACTAGAGAAACGGCGTCTTAGAGGGGATATGATAACACTATATAAATATGTTCAGGGCCCATATAAAGGGCTTTCAAAAGACCTGTTCATTAACAGAACAGTACACAGGACAAGGGGCCACCCGCTTAGACTTGAGGAAAGGAGATTTAATCTACAACAGCGGAAGGGTTTCTTTACAGTAAGGACAATAAAGGTATGGAATGCACTTCCGGAGGAGGTGGTGCTATCAAATACATTAGATGCCTTTAAAAGGGGCCTGGATACTTATTTAAAAGAGCATAATATAGAGGGCTATGTATGTTAGTATTGGGATTAATATTTAGTTAGGGCTTGTTGATCCAGGGAGAAATCTGATTGCCATTTGAAGTCAGATGCCTTCTTTTGGGTCAGCGATGGTAAACAGGAATAGGAAAAGGGTTGAACTGGATGGACGCAAGTCTTTTTTCAACCTAAATTACTATGACAGAAAACCAATGAAAACTTTTTTTACCTCATATATATTCTAATAATCAAACTAAATGGTGGGTTATCCATAAAAATGTGGAATCAAGAGGAAGCCCTACTTATCCTTAAAAAATAAGGAAATTGAGTGGATGTTCTAAATGAATTGGAGGGAAAATATGGTTGAACAATGACATACTAAAAAGGCCACGATTGCGATTTCCTCTAGGTTAAAAGCAAAATAAAAAAAACCCTTGCCCTTAAAGAGAGGGTAAAGTCAAAATATAAATATACATTGTATTCTTCAGTGTAATCCTTTAAAATGCATAGTATTTCTTGCAATGTCTGTACCTTTCTACTGTTCTTGTAAATAGTCAAAAGTTCCCACCCCTGTCCATCACATCTTTCAAGAGTTCACTGATCAAACAGACTATCTTACATTTCAGTCAGTGGATCCTCCTTCAAGGCTCATTCCTTGAGAGCCATGGCAGTGTCCTGGGCAGAAAAAGCAGAGGCTTCTGTGGATCAGATTTGCAGAGCAGTGACTTAGAATAGGGTTCATACATACATTGCCTGGATCACTTCATGGCTGAGGACTTTTCTTTTGGGCAGGGTGTTCCAAAGACTGTTGACTCTTGAAGCCTGACCCTATTTCTCTTTATCTCATTTCTGTGCTGTATGGGATGACATGGAAAGGATGAATTTCTACTTACCTGGGAATTAATTTTCCTTGTTGGACCCAGGAGAGCAAACATTCACCCGCCCTAATAAATGTAGCAGCATATTTTCTCTCTTTTTTTTTTTTTTCTTATTACACTGCTGACTGTGCATGGTTGGCACAATTTATGGGGTTCCTGCTCTACACTTCCTGTCCTGGGGGGAGGGGAAAGTCTTGTTTGTGTGTTGTCCTGGGACTGACAAGGAAAAGCAATGCATCCTTTAGCACCTGTACTCAGGCACATAATTAGTGGTTCTTCCAATCTTATTCGGTCACCTGTGCTTTGGCCAGAAAATTCAAGTGGTATCTGGATTTTTCCCTTGTACTATAGTTCAAGTGGAAGACAAGACAGTTGTTAACAAGACCACAGGATATAAACTCTGCCCACTTCAGGGGTGTGCAATGCATGTCTTCACAATGTGTTGTGCATCTCTTGAGTCCTTAATGGGTTAAGTCTGCTTTAGGTAAAAAAAAAAGAAAATTGCCAGAAATTGTCATGCCTGTATGGATATAATATACAGCACTGATTGAAGATCCTATGAACAAAGGCACAAGAAAAAATTAATGGCAGCCAGTATGATTTTCTAGCTATTGTAAGATAACTGAGGGATTAGGTGTCAATGTTTCTCCTTTATTCATCTTCCTCCTCCATATAGTAATTAGTCACATCTGATACTGCTTTTACATCTGGATGAATCCCACTCTCAATACTGGTTTTAGCGCTTGGTAATGCACACAGGATGTACAAAATATGGTCTCATCCCAAGAGTGAAGGGTTTAATCAGAGGTACAAAAGGGGATCTTAATTAGTGGTTAATATGTTTCTGACAGATCTGTCATAATATGTTTATTAGTAGATTTCTGCACATGGTCTTCATTATGTTAAATTTTCAAGGCTATGCAGCAATAAGTGCTGATTTTTGCCGACTGCAGAGCACAAGGTTGTGTTTACATTAACCCTTGCAGCTGCAGAGCACAAGCTGGGCATGTAATTGTGATGTAGTTTGTTGCCACAACCATGTAATCTGACAGGTTAAAGCATCCTGATCATGCTTTGATAGAGAGTATAAAAGATCAGGGTGCTGTGGGGGCTTTTAAGAGCCTCAACGGGGACCGTACATGACGTGTCCTGATATGTGTCTGTGCAAGATTGTATGGGCAGTGGTCAGATCCATCAGGGGCTCTCCCCTACGTGCTGAGATCATTGGCTGATAAGTATTACATGCTTTGAGTATTATTTGTTTATTGATAATGGAGGAAAGAAAAGAGAGGGGATATGACAGAAACATTCAAATACGTGAAGGTATTCAACAAAGTGCAGGAGGGAAGAACATTTCAAAGGAGTACAAATGTTAGGACAAGAGGCCATAGTCTAAAACCAGAGGGACACAGGTTTAGATGTAATGTAAGAAAGTTCTACTTCTCTGAGAGAGCAGTAGATAGGTTGAATAGCCTACCAGCAGAAGTGGTAGCTGTTAATACAGCAACAGAATTTAAGTATGCATGGGATAGGCATAAGGCTGTCCTGAACATCAGACAAAACCAAAGACCAAATAAAGTTTGAGGCTGTTACAGTAGGAAAATGGGCAGACAAGATGGGCCGAATGGTTCTTTTCTGCTGTCAAATTCTATGTTTCTATAGTTGATGAGGCTGAAAAAATACACACACCCATCAAGTCTAGTCCATGCCAAATCACCCCTGTTGATCCAGAAGAAGGCAAAGCAAAAACCCCATTTGAAGCCATTTCCAGTTAAGCTCCAAGTGTGTGTGGGAGGGAATTCCTTCCCAACTCCAAATGGCAGTCATATAATTCCCTGGATCACCAGCTAACTGCACTGATGCCAGCTGTCATAATTCTCAATATTGTTCTGTACTAGATAGGTATCCATTACTTTTTTGAAAGCCGTTACAGTATTTGCAAGCACAGCATCCAGAGGCAAAGAATTCCATAGCTTTACTGCCCTTATTGAAAAGAAAAAAAATCCCTGCCTTTGTTTTAGTCAAAAACACCCTTCCTCTAGTCTTAATGGATGACCTCTCGGTTTTTAGCTCAGCTCTGAGTAAATAATTCATTGGAGAGTTCTTTGTAATGACATTGAATATATTTGTCAGTGGTACTCATATCACCCCTTAGACATCTCTTATCTAATGTACACAAACCCAGTTTGGCTAGTCTCTATTTCTAACTCAAATTTTTGTTGCACATATCTGCACTTTCTTCAGTTAAACAATGTATTTTTAACCCCTTGATTGCTAGAAAGGTATCCGATGCATTGTGCTGCAATGCATTAGATACCTCTCTGGTATTCAAAGGGTTAAGAACTGGTGCTGAAAACTGAACTCCATATTCTAGATGAGGCCTTACCAAGTATTTATATAGAGGTAGAATTATATTCGCATCCCGTGCATCTACAGTCGTGTGAAAAAGAAAGCACATCCTCTTTGAATTCTATGGTTTTACATATTAAGACATATTATCAATCATCTGTTCCTTAGCAGGTCTAAAAATTAGGTAAATACCTCAGATGAACACATGACATGTTAAAAGGAGATTTAATCTACAACAGCGGAAGGGTTTCTTTACTGTAAGGACAATAAAGGTATGGAATTCTCTGCCTGAGGAGGTGGTGCTATCGAATACATTAGATGCCTTTAAAAAGGGCCTGGATACTTATTTAAAAGAACATAACATAGTGGGCTATGTACGTTAGTATTAGGATTAATATTTTACTTATGGCTTGTTGATCCAGGGAGAAATCTGATTGCCATTTGGAATCAGGAGGGAATTCCCCCCCCCCCACACACCCCATTCGGGGCAGAATTTGAAATTGCTGTATTGTTGTGTTTTTTTTTGCCTTCTTTTGGATCAACGATGGTAAACAGGAATAGGAAAAGGGTTGAACTAGATGGACGTAAGTCTTTTTTCAACCTAAATTACTATGTTATATGGTGTCATGATTTAACAAAAATAAAGCCAAAATGGAGAAACCATTTCCAAAAAACGAAGTATACCTTATGATTCAATAGTTTGTAGAACCACCTTTAGCAGCAATAACGTGAAGTATTCATTTTCTGTATGACTTTATCAGTCTCTCACATCATTGTGGAGGAATTTTGGCCCACTCTTCTTTACAATGTTGCTTCCATTCATTGAGGTTAGCGGGCATTTGTTTATGCACACTCTTAAAGGGGAACTTTCACCTACATTGAAGTTCATTTAAATAGGTTTGAATGGTAAATTTAACATCAAATATCCTTTTTTTTTTTTTAATTTGTAATCGTAAAATAGATATTCAGCCCTTTATAAGTACCTCCTGACATCAGTCGGCTCGTCTGTGCGGTACAAAGTGTACTGCAGAGCTTATCAGCTCCTCCTCTACGGATGTGAATCCAGCCCACCCTCCTGATGTGTGGCTTTGATCTGGCGTGCTCTCGGTCCTATGTGAGTCTAGATCAGACAGATATGGTGGGAGTGCTTTCACTGAACGCTATCGGCAGCCCGCTTCACTTGATCGCAAGAGAAGTGGACTGCACAGTAGAGGAGCAGAGTGCCATCATTGTTTATTTGCATGTGTGCCTTAAAGGGATAGTAACATTTCATAATAAAAGCAGCTCCAATTAATCATCATAGTATTTGGACGTTGGAGAGTGTTATTTCAATTCTGTCAGAGTTGTAGTTCTAGAGTAATTCAATGACAAAGTATCCCCCTTCAGTCCCTTTTACTGATGTAACACTGCTCAGCCAGAGCAGAAGGGAGGGGCCCAGGTAGATTGCAAAGAGGGACAATCTTCAATTAAGATAAGGGAAAAACCTGAAAAACTTGTCAAGGGGCCAGGGCTTTCATTGTTCTCATAGGAAGAAGAGTGTCCCCTGCTGTTATCTGTCTGGTCTATGGACTGCATTCCACATCTGAGAAGAGATGGCTTACACTAGGTAAAAGGGGCAGGAGGGGAAACTTTGCTTGTGAATACCTCTCAAACCATAAAGGTTTGAGAGATAAGACTTATATCGTTCTTCATGTTTTTTTAATGCCTACAAAATAAAATAAAGATAAAACGAAGTATTACTATCCCTTTAAATGCGTACACGGCATAAAAAAAAAGTAGGAGTCGTCTTCCCATTGGTGAGTGACAAGGAGAGGTGGCGCAGGCAAACAACTTCGCCAAGATGGTTGTGCTCTTGTCACTCAGATCAAAAGGTATATTTTACACAGATCCGGACACATTTCAGAATTTATAGATGTTTTATTGTGCACATTAAGGTTATTTACTATTATGACTTTACTTGCTTAACCATGACAGTTCTGCTTTAAGGTCCCGTCACATCATTTCAATCAGGTTGAGGTTTGGACTTTGACTGGGCCATTTCAACACCTTGATTCTTTTCTTTTTCAGTCATTCTGTTGTAGATTTGCTGATGTGCTTGGGATCATTGTCCTGTTGCATGACTCGGTTTCCGACAAGCTTTAGCTGTCGGACAGATGGCCACACATTTGACTCTAGAATACTTTAGTATACAGAGGAGTTCATGGTCGACTCAATGACTGCATGGTTCCCAGGTCCTGTGCTGCAAAACAAGCCCAAATCATTACCCCTCCACCACCGTGCTTGATAGTTGGTATGAGGTGTTTGTTCTGATATGCTGTGTTTGGTTTTCACCAAACGTGGCACTGTGCATTATGGCCAAACATTTCCACTTTGGTCTCATCTGTCCAAAGGACATTGTTCTAGAAGTCTTGTGGTTTGTTCAGATGCAACTTTGCAAACCTAAGCCGTGCTGCCATGTTCTTTTCAGAGAGAAGAGGCTTTCTCCTGGCAACATTTCCAAACAAACCATACTTGTTCAGTCTTTTTCTAATTAGACTATCATGGCCTGTAGAGTCTGAGATGTAACTCTTGGGTTTTTAGCAATTACTATGAGCTTTGCACGGTCTGACCTCGGAGTGAATTTGCTGGGATATATACTGCTGGGAAGATTGGAAACTGTCTTGAATGTTTTCCACTTTTGAATAATCTTTCCCACTGTAGAATTACAGACTTTAACCCCATTGCGACAATTGACTTACTAGGTACGTCCTGCAAAAACTGTCAGTGACAGAGGACGTACCTAGTAAGCCCCGGATGTCCGGGTCTCCGTGCAGCTGCACGCCATTCGGAGACTCCAAAATGTTTTTTGAAAAAAAAATGTGCCACAGGTGTTAAGGTGACAGCTGCGTACACACATGGCTGTCACTAAGGGGTTAAATGGTTTGGAAATGGCCTAATAACCCTTTCCAGATTGATGGCAGCAACAATTGCTTCTCTATGATCATTGCTGATGTCTTTCCTCCTTGGCATTGTGTTAACACACACCTGAATGCTCCAGACCAGCAAACTGCTAAAACTTCAGCTTTTATAGAAGTGGTCACACTTGCTGATGATCAATTAATCAAGGGCATTTGATTAGCAGCACCTGTCTATTACTTAGCATCTTAATTCTGATGGAAGCAGTAAAGGCGTACTTAGTTTTTTACACATAGCTTCAACATTTTGGCTTTATTTTTATTAAATAATGACACAGTGAAATATGTCATGTATTGTTGTTGTTCATCTGGGTTTGTATTTACCTAATTTTTAGGCTTGCGAAGGAACAGATGATAGTTATTCTGTCCTGATAAGTAAAACCATAAAATTCAAAGAGCGTATACCTTTTTATGCAAGATAGTACCCCATTTGCTTTTGCAACAGCTGAGTAACTCTGTACACTGCTGTGAAGTCTATTATCATTCAGTACTTCTATATCTCTCTCTAATGGGGATTCTCCAAGTTGTTTCCCATTTAGTGTATGTGTAGCATGTTTGTTTCTACAGCCCAAATGCATAACCTTACATTTATCTACATTAAATGTCATCTGTCTCTTTTCTGCCCACTCACTCAGTTTATATACATCCTTCTGCAGAGAAAAAAAACATCAGCCCTGTATGTATTTCCTTACACAGCTTAGTGTCATGAGTAAAGATTGAGACAGTACTTTCAGTTCCCATTTCTAGATTGTTAATAAATGAATTAAAAAGCATTGGGCCTGGGACTGAACCCTGTGGCAACCCAACTACAACTTTAGGCCAACTTAAAAAGGTTCCATTTATAACAACTCTCTGCCATCTATCATTTAACCAGTTCTCAATCCATGTACAGATATCACCTCTCAAACCAAATATTTTAAATGTATGTGAGGCGCTGTATCAGTGACTTTTGCAAAATCAAAGTATGGTACACCAACAGTAATTCCCATGTCAGAATTACTACACCTACCCTTTCATAAAATGCAAGTAAGTTAGTCTGTGATCTATTCTTCATAAAACCATGCTGGCTCCTACTAATAGTGTTGGTCTTCTGAATACTGTCAGTTAGTAAACCTTCTAATATCTTACCCTCTATGGAAGTCAAGCTCATAGGTCTAATTTCCTGGTTTGGATCTTGCCCCCCTTTTTGAACAATGGTACTATGTCAGCTTTCCTTCAATCACAGGGCATTATTAAGCCTGATGAAACAGATTAAATAAATGTTAAGTATAATGGTCTTGCTATTACTGAACAAAGTTCCATAAGTACTCTTGGGTGTATACCGTAACATTTTCCACTTTGGACTTTGTCCTCAGTAAGCCATGTACATGATGAAGGAAGTTCTGTGGTTTTGTCTGTTTTTCCATGGCCGGTCATTGATGCTTCCTTTGTATATACAGAAGTAAACAATGTGTATAAGGTGTCAGCCATAGCCTTAGCCTCACTAATCCACCTGTCTCCACCTTAAGAGGACCAATAGCAACCTTAATTTTTTTTTGTTATTAATATACTTGTAGAATTTTTAGAATTTGTATGGCTCTCTTTTGCAATACATCTCTTATTTTCAATTTTGGTCAGCCTAATTGCTTGTTTGCAGATTTTATTACATCCCTTGAATTTTTAAATGACGCAGCTGACCTGTGTGACAAATACTTTAAACGTCTGCTTCATGTTTTTCATTTCCAATCAGACCTCATTATTAAACCACATTGGTTTAAATTTGCTCCTTTTGTGCTTATTCCATAGTGGAATATATTGGTGTATATATTTGTCTTTTTAACAAATTTTATGATTCTTCTGCATTTTTATTAATCCCAATTTCCCTTTATATTGCTTTTAGCTTTGTAAAATTAGCCTTTTTAATATCGAATGTTTTGGTTAAACCTTTGCCATTGGTTTTTCATAACACATTTCATAGCACTAGGTCAAGCAAGGCCTCTTTTCTAGTTGGTTCCTTTACTAGTTGGGACATAAAATCATCATTAATCACAGTTAAAAATAATATTTCCCTTTGATGTGCTGGAAGTCATATTGCTCCAGTCAATTCCAGGGTAGTTGATATTACATTTCCTGACCGAGAAGCCTTTTCCATGTGCAGCAATATTTGGGCTACATCAAACTCCCCAATATTAGGTGGCTTGTAGCAAATCCTCATTAACAAAATTTTTATTACGTGTGCCCCCAGTGTGCGTCTCAAACCACAGGGCCTCAACATTTTCACTGGACCCTTCATTTTTATCTTCCCTTACACTAGGTTTTAAGGCATACCCTCCTCCCCTTTTATTAACCCTATCTCTCCTAAAAAGTGAATAATCCTCTAGGTTGACTGCTAAAATCACGTGTGTCATCTAACCAGGTTTCAGACACATCCGTTAGATCATACTTCTCATACATTGCAATAATTTCTAGTTCTTACCAGTTAAATTATGTGCATTTACATACAGACATTTTATCTTATTGCCATTCTGAAAAATTACATTCTTTGTAAAATGTATTTGCCCATTCTCTAATCCCATTTCCTCAACGATACTACCTTTCCCATCCTGTGTTGCATCACCCCCCCCCCACACACACTCCTTCCTAGATGAAAGTATCCTCCAACCTGATCTTAGCCTACTTGACACTTGTTCTCTGGCATGTCAGAGTTAATTGAGATGGGGGTCCCTTTAGTGATTAGGACAGGTTTTTAGGACATCCCTGCTTATAACAGGTGGGTAATCAGTGACTCAATCAATGTGACCAATCCATCTGTGCTTAACAGAAATTATATCTCCTAGTAATAAACTCCCACTTCACTGTGACCAGAAAACCCTAAAGGCTCCTATGAATTTTGCCTTTGTTGATGAGATCTTCAAATCAGTTCTTGGTGTCAGGTCCATGGAGACAGACATGACAATTGCCGGTAGTTTTTCCAAACTGAAGCAGGCAGAGTGCATGACCCTACTTAAATCTTTAAGGACCAGTGGGATGAACAATGAGTTTTAAAGTAATTACCTTAATTTGTTAATTTTACCATGTGCAGGTTTCTCTGGACTTCATGATTAGGACACCTTTGTTCAGTCCCAAAAATCCTAATGGTCTCAGATTTATTTTTTCTTGCTCCATTGCTAAACAGATAACATCTTCATTCAGTCCTGGATGCCATAACCGTGGAGGCAGACATGACAGTTTATAGCAGGATCATGGGACCTCAAACCCTGGATCAGTGCTCATGGTGATCAATTCTAAAGATCTAAGGTACATACAATGTATTGCTTCACAACAGTTTGTGACCCCCCTCCCCCCAATCATTCAGTAGTTAAGTAGGGTCAGGCACTCTGCCTGTTTCAGTTTGGAAAGAAACTGTGAGCAACTGTCATGTCACCCTCCATGGACATGACAACCAAGACTGATGTTACTTCATGAACAAAGGTAAAAAAGCAAAATTCACAGGGTCAGTTTCTGGCCTAGAAAGGTAAGTAGGGTTTATTGTTCTATGGTGTTACTTCTTTAACCCCTTGGCGTCCGTGGTCCTGGGAAGTAACCTTCCCTTAAGGACCGCTTTGAAGATTCCGACATGCCGGCACATGTGACCTGTGACGCATACCGGCACGCCGCACTGGGGACTGAGAGAGACCACTCCAGCCTTAGAGCAGTCAATCTCACTCCCAGTGCAATGATTGTCACCGATCCTTAACGCAAAAACCGTGTGATGGTTATAGCACGGCACGTGGTCGTTAAGGGGTTAAGAATGAATTGCTGAAAACCAGTCAAAAATGACTGAAGACTATCAGATGTATGCAAATAAGTATATAACACAAGAGGAAAAGCCATGCAAACAAGTAGTTCTAGGTTAAAGTTTTTAGTGTCTGCTAGGCCCAGTGGATCTTGATTCAGAATATCCATCTGGTACTCAAAAGTATAAAGTGGAACTTTCACCTTAATTTGAGTTTGCATATTTAAAAACTGCCTATGTGTCATGTTAACCAAAAGTCTAGTAGATGTATAGTTTAGGAGATACCATAAAATCTCAGGTATAATATGCACCTGTGTATAATACGCAGGTATATTTTATACCAAAGATTTTGGAGGGAAAATAAGAGTGCCTATATATAATACGCACACTTGTTTTCCCCTGTTACACACATAAAAATGCCAATTTTCCCTTCTTCGCTCCCTCCTCGCTTACCCATGACCGCCTCTCTCCCTCCAAAGTCCAAATTCAGCATCCTGACAGGATCCTAGCGGGCGGAATGCTCCAGCATGGCCCTTTCAGGATCTCCTCTGCTCAGCCAATAGTAGTGTCTTGCGATGAGTGCAAGGTCCTCACAGGGAAATACCATAGATCCAGTGCGCATAGCTATACACATTGGATCTGTGGTATTGTCCTGCAGGCAAAGGGTTAACCAGCAGAGAAGGAGAGTCCAAGCCCTGCGTAGGATACTCGTTCTGGAAATAGCAAAAAAATGGCTGCCGCGGCGGGAGCCAATCAGAAATGAGCGCGCAAAGCAAGCGCTCATGGGAAATGTAGTTTTCCCAGAAAAGTACCCCAAACAGTGCCTGAAGCCCCCTGAGTACCCCAACACACTAGAAACATGAACCAGATGATAGAGGAAGGGCAGACAAGTAAAATGAGCCATCTCTGAAGTCACTAGGTTAAACGGTTGCAGAGATATGTCCCAAACAGTACAGTCCCATAGAAGTGAATGGAGCAATGGTATCTATGTGGTAAAGCGCGCCTTTACTCAAAGTTTACAAAATTGAAAGTTTAAAACTAAAATACCTAAAACATCACTAGAACATGTTAGGACACCCAAAAACCACTAAACCAGTAGGAAAAGTGTTAGAAACCACCCAAAAAAGCCAATCCAGCAGCTAAAGGGTTAAGTTACCACATAAACCTGCTCCAAAACACCCAACAAACATACAGATAGACCCAATGAATGCAGGAGTGTGCAATAGGAACTCCAAAGGTAAAACCCCTGTGCTGAGGGGCACTGTGGACCTGCAGCACTCAAAGGGTTGCTCACCTTTCCTGCAGATCTTCTGTCTTCAGATTACCATGTTTAAAGAAGAAGCCTTGGTGGGTGACACCTGAGGAAAGAACTTGTAACCAAGATTTTCCCCCAAGGCTTAAGGTCCACAAAAAGCACCTGGTCACTGAGCTAGCAACATCTAAGGGCATTTGTCAGTTATGGTAATCCGCCTAATAGTGGTATTCCATATCTAACAGAAAAATAAACTTCTAAAGCTATAGCAGAACTGTTCTCTTGCCTGTGTTATCTTCACCAAGGAACAAATCTTTGTGGAGCTGGTTGGCTAGCTGCAGCCAAGGAAGGAAGGTAACCTCCACCCCCTGCAATCAATTCTAGAATTGTTCCTGCCTACTTAAAGGGGCGGATCGCCTACCCAGAGTTACCAGTAACCTGTATTGGACGAATATATATATATATATATACATACATACACACACGCATACATTTCTCTTATTTTTTTAATTGCTCTGTTTCTGAATAAAATAACTTATTTGTGATGTCAGTCTGGAGCAGACCTGTGGTACAAGCTGTACCATAGGTACCCAATTGTACTGTTGGATGTCCCCCTGTGGCACTGTATGCCCACACACACCACCTTCCTATATTTTAATGGAGTGTGTCTACAGACCTGCCGGAGCACAACATCAAGATGAAAGAACAAGGCAGACAACTAATACAGGACTTTGCTTTTAACTGTAGTAAAATAAGGACAGGAGAGAAAAAGAAAACAGGAGGTGCGCCGTGTTTAATCTTCTTGTAAATAACCACCACCGAAATACCACAGCGAGTTAAAAAAAAAAAAAAAAAAAAAAAATGCTGGCTGTAAATGCATGTACAGTATGTGCGAAACAGTTGACAAAGTTTTTGAGAGAAATGGAAAGATGCCTCCCAAATCAGCTATATTCAGGAAAATCAGACGGATCTTCCACACATACAGCTGCATTCTCAGAATTGTTCTCTCCAAACCTTACAGCATATAAAAAGACAAGCAAAAGGGCACCAGATAGTGTAATCTATCCAGAGCAAAGATTATAATATATGTATACAAGAGAGTATCCAGATCTCCTAGAACAAAGTCCTAGAATGCGTCGCTGTGTGCGTAACCGCACATGTGCAGTGGGGACTTGCAGAACAGGCTGATCCGGAGCGGAGAGCTCCGGAAGGCTGACAACCTGTCTGTGCTCCCGGCTCCTGGGCAGCAGCAGAGGCGGCTGGGTGACAAACTGTCACCCAGCGCCTCCGCTGCTGCCCCGGAGCCGGGAGCAGACAGGCTGTGAGCCATCTGGAGCTTCCCGCTCCAGATCAGCCCGTGTATATGGGCTTTGTAACTAGTTTTATATATTATATACACACACAAATGTTATCTTTGTTCTGGATATATTAAACTATTTGGTGCCTTTTTGCTTGTACTTTTATTTGCTTTTCACTGCGTATTAGCTGTCGGCCTTGTTCCTTCCTCTTGCAGTTGCACTCCGGCAGGTCTTTAGACACACTGACAGGAGGAGAGAGCACACCAAGTGATAGCCTCAGGGAAAAGAGGCAGGTGCTTGACAGGGAGAGTGCTGCCAATCTTGTTCTACATATTCAAGATGGCCACACTCTGCCTCGTCTATGATCATCAAAACTGATGTTTATTTAAGATATATATAATGTTTTATTGCTCTTAACCCCTTGAGGGCCCATGATGGTCCTGGACCGTAATAGAATTCTGGCCTCCCCACGCAGCTGCACGCCATTCCAGGAGTCCGGAATCGGATTCCGTAAAAGAAAAGAAAAAAAAAAAAAAAAAAAAAAGGTCCCTGGTCCTTAAGTGACAGCCGTGTGCGTGACCTGCCCTTAAGTGGTTAAAAGAGCCCATTAAGACTAGCATAAGTGTTTGCAAATTACTGGGAGGGGTTTACAGGAGGTGACAGTTACGCTTTGAATGTGGGGGTGGTATTATTCAGGAGGTGTTAGTGTTCTTTTAAGAGCTACTTATTCCTGTGTGCTCTTTTTCCTTTAATCCACTGGATGCTAAGGACATTCCCGATGCATTGCTAAGTAATGCATTACAGCATTCTCTAGCAAAAGAGGTTAATTCCCCAACCCACCTACCCTCACCCTCTTGAAAAACAAAACTGCTGCTCATTTTGCCATATATACAACAGATTTTAATTATACTGAAAATAAATTACAGGAAACGGTTTTAAATTTTTAACAGGACAAATAGAGTCACAACAAAAATGCTCATTTTTCTTCTTTACCCGTTAGGGTTTGACAGCAGGTGTTTCAAGGCAGGTAAATATCACAAATATATCAAAACGTCAGATTGGTTTATGCATTCATACATTTACATGAGCCACAGACATTCCCTGTGCAGGGACTTCACTTAGCCTACCACAGAACCATGATTTTGGCATGGACTACAAAAACTTGATACAAAATTGGTATTTATATTATTTATATGTCATATACATGCCCTATCTGATCTTGTATATAAAATAACTAGTGCTGTACAGATGATAATGTCTATAGCTGTAGGCAATCATTTTGGATGGACTGGCAGCCCCTTCCTTCCCTCCCACCCCCCAATAAAATTAACGGCATATTGTATATACATAAAGGCTAAACGGAAAAAACCATAGCCTTCCCTCCCCTGATATGTTTATGGCAGGTTTGTGGATTAAAAAAAGGCAATGTTTTTAATAACTCTCCCTAGTTGCAAGCCATTTGTACAGACATAGTGAGACTGATATACTAAGAAATGGAGCGGTTCTGGGAAAACAATCTGTACCACAAAGTACAAATAACAATTCCCACTGATTTAAAGGAGCAGTAAACATTTAAAGGGGATCTATGACCCCTATACAAGTTTGTCTAAAAAGTAAGTTTATATAGCGACTAGCTGGTATAATGTAGTCACTTTTGTTTTTTTTAATTATTTGTTTGCCCGAAATTAAACCTTTAACAATGATCTTGTGCCTTCATTCTGGACAGACTGCGGTTACAGCTCTGTACCGCAGTCTATCACACGGCCTCTGCTCCCCTCCCTCGAACCAGCCTCCTGCGATGGAGGATTTCAGCCTGTAAGATGGAGCGATCTCTGGCCAATGAAAGTGTTCCAGCTTACAAGCAGAAATCCACTGCTATTGGAGGAGGGAGGAGAGCAGAGGAAGAGTGACAGACTGTGGTACAGAGCTGTAACTGCAGTCTGTCCAGACGGAAGGCACAGGATCATCGTTAACAGTTTAATTTCGGCCAAAGAATTGGAAAAAAATAAATAAAATAAAAAAATTTACTATAGTATACCAGCTAGTCGTTCCATAACTTACTTTTTAGATAAACTTGTATAGGGGTGATAGATCTTTTTTTTGCCTGCTAAGCAAAGCAAATGTACTCCACTCCCCCAGCACAAGAGACCTTTCTTTCAAATGTTATTAAGCTGGCAACAGCGCCAACTGGTGCCTATTTTTATAATGCACTCTATGGAAGAGCTCAAGTCAAACTACAGTTCACACTTACTAAGGAGGGCTGTAGTCTATGACTCAAGCTCACTCATACAGTGCACTAACAGTTTATTAAAAAGAGGTTTGAACAGTAATAACTTTTGAATTGAAAATTACCCAGTAAGTGGGAACACACTTGTTTAATGAACAGGAAAAAGCCCTATAAAGCCCACAAAAGATCTTGGGGGATTTTAACACTGGCCCTTGAGACATCATTCCCAGCTCCCATAGCTTCAGTTGCCGATCACGGACAAAAACAGAAGGCTTCTTATCTTCAGTATTAAGGAGGCACCACAGGATCGAACATGTGACTGGGTAAGAATTAACCACTGACCTACCGGAGCATGCTAGTGGTAGTCAGGTAGATGCGACCAATCTTTTAGTTAGGTTGGAATTTTGGGGCTACTATTCCTTTACAAAGCAGAAGGGTATGCAACATATTGCAGAGCAATGTGTTGCACAATACTCTGATGCTTAAAGGATTAAATATACCAGCCTCACTGTATAAGGAAAGTACACTTAACACAGAAAAGGCAGTGAATTAACCTGTAGATTTGTTAATACCCCAAAAGCTATGTAATTGTCCCTCTAGCATAGATGCCATTTGTGATACGATCCATAAATACCAAATTAAAAATGGACACTACATTCATTCGGTTAAAAGGATCTGCTTTAAACTCTGTGGGAAAATATTTTTCCCTGAACTTTTATGAAAGGGAGGAAAAAAACCACTGACATGGCACAACCATTCTGAAATAATTTAACTTCCACGTGCAAGAGGGGGGTTTGATACATTAATCACATCCGGCGCACAAGGGCCAAGTGGCTTCCACGACATACAGTCTTAAACAGCAAGCTTTGTGTAGCTTATTCTTGGGGAAGTAAAACGCATTGGCAGCATTTTGAGAAGCCAGGTTATACTACATCTACTGTCATAATTGTAAACTTTGGTTTGTTTGTGTTTTATTTTACAAAGTTCTTATTGTACAAACGAGCGTTAGGGCAGGGAAAGATGCATCTGGAGAGATGGATTGTCAGTTTGTCTTTAGCCGAGCAGCTTGAGTCGCTTTCTCTGTAAGACCAGCCTTGATGGAGTTTCTCACAGTTTGCCTTATGTTATCCTCCATTAAGTTATCTCCCAGTGGTTTCAACAACTGTAGTGTGGAAAATATGCAAAAGAAACATGATTAAAATAAAAAAAGGCATGGTGGACAGTAATGCATGCAGGTGATTAAATGTACAACGAGATGCTGAAATTATGAAAAAAAAAAAAAAAAAACAAAAAAAAAATAAGAAAAAAACAAAAACAAAAAACATTTACATGACATGACAAAAATTGTGCTGCTAAAATATCGTGACAGTTTGACCTATTCAAGTGAATCTTCTCCCAGTTGTTTGGAAGTGGGATCTCTTATTAGTACCAGTAGGGCATGAGCCTATGTCTTTAGATTTCCTTAGGCAGCCCTGCATATGGATCTAGTCATATAAACAGACATTTCAAAGAAATAAAGGTCAAAATACTGTCTAAATTTTCTTCTTGTTATTGTTAGATGACTTTCTGGGCCTCTGCGTTGAAGTGATCGCCCGGTGAGGCAGCCGACGTTTACAAACTTCATAGAGTTTGGAAAACACCTAAAACATGGATGGGTTGGTTAGAAAGATATAGAATAGGGAACTATGTTAAACTATTTGGGGGGGGGGGGTGATGTATTTGTTATAATGTTTGGAAACCTCACCTTCTTCGGACTCCTCTGTGCAGCAAGAGAGAGAAAGTGGAAAGATGTAAGGCAGAGTCGTAAAAAGAAATAGGAAAGAAGATGACACAAGTACAGTCATGTAAGGTGTTAAAGGAACAGTACTGCTTTATTATTGGAAAACAAAAAACCCTAAACACCTTATTACAATACTTGTCCAGCTATTAAAACATGAGTATGACCACAGATGCTTCATTTAAAAGTTAGTTCAGGTCAAACTTTTATTAAATTGATACGTTTTCTACTGTGGTCACACCAAGTGAAGTTGTTGATATAACTTGGAAATGTTCAAAATATAAAACATACTTTTAAAGGCCCAATAAAGGGTCAGGGTAATGGGCTAACTATAGGCAGTTATCTAACAGCTATGTAAACACAGTCCCAATACCTCAAAACTGCTATTCCCTTCTCTATTTGCCCTGTACATCTCCTTGATCTGCAGGAGTGGATTATGTCGGTGATTCACTTGTTGCTTCTGGAAGAGGAAGCAGAATCACTGTTCTCTCCACTGAAGCTCCATGTTTGGAAACGGGTCTGTATGGAGAAGACATTTCACAGGCGTGCAGAGTTAAAGGGACAATAATACTTTATTATTACTATCCCCCATATTGCAGATATTTGTAAAATAATTTAATAGTCCCCAGATTAATCTCTCAAACCTTTATGGTTTGAGAGATAACGGAAGGCAAAGTTCCCCCTCCCTCCCCTGAAGTCAGCGTTGTACTGACTGCAGGGATATCCGGTCTGACTTTCATCAGGCGGCTCTGCAGCAAAGCCGAAATCGCGTTATTGTCTTCTTCACTAACGCAATCTCGGCTCAGCTGCAGAGCCGCCGGATGAAAATAAGACCGGATATCCCTGCAGTTAGTACAACGCTGACTTCAGGGGAGGGAGGGAGCGGGGAACTTTACGTTCTGTTATCTCTCAAACGATAAAGGTTTGAGAGATAAACTTGGGGGCTATTAAATTATTTTGCAAATGTCTACAATATGGGGGATAGTAATAATAAAGTATTACTATCCCTTTAAAAGGATAGTGACACTTAATATGTAAAAAAATATATATATATATTGTAGGCTTTATCCAACAGAGTAAAGCTCTGGGCACTCAACCATAAACCTCCATAGGATGGTGTAGCAACAGCGCTACTGTGAAAATTTCAGGCCACTGATACTGCACCTAAACAAATTCCGGTTTGAGCTGGAGTTATTTTTTTACTAAAACAACTCTCAGCAGTGCGGATATAATTTTGTGTTACTCAGGAAGGTAAATCCTGCCATATAGATATTTGTTTCACATATTAAGTGTTATCCCTTTAAAGGGATATTAATGTTTCAAAATAAAAGCAGCTCCAATTAATCTTCATAGTATTTGGACCATGGAGAGTGTTATTCCAATACTGTCAGAATTGTAGTACAAGTGTAATTAAAATATCCCCTCCCCTTTTACTGATGTAACACTGCTCACCTCAGAGCAGAAAGGTGGTGTCCAGGTGGCTTGCAGAGAGGGACAATCTTCAATCAGCATAAGGGAAAAACCTGTCAAGGTCTCACAGTAAGATTATGATTGTCCCTTGCTGTGAGCTGTCCAGTCCCAGCACCAGATTCCACATCTGAGGGGAGGTGGCTTTACACTACATAAAAAGTATCCCCCACTTTATCATTCAATTACTCTTGAACTAGAACTCTGACAGTATTGAAATAACAGATCAGATCAGTGATCTGCAAGGCAAACAAAGAGAACATGCCAGAGTTAAGCTATGGGACTGTTTCCATAGCTGTCAGGTACGTGTCATGACTGCAACTTTAACCCCTTAAGGACTACGTGACGTGCCATGACTGTCACTGTCCTTATACCCTTAAGGACCAGTGACGGTCATAGCACGTCACGTACTTTTTACTTACAGCGCTCTACCGGGAGCACTGTAAGTAAAAACAGGGCCTAAAATTGATCTCTCCAAGACCGGAGCGATCTCTCATTGGCCTCAAAGAGGTGTGCCGGTACGCGAAACAGGTCACGTGTCCCAGCGCGTTGGCAAGGATCAAAGCGGTCCTTAAGGGATGGTAACTCCCCTGGATCGCTGGTCCTTAAGGGGTTAAAATGTTCTTAAAAGAAATGGTTTTAAAAGTGGGTATGTTCAAACCTCTCAAAACAAAATCTATTGGACTGGGGTAGATATGATAACACAGGGCTCAACAAATCCCAAGTGCCAGGTCGCCATGACGAATAGGAATTGCTTCCTGGTTCCTAGGATTGGCTTCTCCAATCGCATCCACTCCTACCAGGAAATTCGAGAAGGAGAGAAAGCAGGATAGAGTCTTGCTGCTCATAGTTGCCTGTATTGATCTCCCATCACTGGAGGCTGGGAGATTAATAGCTGTGGGGGCTCAGGAGGCCACCCACGAGGTTTATTTTTTTTTTGTGTGTGTGTGTGTTTTGAACCCTTTGAGTGTCAAAGATATCCAAGGCATTGCAAAGCAATACTTTTGGGTTAGTTTTGTGTATAGCTCTCCCTTTTTACTTTGACTGCTGCTGTTCTTTGAATGCTGAAACTCACTGATATTTTTCAGTCAAGTCTTAACTGTAATAACGAGGTATCTTCCAGCCGTGGGAGTAACACCATTTTTACTGAACACAAAGTGCCCCAAATGGCTATACTTTTCATAATATATATATTTTTTAACCAACTTACTTGGGTTATATAATGGACTTGGTGCAAGAGGCCAACCAATAACAGCACTACACACTGAATATGGACTGCAATCAACTAGCTGTATAAAACTGCATAATTATATTTTTTCTTAGCATATTGTAGCATCTTTTCTTCATGCCAGCGGAAGTGAGAGGATACCTGAGACCGAGTATAAGCAGATACTGTTTGTTCTATGGCTAAATACAGCACATTTGTATCACATTTCAGCTCCCTAGTGCCACTAGGAAAATATTCCACCAAATGGAAAAAAGGGGAAGAAAAGGTAATACAGAAGTGAAAGAGTGCAAAAAACAGTGTGTGCTGTCCTGGTTAATGGCTATGTGGGGGCTGCAGTGACTGAAACATGACAGAAGTAAAAAGGCAGTGTAGGAGGGGATAACAGAGGCAAAAGGGAGCAAGTCGTTCATGTCATCTATATCTCAAAGGGAACAGTGTTACAGTGGCACAACTTAGGCCAAATAATGTTGTTTCTTAGTCATTACGTACAACTGAGGTTTTCTGCAAGACCTACGTTTTGTGATCTTCATTAAAAGCTTGCAATGGACCAGTCAAGTGTGTTATATTAAAGTCAAGTATATGCACAAAATACATTAGTACATTATGCTGGGTGACAGTTATCCTTTTTGACTTAATAAATTAGGCATTGTAGAATAAATAAAATCAAAGGTCTATATTTATCTTTTGTTTTTTTTTGTTGTTTTTTTTGCATTACCTATTTTATATACTTTTGTGAACCTGACAGTGAACTTACTGACTTTCTTACTGTGAAAACAGGGATAATACTACAATGTAACACTAATATGCTGCAGTACAAAAGCCTGTCTCCAGTGTATTATATATAGAATGCAGAGGACTGACTGATGCTTTAAGGACCAGAGGTGTATACAACGCATTGAAAAGCAATGGGCGGTTTTCAGTGCTGTAAGCTTCCTGTTTATTTGAGAATCCGACATCTAAGCAGGGACGTACTTCCTTCCTGTATTGCAACTGGACCTGCTAAACAGCAAAATACGTGATCTGCACATGCCCAGCAAAAATAGGATTTTAGTGAACTTACCGTTAAATCCTGTGTGGGGTAAAATTTCCTCTCCTCCGGAAGGCAGGGGCTGTGAGGCAGAGACTCCCCTCTTCCATCTAGCTTTACAACCCACCTCCTCAATTTCAATGTAAAGAAAAGTAGAAGGAAAAAGCAAGACAAAGGAAGGAAATCCTTTGAACGGATATCCCAAGATCTGCCCTGGGGCTTTTTTTTTTTCTCCGGGTGGGAGTGCTGTGTTAACATGAACTAAGAGAAAGTGACTTAATGGCAAGCTCATCAAAATCATTTTCTCTTTTACATCCAATGTGGAACACAGAGACCAATGGCATATACCAAAGGATCCACGAAGATTCTGTGGAGGCAAAAAAAGAAAAGAAAAAAACCCTCCAGTGTAGGCCAGTATTAAACAGGACTAACTGGTACATAATAAACCTTGTGTGTCAATGGACAACTTGCACACTGAACAAATTAACAAAAAAAACAAGAATTAACAGGGTTCGGAACTCTCTAGAAAGAATGAGAGGAAGAAGCCTTAAAACAGGTACCACAATCTGAAGGGCCTGCCGGCTAAAGCTGGCCTCGGCCAGGACATTCACAAATCCCCTGGGAAAACATAGAACTGTCTTATCCTGGTTAAAAAAACAAACAAAAAACCCCACAACAAAACAGGGAAGGGAGTTTATTACATAACAAAGCCTGTAGTTCAGCAACTCTGAACAGAAGTGACAGCCAGAAGAAAGGTCACCGTAAGCATCAGAAGACGCAGCGCAAGACAGTCAAAAGGACACTTCTGAAGTACTGTTACACGAAATTAAAGTCCCATGGTGGAGGAGGAGCCTTGAATAGCAGGGATAGAAAAGATAGGACCATAACACTCAAATGGTTAAAATGGTCTTCAGACTCCTATTCAAATTAAAGAACTTCAAAGAATTTAAATAATGAGGCATAGACATTAAAAAGTCAACCCCCACAGAGAAAGGTCCAAAAATACACGTGAATCTGTCCGTTCAGCTCCCATATTCTAAGAATAAAACAAAAAAGAACCCTGAGAGAGCAGTGCCCAAATCGACTTTTCATGAGGCCAGGTTAATTGAAATGGAGGCGGTGAGGTTAAGCTGGATGGAAGAGGGGAGTCTCCACATCAGAGGTCCTACCTTTTTGACGTGCCCTGCCCTCTGAAGAAGGGGAATTTTACTCCATGGATTCTGTGTTCCACATTGGACATAAGAGAAAATATGAGCTTAGAGCAGGGAAGATTGTCCCTGCTCAGACTCTACACTCTCTAGATCCTGGTCAAGGAAAAGCAGGTACTGCAGTTACCTAACCATCCAGAAATCAGTAACGGATTAGAAAGTTAAATGGTTGTCTGTGGGACATTGTGGAAGATAGAGGCAGGTCAGCACACTGTTTGGGACACAGGAATTTTTTTCAGAATTCACTGTTTCTATAAAAGGTTGTAGATCCCACAGCAAAACTGAGGAATTTGTTGAATTGTCCAAGGAGATAATTTGTGCCAGGGGCTTGGGCAATGTTTTATACCATGGAGGCCAGACAACTATTGCTATGCATCTATATTAGGTATGAGTCCCATTGGTAGCTTTCCAGATACATTTTGGAAATCTATATAGATTTATATTTGTTTCCATATATTTATTATTACTTATTTTGCTACTATCGTACACTGTATTCCAAAGTCATTTATATTGGTTGTGAACGTTTCAGTTATTTTTAAAATCCCTGAATCCCCCCAACTACAGTGATAACATATGTATAGTTTTACTTGCTTGCATGGCCTGAAGAAACCCCTATTAATATGAGGGCAAAGGGGCTTTTTGTATATTTGCCATGGAGTTAAATATCCTCCCACAGAAAGGCAGGGCACTTGCATACAAAGCTCTCTCTGGTGCTGGAGACTCCATACCTACTGACTGAGACACCTCAAGTCCAGAAAAGGACAGTAACAGTCATCTTTTTTTTGTGGACAGCAAAAAGATTGGAGTAAAATCTGGTGATATATTCTGTCGCTAGAAACGGGTCTAGAACCTTTCTTTCTCCAAAAAGACATCAAGGAACTCTGGACAAAAAAAAGGTGAGGTGGAAGGGATCTGACATCTATGCAGGTAACCCTTCTGAAATGACCAGCAAAACCCACTGGGGTCCATCACAGAAGACTCCCATGCATCTATAAGACTGAGTCAGCCCCCTATGGGTAAGGACGGACCAGGACAGTGAGAGTCATGTTGAGGTGGGATCGTCAGCCTTAGGTTTCTGAGCAGACATAGCTGAGGGGGCTGAAAAAAGACATGTGTCCATCAAGTCCAGCCCATGCTGTACACACCCCTGTTGATCCAGAGGAAGGCAAAAAACACCCTCTGATGCAATTTCTAATTTAGCCCTAAGTGGGAGTCAGATAGTTCCCTGGCTTAACCACCTATCTGCATTGAAGCCATGTGTCATAATTTTCAATATTGATCTGTGAAAGGTATCCATTGCTTTTTTATCTGCAAGTACAAGATCTGGAGGCAAAGAATTCCATAGGTTTACCTCCCTTACTGTAAAGAATCCCTGCCTTTGTTTTAGTCGAATGCACCTTTCCTCTAGTCTTAATGGATGACCTCTTGTTCTTAGCTCAGCTCTTTGTGTGAATAATTCATTGGATAGTTCTTTGTATTTACCTTAAATGTATTTGTAAATGGTAATTATTTCACCCCTTAAAAGCCTCTTCTCTAATGTAAACAATCCAGTTTGGCTAGTCTAGTTTGGCTAGTTGCAGAACTCAGATCATGCAAACCCTTTATCAGTTTTGTTGCACATCTGCACTTTTTCCAGTTAAATAATGTATTTTTAAGAACTGGCACCCATACTTGTACTCCATATTCTAGATGAAGCCTAACCAAGGATTTATACAGAAGTAGGACAATATTAGCATCCCTTGCATCTACACCTCTTTTTATGCAGGCTAGTACACGATTTGCTCTTGAAGTAGGTAAATGACTCTGCACACTGCTGTGAAGTCTATTGTCTAGAAATACTCCTAAATATTTCTCTAATGAAGATTCCCCAAGTTGTTTTCCATTTAGAGTATATGTATCAAGTTTGTTTCTACAGCCCAAATGCATAATCTTACATTTATCTACATTAAATGCCATTTGCCACTTTTCTGCCCATTCACTCAGATCATCTAAATCCTTTTGCAGAGAAAAAACATCCAGCACTGTATGTATTTCCTTACATAGCTTAGTTTTATCAGCAAAGATTGAGATGCTACTTTCAATTCCCACTTCTAGATCATTAATAAACAAATTAAAAAAAACATTGGGCCCAGAACTGAACCCTGTGACACCCCACTTATAACTCTAGACCAATTTGAAAAAGTTCTATTTACAACAACTCTCTGCCATCTATCATGTAACCAGTTTTCAATCCATGTACAGATAACTACGCCCAAACTGAAGCCTTTTAAATTGATGCAGTAACCTGCTGAGATGTACTGTATCAAAGGTTTTTGCAAAATCCAAGTATACTACCATCAACAGCAATTCCCTTGTCCATATAACCACTTACTCTCATAAAATATTTCTCTCATTTTCAATTTTAGTTTGCTTAATTGCAGAATTTATTACAGTCTTTATATTTTTTAAATGATATATCTGACCAGTTTGACTTAAACACTTTTAAAGCCTGTTTCTTATTTCTAATTTCTCTGCAAACCTCATTATTAAGCCACATTGGTTTCACTTTACTCCTCTTGTGCCTATTACCCAGTGGTATAGATTGATGTGTATATTTGTCTAAGAGCATTTTAAACATATTCCATAATTTTTTTGCATTTTTATCTTTGAAAATTACATCCCACTGAATATCCTTTAAAACTTCACTTAGCTTTGTAAAATTAGCCTTTGTAAAATTTTATGTTTTGGTTAAACCCTAACCATTGGGTTTCTACCAAGTCTGTTTGTGCTTTGAGGTGGGGCGGTCCTGAACGGCTTGAGAGGTTTCAACCCTAGGCACCCCAAACAGGTGGAGGTAAGAAAGCCATGCATCTTCCAGTAACATCATTAATGACCTTGCCTAGGTCTGGATGAAAAAGTTGTTTCCCTTCAAAAGGATGGGAACCAAAGGCTTTTTGGCATATTGATCAGCCGACCAAATTTTGAGCCACAAATCTCCATGCATGGCTACTGAAAGGGCTGAAGTCTTTAAAATAAATAAATAAATAAAAAATCTGGTGACTTCAAAGACTGCCTCAATAACTTATGAATTTGCATCCATGATATTAGCTAGCATGACCAGCAGTTTTTAGTAACATTACCAGGAATGGCATCTGACAGTTGTTCACCTCAGATAGCCATGGCTGCATTAACCCATGCTGTAGCAACAATATGTCGCAGGGCAGCCGTAGTGGCTGCAGACTTCACCTTCAAGAAGGAACGTAAACGTTTTATCAGCCTAATCCTTAGGGCCGCTGCATTTGCCAAAGGCAGCACTGTATTTTTTTTTTTTTTTTTTATCAAGACAAGAGATGGTGGGATTACTTGCAGGTGGGATAGCCCACTGGGAAGAGGATAAATGTTGGAATATGTTTATTAAGGAAGATATTTCTGTCAAAAGACTTCCATTCTTCTAGGATAACCTGATCCAGAGAATGATGTAAAGGAAAAATGGGCGATTCCTTCTTGAGTCGTTGGATTATGTCCAGTGAGAAAGACACTGTATCAAAGGCTCAGAGACCTATAAAGTCTCTAAGACAGCTCTGATAAGCTTCTCAGCAGGGGGCAAGGGTCTCTCTCATAGCCATCCCCAAAAGATAAGGAAAAATCTGTCCTCTTCATCAGTGTCAAACTACTCTGCAGTGGAGTCTCCAACCAATTGAGACTGGCCCATAAAGACAGGGTCAGCATGTCTGATAAGGGGCATGGGGCACTAAGAAGGGGAAAACGCCTAGATAGGGATAGAAACAACTGAAGACATAACCAAACTGCCTCTTGTTTTGCAGTGGGGGTTAAGAAGAGTAGTATGGCCGCAGTGCAAGAGGGACATAGGGTTTTTGAATATTCCCATGGAAGCCCAGTTTGGCATGAGGAACAGTATGCTAGAGGATTTAAAGGGGCTCCTGCATCCTTAGGTTTGGCTTTCTCCATGTGTCCCTTGGATTCAGACACATTCAAATGAAACCACCTCTGAACTAGGGCAAAGTAGTAGGAAAGTATAATAAAATGCACGGAGATACTCCAAAAGGTACTTATCTGATAGCAAAGGGTTAAACTGGAGGTGTAGAGAAGAGAGTCCAGACTCTGTATGACTTATGCAATGGGAGTAGTAAGATGGCTGCTAAAGCACCACCCAGGAAAAAGCGTACTCTGACAGTTTTCCTTTGCATAAACTAATCAAATGATGGCTCTCCAGCCATTTCAAAACCACAAAATTAAGTTGTTTGAACACTGCCCCCACAATTACCATGTAACATAACAGGGCTGTCCAAGTTCAGTCCTCAAGGGCCACCAATAGGACATGATTTAAGGATTTACTTAACCCCTTAAGGATCAATGACGGTCCTGGACCGTCATGGGTTGTTATACCCTTAAGGACCCATGATGGTCCTGGACGGTCATGGAATTCCGGGCTCCCCGCGTGGCTGCATGCCGTTTGGGGAGTCTGGAATTGGATCGTGCAAAAAAAACAAATGTTCCATGGTCCTTAAGTGACCGCAAAGTGTGTGCGCGGCCAGTCCTTAAGGGATTAAAATCAAAATGAATGGGCCACTGACCAACTCATCTATGCTTTATCAGGGAAATCCTTACATCATGTCCTGTTAAGAGTCCCTTGAGGACTGAACACTGTCAGTCTTCTGATAGAGCATGCCCAGAGATTAATTTTGAGCCAGCTCAGACTCTTGTAGGTGAAACGGGTGCAGATATATGTCCCTGTAATGATTTGCCACATACTCATAGGGAACAAAGATGGCCACCACACAGGCTCCAGTTCTCAGAAGGGACCCTCGTACAAATACTACAAGTAAAAATAAAGCTGAAAAAAAAAAAAAATTGCACATATATATGGCAAATGAATAGAAAATGATAAAAGCGTCAAAAAAGGGTTAAGAGATCATACTGAAGGCAGCCACCTCTTCAAGCATAGAAAACATGAAAGCATGAGTAATATGAAGGACTGAGTCCTAGACAAGCAATAACATCACTTTATAGCGAGTGTTAAGTAAAAACAGGGACATAGCAATAAGGACCACATCTTTCAAAGGGTTAACTTCCCAGTCTATTGTATTCTGACTCATATCAATACAGAAGTTTAGAGTTTAGTAATGAGGTATATACTTGTTATTGTCGGTACCTACCCGGTCCGGGTCGCCGTGCCGGGAGGTCCTTGTTGCCAGTTCCGGCTTCCAATGCGCTTCTGCGCAGGCGCCGACGTCAGACGCTTAGACGTGCTGCTACGTCGGCGTCATGACTCCTTCCTCTATTTACTGAGCGCGCGGCCACGGACCGGCGCTCAGTAATCAGCGTTCTTTCGAGGGGTTAGCAGTGTCTCTGCTCCTCCTCTCGGTAGCCAGTCTTACCTGCTCTCCTCCCTGGACCACCAGGCCAGTCCTACCTGCTCTCCTCCCTGGACCACCAGGCCAGTCCTACCTGCTCTCCTCCCTGGACCACCAGGCCAGTCTTACCTGCTCTCCTCCCTGGACCACCAGGCCAGTCTTACCTGCTCTCCTCCCTGGACCACCAGGCCAGTCTTACCTGCTCTCCTCCCTGGACCACCAGGCCAGTCTTACCTGCTCTCCTCCCTGGACCACCAGGCCAGTCTTACCTGCTCTCCTCCCTGGACCACCAGGCCAGTCTTACCTGCTCTCCTCCCTGGACCACCAGGCCAGTCTTACCTGCTCTCCTCCCTGGACCACCAGGCCAGTCTTACCTGCTCTCCTCCCTGGACCACCAGGCCAGTCTTACCTGCTCTCCTCCCTGGACCACCAGGCCAGTCTTACCTGCTCTCCTCCCTGGACCACCAGGCCAGTCTTACCTGCTCTCCTCCCTGGACCACCAGGCCAGTCCAAGCCACTCTCCTCCCCGGTCAGGCTTCACTTCCTTCACCCATCAGTGTCTCTCTTTTCTTCTGGAGAGCTCTACCCTAGGTCAGACTCTCCCTGGGGCAGGTGGTGGTAGTCCTCTCTGTAGCTTGTTCTCCTGGGCCACCTTCAGCTCAACTGAAGGGGGTCATCTGGCTTCGCGGCCAGCATCTTTACCCGGCTTCGGCCGCAGCACAACACGCTACAGGGGGCCTACGTCCGCTAGCAACGTACCCTAGCGTCGCTCCCCAGCTTCTCTCCACCTGCCCTTGTTGGAGGAGTCGCTTTTACTTTTCTCTTCGGGCCCAGGGCCTTCCTAATCCTGCTGCAGGGTTCCTTGCCTGGAAAACGTCTGTCAGTATTACTGAGCCTTTATGGAACCCGCAGGAATCATGGAGGCCCTTACGGCCTTGAGCTCACAGCTTTCCTCCTTGACCTCTTCCATTGAGGAACTTCAGAGTAACCAGGCTGTACTCCACCATAGGCTGGCAGAGTTGCAACCCGCGGCTCCGCCTCTGGGACCAGCTGTCCCTCCTCCTGGTCCTTCGGTGGACCTTGGGGCCTCTGCCCCCGAACCCAGAGTTCCCTTACCTGACCGTTTCAGTGGGAACCGGAGTCAGTATAAGTCATTCATGACTGCTTGCGAACTCCTGTTCGCCATAAATCCCAGGACCTACGCGACCGATTTCGTGAAAGTTCGCACTGCCATCACTCTGTTGTTGGGGGAACCGCAAGCCTGGGCATTTAATTTGTTACAGGAGAACAGTCCTTTGCTCCACTCATGGCTATCCTTTCGTCGGGCGATGGATACATTGTATGACGATCCTATGTGCTCTGCCTCGGCACAATCCGCTATTAGGGCCTTGTCCCAAGGACGGCGACCAGTCGAGGATTACATTGCGGATTTCCGTAGATTGTCCATAGAGACCCAATGGAACGAGGCTGCTCTTCTCGATCAGTTCCGTTTGGGGCTCACTGAGGCCCTTAAGGATGAACTGGCCCGCGTTGGTGTGCCCCCGTCCCTGGAGGATCTCATGCTCCTGGTCATACGAATAGACCGACGCTTGAGGGAGAGACGCAGGGAACGTTTGTCTTCCGGACTGCCCGTTCCTCCCATGCGCACTGTACCGCAAGCACCTGCGGCTCCGGCGGCTCAAGAAGAACCCATGCAACTAGGCCTGGTGCGTGGTCCCCTATCGGACGAGGAAAAGGCACGCAGACGCCGCCTGAACCTGTGCCTGTATTGCGGCGGTAGCGGGCATCTCCTCCGGACCTGTAGTAAGAGACCTCAAAACCCGCGAGGTAAGGGTACGCATTGGGGTGTATGGTTGGGATCCTCGGTTCCTGTTTCTAATCATCTGTCTCTTGTGGTTTGTTTGCAGTGGGACCATAAGAAGCACACCGTTCTTGCTGTGGTCGACTCGGGTGCCAGCGGGTGTTTCCTGGACACCAAAGAGGCCATGCGTTTGGGGGTTCCTTTGGTGACGAAGAAGCCGTCATTGCACCTCCAGATGGCCGATGGGAGGCTACATCAAAGCGGTCCAGTACTTCAGGAGACACAGATGCTTCATTTGTCCATCGCACCACATCATCAAGAGCAGTTGTGCTTCGATGTTATCTCCTCTCCCTTGCACCCTCTAATCCTTGGGTTGCCCTGGTTGCGGAAACACAACCCATCTATCAACTGGTCCCTTGGAACCATCTCGTTTCCCTCTTCACCTACAGAAAGTTCTCATCTTCTTGCCACACACTCTGTCTTACCACCAGCACTGCCTCCCGAGTACCATGAATTTGCCGACGTCTTTGATCAACGGGGTGTTGATTCCTTGCCTCCCCACCGCAGGTATGATTGCCCAATCGATTTACTACCAGGAGCAGCTATCCCCTATGGCCGTATCTTTCCCCTCTCGGGGCCTGAACTCCAGCACTTGAAGGAATACTTGGCAGAAAACCTCCAGAAGGGGTTCATCCGTCCTTCCACGTCACCGGCTGGAGCGGGGATTTTCTTTGTCGAGAAAAAAGATGGGGGCTTACGGCCCTGCGTGGACTACCGGGCCTTGAATGATGTCACCATCAAGAATCGGTACCCACTTCCTCTGATCCCAGAACTACTAGAGCGCATCTCCAATGCTACTGTTTTTACTAAACTGGACCTGCGTGGGGCCTACAATCTGGTTCGGGTCAGAAATGGAGATGAGTGGAAAACTGCCTTCCGCACTCGTTACGGCCACTTCGAATACCTGGTGATGCCCTTCGGGCTATGTAACGCTCCTGCAACCTTCCAGTGTTTTATTAATGATGTGTTCTCTGACCTTCTGGATCAGTACGTGGTGGTGTACCTGGATGATATCCTGGTGTTTTCACCCTCCTTGTCCGAACATCGGCAACATGTCCGTTCTGTCCTGGCCCGTCTACGGGCCCATTCACTGTATGCCAAGTTGGAGAAATGCGCTTTTGCGGTGCCAGAGATCGAGTTTCTGGGGTTTATCATCTCACCAGGTCATGTGAAGATGGATCCTCGCAAGATATCTGCGATCCTTGCCTGGCCTACACCTCTGTCCAAAAGAGCAGTACAGCAATTTGTTGGCTTCGCCAACTTCTACAGACGATTTATTAGAGACTTTTCTAAACTTGTCGCACCCATCACAGCTCTTACTAAACAGGCTGTGCCCTTTCAGTGGACTATTGCTGCTGATCTGGCCTTTCGTAGGCTAAAGAAGCTTTTCACACAGGCACCTATTCTATCTCAACCTGATATCCGGAGGCCGTTTGTACTGGAGGTCGATGCATCAGACATTGCTACAGGCGCTGTATTGTCACAACGTTCCGGACCTAAGAATCAACTACATCCTGTAGCCTACTATTCCAGGCGTTTAACTTCGGCTGAAATAAACTATACCGTAAGTGACAAAGAATTGTTGGCAATCAAGAACGCCTTGGAGGAGTGGCGTCACCTCTTGGAGGGATCAGAACATCCCGTTATGGTTTTTACTGATCATAGGAACCTCGAGTACCTCAGGAACGCCCGCAGATTGTGCGCACGGCAAGCCCGTTGGGCTCTATACTTTTCCCGGTTCCGCCTCCATATCACCTACAGACCAGGATCTAAGAACCTTAAGGCGGATGCATTGTCTCGCATGTTTCCCCACGAAACTCGGTCTGATCCTCGTCCAGACACCATCCTTCCGGCCACTGCATTCCTTCTTACCGCTCAGCCACTACTGGACCGGATTAAACAGCATGTACAGTCCAACACCGCGTCCATTCAGGAACACGCCCTACAACCTAAGGATGGCCTCCTGTGGAAAGATGATTGTGTTTTCGTCCCACTTCCTTTCCGCCAGGAAGTACTCCGCATGTTCCATGACGCTCCTACAGCAGGCCATGGGGGACTGGAACAAACTCAGGAACTGACCAGACGACACTTCTGGTGGCCGAACATGAAACGCGACATACACGCATATGTATCAACTTGCAATATATGTATCCAGTCCAAAGACAGGCATACTAAACCAGCAGGCCTCCTTCGTCCTTTGACCATACCTACTATCCCTTGGAGAGCCATTTCCATGGATTTCATTACCGACCTTCCACCTTCCGGCGGAAACACCACTATCCTAGTGGTGGTGGATCGATTTACCAAAATGGCTCACTTCATAGCTACCTCTGGTCTACCATCTGCACCACAGACGGCCACCTTGTTCATACAAGAAGTCTTCCGGTTACATGGCCTACCCTCCTCCATAGTCTCGGACCGAGGTTCCCAGTTCACCTCCCGGTTTTGGAGAGCACTCTGTCACGCTCTTCGTATCCAGTGCAAATTGTCCTCTGGATACCACCCACAGTCTGACGGACAAACGGAACGGGTCAACCAGACCCTGGAACAATACTTACGTTGTTACACCACTCATCTACAAGACAATTGGACCTCGCTTCTTCCTGTTGCTGAATTCGCTTATAACAACCATATGCACAGATCCTCCCAGTCCACGCCTTTCCTTGCTATGTACGGGTACCATCCTCTGATGATTCCGTCTTTGTCAACACTCTCATCAGTTCCTATGGTGTCACAGCGGCTGCAGCACCTTCGACAGTGTCACCGTCTGCTTCGGCTCATCTTGGCGAAGACTCAGTTACAGTACAAACACCAAGCAGACAAACATCGGGCTCCCGAACCACTCTATAAAGTGGGTGATCGGGTTTGGCTGTCCACAGCTCACATCCGTATGTCCTGCCCGTCTCGAAAGCTAGGTCCTCGTTTCCTTGGTCCTTTCCGGGTCCTACGAAAGATTAATCCTGTGGCTTTCCGCTTGTCTATGCCTTCCTCCTACCGGATCCATCCCACCTTCCATGTCTCACAACTCCGGCCTTGGAAGGCTTCTCCCTATCCCCACCGAGACCCCGACCGCCCTCCGCCTGTTCTTGTGGACGGTTCCGAAGAATACGAGGTTCGAGCAATCCTTGACTCACGTTTGCGCCGTGGTCGTCTGGAGTATCTCGTCGACTGGAAGGGGTATGGTCCGGAGGAGAGGTCCTGGGAGCCCTCTCTCCGGGTCCATGCTCCTGCGTGTGTCCGGTCTTTTCATCGCTTATATCCCTCTCGTCCTGGCCCTGGGGCCGTCCTGAGGCCGTCCATGGGTAGGGGGCTCTGTCGGTACCTACCCGGTCCGGGTCGCCGTGCCGGGAGGTCCTTGTTGCCAGTTCCGGCTTCCAATGCGCTTCTGCGCAGGCGCCGACGTCAGACGCTTAGACGTGCTGCTACGTCGGCGTCATGACTCCTTCCTCTATTTACTGAGCGCGCGGCCACGGACCGGCGCTCAGTAATCAGCGTTCTTTCGAGGGGTTAGCAGTGTCTCTGCTCCTCCTCTCGGTAGCCAGTCTTACCTGCTCTCCTCCCTGGACCACCAGGCCAGTCCTACCTGCTCTCCTCCCTGGACCACCAGGCCAGTCCTACCTGCTCTCCTCCCTGGACCACCAGGCCAGTCCTACCTGCTCTCCTCCCTGGACCACCAGGCCAGTCTTACCTGCTCTCCTCCCTGGACCACCAGGCCAGTCTTACCTGCTCTCCTCCCTGGACCACCAGGCCAGTCTTACCTGCTCTCCTCCCTGGACCACCAGGCCAGTCTTACCTGCTCTCCTCCCTGGACCACCAGGCCAGTCTTACCTGCTCTCCTCCCTGGACCACCAGGCCAGTCTTACCTGCTCTCCTCCCTGGACCACCAGGCCAGTCTTACCTGCTCTCCTCCCTGGACCACCAGGCCAGTCTTACCTGCTCTCCTCCCTGGACCACCAGGCCAGTCTTACCTGCTCTCCTCCCTGGACCACCAGGCCAGTCTTACCTGCTCTCCTCCCTGGACCACCAGGCCAGTCTTACCTGCTCTCCTCCCTGGACCACCAGGCCAGTCTTACCTGCTCTCCTCCCTGGACTACCAGGCCAGTCTTACCTGCTCTCCTCCCTGGACCACCAGGCCAGTCTTACCTGCTCTCCTCCCTGGACCACCAGGCCAGTCCAAGCCACTCTCCTCCCCGGTCAGGCTTCACTTCCTTCACCCATCAGTGTCTCTCTTTTCTTCTGGAGAGCTCTACCCTAGGTCAGACTCTCCCTGGGGCAGGTGGTGGTAGTCCTCTCTGTAGCTTGTTCTCCTGGGCCACCTTCAGCTCAACTGAAGGGGGTCATCTGGCTTCGCGGCCAGCATCTTTACCCGGCTTCGGCCGCAGCACAACACGCTACAGGGGGCCTACGTCCGCTAGCAACGTACCCTAGCGTCGCTCCCCAGCTTCTCTCCACCTGCCCTTGTTGGAGGAGTCGCTTTTACTTTTCTCTTCGGGCCCAGGGCCTTCCTAATCCTGCTGCAGGGTTCCTTGCCTGGAAAACGTCTGTCAGTTATAAAGTTAACCTCCACAGGGAAATGACCTGGAAATACACATGTGAACTGGGAAAGCAAGCTCCAGGGAAGACCATTAATGGAAGCTTATGCAGTCCCATATCCAAGTAAAATAAAATTAAAGACTGGAAACTAAGAGCAATGTTAGCTTGCCCTTTTGCTGTGGCCAGGTCCCTTGAAATGGAGGGTTGGGGGTAAAGCTGGAGATCTCAAAGCTCTGCCTTTTTTTTTTTTTTTTGAAGCGCCCATCCATCTAGAGGAGAGGAACTTTACTCCATGGTTCATGTGTTCCACGCAGGATATAAGAAAAACAAACTTACTTATATACCTACTTCACAACCTCTGAGGCTCATTTCATGTCAATTTATAATACATACACTGAAGTTCAGCATTTGAGAGAAAAGTTCTCTGAAGAACCACTAGATGGCGCTGCACAATAAAATTTTTCTACCTTGTTTGTACTGGTGGTGGAGGATTACATGAAAATGTATAAAAAAATAAAAATAATTGAGTACGACCATGATGCCAAATTAGTTCTTCCAGGTTAGAAAATTGAAGCTTCTGGATGAGCCATATTTTAAGCCCCACGTTCTGCTTCTTTGACAAAGACGTTAACAGTTGTGAAATAATATATTGGGCGTATCATCTTTGACTGTGTTTTATGATTCACATCTGCAACTATGCAAGTCTTACTTTCCATATTGTAGGTTTTGTTTGGAAAACACATAATAAACAGTATTAAGAAAAATCTTCCACACAGGAAATATTCTTACGTGACAGGAAAAAAGTCTAATTTCATGCGAATGACAATTTCTTCCATCAGAAGAGAAAGAACAAACATTCACTATCCAATTTTTTTCTTGGAATATACAGCAGAAGTTTCATCCTGCGTGTTCCCTACATAAGAAATGGGCATGGCTTACACAATCAGCTAGTGTACGTGTGTGATCAGGCTTGTCTGCACCAAAACACTCTTTTTATACACTGATCAGTATTCAAAATATTTTGTGGCATATGTATGATGCAGTTATGAGTGCCAATTACTCATTTTCATTTCAATATTTAATTGTAAGGCCTAGAATTAATCTTTACCAAATAGTCTGCAAATATAGATAAGATATACAGAAAAAAACAAACACCCCTAAAACATTGTTACACTTGGATTATGACAGCTTTTGAAGTTGGTAAAAGTTAGATGTGAACAAGTATGTATTTTTTGTAAATATGTTTGATTAATCTAAAGCAAAAAAGCTCACAAAATTGCAAGTCACGTGGAAATGTAACATTTGTAATTTTGGAGGAAAAAAAAAAATGTAATTAAAATTGATAATAACACCAATACAAAAAGTCACGTTATTTTAATATTCACCATGCATCGCATTTACTAGTTTGACAACCTTTCTACGTTGGTTGTTACCTTGGAGTAGGCCTGCATCTACCTTCCACTTATTGTTGCTAGGTGGCAGTCATACCACAGTAGTCAAGAGAGAATAAGGGCATAGAAAAGCGTGTACCCGATACTCCGGAACATGCTTAAGTAGTAAATATGTGGTTCTCCTGCTCCACAATACCTACGGGGAAGCGGAGCAAAAGGGATGGGACAAAAGAGTCCCAGGATTTCTTCCCACCCCATGGGGGCTCCCAGGAGTCAGGAAAACAAAGAAAAGAAATAAAAGTGAACCAGAAAATGTTGCCCGTAGCAGGGAAACAGCCTTGCTTCCCGGAGGTCACTCAGAAAACGGAGTGCTCTCCCAGTTGGTGCTGGGGTATAGAGGGCAAGAGCAGAGGGAGGAAATTTTGTATTGAATGCCCTGCCTCCTTAACCCCCTTAAGGACCCATGACATGCCAGGACCATCATGGCGGTACTGCACTTAATGATCAGTGATGGTCTTGGCACGTCACAGAATTCACGGGTCCCCGCACATTGGTCCTTAACTGCCAGCGGCATCGTTAAGGGGATAAAGGAGACTATATACCCCATGGTCCCTGCATCCCTCCTAGGACTTAAAAAAATATATTACAGGGGTGAGCAAACCATGCTCTCCCAGAAGTGGCAGTTGATGCAATCTGTAGTCTAACAACTGGGAGAGCTACAGGTTGCCAACCTGTGGAATGGTTGTTGTAGCAGATGGGAACAGTTCCAACAAGAAAACTCTGACCTATAAGAAGTGCCAACCAGTTACAGCAGCAAATTCCTAATCTGCATCCATTCAGTAGTGTGACCAGGAATCCAGTCCGTGAAAGAGCAGGAATCTGCAATTAGTTTGCTGGATTCTTCTAAAACAGAAACACACTTACCTGCCAAAGGTATTTATAGAAACGAGACCAATTAAACATTCACAAAAATGTTGCAAGTTTGACTTAAAGAGCTAGTAATGTCGTTATATAAAAATGTAATATTGCAGCTATTACAAAAATAAACTAAACAATCCCAGTCCCATTTCTCAAACCTTTAGCATCGTATATCTCTCAAACCATAAAGTTCCCCCCTCCCTCTGCTTTCCCTGATGTCAGCTGTAAAGCTGACAGCAGGAGATGCGTCAGCCGACTCGAGGTGGCTCTACAGCAGAGCAGAAATACCGCATTCTACAAATAAATACTTCATTGGAAAGGTCTACAAAGTGTGCCTGGTTTGCAGGCACTCTTTGTAAACGGTTACAATTAAGGATTTCTTTTTACATTGCGCTATTTTGGCTCTGTTGAAGAGCTGCCTGCTTGTCCCGGGACCAGTGTCTCCTGCTGTCCGCTGTCAGTAAAAAGGGAGGGAGAGGAGGATTTTAGCATCGTATATCTGGGATTATTTTTGTAATAGCGGCAATATTACATTTTTTTTATATAACATTACTAACCCTTTAAAGTATGCCTGTATCCCTAAAGAAGGATCCATTTGTTTTACAGAGAAGTAAACTTTGCCTGTATGTTAGCCAATTTTCTGTAAAATAAATCATTTTTAAGAAATTAACCATAAAGTTTTGATGGTACAGTGTGGCACTTTATGCTAATATCATACACAGTATGCTAATTAGCTGTTTGAAGCCTATATTAATTCATAGAAAAGTGTATGGTATTTTTGGTACAGCCCAAAAACTAATCAGTTAATATCTCAAAAACTGCATTACAAATAAATACTAGTAAAACATATGACAGTTTTTGATTCTTTCAAATTAACTAAACTTATTATGACAGATCCACTTCATGGCAACATTATGTGAAGCAGAACGGATCGATCAACTGCATATCAGAACAATACTGAAGATACCAACCTGTTCCCATATGATCTCAGCGATTTGATCTATCAATGTTCCCAGTTCTCTGAACTCTCCAGAGTATTTCACATATGCCCAGGTGCAGAAAGAAAGTAGTGCTAATCCCATAATCAAGTTGCAGATGGTGGCTATTGAGTTCATGCCAATGAAACCAGTCAGCCCTGAGATAATGTACATTGCAAACATAACAGCGAACAACGTAGCAGGTGTACGAGCAGCATAGAAGATGTTTTTGCCATCGTTGTGCTTCATGAAGTTTGCATAGGTCTCGTCTAACTCTGCCTCTAGCTGCTCCTGATATTTGCGACAGAAGTCTTCCCCTCCCATCTTTTTCACAGAGCGGAACTGCTTTATACAGGATTCCTTCAGGTCCAAGTGCTTCCTTTCAAGGTCAGAAGGGGCAATATAGGGTTTATCACCACCACAAACCTGTGGGGAAGAAACATTTTATTTTGATATATTATATATATATATATATATATATATATATATATACACACACACACACACACACACTATATATACACCCCCCCCCCTCCATAAAAGGGTGTTCAAATTAAGGCCCTGGGTACAGTTTCACCCCTTGGACATGGTCAATCCACACCCCTTACAAATCAAATTAAATGTTGCAAACTGTGATAAATAACAATGATCCCTACCCAATTTTTAGTAGTGAGAAAGGATTATAATATTCTGTATGCATGTTTAGGTAACAAAACATAAAGCAACTTGATTACGTACAATAGTCTAAGATCTTGTTTTATGTCTGGGCACATGCTTGCCTATAATGAAGTTACATTATATAGCATAAACTGGCCCTTGATTTATTCTTTTCCCAGTCTGGCCCCGGAGGAAAAAAGTATGGATACCTATGTACTTCAGGGTGCAAAAAGCTGTTCAAATAACTGACGTACTGTGGTTAGTACCTCCATTCAAAATGGGGGTTCACATTCGATTTTCCCACAGGTTAAAAAAGGCTCTCTGATCTAACCGAGATGAGCAAACATTTTTAAAGCTACAGCAGAAATGCGTGCGGAAAGTGCCAGTTCACTTTTTAGTATCGTAAATAGCAAGCCATGATGCCACTACGTTGGCTTCCTGTTTGCAGCAATGTTAAATTGTGTATACTAGTGAGAGCGTTAAAACAAAACCAAAAAACACAAACACAAAACACACACACACCTGTTCCATGTTTTTACTGTACGTTTCTTTTGCTCCAGCAACAGCAGCCAGGTTATTTGCTTCCGCTGTTGCCTGCAAATAAACATATACATGTCAATAAGCAGAACATTTTGAGAATAGATATTTCTAACTATATATCTTTGTGTATACCTGAAGCATAGATTTGGGATGCGGCAGCTCTTCTCCTTGATAAATCTTGATATAAGCCTATAATAAAAGAAAAACAGAGGTAAAGATTGGTCAAAATTATATTTTAAACTAGAGGTAAATTAGTAAGACCTCCAGCTATTGGGGTCTACAACTCCTATCATCCCCAGCCAGCTGTTGGCTGGTGGAGAATGATGGGACAGTTGTAGTCAACAAAGGCGAAGGTCCAACAATGACGACCCTTGTTTCACCCCTTTCAGTGCCATAGGGGTGCAAACCACATTATAAAGCAATGTGTTGCTCACCCCTCTGGCTTTCAAATGGATTTACCCTCTGCGTGCTAAAGAGGTCTCCAACAAGTTACAAAGTTTATAACTAGTGGATCTTTTGTAATGATCAGTTCACCTATATTCAGGTTGGGAAATCCAAAACAAAAAACAAAACAAAAAAACAAACAAACAAACCATTTAATCTGTGCATGAGGGTTTAAATACACCACTAACACTTCCTAATAACCCCCAATATACCTTAAAAGATCAACATATATACATTTTAATCTATGGGCATGGTCCTCTTGGCTATGGGAACTAGCTCCCTCCACATCCCACCAACAGATCTGCAGGGATCAGTGACATCTGCTTCTCACTTGGTACATATGGAAGACTTCTTTCCTCTACACAGAAGTCCACTGATAGTGAATTTGTTCACCCAAGGCTTCTATGGAGAGGGTATGGATATTTTTTTCTCTCCCATAAAAGCCAAGTGAAGTGCTGATATTACACATTCATGAGTAACAGAGAGAAAGAATGGGTGACTTGAGCTAAGAGAACTCTGATTCTATAGCCGAGAGGAGACCACATATAGTTTAAAAAAACTTTTATATTAGTCTGTTATTCCTGCTTTAATTTGAGCAGAAAAACCAAATGACTACTATGAATCATTTATGTGGTGGATTGGTTCTTAAAGGGATAGTAATACTTGCAAATTACTAATCCCCATATTGTAGCTTTGTTAAAAAGAAACTTATTGCCCCCAGTGTCACCTCTCAAACCCTTATGGTTTGAGAGATGATAGCGCTTAAAGTTCCCCCCTCCCTCCCCTTCCCTGACTGAACGCTGACTGCAGGGAACGCTGTCGTATGACAGTCTTATGTGCATCAGGCGGCTCTGCAGCTGGCAGAGATCACGTTTACAAAAAACAATTATTTCACTGAAATGGTCTTCTACAGGTGCTTGCTTTGCAAGCATGTGTAGAAGACCGTTTTAGTGAAAGATTTATTTTTTATAAACGCAATCTCGGACAAGTTACTTTTGGCCAGAATCCAGAACTACAAGTTTCTTTCACTGAGTTCTTCCTTACCAGGAAGTGAAGGTTCCAATGGAAGAAGCCTGGGGTTTGAAGGCCAGATGCAAATCATGTTCATGCTCAAGGTCACAATATAGAGTATTAATAAAATATTAATTTAGGTGAACCAGATAATGCAGAACCATTTGACAGTAGCCATTAGGATTTTCTGCCCAGATCAAGTTAGGAGAGGGTATATTATAAATTGAGTTAATGGTTCATTTGACATTTCTAATCTATCCCTAACAAGGTTTACAGGACGTGCCTGCCTCAGTACAAGTAAACTCCTATAAGTCACTGACAAACTAAATCCTACACAACAAGCATATGTTGTTGTTAGACCTGAGCAAGTCATAGTTATACAAACTAGAAAGAACGCAAAAATACTTAAGGCATATGTATATCATTGAAAAGGGCAGCAATTGTGGGCTATACTTCTAAAAAGTCAATTCGAATCAATGTGAAGTTTTGTAAAACCTATGTGGAGCAGCTGTTTTGCACTAGGATTGCTCCACTGTATGCTCATAGGAGTAGACATGCCAGACTAGATAAAGGGTTAGTAATGCCCAAAATAAAGTTGATGCTTTATGTTCGATTTTACAAAAATAACATATTTGGAAAAAGTCCTCTCTCTCAAACGTTTATGGTTTGAGAGATATCCTCCGCTAAAGATCCCCTTCTCCTGATGTCCGCTGTAAAGCTGACAGAAGGAGATCCGTGTTGGCCGACACGGGGAGGATCTTCAGCAGAGCCGCAATAGCGCAATTTAAAATGAAATACTACTTTGGAACAGTCTAAAAATTGTGTTTGCAACCCAGGCACACTTTGTAGACTGCTCCAAAGAAATATTTCTTTTGATATCGTGCTATTGCGGCTCTGCTGAAGAGCTGCCTGTTGGTCCCCAGACCAGGAACTCCTGCTGTCAGCTTACAGCTGATGTCAGGACAAGGGGAGGGAGAGGGGATCTTTAGCGGAGGATCTCTCGCAAACCATAAAGGTTTGAGAGATAGATTTTACAAAAATAATGTATTTGGAAAAAGTCCTAACATACAGCATCAACTTTATTTTGGGCATTACTAACCCTTTAAGATGCATTGCTTGACCCTGTTACACAACCTAAAAGTCTAGCTACATGACAAATGCCCCCTCCCACATACCTACAACCCCCCACCCCCCAAAAAAAGCCCTCCTCTCAGGTCTCCATCTCCTCTGAAAAATGCAAAGCAAACACAGGAAGAGCACATGAAAGATTTCTAATGCAATAAACAAGAAATGAAACTCCAAAATAAGCAAGTCTTGGGGTCATATGTTAAAAAGAACAATTTTCTTTTGAACATACAGCCCTCAGATTTCTGTTTCATAGGCTGTATGCTCACCACCCACTGGCAGCAGCAGAAACTGTTGGGGCTAGAAAGTTGCCGACTCAGACACATTCACACAGGTGAAGTTTGTGGGAGTAACACAAGTTATTTTGAAGTTGTTATGTTACGCATTTTTATTTAAAACTACAGTCAGTCATTTATTTTTGTCAGTCAATGCAAATTGTATAGTACTGGATGGCATGTCACAGCTGCCCCTCCACCTGCCAAGCCCTGCCAGGACCAATATTCATAAGTTGACAAATATGCAAATCCTGTCAAAATGGATGCTTCCATGGAGGTGTTAATGTGGGCAGATGACAGTTCCACTCTCATACTTGGACTTGTGAAGTCAAACCCCCTGCCAGCCTCTGACCCCCTAAGTTCTGATTCAAATGGACGACTGCTGTAGAGACACAAGGTTGCCACTGAATAGGACTGTAGCTGTGTCACCCCAATAAACTATCAGATAGAAGACTATATCTATTCTGCAAATCTTTTAGTTGAAAAAAGTTACTGCAACAAAATTGCACATCAACTAGGCCTTAAAGAGATACCAGCTAAATATGAACTGAGGTTATTACACACTTAAATACCCTGTGCTTCATGCTAGCATCTGTAAAATTGTTATTTTTTGTTTTCTGAAGATAAAATAAAGTCTTACTTATGCTCTGAAAGCCCAGCCACTCCTGCTCTAATTGACTGTCCAGTATTATCTATAAATGGGCTGAGATAAGAACCTGTTTGAATACAAGAGAGGTGGGCACTAACCTATTAACTATCTTACCTTTCAAGAGAAATAGCATGAACAAGATGAAATTCATGTTCTCCGAACAGGACAATTTACATATGGTAGCTGCAAGTACGAATAGTTTAAGCTATACCAACCTGTTATTTTTTTGGTGTTGGTTTTGCCTCAGTTGGGTAGTGTTAGCAGTTCTTATGCTGAACAGTGGAGCCCCATCTTTGCTCCCACCAAGTCTGCTCCCACAAAAGCAGATTTAGTAACCCAGGAGAAATGCACTCTTAATCTGATATACAGAAGGACTTGCCTAGACATATTTCCTTCATACACCTCTATATTTTATTTACTATTTTCAGCATTTGAACTCTGCTATAGTCTATAACTGAACAGGGACATAATACCTTGAAAAATGTTTCACGCCCCATTAGAATAAGGGCAAGTTTCCCTCTCGGTCACTACTCTCATTTAGACTGAAAGTCTGCTGTCTGTAGATAGGAACATTTTACAATCCTGAAAAAATGTTTACATCATTCTAAAAGAACCTTTGGAAATGTTTTCTATAAAGTCAATATCATTCAGACCAATAAAGCCTTTTGAACTAAGAGATATGAACTAAATACGGACCTAAAATGATAACTGGCATATACAAGCAACTGCAGATAGTATGCACAATTAAACAGGTTTGCCCTTTTTGCAATATGAATGAGTCATGTGTCCTGTTATATTAAGAATCTTTTTCTTTGTAGTTCCTCTTCAAATATCCAAAAGAACAGATTTTATACAATTGTTTAACTCTTACCTTGAAATATTCCACAAGGTCCCTGCAAGTCACTTTAGAGCCACTTATTTCCTTTTCTACCAGTTCCTCAGGAGCAAGCAGTAAAGGCACGAGCTCCCGCAGTTCCTTTTTGAACTCATCATCTATGTCTGGAGTAGATGAAGCAAAAAAAATGATCAGCTAACAACTGTGGTAAGTCTGGCTACAGAAATGAATGGTGGCACACAGATATAACCAGTGGTACACAAATCTAATGTTAGAGTGAAAGTCCTCACCACAGTGTGCCCTACTAGCAGATGTTCCCCTGTGAGCAAAACGTCAAGTGAAGCTGGGGGTATTACTGTGAGCTCTGGCAGACCAATGAGGCATCAAAACAGGGGACAGAGCCACCAGGCACTCCCTTATTGATCCCACAAGAAGAAAGAACTGCAAGAATGAAGTCTCACAGTTCAGTCTCACATTTCAGTCTCTTGTCCTGCATGATGCAGTGCCTTCAGACCCTCTAATTCAGGCTTGAACACCCAGCACAAAAGGGCTATGGAGGCTGTATGCAGAACCGGAAAAGTTTGTGGTTGAGAGTCAAATAATTCCAGGATGCTTTCTAGCCCTCTGCCAGTAGGGGGAAAGGAAGAGACACATACACACACACTCACAGTATACATTATACTGAATGTTTATGTTTTATTACATCTGCTACCAGTACAGAAACACTTAGTAAAACATAACTGCTCATTACAAACAGCTTTTTCAACAATCAGAGCAATATCATTCACAATGGGTCTTAGGCACATGAGAAAACCAACTACACCAGAGGACAAATAATGATTCTCATTGATTTAAATAGGGGGTTTAACCCCTTGAACGTTAGAGAGATCTTCAATGCATTGCTACGCAATACACTGATGACCTCTCTAGAATTCAAGGGGTTAAATAGGATTTGCTTTTATTTTAAACGTGTCTCCATGGTATTACTGGTTTGTCTCTGAATTGCTCCTTTCGGCTTTTGTAAAGCCCAGTGTGTGTTTGTTCGTGGACAAGGATATCCTTGGGGGTAATTGCAGATATTCAGTGAATTGGAAGAAGAAAAAAAGGGATAACAGCATGCACACCTGAACCTAAGATAGGAATGGAACACCAACATTTTTTCAGCTTGAAACAAAATTATTCAACATAAAATAAATAAAAACTTTAACCCTTTGGATGGTAGAAATGTCCTTAAAATGAGTCAAAAAAGTTAGTAGACGCCCTCTACTGGTCAGATTTCAGATGGCGATTCTGGTACATTCTATGAGGACAGTCACTGACAAAAGCTCCCCAAAGATTGTGCTAGAATCTGCTGAGTCACTTCCTGTCAGTTTGAACTACCAGGAAGTAAGCTCCCTGCATCAGTTTCCTGATAGTATAATAGATTTGTACTGTTAGAACTGACTGCAGCTGGAATACCCTTGTTTTACTCTACAGGAAACACAACAAAAACCATAGATTTTCATACATTTAACTGCTCTTTAAAATGTGAAAAAGAGGAGCAATTATGGAGCAAACCAGCTATACCATATGGGAGAAAATAATATTCCCAATAATTAAAATGGGATTCTAAACGCTTGAACGCTAGCGTTCTGCAATGTGCTGAAGAGCCCTCTAGTGTTCAAGTTGCAGAAAAGCAACTTATAGCAAAGGGCATTTGAAAAGTGTTTTTCTCCTACAGTGCAGATGGTTTCCTCTGTAGCTTACTGAACTGCACCTTTAGGGACTTATACACAAAAGAAAGGAGGAGCAAGGCTGGAAAAACCCATCTACGCCATAAGGGGAAGATAATTTTTCCTAACATTCCATGGCTCTAAATGGAAAATTTAACCACTTGACTGCTAGAGAGGTCCCCAACGCATTGCTGACCTCTCTAGCATTCAAGGGGTTAAAACATAACTTCAATCAATAGGAGGTTTTACTTTCTCTTGCAGTGTAATTGGTTTTTAGAATCGATCCTCATTTCATAAATAGGAAGGGGCAAACAGATACCACACGAATGGGCTCCTAAATCACAACCTCTGACACCTAAATTTTATGAGAATTTTTAGTTAATGGTGCATGGTGTTTGACCTCTGCAGTGATTTTCACAGAAGTGGACAGGTGAAAAAAGCCTCCACCTCTGATTCAATGCATGTAGCCAGTCACCGCCCCCATGCTGCCTCTGGGTGGGATGGACACTCAAAGGGTTCAACAGCCCATGGAGTGGGGTGCGTTTACGCACAAGACAAAAGTGAAGCAATACTTAGACAAACCATCTGCACCATCATGGAAAATGTTCATTGGTTAAAAGAGGGCTATTTATCACTTCAGTACTTCAGAGGTCTCAAGTGTATTGTTTGTAATATGCAGGAGACCACTTTACCACTTAAGCAGTAAAAACCCCATTTACATCAAGATGAATCTTTGGAATTTGTATTATGGTGGAGTTAGACTGTGCCCAAATTGCTCCACTTTTCTTCCAGAATATGACCCAAAATGTCTTCCAGGAAAACCACAGCAGAAAGAAGACAAGAAATACAAACATTACCAGCTAATCTTCCATCGAAATATGGGTTGGTTGCAACTTTAAGACCAGGGTGAGGCAGGAGGAAACAGCCGATGTTTGTAAAACAAGAGTGTATATGCTTCCTGACATTTTGCAGCTCTTCATGTTGATTTTGTTTCACCTGTAGGGTAAAATGGAGATCTACTGAAAGATTTTACTCAAAAATCAAGACTAGCTGTGAACAATATTTCCTCAAGTGAATCAAACTCTTTTCACTTAATTATCCTCCTCTATATTTTCTACTTTAACCCCTTAACGACCCTTGATGGTCATAGTACATCAAGGGTCGATCCGACTGAACGACCCATGACCTACTATGACCGTCATGGAGTTCTGGGCTCCCCCCGCGGCTGCATGCCGTTCGGGTATCCGGAACCGGAAAACAAGAAAAATGCTCCATGGACGTTCAGTCACGTTGTGCCGCTGATATCCCGGTCGTTAAGGGGTTAAAGGAACAACAAAAATGAAATATGTTGATGCACATAAAAATACTATTGTTATCTGTTAAATCCTTTTCTCTTTAGTCCATATGGAACATAGGTTGCATGGGGATTGAGTCAGGCAGGACACATCAAAAGACAGTCTTGTAGGGGGAGATGCCCAGCCACTTCTGCAGCTTAACCCATCCTCAGTATGAATGCGACAGAAGCAACACTAACATGGCAAGCAAGAGAAGAAAAAGTAAATCTCCTCCACAGCCCAGACAGGCAAGACCAAACTTTTGCTGATTAGGAGACCTGTGTTCCATACGGACTAAAGAGAAAAGGATTTAACGGGTAAGCACTCTAAACTCATATTTTCTCTTACATCCAATATGGAACACAGGTACCATGGGGACATACCCATGTGGGATGAAAGGACCTCACATCTGTCCCCATGATACGGAGATCCCCAGGACAATACAGTTTCGGAATAGCCAAACAAAGTGTCAAGAGACACTTAACTTACACAGTACACCAAAACAAGAGCCAACAGGGCTCAAACTGCTGAACAATTGTAAGGCAACCAAGTGTGCAGGTCCCTAGACAGGCAAGGCTGCCTGCTGGAACTTCCAGCAGAAGCTGGCTTTAGCCAACACCAGAACATCGACACAGTATTGCTTTGCAAAAATGTGTAAAAAGGACCAGTCACAGCCTTGCGCAAGTGCTCAGATGAGGCCCGATTCTTGTAGGCACAAGAGGCCCCCCACAAAACAGGTGGAACGTGCCATGACCTTGAAGGGGACGAGTTTCTTTCTGAGCTCATACGCCTGGCATATAGTGGCCTCGATCCAAGAGGCAGTGACAAAGACATCTACACAGCCACTATATCCTGTAGTCCTTCCATCTAAAATTGGCTTCTGCCAAAGCCAGAACACAGACTAGGAAGTGTTTAGAAATGTGAAGAGACAACCATGCCACTGCCTTGCTCAATTGCTCCACAAAGGCCTGGTTCTTGTAGGCCATGGAAACACCCACCACTCTGGAGGAATAAGAACGTAGGCCTAGCGAATGGTCACCTTGATCCAATAAGCCACTGTCACCTTACACTGAGCTTTGCCCACACAAGGCTCTTGAGGGATGATAAAAAGTGAATCCAATTTTCAGACTGGTTCTGTGCAATGAACCCTGAACTATGTTCAAACAGTGAAACTCCTTTTCAAGTCTGCTAGATGAAGCTGGACAAAGAAAAGGAAGGACAATTTCCTGGTTAATGTGAAATTCAGAAACAAACTTAGGAAGAAAGCCTAAAGGAGTTTGCAAAACCACCATATCACAAAGAAAAGTCAGAAGGGGGGAGGGTTACAGTATAAGGACTGTGGCTTGGTCACACACTGAACAGATACAATTGTAAGCAGGAAAGACATCTTGAAAATCAGGATCCAAAGGGAAACAGAGGCTCAAAGGGAGCCATCTGAAGCACTCTCAGGACCAAGTTCAAGTCCCACAGAGGGGTGGGGTCCCAAAAGACTGGGTAGACATGAGTCACCCCTTGTACAAAGGTTTTCACATCTGGCAATAAGGAAATCCACCTCTGAAAAAGCACATAGTGCTGAAACCTGGACCTTGATAGAACTTAGACTAAGCTCTATCTGAAGAAAAGCTGAAAGAAGCTATGATATGCCTTAGATGAAACATGTTTCATCATCATAGAAGGAATGACAGAATGAGAGAAACCTCTCTTCCACAGAATGCTGGCTTTAAGAGTTAAATAATCAAAGCTAATTCCTCTGCCTATAGATGACACACAGGACCTAGAGTCCAGAGGAAGTGGAAGCTGAATCAGCTCAGCAACAGACAGACTGAGAAGATCAAAGACCAGTAAAGAGTGACCAGACGTACATGTGCCAATTCCATCTTGATCTTTCACAACACCCTGGAAAGCAGAAGGGAGGGAGAAAACACAAGCCAGGTGAAACTGCATCCATGATTGAGCAAGAGGGTCCCAGGTCTTGAAGATAAACAGGGAAACCTTGTGGCTTGACCATGATGCCATGAGGTCCACAGCTGGAAGGCCACAAGGTTGTACACAGTCTGATTGAGGTCCCAATTCCAGAGTCAGACGCTGGGGCTGAGAAAGTCTGCCACAACCCAATCTACCCCTGGAATGTGAATGTCGGTGAAAGCCAGTATGTATATATACGTATCCCACTGTCCAAGTGAGAGTCAGATGAACTTCTGGCTGCACACTTAGTCCCTCTTTGGCTGTAGGCACAAGTTACCGCCGTTGAATAATAGGACTGAGTCCACAAAAGCAGAACTTGGAGAAGCTGGGACCAATGCAGTAGGGTTAAGCGAATTGCTCTGTGCTCCAACACACTCATGGATAGAATACTCTCTCTCGGACCAAAGGCCCTGAGCAGTCTATGATCCAAAAAAGACCCCCAGCATTTTAGGCTAGCATCTGCTTGACTACAGCCCAATCCAGGATGTCCAATAGATGGCTTGGAGTCAGATGGGAAACCTGAAGTCATCAACAAAGATTTCACTTCACCTGGTATGAGACACACATGACACAGGAGTGATGATACTTCTGTCTGGACCAATTCCTAAGAATCTCCAGTTGCAGTTCCGAGTGTGGAATTGTGCAAGAGAGACCAGACGCCCAGTACCTTCATGCTCTGCTGCTCGAAGTAAGGCCTGTGCCACCTGCAGAGATGACAATCTTCTCTGGCAGAAAGATCTGTCCCTGAAGAGTGTTGAATCTCATGCAATAAAGACTAGAACCTGGGACAAAATAATAGGATTTTAGTCTTACCTGTTAAATCCTTTTCACTTAGTCCATACAGGTCACTGGTACTCTGGGAGGCGTAAGTCCCCTTTAATAGGCAGGAACAATTATGCAAATAATTTGCAAGGGGCGGAGCCTCCCCTCTTACTTAAGCCACCTTCTGGCCAGAGCCACTCATATTGATTTGAGACCCCAAGAACTGACCTCAGGTAAGCAAAAAGAAAGACTCCTGTGAGCATGCCCGAACGGTCTCCCACTGAATGCCACAGGAGAGCCAAGACTGGTCCCTTGACAGGGTGGGAGACCAGTGACCTGTATGGACTAAGTGAAAAGGATTTAACAGGTAAGACTAAAATCCTATTTTCACTGTCGTCCAATACAGGTCACTGGTACTCTGGGATGTACAAACATTGAGCTGATCCAGAGGCGGGAAGTAAGGCAAGGACCAGGCGCAAGGCCCAAGTCACTAGAACTGTTATGACCAGTTGATAACATAGCCCAAACTGTAAGTGTCAACGGACACCAACCAAGGGAACAATCCCTGAACTAACACAGCACACAGAACCAGAGCCAACCGGGCTCAACAGTAAAGAAGCACTAAGGATCACAGAGCGGAAGACCTACACAGGCAAGACTGCCTCCAGGACCTTCCTTCCAAAACTGGCATCAGCCGAAGCCAGTACATCAACTCGATAGTGCTTAGAAAAGGTGTGCACAGAGGACCAAGTGGCCGCTCTGCACAGTTGATCAGCAGAAGCTTGATTCTTGTAGGCCCAAGAGGCCCCAATAGATCTGGTGGAATGGGCAGTCACCCGGAAGGGAACATGCTTATTCCTCAACTTATAGGCTTCACGGATGGTAGCCTTAATCCAAGAGGCAATGGTAACCTTGGAAGCCGGTCTTCCTGCCCTAGGCCCCTCAGGAATGACGAATAGAGCGTCAGACTTCCTGATAGACTCGGTGCGATGAACATAAAATTTAAGGCAACGCACCACATCCAACAGATTGAGATCTCTTTCCTTGTCAGATGAAGGATTAGGGCAGAAAGAGGGAACCACAATCTCCTGATTGATGTGAAACTCAGACACAACCTTGGGTAAGAATTCCTTGGTAGTGCGAAGCACAGCCTTATCCTTGTGGAACACCAGGTAAGGAGGTTTACAAGACAAGGCCTGTAACTCTGCTACCCGGCGCACTGACACCACAGCCAAGAGGAAGGCCATCTTCCAAGTCACAAGACGTAATGGAATGGAAGCCAAGGATTCAAACGGTGGTCGCTGTAGAACTCCCAGCACCAAATTGAGATCCCACTGGGGAGCAGGACTCTTAAAGGCAGGTCGAACATGAGTCACACCCTGGAAAAAGACTTTCACATCAGGAAGGACAGCAATCCGTTCCTGGAAAAACACAGACAAGGCAGAGGTCTGAACTTTGAGGGAACTCAGACTGAGCCCCTTATCCACACCGTCCTGCAAGAAGGCCAGGACAGTGGGAAGATGGAAGTCAAGAGACAACTTTTTGTCAGAGCACCATGTCACGAAAGTTGACCATATGCGATGATAGATCTTGGAAGACACAGGCTTACGAGCACTGAGCATCGTCGATACCACAGAAGGAGAAAAGCCTTTCTTAGCTAGAATCGAGGATTCAACCGCCATGCCATCAAATGGAGAGAGTGAACATCCTCTTTCCACAGATACCCCTGAAGAAGCAGGTCCGGACGGGCTGGAAGTGGGATTGGATCCTTCACTGACATGGCCATCAATTCCGGAAACCAGGACTGGCGAGGCCAGTTTGGAGCAATCAGGATGACAGGACAACGTTCCCTCTTCAACTTCTGGATAACTCTGACCAATAGAGGAAGAGGAGGGAAGATGTAAGCCAGGGAGAAGTCCCAAGGGATCGACAAGGCATCCACTGCTAGAGCAAGGGAGTCCCTCAACCGGGAGCAAAACACCGGAACCTTCCTGTTGTGTCTGGTAGCCATCAGATCCACCACAGGCATCCCCCACCGTTGAGTAAGCATGTGAAACACCTCTGGGTGCAGAGCCCATTCTCCGCTGTCGGCGGTATGACGATGTCCACGCCTGGAATATGAACCACAAAGAGATGACAGGCACGTGATCTTCTGCCCAAGACAAAATATCCTTGACCTCCCACCAGGCGGAACCGCTTCTTGTGCCGCCTTGCCTGTTGATGTAAGCCACCGCCGTGGCGTTGTCGGACTCCACTCTGACTGGAAGACCGGTCAATTGAGACTCCCAGTGCCTCAGGGCCAGCCGGACAGCTCGAAGTTCCAGAACATTGATGGAGAGCATGGATTCCTCCAGACCCCATTTCCCCTGAGCACTGAAGCGACCCCAGACTGCACCCCAGCCCCGAAGGCTGGCATCCGTAGTGACTGTGGTCCAAGGAGGAACTAGAAAGGATTTCCCTTTCAGGAGATGAGAGAGATCTAACCACCAGTGCAGACTCGACTCGACATGAGGAGGAAGAGAAACAGACAGATGTTGATGATCTGGATGATTCTTGCACGTCTGGATCACGAATCTCTGAAGATCCCTGGAGTGGGCCATGGCAAATGGTACTGCTTCGATTGTGGAAATGAACTTCCCCACTAAGGACGACAACTTCGGAACTGGAATCACGTCCAGGTCCAGAATTCCAGACACTCTGACAGCTATCTGGTGAGCCACGTCCTCTGGAAGAAACACCATGCATTGGCGAGTGTCGAACAGGAGACCCAGGAACAGAAGCCTCTGAGATGGAATCAAGTCCGACTTGTCCAGGTTCAGGATCCAGCCATGACGGTTCAGGGTGTGCATGCACATCTGTAATTGCTGGTGGAGAAGCTCCGCTGAGGAGGCCTTCAGTAGGAGATCGTCCATGTAGGGGGTCACTCTGATCCCATCCTGATGGAGCACCGCTATCAAGGAGCCCAACACCCTCTGGAAGACCTGAGGGGCTGAAGTCAGCCCAAAGGGGAGCGCTGCAAACTGAAAGTGTCCCCTGTGGCAGGCAATCCTGAGATACCGCCTGCTCTCTGGATGAATAGGGATGTGAAGATAAGCATCCTGAAGGTCCAGGGAGGCAAGAAACTCCCCTGGAGACATTGCTGCAATCACAGAGCGCAGGGACTCCTGGCGGAAGTGGGAAGTCACCACATAGGCATTGAGATCTTTGAGATCCAAGATGGGACGGGCTCCTCCGTCCTTTTTGGCTACCACAAACAGGTTGGAATAAAATCCTGAACCTGTGTCCCCCTGAGGAACCGCCTCCAGGACCTCTTTGTCCAAGAGATCCTGAATAGCGTCGTCGAACAGACGCCTTTTTGTGGGTTCCTGAGAAGGACGAGTAAAATGGAACCGAAAAGGAGGAAGGGAAGAGAAAGGGATCCTGTATCCCTCTGACACCACCTGAAGAACCCATGGGTCCGCCACTGACTCCTCCCAAGTCCGGCGAAAGATGCGGAGACGACCGCCTACAGCCGGATGCGGACCCGGGTTCGGCGAGTCATGCCGAAGCAGTCTTGGAGGTCTTGGCCTTGGAGGCAACTTTGGGCCTCCAGGACTGTTTGGGCTTGGAGGAGGAGCGCGTAGTGGGAGGACCCGTTTGGGCCGAGGAGCGTGTCTCAGTCTGAAAGGAACGAAAGGACCGATTGCGTTTGTCCCTCGCCATCATGCGCACAGCATCAAAAGCAGCATCAGCAACATAGTTCTGAGCTTCAGTGATATTAGCAAGAAGCTGCAACTGTTCAGATACAGGCGCATCCTGGCGAACCGCTTCAGTCAGTCGTTCAGTCCAGGCCGCAATAGCTCTATTAACCCATGCCACAGCAAAAGTGGGGCGCATGGCTGTGCCAATGGAGGCAAAAATAGACTTAAGAGAGAGCTCTAGTTTCTTATCCGTCCAGTCCTGCAAGGCAGAGGCATCTGAGACAGCCAAAGCAGTAGATTTGGATAGTCTAGACACAGGAGCATCCACTTTGGGAGGATGAACCCATTTTGCCAGCTCCGCCTCAGGAAAAGGGTAAAGTTTGGCAAACTTTTTGGAGACAGAGGAAGATCTATCAGGATTCTTCCATGCCTCAGAGACCAGACGGGCAAGAGTAGGGTTAGTTGGAAAACAAACAATTGGCTTAGATGGCTTTTTCTGAAAAACATCAGTAGGATCATAAGTGGATTCCTGAGTCAGAGGAAGGTTGAGCGTATTCAGAACCGCTCTGATCAGACCCTCAGCCGAAACTTCAGGGTCACACTCATAGGGGTCCCCAATGGACCTGTTAGATTCAATAACAGTACGTTCCTCAGCATCAGAATCCTGTAAAAGTTCTTCTTCAGAAGAATCAGTGATATCAGGAGCTCCCTGTGGCTTAGGCAGGGAGGTCCTGATAGTAGAGGGGGTCTGCCAGACCTGGAGAGCCCCCTGTACCTGAGAGGGAAAGAGTTGAAGCGTGGATCTGAGATCCCTAGTGGCAGCTTTAAACTCCTTCACCCAAGATGGCTCAATAGCGTGGCTGGGAAGCCCAGGGTTGCTATCTTTACCAGTACAATTAGGGCATAGATCCCCCACATTATCGCCATCCAGCCCAATGTGGCAAGAGGAGCAAAACGCCATGGGGGTAGGGGACCCCCCATCCTCCTTAGACTTGGGTCTAGCCCCTAGCTCCAGTGAAGTAGACATGCTCACAGCGTCAATATACCCCACTAATAACACTATCACCCAGAAAAAGTGTTAAGATTAAAGTTTCACCCCAGAAATGTTCTAAAAACGGACTTATCTGGCCAGCGAAGGGTTAATCTGTTGAGGAGAGAGAAGGCTCGGTCCCTGCGTAGTGTACTCGCCTAGGAAAAGTACCACAAAATGGCGGCCGTCGTGACAGCCAATCAGAAACGAGCGCGAACCAAGCGCTCATGGGAAATGTAGTTTTTCCCTACAAGTACCCCAAACAGTGCCCGAAGCCCCCCTGAACACCCCACATAAATAAAACACATTCCGGATGATAGAGCAGGAGCCTAGAATTAAAATGAGCCCTCTCTGAAGTTGCTGTGACAAGCGGTTCCAGAGATATGTCCCATACTGTGAATTCCCATAGAGAGTAAAGGAGCCCTTGCGTCTGAGCGGGAAAAAGCCGCGCTTAAAGGCGCGGAACACCATTTTTAATAAAGTTTAAGAAAACATTAAAAAGTGCCCAAACAAGCATGAAACACATGAGAAACATAAATAAATGAATACCCAATGCTCCAAAACTCAGAGAATAACACAGAAATTGCATAAACAGTTAATAATGCAATAAAAACACCCTATGAGTGCTGGAGTGTATTAAAACTCCCAAATACAAGCCCATCAAAGGGACACTGTGGGGACAAGTGGACCTTCAGCACTCAATGGGTGACTCACCTTCCTTGCTGACTTCTGTCTTCAGGTGACCATGATAGGGAGGGAAAGAACCAGAGGTAAATTCCCCAACAGGGGAGCTGCTTAACACAAGCTGTCCCCTCTTCAGGGTATAGGTCCACAGAAAATCCCTGGAAGCTGCACCAGCCACTTTAAAGAGGGCAATTCACAGCCATGGTCACCCTCCTAATGGTGGTATTCCATATTTGAATAAAAAATAATAAAATACTAAGATGCATAGATGTTCTCTACCTGGTGTGGAAGCACACCAGGAACAAATCAATATGAGTGGCTCTGGCCAGAAGGTGGCTTAAGTAAGAGGGGAGGCTCCGCCCCTTGCAAATTATTTGCATAATTGTTCCTGCCTATTAAAGGGGACTTACGCCTCCCAGAGTACCAGTGACCTGTATTGGACGACAGTGAAAAAGGGATTTTTTAAAAAAAGAAAACTGATCACCCAGCCATGCTGCTCCAATGTGGACATGCAAGTCTGAAGGAGAAAACACAGAGCCTCACCTGAGGAAGCCTTTAGTATATACAGACTGGGAGTAAGAGAAATCCTCAAAGAACGAATGTGGTCTGCCATTAATTTTGTGAAAACCTGTGCAGCAGACACCAACCCAAAAAGGAGGGCTGTTAGCTGCAAAGGAGCGTCTTGGAAGGCAAACTTAAATAAACACTGATTATCAGCATGGATGGGAATATGAAGATAAGCATATTTTATTTTTAGGGAAGATAACACCCCTGGGTACATAGTGGTGCAGACCACAAAGACTCCATCTTGAATTGCAGAGTATAAACAAAGAGATTGAGACACTTAAAATATAGGATAGAACGACAGCCCCCATCCTTTTTGGGGACTATAAAAAGGTTGGAATAGAATACTATAAATCTCTGCTGGGAATAGTAACAGGCACCAGGACCCATACATCCACCAGGGGAGGGAAAAAAACAAAAAAAACAAAAAAAAAACAATCAAAAACAAAACAAAACAAAAAAAAAACCCCACACACTTCTGAATATTAAGAAGCAAGGTATTTTAAACTATGGGATCACTCTATGAGATCACCAGTAGCATTCGCTGGTCCGCTACTAAATAAAATAAAGTAATAATATAAAAAAAAAAAAAAAAAAAAAAAAAAAAAAAAAAAAAATACATGTTGTATAAGAGGTAGACAATGACCAACCTGGACTCCGGAGTCATGCAGAGGTAGACTCATCAGCTGGGTGCTTTTGTGTAAACCTCCTGCCTGCCTAGACCTGTTTGTGTTTTGAGAAAGGGCACCCATGGGTTGCTGAAGGAGTGGATGCCCTCAGTACACACCCAGACTGGCAGGGGTAATGAAAGCCACACATCTTCAATGGAAAGAAGGAACACTTGGGTGTAACCTGAGGCAGCAGAAAACTAGCACCCAGCAGCATGGCTAATAACCTCATCCAATTCTTGATCAGTCTGGTATGATGACCAGTTTTTCAGATCTATGGGAAGGTGGCTTAGGATCGGCAAAAGGGGCATGAGGGATTATCATCATACAATTACAGTGTAACTAGCAGGTTTTGAACAGTAAGAGTATCGGACAACAGTACTACTAATTATGATCTGAGCTGCATATCAAGAGAAACATTACTATCCCTTTAAGGGTCACCAAAACTGCCTTAAGACCCTCCACAGATGACCCAGGGTCTTCCTCAAATTAACTTCACTTAGAAGATTGGTCCGCAGACCAAATGTTAAGCCACAATTTGAGACATGCAGCAAAAGAAAAGACGACCTTGGCGGACACAACAAAACCATTTTAAAAAGTGCCTCAAACAGAGTTACTGGCCTCCTTAATGTTGGCCATAAGGACCAACAGATCCTCTTTGGAGACTTCAGCATGGACAGCCCCAACCAGCAACAGCCCTGTTAACCCAGGAAGAGGCAAAGATAGGTCTAAATGCGAACACGGTAGCTACAAAGGCAGTCTTGAGCTTAGGGTCCATCTTCTTGTCTGAGGTTTACTTCAGGTCTGCTGCATCTGCAAGTGGAAGATCAGTAGTCTTGGCAAAGCGGGAAATAGGAAGGTCCACGGTAGGTGGTGAAGCCTACTGTGCTAAGGCAGTATCAGAAAAGCAGTTTGTCAGGTGTCTACCATGCATCAAGAAGAATCTTGTCAAGAGTGGCATTAGGAGGAAAGGAGGAGGAAGAAAGGGGGGGGGAGACTTCATACACCTCTGTAAAACATCTGCACAGCCAGTCCCCTAATGAAATGTGTCGGAGACCTGAAAGGACTCCAAAACTGCTCTAATGAGCCCCTCATGAGAAGGGATCAAGCTCACAGGAATTCCATAGGAATAGGAAGAATCCATGTCTACATATTCATCATACTCATCTGGCAATTCCTCCTCAGAAGAAACCCCAAGAATCTGTGTAACACTCTTAGAAATGTGGGCTGCATATTTAAAGGTAGTGAGGGCTTCCAGGACTGAAGTACCCCCATGTAAAGTGAAAGGGATTTGGACTATTGACAGTATTGTCTTGACCAAAGTTTCTTGTATGAAAGAGGAGAGTGGCTAAGTGATGGTGGGGGGTGATGTTAACGTCAAGTACCAAAGGACTGTGCATCACTATATTGCACACCACTCTGTTTCTTAACCCCTTAATGACCAGTCGATCAGCACGGTCAGTTAAGGACCACAGAGCAATTTTTTTTTCTTCCTTCCGCTTCCGGACTCCCCGAACGGCATGGGAACAGCCGCAGGGGGAGCCCGGAATTCCATGACGGTCATAGTACGTCATGGGTCATTGAGTCAGATCGACCCATGACGTATTATGACCGTCAAGGGTCGTTAAGAGGTTAAATGTCTAAAGCTGAATCTTTTTCTATGTAACTGTTATTACTCATTTCTCTAGGGGTAGCAGTGTTTTAAATGTACAGCCACAATTATAGAGGTCCACCCAAAGCTTATTGTGCCACCTCATGCAAGAGATAAAACACCCAGTGGCTGTCTCATTCCTATTAGCTGTGCAGATGGGTGTAACATCAAACCAGACTCCATTAATTATTAGCTGCCACTAAAACTCCCAGCACCAGCCCTGGGGAGGAGAAGACAAAATGGGATGTAAGATTAAAATGCTGCCACTTCAGGAGGAATGAGTTGCATTGATGACCTATTAAATATAGTCTTTTTATATTTCAAGTCAGGTATCCTTTAAAATAAAACAATTAACACAGAATAAGACCAGAAGTCCATCAGAGGGGGGTAAATAATTCACTATGCAATGGTAAAATGCAAGAAATAGAACAGGGGTTCTAAGGAGCCTGACCAACGATGAACATGTCTAAACAGGTAGGCAACTAGTAGGCAAGTGCAACGTTGGGGAGACGGATGCCTTCCAGTAGCTACAGGACAAACTCTAATCATGCTCAGCCAACAGTAATTATCATCACGCTCAGCCACCCAGCCAATTGCAAGGTGATGAAGATATGAGTTTTAGTCCAACAACTAGGCATCTGCAGGTAGTTTAACTCTGCCTTTCATTCGACTCATTTTGAAGTGCTTAAGAACCAAGATTTGCAAACACTGCAACACAGAGTTCTAAACATTAGAGAAAGAACTGAAGACCTGAGGTCTACTTCTTTGCATCAAACCAAGAGCTGCAGCAGCCATTTTCTTGTAATGTAAGGCTGTTACACATTCATTATCTGTTCTTATAATAAAATCGAAGTATTTGGCTTTTATTTATATGCACAGATAAATTTCTATATATCTGTATTTATCTGCACATATACATAGCCTAGCTCAGTAGACACTTCCACTTGCAGTAATCAACAGGAAATGATTCCTCTAGTGCAGGGGTAGGCAACTTTGGGTGTTGAGTTGTTGGAGACTACAATTGTCATCATCCTGAAACAGACATTGGTTACCTACCCCTACTCTAGCATTTACAACTCTGTGCTCTGCAAAAGATGACAATAACACAGCCACACTCATCTAGTAACCAACGTCAAAGCAACAAAATGAGAAAGCACTGCATGGAATATTGTAAGCAAAGCCTGCAAACCCCCCCTTTTTACCTGCAATCTTTTTTCCAGAAACATGTTTCCGCCTTCTAAGCCGTAAGGGTGTTCGTAGGGATAGCTCCAGTCTCTAATTAAAAACATGAGGGTCTATAAAGAAAAGACCAGCCAGCAGAATAACATTATAAAATCAGTAAGGGGAACTTGGCCAGTTCTTTACAATACAAAAAATTGTTCTTTATTCTCACATCTGCTCTGTTGGTGCAGTAGTAGCTGTCCTCATGACTACAAAACACTAATAAAGACTTGTTTTCAGCTAGGAAAAAAGGTCAAAGGATAAAGATTTATATGTATAAAGGCAAATATTGAGCGACTTTGTGGTAAACAACTGCACTACAAGGAATAAAAGATCTACATTGATTTAAAGCGGAACTTTAACCTATCATTTCTTTAACCTTTCTATCATGTGTTCGTTTGAATCTCTTGGCCATATACTTATGTTTCATTTTGCTTGCAAATGTGTCTAAATAGAGTAACATAGGCAAAGTCTGTACCTGGTGACGTAAGCCTTAGGTTGACCTGTTCAGCTGTGCACCGTACAGTGCAGAAGACACTCCCACAGGGCTTGTGTGGGCAGCGTCCGTCCTGCCCCTGAGCTTACGTCATTCCCAGCTTTACAATGTGACCTGGCGTGCTCCTAGAATCCTGCACGTCCAGGTCATGTCACTGAGGTGCGAGCGCGTTCATGTACAGCGCGCTCACTTTATATATTAGAGCACTATAAAATTGTAGCAGTAGTATTGTATTTCGTTTCTAATGAAGATGTCAGTGTATCACTTGATTTGAAAATCTTCCTGCTTCTGACAATGATTTGTGCATTTTTTTGGTCGCGTTCTCAGTGTAACATACCTCAGAGTGCCGGGAGTCAGTTGATGTGCACTCTGCAGTTCCTATTCCTGTGTGAGAATGCGACGTGCACGAACTGGCCGCATACACCCTAATTTGCATGCGGTCCGTGCACGAGCACGTGTCACACTGTACTGCAGAAAAAAAAAAAGGCAGTCTCGTAAGCTGTGAGTGACAGGGCACTGTGACAGCTAGTGCATGCGCTGTTTAACTGGGAAGGAAATATGGCGCCGATCTCCCTGGACGTGTAACTACATTGTAAATTAAAGTTTAAGACAATAAGGGGATAGCAGGGGACTAATACATATATGATTGGCATAAGCATAACTAATACAACCTATACATAGTTATTGTTATGTTAACGTTCTGCTTTAAATGAGACTTTTTACCCTTTGTCTGTGGAGTTGTGCACACAACCCTGGAGTTTGTAGAGGACAGCCTTATACTTTCTGGTTACTGCAGCCCAGATAGTCAGTTTTTGCCCACCCTACCTGCATGACAGAATCATATTTTGGGGGGCTGCACAGTGTAGCCCCAGCCTTTTTACCAAGCCTGCTTCCATATAAGCAAATTTGGTGAAATGTGATCATTGTCCTTGTAGCCCCCTTGAATGCAAATTTAAATCAATAGGATTTTACCACATGTTGCAGTTGGTTTGTGCCAAAAATTTCTCAATTCCTTGAGGAATTCTGAGCCAATCCAGCTGCACCATAGGAGCAAATCAAATTTGCCACTGATGCAAGTACAGCTTTTTACAAGTGAGGTCAAAGTTCTGCATTGTAGACCTTTCTAACATTAAAGAGGTAAAATAAATCAATGGAAATTTTTGTTCCCTATGGCACAGTTGATTTGTATAACATTTGTCTTTCTACATATTTCCCAAGAAAAACCAACTGCCCCATAAATTTAAATGGGACTTGTAACTCGTTGAATACAACATGGTCCAAAGCAGAGGACCTCTCTAGCATTCAAAGTATTAAAATATGGTGGCATTTATAGGAGTAGTAAAGCTATTTAAAAGGGGAAAACACAATGTACAGCAGCGGTTCTCAACCTGTGGGTTGTGACCCTGTCGGGTGTCGAATGACGATTTGCCAGGAGTCGCCTAAAACCATCAGAAAATGGTTTTTTTTTGTCTATTCTAATCTGTAAAACTTGTAATTGTCCAGGAGACTGGGACTGACAGCGCAGGCAAGAGGTCTGCGCTGGTGCCTGGCTTCCGGCCTCGGAACAGTAAGGATTTCTTTATAACGGAGTAATGCTAAGGCTAAGCGGTAAGATACCTATCATTAAGCTATTTCGATTCATAACAGTAGCAAAATTACAGCGATGAAGGAGCAACAAAGATAATTTTACTGTTAGGGGTCGCCACAACTTGGGAAATTTTATCAAAGGGTCCCGGCCCTAGAAAGATTGAGAACCGCTGTTGTACAGCTTTTCCCACTCAGTATAACAGGGGGTTTCTCACTGCTAGGAGATTAATTTTTTTTTATTACACTTTATAAATTCCCCAACACCCTTCTATTCAGAATTCCCTCTAGTGGTCAAATTCCATTTAGTTTCATGCTGCCTTCTCTAGGCGAGCAGGGTCACTGACAAACAGTTATTCACTAAATGTGACAAACTGCCTGCCTAGTCACTTCCTGTCAGCTTAAACTTTCAGGAGGTAATGCATACTTTTACTCACTTCCTAATAACTGGATCAGTTATAACATTTGAATAGAACACTTGACAGCAGTGGAAGTGCCCTTCTTTTATTAAACAGGAAAAGCTCTAGAACATTATAGGTTTTCAAAGAGAAAAAAAAAATATACTGCTCTTAAAACCATAGGGAATTTATTTGTTCTCTATGGTGCAGGCAGTTTGACAAAGACTAAATAGCTAATTTGCTTTTAGAATTACAATTGGCAGATGACTATGACAAGCCAACTGCACCAAAATTCCCACTGTTTAAATGGGGTTTAATGTGAAGTAATGTGTTGCATACCCCTCTGTTTCTTAAATGGCTAAGAGACAAGAGGGTTGTGCATTACTTACCCTTTGGGTGCCAGCGGAGTAGTCAACACATTGCTAAACCACTTGAATGCTACAAGTCTCCAGTGCAATACTTTGGAGTCCCCTCTAGCACTGAAGAGTTAAAAAGCCCCATTAAATCAATGGGCATTTTGATTTTTTTCCCTGTTGTGTTGTTAGTTAAATTACCGTTCAAAAGTGTGCAGTCACTTAGAAATATCCTTGTTTTCCATCAAATTAGATGCATAAGGAATAGGAGATACAGTCAAGGCATTGACCAGGTTAGAAATAATGATTTTTACTTTAAATAACAATTGTGTCCTTCAAACTTTGCTTTTGTCCAAGAATCCTCCATTTGCAGGAATTACAACCTTGCAGACCTTTGGCATTCTAGTTGTCAATTTGTTGAGGTAAATGTGAAGAGAATTACCCCGTGCTTTATGAAGCTCCTCCCACAATTTGGATTGGGTTGGCACTTCTTACGTACCATATGGTCATGCTGCTCCCATAACAGAAACAAGGACATTTCTAAGTGACCCCACACTTGTGAACGACAGTGTAGTTTGTCACCGTTGCACAACTCACCAACCCCCTTTATAAATACACCCTATTGTTATCTGAGAAAAAAATCTGACTTTTACCACTGACTGTTCGCACAAATATGAAATAATGAACACAAGGCAGAGCTTGGCACGACTAACATTTTGGCTGTTAAGCCAGAAAGGATTTGCAGAGCTGTCTCCTCGTGCAGCCATATAGACAATTAGCATTCTATGTTTTGTCTCCTTTATAATTTCAAACAAATTACCTGGAAGGGCTTTTTGTAGATTTCTTCCATTGCAAGACGTCCGTACTCTGTAAAAAGCTATAAATCAAAAAAACGGAAATCCTGTCAATGATTCAAAGCACACAGAAGTCAATCCCATGGCTTCTCTTTTGTATACAGTGCTACAAAGACACTGAGAATTAGCCAATCATTTAATATTTATAGCACAGTTTGAAATGGAAAATGACAAAAATCAATGAAATTACAGTCATTATACCCCTGTTATTAACACTACAGTATCAAATTCAATAGGTACTGTTTTACAGAATGCTCAACAAAGTGACAATAAAAAAAAGCTCTCTTTTAAAAACACCAAATAACAATGTGTGCACTGCATTTATGAACTCGTTTCATAAATAAAATTATTGATACGTGACTTGGGCCTAACGCTAAGATGAGACTGAAGCAATTGTGGGCAAGCCAGCCACACCAAAAAATAAAAATTCCCAATTATTAAAATGGGGCTTTTAACCACCTCAATGTTAAAGAGATCTCTGAGCATTGGCTAAGCAATGCATTGGAGACCTCTCTAGCACTGAACTGTTAAAAGCCCCATTTGAATAAAATGGAATTCTAGAGTTGGATTACTATACCCATGATTTTAACTCTTCAGATGCCATTTACAGGGCCAATACAATACTTACACAAATGGTGTAAATGTTTGTGTGTCCTGTAGCTGCTGTTAAACTATAGTAACATCAACAACAACTGCTGGAGAACTAACAGCTCCAAATAATACCCCCAGATGTACCTTTCTATAACCATACAATTCTAATGGCCCGTGTTCCTCAGTTCAAAAGAGAACATCTTCAATCAGTCCTAGCTCTAACCCCTTGAGTACCAGTGGTGTACGGAACGCATTGCTGCATTTCAAGTGTGTCCAGTTTTAAAGGCATAATCTCACATCCTTATCTGGATGTCATATGCATGGAAGCTGACATAACAGCTGCTAGCTAAATCACAGGACCTCAATCCCTGCTCATCCTATATAATAATTCACTAAATTGTTTGTCAGAAGCAGTCATGCGCAGTAGAAATGGCTGCACGTGCTGCAGTCATGCGCACTACAGACTGCCAGCGCCGCAGCTGATAAAGCGGGGCTCTCTACTGTAAATGACTGCACCGCGGCCGATGCTGGGTGGCACTCTGGCCCGTGTATGTACAAGTGCTCTTCAACTAGTTGTACATGATAATCTGAACACTAACAATTTTAAGTGCCTGAGAGGTATCAAACGCATTGCCTCTGACACTCAAATGGTACTCTAGTCGGTTGCCCTAAATTGTTCACCTATATATCTATCCGGAATTGAAATCACTTACTGTTTTAGCCCCAAACACTTCTGCTGGGAGGCTATTGCCATATATCTAATACCCTTTCGAGAAAGTTGCCCTCCTGAACATCGTTAAAGGGGAACATTCACATTATAAAAACTTTTGTGAACGGGCTTTAACTAATAAAACTATATTAGCGTTTGCTTTTTTTTTTTTTTTATTTAGATACCTACTATTGAAGATATCAAGACTGAAAATTGGGCACTTCCTCTTTCTGCGGCACAACACCACAGCACTTACTACCTCCATCCCAGCTGCCCCAGGGAGCACGCATTCACGTTTCCCTTCGTGGTGGCATTTATGTGGGCTATCATTACAAGCAGCTCCGTTTACCATGCTATTGAGCTTGATATCTTCAATAGTAGGTATCTAAATTTTTTTTAAAAGCCAACGCCAATATAGTTTTATTAGTTAAAGCCCATGCACAAAAGTTTTTAAAATGTGAATGTTCCCCTTTAAACCCCTTCATATTTTTGAAGGTTTCAATACCCCCCCCCCCATTGTAATTTATTTGTCAAATGTCAACGTATTCCGCAGTGCTGTACAATACAGAACATCTTACAATTGGGTACAGTGGATAAGATTATTATTATTATAAATCAACAATAAAACACAGAGCCAGAAGGAGAAGCGAGCCCTGCTCGCTAGACCTTACAATCTACATGAAGATACAGAGAATAATACAAGATATGTGAAGACCTAATTCAGTAACTCCAAGCATATAGGGTCTGATTCAGTGAGTCAAAGTGGAGCCATTCTTGGGCAAACCTACTGCACCACTGAGGACAAATGAAAATGTATTCCCATTGAAATTAGGGTTTTTATTTTCCACCTTGAATGCTAAAGATGGTCCCCAAGGCACTGAGAAGTAATGTGTGGAGTCCTCTCTAGCATTCAAGGGGTTACAAAACAAACATTTTAAAAAACTGGAGTTTTCATTTATCGCCTATGGTGTAGTTGATTTGCTCCTGAATTTTTCCACTTTAGCTCACTGAATTAGGCCCCAGTTGCTTGGAGTTGCTGAGTGGTCTAGCCAGAGACTGGAATACCATAGTGAGTGGAAAATGACAAGCACTATGCTCTAAGCCAGTGGTTCTCAGACCTATTGTTTTGATGGACTTCTTTTGCTTCTTGCAAAATGTCTATGGGACCTTAACAATGAAACCCACTCCCTGGCCTGGATGCAAGAGATGTTTCCAAATTGCTTTGCAAAGCCCCGGAGATACCTTTCTAACAAACCAAGCAGGGTAGCAAAACATACCGCACTCCAGCCAACCGTTTGCTGGTCAGGGATGATGGGAATTGTAGGCCTCAATAACTGAAGGGCCCCAGGTTGCCATCGCTGATCCCTGTGATTAACCTAGTATCATTATCAAATTTATTTGAATGCCGATTAGTAATAGTAGACTAAAATGATGATCTATTAATTTTTTTTTTCTTTTTCATGTAAGGGCTACAAGGTAATTGCATTGTTCCTCTGTCCTCCTTTGATGAAATTTATTCTGTGGAACATCTTAAACTACTCCACTAAACCCAGGGGATCCACAGAACTCAGGTTGAGAACCATTGCTCTTAGTTATTATACATATTTGGTTTGTTTGGCCCATAAGCAGGTGAAGCTACAAAATTATGTGCCTAAAATGGATACACTTAGATACCAGTGTAATAGTGAACATGGAGAATAATGGAGAATAATAATTACTGAAAAGTAACAACGGTAAAGTTAATGGTGTGTAAAACACTGTGTATTTACCTGTAAATGCTGCAGATCATCTTCTTGAATATTCTGTGATAAGTTGTATACCTACAAAGCAAATATAGGAGAGAATGAATATTCAGTGCAAATAAACAATAAAAGTAGAATTTAGTCTTACCTGTTAAATTCTTTTCTCTTAGTCCATACAGGTTACTGGTAACTCTGGGTAGGCGATCTGCCCCTTTAAGTAGGCAGGAACAATTCTAGAATTGATTGCAGGGGGTGGAGCCTACCTTCCCTCCTTGGCTGCAGTTAGCCAACCAGCTCCAGAAAGATTTGAGACACTAACTATTGACTAGATAGTAGAAGGTAAAGAAGACTTCTGTGAGCATGACCCAGAAGGACCCCCACGGTCTGCCACAGGAGAGCCAAGCATGGTCCCGTGACAGGGTGGAAGACCAGTAACCTGTATGGACTAAGAGAAAAGGATTTAACAGGCAAGACTAAAATCCTCTTTTCTCTTTTAAACATGATTTCGGCTCTGCTGAAGAGCCGTCTCGAGTTGCACGACTTGAATTTCCTGCTGTCAGCTTTACAGTGGACATCAGGAAAAGGGAAACTTTAGATTCTAATATCTATCAAACCATAAAGGTTTGAGAGATAGGATTTGTGCCACATAATTTATTTTTTAAACTCTGCAAAACAAGAAGAATTTTTTATGGGACATTAGTGTCCCTTTAAGTGCCAGATGGGTGTCTCCACATTTTTTTTTTTTTTTTTTTAATAAAGATTCCTGCATTTACTTAAACTCTGTCTTCCTAATCATGGCATATTCTGGAGATACATACAACGTGTCATCACATCATGGGTCCGCTGTACTTAACCCCTTAACGACCCGCTGCACGGGAATACAATGGATCCAGTGGGTCCACGAACAGAATGCAGCCGCGAGGGGACCCCTGAATTCCATGACATACATAAGTCATGAGTCCTTAAAGGGATAGTAATACTTCGTTTTATCTTTATTTTATTTTGTAGGCATTAAAAAAACATGAAGAACGATATAAGTCTTATCTCTCAAACCTTTATGGTTTAAGAAATATTCACAAACAAAGTATCCCCCCCCCCTTTCAGCCAGATCAGAAGGGAGGTGCCCAGGTAGACTGCAGAGAGGGACAATCTTCAATTAAGATAAGGGAAAAAGCTGAAAAACTTGTCCGGGGGGGGGGGGGAGGGCTTTCATTGTTCTCATACAAAGAAGATTGTCCCCTTCTGTTATCTGTCTGGTCTTACAACCAGATTCACATCTGAGAAAAGATGGCTTACACTAGGAAAAAGGGGCAGGAGGGGGAAACTTTGCTTGTGAATCTCTCTCAAACCATAAAGGTTTGAGAGATAAGACTTGTATCGTTCTTCATGTTTTTTTCATGCCTACAAAATAAAATAAAGATAAAACGAAGTATTACTATCCCTTTAACTCAAGTTTTCCCATGACGTTCATGTACATCAGGGGTCCTTAAGGTGTTAACAAGTGGTACAAAGAGAAGACTTATGGTAATATAACAATAATATAATCAATCCTTGGATAGTATATAAAGTATGGTAATCCTAATTCCCTAGATCGGTGAGACCGCACACTTACCTCCAAAAGGTATAATAAAAAGAACATCCTAAACAAATGAAATAAAGGAATCTAAAATCAAAAAGAATATATACATATACACATATTATACACATACATATTATATATATATATATATATATATATATAAAAAACAATGTGTATCTGGATTGCAATCCTAAAAAATAGTAGAAGTCCAATATCCACCAGTCTTCCAAGTGTCAAAGGAAATGATAATACATAGGAGTCAACCCCTTTAAAATTGCTTATTAACTCCTTTGAGTGCCACAGGAGTACAGAATGCATTGCAAAGCAATGCATTCCATACCCCTCTGGCACACAAAGGGTTAAACAGTTATTGACTCCATCGCAACTTTAACTTGCCAAGTTTTGATATGATATATTAATTATACACTCACTATTTTTCTTATCACTTCATAGATTGTTTAAAGCGGAACTAACACCGCTAACAAACGTCGTCTGTATTAATTCCCTATCTGGCGACTAGCTGCTTAGTAGCGCTAGTCACCAGAATTATTACCTCTTCATGAAGAAATTAGAAGTGATCCTCGGCTGACAGACAGGACGGAGAGCGGACATCTTGCCCTAGTGACGTCCGTGCGCCTGCGCTGTCAGTCCCTGAAGGCTGTAGGAGGAGTTGCTAGGAGCCATTCGGCTCCGGAAGGGACTGACAAAGCAGGCGCACGGACGTCACTAGGGCAAGATGTCCGCGCTCCGTCCTGCCTGTCAGCCGAGGATCACTTCAGATTTCTTCATGAAGAGGTAATAATTCTGGTGACTAGCGCTACTAAGCAGCTAGTCGCCAGATAGGGAATTAATACAGACGACGTTTGTTAGCGGTGTTAGTTCCGCTTTAACTGCCTTTATTCTCAACTGGATTATCATAGAAACTTCTGATATATGAGGAGGAAAGAACATGTCAAGATATAATTTATATTAGAAGACATACACGATCCGGTCTTGCCAGCTTGACACAGCAATGAGCCTTTTGGGAATTTTAGGTTGCAGTAGGTGGTGGTGACCTGCAATCAGTGTTCACACCTCTACGATGATAAGGCTGTTGAATAATTTGTGAATTTACAAGTGATAAGGAAACCGGCAGAATCGTGAGTCTATGATTAATATATAATTTAAAAATTTAAAGTTAAAGTTTCAAAGGCGTCAATAACGGCTTAATAATTATTTAGCAGTTTTAAAGAGAGATTACTCCCAATTCACTATCATTCTGTTCGACACTGTTGAAGACTGGTAGAAATTGGACTGCTACTATTTTTTAGGATTAAAACCTAGATAAACATTTTTGTGACCTGTGGAAGATTACGGTTTCCCCATTTTTTTATATATATTTTTTATTTTTAATTATTATATTTGATATCTTTTTTTCTTTATTTCATTTGTTCAGAGTGGTCTTTTTTTATTTGGATGCGAGTGGTCTGACCATCGCAGGAAATTAGGATTACCATGCTTTATATATGATTTTAGGATTGATTATATTATTGTAAAATTATTCCCAGTGACTTTCTGTATGTGAAAACTGGTTTTGATTTAGGGTATTTGGTATTTATATCCATGTTCGATATTGTACATTGTTCTGGCCATATATATTTGTTTGTAGAACAGCTGATCATAAGGTTCATGTACTCAAATATGTATGGTTTGTAGTCTGTGGGGACGGATGTTTTAATTATAAACACACGATAGGGGATTAGACTTTGCAAAACCTCCACTAGATGGTGCTATTATAAAAAAACTGTCAATGTTCAAGAGGTTCTCCAAAAAAATTATAATTTTGTACTGAGATTTACACTGTAATAGTTGTTAATAGTCGTTAAGTGAGCAATGGAAGTAACCTTATATTTACGCAACATAAAGAGCCCAACAAATATTTGTTTCTTAATAAAACGTTACTATTTATAAATATTTAATAGTAAAATTGCATTAAAAAAAAGTATATCATTTATGTGACACTACATCAAATGAATGTTAGGTTATTGTAAAATAATTATATTTGGCCCTTGTTTTTCTCTATTTTATACCTTTTAGAGGTATAGCATTCCTCTCCTAGTAAATATTAGGAACAGGTGGGCATTTCTGAATGTTCGCGGGAGATTTGGAGTGAGTTCTAGAAGTCTATATTCCAGTGGTTTCTGACAGCTGCTTGAATGATCAGTGGAGGTGGACACATGGCAACCATCCTGGGGTTTATACCAGGAGTGCTGAATATACTTGGAAGTGGTATGATTAGCCTCTTAACCATGTGAGTAAGTTTTCTTAACCCCTTATCAATGATGTGCCAGGACACATCAGTGGAAGTGCGGTGGTCCTCTAGGGCTGCCCAACCCCCACACTGGGTAGGTCGTTAATAAAAACAACTAGTATTTATATAGCGCCTTTCTCCCAGTTGGACTCAAAGTGCTTTCAGTGCACACTCTCGTAATTAACCGAATCAGCAGCTGAACAACAGATATTATTACCCATCAATGGTACTCATTTATCGACCTCAGAAGGATGATGGGCTGAGATGACCCTGCTGGGATTTGAACCTTCAACCTTGAGGTTTAGAACAGGATCTGAAGTCACGCATTTACCACTGAGCTATCTTACCAGCCATAAAGGGTTATGAGTACAGGGTGCAGGTGGCAGTGTGCCAATACTGAATATACTACCCTGAGATGAATGTTCTGTGCTGTTTATCTTCTTGTTACTGCAGTTTATTCCCTTGGAACACATACCAATTTCAATGAGCTGTGAAGATTCCTCTTATTATTAAGTACTCTACTGAACCTTGTTTTCCAGATGGTTGTATATATTAAGGTCAGTCATTGTTCTATTGTTTTTGTAATGTGTGGTGCTCTCTTTGGTTGACTTCTGGGGTTACCATTTGTAAGTGTTCCCCAGTGAGGCCAACTAAATAGGTGCTCTTAGGAATTTCTGGCAATTGTAAGGTAAGTGAGGCGTTATTAGGAGGCGTTACTTCACCTTTAAATGGAGATATCAGCATTCTTAATTTTTATAGATGTTTGAAAAGTAAATATGGGCCTGGCATATAAAAGTGGAGTGCTTCTGGGCCAAGCAGACTGCACTATCGGGGAAAAATAAACACATTTCTAATGCTTTAAATGGAACTTAACTCCTTGTATGCTAAAGAGGTCTTCAACATGTGACCACCTCTAGAATTCAAGGACGTTTGGAGTCCCATTTACATTAACAGGAATTGTGAGAAGTTGTATTTATCCCCTATGGTGCAGTTGGTTTTCCAAAGAATTGCTTAAGTTTGCCTTTATAAGGCCCTTTGCCCAAATTCTGGGGTAAACCAAATCACTGGTATTTAATCCCTTTGAATGCTACAGATGTCTCAGACACATTGCTTTGCTATGTGCAGACCTCTTTGGTGTTCAAAAGGTTAAAAGCCCCAATCAAATTATTGAGTATTTGGAAAACTATTTGTTCCCTATGGTGCAATTGGTTTGCTAAAGATTTGTGGCACATTATCTATAAAGAGACACGTGTTTCTCGGAATCAAGCATTCACCATGTCGCAATTATAAAAATGGCAACATGAGAATCTCGCGCTGCATGAAAGATTCTCATGTCGCATACAGAAGGGGCGCATACCTTTAACCCGCTCAATCCCGGTAGCTGCAGTAAGGTATAGGGTGAGACTGATGGCAGTAAATCTGGGGTTGGAGAGAGTAAGTCAATGAGCAGGAGGGAGTGAAATTTGGTATGAGGTCGAGCATTGGAGGTCAGTGAGTCCTGGAGGGAATAAGGATGAGGGGGGACAGTATTTGTCATAAGAATTAGAGATGAGGGGGAGAAAGGCTGGGGCTGATCGTAATGAAGCTGAAATTCATCAGAGATGCAGAAGAGGTTCTTGCTCTCCCTCAATTACTTTTCTGGACTGAGGTAGAGGAGTCAGGTAAGAGAGGATTTTAGTCTTACCTGTTAAATCCTTTTTTTTCCTTAGTCCATACAGGTTACTGGTAACCTTGGGTAGGAGATCCACCCCTTTAATTAGGCAGGAACAATTCTAGAATTGTATGCAGGGGTGGAGCCTACCTTCCCTCCTTGGCTGCAGCTAGCCAACCAGCTCCAGAAAGATTTGAGACACTAACTATTGACTAGATAGTAGAAGGGAAAGAAAACTCCTGTGAGCATGACCCCGAAAGACCCCCCCAGTCTGCCACAGGAGAGCCAAGCATGGTCCCTTGACAGGGTGGGAGACCAGTAATCTGTATGGACTAAGAGAAAAGGATTTAACAGGTAAGACTAAAATCCTATTTTCTATGTCGTCCAATACAGGTTACTGGTAACTCTGGGATGTCAAACCATTGAGATTCCCAGAGACGGGATATAAGGCAAGGACCAGACGCAAGGACCCCAAGGTCACCAGAGCAGATATGAACCATCAGATCAGAGATAGCCCAACAAAACAACGAAGTGTCAACGGACACTGAACAGGGGTAACAACACCCCAGGAACTATCACACAGCACACTGAACTAGAGCCAACAGGGCTCAAAAGTGAAGGCAGCACCGAAGAAGATCCTAGACGTGCAAGACTGCCTACAGTATCTTCCTCCCAAAACTGGCGTCAGCTGATGCCAGCACAATACGTTAATGCTTTGAAAAGGTGTGCACAGACGACCAAGTGGCAGCTGTACACAACTGATCAACGAAGGCCTGATTCTTGTAAGTCCAAGAAGCCCCAAAAGATCTAGTAAAATTAGCCGTGACCCGAAAGGGAACAGGCTTCTTCATGAGCTCGTAAGCCTTTCGAATAGTGGACTTGACCCAGGATGCAATAGTCACTTTGGATGCAGGTCTTCCTGCCCTGGGACCCTCAGGAATGACGAACAGCGCGTCAGATTGCCTGATAGACTCAGTGCAATGGTCATAAAATCTGAGACAATGCACCACATCTAACAAGTGGAGATACCTCTCCTTGTCAGAGGTAGGGGGTCAGGGCAGAAAGAAGGCACCAAAATCTCCTGATTGATGTGGAACTCCGAAACCACCTACGGAAGAAACTCCTGAGAAGCGCAAAGCACCACCTCGTCCTTGTAAAAACACCAAAAAAGGTGGTTTACAGGAAAGAGCATGCAACTCCGCGACATGGCGAACTGACACGATCGCCAGGAGAAAGACCATTCTCCACGTCAAGAGGCGTAGAGGAATAGAAGCCAAGGATTCAAAGGGAGGGAGCTGAAGAACGCCCAAGACAGGACAAGTATGAGCAACACCCTGAAAGAAAACCTCGACATCAGGAAGGATGGCAATGCGCCTCTGAAAGAAAACAAAGAGCAGAAGTCTGAACCTTAAGGGAACTCAAGCTGAGGCCCTTGTCCACACCATCCTGCAAAAAGGCCAGGACCGTAGGCAGATCAAATTCCTGAGACAGGTCCCTGTCAGCACACCAAGATAGAAAGGTCGGACAGACAGGATGGTAGCCTTAGAAGAAACAGGTTTGTGGGCACTGAGCATTGTAGCCACCACACCAGAAGAAAACCGCTTTCTTCAATATTGAGGATTCAATTTCCAAGCCGTCAAAGCTAGCAGATGAACATCAACCCTTCCACAGGTAACCCTGTAGACTACGATCCGGACGACAAGGGAGCCGGAATGGCTCCGCCACTGACAGATCCAAGAGCTCTGGAAACCAAGCCTGTCAAGGCCAGTACGGAGCAATTAGAATGACTGGACGGAGCTCCAGTCTCAATATCCGCAACACCCTGTACAACATGGGGAGGGGAGGAAAGATGTAAGTCAGGGTAAATAACCAAGGAATGGACATGGCATCCACCGCGATAGCTAGAGGATCCGTCCAGCAAAAGCAGAACCTCGGAACCTTCTGGTTGTGTCTTGTTGCCATCAGGTCAATGCAAGGAAGACCCCACTTCTGAACGAAGAGGGTGAACACCTCTGGGTGCAGTTCCCACTTGCCACTCTCCACTCTGCAGAAAGGCTGGCATCAGTCGTCACCGTGGTCCAGAAGGATACCAGGAAGGACTTGCCCTTCAGCAGATTGGAGTGGTCGAGCCATCACGACAAACTCAGTTCCACATGAAAGTGGAAGGAGTACTGGCGTCTTCAGAAGGTCCGGCTGACCCTTGAACACCTGGATCACAAACCTCTGGAGTTCCCTGGTGTGACCCATGGCAAATGGGGCCGCTTCTATGGTGGAGATGAATTTCCCCACTAGACAGGACAGCTTCTTGGCTGGAACTGGATCTTGAGCCAGAACAGCAGAAACCCTGTGGGCCATCTGGTGAGCTACCTCGTCTGTGAGAAACACAAAGCTCTGCCGAGTGTCCAATAGAAGGCCCAGGAAGACCAGGCGCAGGGATGGGACAAGATCCGACTTGTCCATGTTGATGATTCACCAGTGATGGGTTAGAGCATGAATGCAGTCCTGAACTTGCTGATGAAGTTCCGCAGAAGGGGTTTTCAGAAGCAGGTCGTCCACGTATGGAGTAACTCTGATGCCATCCTGGTGGAGGACGAACACTAAGCTCTCCCAGGACACGGTTGAAGACTTGAGGAGCTGTAGTCAGACCAAATGGAAGAGCTGAAAACTGAAAGTGCCCTTGGTCGCAGGCAAACCTGAGGTACTGCCGGCTCTTTGGATGAATAGCGATGTGTAGATACGCGTCTTGAAGATCCAGAGAGGCAAGGCATTCCCCCGGGGACATAGTATCAATCACCGTCCTTAGGGACTCCGGGTGATAGTGAGTCCTGATCACAAAGGAACTGAGATCCTTCAAATCCAAAATGGGATGACAACCACCGTCCTTGGAGACCACAAAGTAAAAGTAAAAAAGTATGAGTAAAAACCCATACCTCTGTCCTGAACTGGAACAGGTTCTAGAACATAGTTGTCCAGAAGGGCCTGGATAGCACCATTGAACAGACGCGTTTCTCTGCGTCATGGGACGTATGAGAAGGAAAAAAGCGAGAAAGAGGAAGAGATATGAAAAGGATCCTGTACCCTTCCGCCACCACCTGTAAAACCCACTGAATCCTCCCAGACGCCTGTGGTAGTGACGCAGACGGCCACCCACAGCAGAGTGGGGACCTGGGTTCGGCGAGTCATGCCAAAGAAAGCTTGGAAGCCTTAGGCTTGGGGGAGACCTTGGGCTTCCATTGCCGTTTGGGCTTGGAGGAGACACACGGAGCTGAGAGAACTGCATGGTTCACCGGACATGTCTCAGTCTGGAAGGAAAGAAAAAACGATTACGCTTGAGAGGCGTTTTCTTCCTGGGGACCAAGGGCAGAAGGGTACTTTTACCCCCTGTGGTCTCACTAATCAGATCCTTGAGATCTGGTCAAAACAATGAAGTGCCTTCAAAAGGCAAGGAGAGCAAGGCTTTCTTGGAAGCAGTGTCAGCAGACCAGATCTTGAGCCAAAGAGCCCGTCTGGCAACCATAGACATGGTGTAAACCCTAGCAACCAAACGGATGGCATCAAATAAAGCAGCAGAAACATAGTGCTGGGCCTCAGAAATGTTGACAAGAAGCCGCAACATATCTGAAGTAGGAGCACCCTGACAGACACCCAGGGTGAGCTGCTCAGTCAACACCGCAATGGCCCGGTTAACCCATGCCGCATCAAACGCTGGACGCATGGCAGTACCAGCAGTGGCAAAAATGGACTTGGGGGGAAAACTCAAGTTTCTTGTCAGTCCAGTCTTTCAGAGCTGAAGCATCAGAAACTGGAAAGGCAGTAGACTTAGATAGCCTGGAGATAGGAGCATCCACTTTGGGGGATGAACCCACTGAGCAAGCGCCACCTCAGAGAAGGGGTAAAAGCTTGGCAAATTTCTTAGAAACAGAAGGTTTCCTGTCCGGGGATTTCCACTCAGACACAAGGCGGTCAAGAGTAGGGTTAGGTGGAAAACAAGTAAGGGGCTTTTTAGGCTCCTGAAACACATCAGAGGGATTTGAAGAAACCTCCTGAACTAAGGGAATGTTTAGGGTAGTCAAGACAGCCCCGATCAGGCCCTCAGCTGAGGGCTCAGGATCAGCCTCAAAGGGGTCCCCAAAAAACTGAGAGGAGCCCACAGAAGAACATTCCTCAACATCTGAATCCACCAACAGTTCCTCCTCAAAGGAATCTGATACATCAGGTACTCCCTGCGGTTTCGGCAGGGAAGATTTGACAGAAGAAGTGGTCTGCCATGAGTGGAAGACCCGCTGTAACTGGGATGGAAAGAGTTGCAATTTAGTAGCAGCCTTGAACTCCTGCACCCAAATACAGTCTCAGTGTCAAAAACGTTTGTATCACCCAAATACAGTGTGTTAGATACAAATTTCACCACAGAAATCGCTAAAATATACTTATCTGGCAGGCGAAGGGTTAATCTGCAGAGAAGAGAAGGAAAGTCCAAGCCCTGCGTAGGATACTCGCTCTGGAAATGGCACAAAATGGCTGCTGCGGAGGGAGCCAATCAGAAACGAGCGTGCGAAGCAGGCGCCAATGGGAAATGTAGTTTTCCCAGAAAAAGTACCCCAACAGTGTCCAAAGCCCCCTGAGCCCCCCAACACACTAGAAACATGAACTGGTTGATAAAGCAAGGGCAGACAATTTAAAGGAGTCATCTCTGAAGTCGCTACGTTGAGCGGCTGCAGAGATATGTCTCAAACTGTGCTGTCCCATAGAAGTGAATGGAGAAATGGCGTCCATGCGGTAAAGCGTGCCTTTACTCAAACTTTGGTCCCCAGACGGTTTGTGGGACCCCTTCCCAGTCCTATTGCACCTTCCCCTCACTCTGCTAGTATGTTGCACCTTTATGTGTTTTTAATGATCTGAATAAAGTGCCATGATGTTTTAATTGGCTCTCTGTTTCACGTTGGAGTGCGACTGTTTCTTTATGTGAAAGAGGGAAGGTAGGCTCCACCCCCTGCATACAATTCTAGAATTGTTCCTGCCTACTTAAGGGGGCGGATCACGTACCCAAGGTTACCAGCAACCTCTGTTGGACGACAGAGAAAAAGGGCTTGGGGGAAAAAAGGCGAAGAGAACCACGGAAGGTATGCACCCTTTTAGTAAGCAACATAAGAATCTTGCACTTTCATGCGGTACGAGACTCTCATGCGGTACGAGACATTTTTATCATGGCAATATGGTTAATGCTAGTTGTGAACCACGTTTCTCATTCTGTCCTCTGCTCTTACCAAGAGTTATATACTCAGGACTTTTAGGTCAATTTACATGGGTGCTAAAAGTATAGTAATGTTTTATTATGCAATTTTACATTTTGTACAACTTTTCTGATGCGTAAAACAAGGGATCATCCCCTGCTAGCAGGCACTTCATTCGAAAGTTACTGCAGTTCAAACCAGGCAGAATGTATTTTTGTTTTGCAATGGAGGAACTTCATATACTGTCATTCTCCATAAAAAAACAAAAAAAAACAAAACATTAGCAAAAGCATGACTTTATAGTGATTTTTCATAAAATTAATTTCTATTAAACAGCTATTGAGCTGTAATAACATTTAAATGGAACATTTCCCAGCAGTGGGATGTACCGGTTTTACTCAGCAGAAAGACACTACAATATATTCATAATAAAACCTCTTGGCACCTTTAAGACATATCATGTGATACTTTTCAGCCCTGGGAACGTTTTGCTTTTGCATGGATTTATGTGAGCAGTAGCAGAGTATAAAATCCTAATTCTGAGAACAATTGGATTATATAATGATTTAAATACAAAACAGGATCACTACAGCAGTCTTGGCTGGCATGTACTAAGTAAGTAATCTTATACTACATCTGCATGTACAAAGCCATTTGAGCATTAGAGGGGCACTGAACATCTCTTCACCACAGAAGAATAATAAAAGTCCTATAGATTTAAAATTGCCATTTAGCCCCTTGAATTCTCTAGCACTCAAGAGGTTAAAATGCCCTATTTAAAACAAAGGTAATGTGGGTACTTTAATTTTTCACCTGCGGTGCGGCTTGTTTGCTTTATATACAGTTCCATTCATTTAAATGGGACTTTTAATCCAATGAATGGTCCGCAACACATTTCAAAGCATTCAGTGGGTTAAAAGTCCCATTTAAACCAGTGGGAGTTCTGGGAATGTTACAAATTATTAAATATGGTGCAATAGTTTGTTTGCTCTAGTGCATGGAGCCTAGATGTGCAACTACAGGAAGTGCAGGTGCAACTACAGGAAGTGCAGGTGCAACTACAGGAAGTGCAGGTGCAACTACAGGAAGTGCAGGTGCAACTACAGGAAGTGCAGGTGCAACTACAGGAAGTGCAGGTGCAACTACAGGAAGTGCAGGTGCAACTACAGGAAGTGCAGGTGCAACAGGGCTTGCCCTCCAAGGAGGCCCATCAAGTTTCAGTCATGCCCTTGGGAGGATAATTTTAGTTAGGGGGTTAAAAAAAAAAAAAAAAAAAAAAAAAAAAAGACCGGGGGTTCTCCAATGTCTTGTTACACCACTAATAGGGCCCCTATACAGAGGAGAGTTAATGATGCCATATCCCCAAAGAAGCACAGCAGAAAGACTTGATACAGATTTATGGAGGAGTGGGGGAAGAAAATAAAAGTCTTGCAAAAGAGGATATTATCAATACAGCTCAACTTTTTTCCTTGTACATATGCCCCAATGCACTTTAACCTTTTGAGTGCCATAAGGATGTGCAAAGAGTTTTACCACAGTGCAAATGCTCACCTGAACAGAGCTGGTCATTGTGCTCAAAGCAAACACAGTTGCACAATCTTTGATTGTTGACTGGCTATCAAAGGCTCCCTGAGTGTCCATGAGGATAACCGCAACCTGTGTGACAGAAAAATTGTTAAATGAAGCAGGCTACCCTATACAATGAGTTGCAGGGTCAACCCAAGATTTTTATATACAATATACAATATACAATACAAACAACTTCTACTGTTTAACACTGTACTGTAAAGTCGTTGCAGCCAAGCATAGACCTACTAACTTCATCCTGTTAGACTGCTCTTCCCATCATGCAATGCGTGTGTGCATGTGTTATCAAACAGTACTTGCATCTCAAGGATCAGACAAACAAAACAAACACAAAAAGGAAAAAAACGCCAATCACACTTGGAAATACAGCTAATTTGGCCTAAAACATGGCCTAATGCCTGACTTTCTGTGGAATTGTGTCAGCAAACAATACACTGACTATTGAACGGAGCAGTTTATTGTCAATTATATCTATACTAGTTGAAGAGCCCATTACACACAGTGCCACTGCCACCCGGTCGCAGGGCACTCATGCTCAGTAGAGACTGCCCGCACTGAGGCTGATACAGAGCTGGACGATCCGAAGGAGCGTCCAGCTCTGTATCAGCAGCAGCGCGGGCAGTCTCTACTGCGCATGACTGCATCATGCGCAGTAGTGTCTACTGCGCATGACGTGGCGTTACACACGTTTTAGCGATTATATCTATATAAAAGCCAGTGCTGTCACAAATGTAAATTCAATCTTAAACATTCTAGCTCGTTTAGCTTAATTAGAGACCTCCACCACGGTCAGTCATTGGACCCCAAAACAGCTTTTAGAATCCATCCAGTCTCTACAGAATACAGTCTGGTTAGTCAAGGTCTGCTCCCATAGAAACAGGCTTCATATTTTATAAAAGGTCACCCATAAATGAAAACTGAGCATGACGACAGCCAAATCTACAATTTCACACATAAAAATAGTTACGTGTACGTCCGGAGCGGATGTCCCACGTGGACAGAACACGTACATGTACGTCCCAGAAGTCATTTTATGTATTGTAAAAAAATGTTTGGCATGCGTTACGTGCCGGCCGCGTGCGCAACCAGTCACTAAGAGGTTAAAACAACAAGCCGGCCAACAACTTTGTATCTCACTAGTCATTCCATAGCTTTCTGCCATTACAAGACCCCCATTACAAACCCCCCACAAAAAACAAACCAAACGGCAACTTCTTTTATCATTTATAACGCACCATAAAATGTTTCACAAGAATTTTTTCATAAGATTATATGGCAACTTCCTACAAGAATGGGTGATGTTGTGGACACTGAAGGTGCCATTCTGGCTCAATCCAGCTGCACTATAGGGGACAAAAGAGGATTTTAATCTAACCGGTTAAATCTTTTTCTCTTAGTCAATACAGTTTACTGGTAACTTTGGGTAGGCGATCAGCCCCTTTAAGTAGGCAGGAACAATTCTGAAAAGTGACTGCTGGGTGGAGCCTACCTCCTCTCCTTAGCTTGCAGCTAGCCAATCCCCATCCAGTAAGATCTGAAAACTATTGACTAGATTGTAAGAAGGGAAAGAAGACTCCTGTGAGCATGAACCCGAAAGGACCCCCACGTTCTGCCACAGGAGAGCCAAGCATGGTCCCTTAACAGGGTGGGAGACCAGTAACCTGTATGGACTAAGTGAAAAGGATTTAACAGGCAAGACTAAAATCCTATTTTCCTCTGTTGTCCAATACATTTTACTGGTAACTTTGGGATGTCCAACCATTCAGTTCCCCAGGGCGGGAAGAAAGGCAAGGACCAGACGCAGGCCCCCAAAATCACCAGAGCACCAATGAACAAACAGATCATGAATAGCTCAACAACAACCGCAAAGTGTCAACGGACACCATATAGGGGTAAAAACAGACCCCAGGAACTGTTACACAGCACACTGAACTAGAGCCAACAGGGCTCAAAAGTGAAAGAGCACTGATGAGATGAAGGAGATCCTAGACATGTAAGGCTGCCTCCAGGATTTTCCTCCCAAAACTGGCATCAGCCAATGCCAGCACACTTGCACGATAGTGTTCTAAAAAGGTATGCACAGATGACCAAGCGGCCCCCTTGCACAACTGAGCAGCTGATGCCTGATTTTTGTAGGTTCAAGATGCCCCAAAAGACCTGATAGAATGAGCCGTGACCTGAAAGGGAACAGGCTTCTTCCGAAGTACGTAAGCCATATGAATGGTGGACTTGATCCAAGAAGCAATGGTTACCTTGGAAGCAGGCTTCCCTGCCCTGTGACCCTCAGGAATGACAAAAAGTGTCAGGCTGCCGCAAGGGCTCAGTGCGATGCACATAGAGCTTGACAACGCACAACATACAACAGGTGAAGATCCTTCTCCTTGTCAGAAGTAGGGTTATGGAACTCAGACACCACCTTTGGGAGAAACTCTTGCGAAGTACTGCCTTGTCATTGTGAAACACCAAAAAGGGTGGCCTACAAGATAGGGCATGCAGCTCCGCAACACGGTGAACAGAGACAATCGCCAAGAGAAAAGCCATCTTCCACGTCAGCAGATGAAGAGGAATAGTGGCCAAGGACGCAAAGGGAGGAAGCTGAACGGCACCTTAAAACCAAGTTAAGGTCCCACTGAGGAGCGGGTATGAGCAACACCTTAGAAGAAAACCATGACATCAGGAAGAATAGCTAGGCGCATCTGGGGGGGGGGGGGGGGAGCAGAAGTCTGCACCTTAAGACAGTAGGCCTAAGAGGAAACAGGCTTACGTGCACTAAGCATAGTAGCCAGAAGACTATCTGGACGGGAGGGTAGCCAAAGAGGTTCCACCACAGAGAGATCCAGAAGCTCCGGAAACCAAGCCTGTCGAGGCCAGTACGGAGCAGTCAGAATGACCGGGCAGCGCTCCAGTCTCAGTTTCCTTATCACCCTGTGCAACAGGGGAATGGGCGGAAAAAGGTATGCCAGTGGAAAAATCCACAGGATCGACAAGGAATCCACTGCTAGAGCCAGGAGGTCCACCCAGCGAGAGCAGAATGTCAGGACCGTAGTGTCTTGTCGCCATAAGGTCGATGCACGGAAGAACCCACTGCATGAATGCAGTCCTGCACATGCTGATGAAGGAGTTCTGGAGAAGATGCCTTCAGAAGGAGGTCATCCATGTACGAGGTAACTCTGATGCCATCCTGATGGAGGACGGAAATCAAGGCTCCCAGGACCCTGTTGAAGACTTGAGGAGCTGTAGTCAGGCCAAAGAAGAGGGCAGAAAACTGGAAATGTCCTTGGTTGCAGGCAAAGCAGAGATATTGCCAGCTATCTGGATGAATGGTAATGTGCAAGTATGCATCCTGAAGATACAGAGAAGCCAGAAATTCCCCAGGGGACATGGCAGCGATCACCGTGCATAGTGACTCCTGGCGATACTGGGACCTGCCCACAAAGGAGTTGAGATGCTTCAAATCCAAAATGGGACAGCCGCCATCCTTCTTGGAAACCACAAAAAGGTTGGAGTAGAATTCCAACCCCCTTTCTTGAGGAGGAACTGGTTCTAAGACCGCCTTGTCCAGAACGGCCTGAATGGCTCCATCGAAAAGGCAGTGCTTTTCTGCGCCCAGAGGAGAGCAAGAAGAGAAGGTCTGGGAGGAAGATGAAGGTAATCCTGTATCCCACAGCCACCACATGCAAAACCCACGGGCCCACCACAGAGGCTTCCCAAGCTGAGAAGTAGTGGAGCAAGCGGCCACTCACCTGCGGGTGGGGACCCGGATTGGGGTCATACAGAAGGAGGTTTGGAAGCCTTGGGCTCAGTGGAGGACTTGGGCCTCCATTACTGCTTAGGCTTGGATGAGGTGAGCGGAGCCTGAGGCACCACCTGGGTTGCTGGATGTGATTCAGCCTGGAGGGACAAAAAAAGATTCAGCTTGACAGGAGACTTCTTCCTATGGACCACTGGCAGGTAAGTACTCTTCCCCCCAGTGGCTTCACTGATCAGATCCTTGAGATCAGGCCCAAACAGTGAGGTGCCTTGAAAGGGCAAAGACAAGAGAACCCTCTTGGAAGCAGTGTCAACAGACCAGATCTTGAGCCAAAGAGCACATCTGGCTACCACAGACATGGTGGATGCCCTGGCCACCATACGAATTGCATCAAACAGGGCAGCAGAAACATAATAATAAGCCTCAGACAGGTTGTTGAGAAGCCACCACATGTCAGCAGTAGAAGCTCCCAGACGAACAGCTAAGGTGAGCTGTTTAGCCCTATTCACCCACACCACAGCAAATGCTGGGCGCAGGGCAGAACCAGCTGTTGCAAAAATGGCCTTGAGAGAGGTCTCAAGCTTTTTGTCAGTCCAGTCTTTCAGAGCAGATTCATCAGCCGCAGGCAAGGCAGTGGACTTAGAAAGCCTAGAAACAGGGGCGTCCCCTTTGGAGGATGAACCCACTGCACTAGGGCTGCTTCAGAGAACGGATAAAGCTTAGCAAATTTCCTAGAGACAGACTGTTATCTGTCTGGAAACTTCCACTCCTCAGACACCAAACGGTCAAGAGTGGGGTTAGGTGGAAAAAAAGTATGGGGTCGGACAGGCTCCAGAAACACATCAGAGGGATCAGAGGAAACCTAATGTACCAAGGGAATGCTCAGGGTGTTCAACACAGCCCTGATCAGGCCCTCTGATGAGGGAACAGGATCAGCCTCAAAGGGGTCCCCAAAAAACAGAGGAAGGAACAGCAGAGCAGTCGTCGTCTTCAGAATCCATCAATAATTCCTCCTCGGGAGGAATCAGACATCAGGTACACACAGCGATTTAGGCAGGGAAGACCTGATAGGTGTGGGGGCCTGCCATGAGTGAAGACCCCCTCCAAAGTGGAAGAAAGGAGTTGTAAGGTAGACCGGAGGTCCCTGGTAGTAGCCTTAAAGTCTTGCATCCAAACTGGCTCTAGTGCATGGCTGGTGGTCCCTGAAGGGGACTCGAGGGCAGCAGCACATGCTGGGCAAACATGACCTGTGTATTCTCTAGGTAACCCTGAGTGACATGAGGAACAATGAGTATAGGGGACACAGACGCCCCAGTGTCCTTAGTCTTAGATTTAGCAGCAAGGTCTAATGGTATAGACATGCTTACAGAGTCAAACTGTCAAAGTATCAGAAATACCCAAAATAAGTGTATAGGATAAATTATTTACCCCAGAAATGCTAAAACAGACTTATCTGGCAGGAGAAGGGTTAAACTGCTGAGGAGAGAAGGAGAGTCCAAGTCCTGCGTAGGATACTCGTTCAGAGAAGGGACAAAATGGCTGCCAAGGCGGAAGCCAATCAAAAAAAGAGCTCTCAAAGCAAGTGCTCATGGGAATTGTAGTTTCTCAAAAAAAGTACCCCAACAGTGCCCAAAGCCCCCTGAGCCTTGACCAGAAGACAGAGCAAGGGCAGACCAACAACACGAGTCATCTCTGACCTCACTACATGGAGCGGTTGCAGAGATATGTCCCAAACTGTAAAGTCCCATAGGAGTGAAAGGAGCAATGGCGCCTATGCGGTAAAAGAGTGCCTTAAAGCGGAACTACCACCTAAACTCAACTTTAGCTTATGGTTGCTAGGAGCCATCCAGCTCCAAAGGGGACTGACAGGGCAGGCTCGCGGATGTCATTATGGCAAGATGTCAGAGTTCCGTGATGCTGTCAGCCCAAGAAGAAAGGCTAAATCTATTTGTCAAGGTAATAATTCTGGCGACTAGAGCTACTAAGCAGCTAGTCGCCAGATGGGGAGTTAAGCTAAAGTTCTGTTCAGGTGGTAGTTCCGCTTTAAAGGTACGGAACATAAATTTTGCCAAAGTTCTAAAAAAATGTAAAAACACTGAAAAGCCCACTAGAACGAGTCAGCAGACCCAACAGACACTGATCCCAGTAGGGAAAGTGCTCACAACCCTGCAAAGTATGTCGAGCAGCAGCCAAAGGGTTAAGTTACCACAGAAACTTGCTCCAAACACCCAAAAGACATACAGATAAACCCAATGAGTGCATCAGTATGAAATAGGAACTCCAAGGAGACCCCTGCGTGGAGGGGAAGCATGGGACATGTGGACCACAGCACTCAAAGGGTCGCTCACCTTTTTAGCTGGTCTTCTGTTTTCAGATTACCATATATCAAGAAGAAGTCTCAGTGGGCAACTCCTGGGGAAAGAACTTGCAGCCAAGATCCCCCCCCCCCCGGGCTTAGATCCACAAAAGCACGTGGTAAATGGAGCCATCTACATTTGGGTGATGGTATTTGTCAGCGATGGTAATCCGCCTAATGGTGGTATCCCATATCTAACAGAAAAATAATAAACGAGCTAAAACTATAGCAGAACTGTTCTCTTGCCTTGTGTCTTTACCAAGGAACTTACTGGTTGGGGATTTTCTAGCTGCAAGCTAAGGAGAGGAGGTAGGCTCCACCCAGCAGTCACTTCTCAGAATTGTTCCTGCCTACTTAAAGGGGCTGACTGCCTACCCCCGAAAGTTACCAGTAACCTGTATTGGACGACAGAGAAATGAAAATTGTTACTGACATAAACGGACAATAATAAAAGAATTTTACTCTTACCTGTTGAATCCTTTTCTCTTAGTCTATATGGAACACAGGTACCATGGGGTTGAGTTTCTCCTTGGGAGGGCACAACACATTCTCAAAAGACAGATTCTTGTGGGTGGAGACTCACAGCCTCAAACCACACCAACAGGGACAGCAAGAGCAGAAGGAAGCTCCTGTGAGAAGACCCAAAGCAAGGACTCCCACGTCTAGTCATGCAAGACCAACAGAGGTCCCTTTCTCTGGATGGGAGACCTGTGTTCCATATGGACTAAGAGAAAAGGATTTAACAGGTAAGACATGGCTCAAAAGAACAGCTGAACAGTAAGGCCCGAGAAAAAAACAAAACAAAAACAAAAAACAGGTACCTAGACAGGATTAACAGCCTGAAGAACCTTGCGGCCAAAGCTGGCTTCAGCCAAAGCACGGACACACAATAGTGCTTTGGAAAAGTATGCAAGGAGGACAAAGTCACGACCTTGCTCAACTGCTCAGCCGGGGCCTGATTCTCGCAGGCCCAGGAGGCCTCTACAGAACAAATTAAATGCACTGTAAGTTTGTATGCTTGTAGAATAGTAGGATTGATCCAAGAGGCCATGGCGACCTTGGAAGCAGCCTGACCAGTCCCTGGGCCCTCAGGAATGACAAGCAAGGAAATGGTCTTACGGAAAGACTCTGTGCACTGCACATAAATCTTAATGCAGCACACCACATCCAGCAAGTGGAGATCCCTCTCCTTGTCAGATTTAGGATCAGGACAGAAAGAAGGCACAACAAACTCCCGACTGATGTGGAAATTCAAAATCTACCTTGGGAAGAAATTCCTGAGAAGTTTGAAGAACTGCCTTGTCCTTATGAAAAACCAGGAAAGGCGGCTTTCAAGAAAAGATCTGCAACTCAGCAACTCTGCATAAGGAGACCACTTCCAGAAGAAAGAGCATCAGCTGATAGGGATGGTAGCAAGGGGTTCAAAAGGAGGCCTCTGCAAATCACCCAAAACCAATTTAACCCTATGAGTGCAAGAGGGGTACGCAACACATTGCTTTGCTTTTTGTTGCATACCACTCTGGCACTAAAAGGGTTAAAGTTACATGAAGGAAAGGGAGCCTTGAAAGCAGGGAAAGCATGAGCGACCCCCTGAGAGAATATCTTCACATCAGGGATAGTGGCAATATCTATCTGGAAAAAGACAGAGACGAGATCTGAACCTTCAAGGAACTCAGACTGCTTCCTGTTCACACCATCCTGGAGAAAAGATAGGACAACCAGAAGGTCTAAGTGCTGAGGAAGACAGGTCCTTTGTCCACACAGCAGGAATGAAAAACAGACTAAACCCTATGGCAGGCCTTAGAGGAGAGAGGCTTAGAAATGACCTCAGAGGAGAAACCCTTCCAACTCAGGATGTGGGCCTTAACAGCCATGCAGTCAAAGCCAGTTTCTCCGCATCCTCTTCCCAAAGTAGTCCTGAAGGAGGTCCAGCCTAGGAGGAAGCAGAAGTGGATTTGAATGGAAAGACTCACCAGGTCTGCAAGCCATGCCCTCTTGGTCCAATAAGGAGCGACCAGAATCACTGTTACACCATTCATCCTGATCTTCCAGAGCACCCTTGGATTAAAAGAATCCGAAGAAAGACATAAGGAAAGTGGAAGTGCCAAGGAATCAACATCACATTCATAGCAAAAGCCAGAGGATGGCTGGAACCTTCCTGTTGTCCCTCATGGCCATCAGGTGGAACACTTCCAGATTGAGTTCCCACTCTCCCAGATCCATGTATTGGCGACTAAGAAAGTCCACTAGAATGTTTTCTACCCCTAGAATGTGAACTGTGGATATGGCTGGAACGTGGGCTTCTGTCCAACCTAGAACTTGCCTCACCTTGTACCAAGCGGTGGTGCTTCGAGTGCCCCCCTTAGAATTGATGTAAGCCACGGCTGTTGTGTTGTCCGACTGGTCCCGTACTGGATAGCTGTTCAACTGAGAGGTCTAGTATACAAGAACGAGACGGATCGCCCTGAGCTCCAGGATATTGATGGAAAGAAGCTACGCCCCCACAGCCCCCCTGCCCCGGATTCCAATGTGACCCAGAACCGCACCCCAGTCTCTCAGGCTGGCGTCAGTCCTGACCAGAGTCCATCATGGGATCACAAAAGGTTTCCCCTGTTCCACCACTGCAGGTCCCATCTGGCTTCAGGAGAGAGGGAGAGCTGCCGATCCAGAAGTGCCGAATTCCCGTACCAATTCTAGACGACATGTCTCTGAAGCTCCCTGGTGTGCAACCGCCTCTAGTGTTCACACTAGCTGGCCCAGAACTCTCATGTACTCCCTGACTGTAGCAGAGGGCCACTCCAGGTTCTGAGACACTTCTCCTGCATAACACCTGAGGAGTCGAGGCCAGACCAAAAGGCCGAGCAATGAAGTGATAGTGTTTCAAGCCCACAGCAAAATGCAGTTAGCGTTGGTTGCCCAGATGAATCTGAATGTGCAAGTACGCATCTTGAAGGTCTAGAGATGCCAGATACTCCCCATGACACATCACTGAGATGACAGGATGTGTGGATTCCATCTTGAAGCATGCGGACTCTGCATGCTTGTTGAGACATCTGAGGTCTCAAAATGGTACAACAGCCACTATTCTTTGGAACTACAAACTGGTTGGAATAGAAACATGAACCTTGCTCCTGGGAAGGTACTAGAACCAGTACCCTCTTTTCCAGGAGTGAATTCACTGCCTCCTGGAACAGCCTTGATTTGTCCTGTTGGAACTCTGCACAGATCAAAGCGAAAAAGAGGAAGGGATGTAAAATCTATTCTGTACCCTTCTGAAATTACCCGCAAATCCCACTGGTTCGTTATTGAGGATTCCCAGGCATCCCAAAACAGGCGAAGACAGCCCTCCTATGGAAACCTGCGGACCCGGATTTCACAAGTCATGTGGAAGCTGGCTTGACAGACTTGGCCCTTGAAGCTGTTCACTTTAGCAGACAATCTGACAACCTCAGAAAGAGCCTTTAAAATATATAGGTGTTGGCCTCCTTCCTGTTGAGTAAAATGAGCAACTGATCCTCCTTGGAAGCATCTGCATTGACAGCTTCCATCATCTTTTCACCCCACAGGCAACAACCCTGTTAAACCAGGCAGAGGCAAAAATAAGCTTCAACATAGTCCCAGTGGCTGCGAAATTAGCCCAGAGGATAGAATAAAGTATATTATCCACAACATTCTTCAGTCCTGCTGCATCGGCCAAAGCCAGGGCAGTGCACTTGGCTAGCCTGGAGACTGGGAGACAGTAGGAGGAGAGGCCTCTGAAATGGGATACTGTCTAAAAAAACCTCTTGGTGATAGACAACCTCTTATCAGGGGACTCATCCACAAGTATCTGATCCAGAGTGGCATTAGGGGGAAATACAGTAGATTTCCTACATCTCTGGAAGACATCCACAGAGGAAGACCCCTCATCAGAAGTTTTTGGGACCTGAAGGGTCTCCGAAACAGTCTAAATAAGTGCCTCAGCCGAGAGAAGGGGGGGGTCTGCCTCAGAAGAATATCCATAGGAGTACGAAGAATCCATATTCTCATATTCCCCTACCTCCCCCTCCAAAACTTCCTACTCAGAGGAGACCCCTATGAGAGTAGGCACACTCTGAGGCCTAGAGGTCACATACTTGAAAGTGGGGGGTCTTACAGGACAGAAGACCCCATCTTGAGGGAGAGGGGAAGTTGGGGAACTGTGGACAACTGTGATTTTACCCAAGCTGGCTCTTGTTCAGTGCCAGAGGGGCCTGGTGGACTAGTGGGGGCCACAGCACAGGAGGGGCAGAGATCCCTCTCTAGGGAGCCCGTTTGACATGAGGAACAGTAAGCAAGGGGGCTGGGGGGTAGTGCCGCCCTGAGCCCTTAGTCTTAGGTCTAGACCCAGGTCCCTTACAATCCAACATCCTGACAGGCTAGAAAAGCACAGAAAGTACTTATCTGGCAGGCGAAGCGTTAATCTGGAGACGGCAAGCAAGGAGAGTCTTCCTCTGCATAGAATAAGCAAGAGAAGTAAAATGGCGATTGCAAAACAGGCAGCCAATAAGAAGGCGGCCTGCAAAACGGGCATTCTGGATAATGCAGTCTTCTCTGTTGCCGTTGCCTAGCAATGTCTACAACTGTGCGTGGAACACCACAGACCCCCAGACACTCAGAACGCGAACCGGATGAAAAGGCATGAGGAGACAAGAAGAAAGAGCCTATCCTGACTTCTGCATGTCAAACAGTAATTCAATGGATCAAAGATAGCAGCAGCGAGGGAACAGTTCTTAAAGGACCCACACACCCAAAAGACGACACAATTTAGAGGCACCTCAAAAGACCCAAAGAAACATGTGGGGGGCATCCAAAAGACAGGCCCCTAAAGGGAAAAGCCCTGCAAAAGTCCCCACCCCAGACAGAACAGCAGGGAAGGGGGCTAACAATACTAAATGTAGCCATCCTTGCTCCATAACTCAGAGAAGGAACAGTAACATAACAGAATACCCAACATGAGTGCAAGAGCCCAAGGGCTCAGCAAAAACCTCTGTATGGAGAAGTACAAGGTAGTGATAAAATGGACCAAGGCACTCAACGCACTCACCAATCTTCATTGCCTTCAGATTACCATTGTGAAGGTAAGTAGAGCCCCAAAGGACACGGCTGGGAAGAAAAATTTGTGTTGCAAGGGTCCACACAGCACCTGCACACTGGTCATTCCACTCCAGTGGAAGCTCAGTAATGGTAAGCCACCTAATGGGGGAACCTCGACAGCCCAATAACTATCAGAAATGAATTTAAAAAAAAACAAAAAAAAAAACCTAAGACAAGTGTTATCTCAGAGAATACATCATAACTGGAGGTGGGGCTAGGGAAGAGAGGCTGTGAGTCTCCACCCACAAGAATCAGTCTTTTGAGAATGTGCCCTGTCTTTCCAAGGAAGGACTCAGCCCCATGGTACCTATGTTCCATATAGACTAAGAGAAAAGTAAGTAACCGGTAAGAGTAAAATTCTATTACTACTACCCCTTTAAGTTGGTGGCAATTTTCATTTGTCCCCTATAATACAGCTGGTTTGCTCCCGAATTGCACCTTCAGTGTTTGCATCATCACCCATTCTTATAGGAAGCTGCCATATAATTCTCAGACAAGTAGGGAAACATTTTATGGTGAATTAAAAACGGTAAAAGAATTTTGCGTTTGGTTTGTTTATGTTTTTTGGGTTATTTTTGCGTGTCTTGTAATGGTGGAAAGCTATGGAATGATTAGTGAGAGTCAAAGTTGTTGGCCAACTCATTGTTTTAAACTATTTTTATGTGCAAAATAGTGGATGGAACGCAACCTATGGTACCTGTGTTCCATATTGGACAATAGAGAAACTTAACCCTTTAACGACCCATGACGTGCCAAGACCATCATGGGTAGATTTGCCTTAAGGACCCATGACTGTCCTGGCACTTTATGGGTTAAATGATAGCAGCGTGCACGGAGGCGTGCTGCTATCATTCGTTTCAGGCTGAAACTGAGCACTCCGAGATCGGAGCTCTCAGCTTCAGTCCTGGTCTAATCTGCTATTTAAGTAAGGAAGAGAGAAGCAGACGCACAGTTAAATAAAACGTGTCAGTAGTTGGCGGTATTAACCCCTTCAGTGCTGGTGATGGGGGCTGGCTGGATGCAGGTCCATTTCTGACCTGCTTTAATAAACTTTTTTTAAATTTGAAAAATATTAAATATTTCATTTCAACAGTAAAGTTATAAAATAAATATTTAAAAAGTGTAAACTCAAAATAATGGGGGGGGGGGTGATTGTTGTGGAGCCATTTAATACAATTATGCACACCGCCAAATTGTATTAATACAAAATGTTGGAAAATAGGGAGGGAAACCAGGACATGGGGATTTTCACCCGGGGGGGGGACAGTGTCCACTTAATACTATCCATTCTGTAGGTATGACTGTCCGGTCATACCTTTCATGCAGTCTCCATAAAAATTTAACCCATTGCACCCAAAGGATAACAAGAGAAAAAATAAAAATGGCTTTTTTTTTGTTTCCAATTTTCTTTAATTATAAGTAAACTAGTTGAACAGCCCGTTACACGGGCCACAGTGCCTCAGGCAGCCGGTTGCGGGGCAGTCACACAGTGGAGACTGCCCGCGCCTCCGCTGATACAGAGCCTCTGGCAGCCGGTCGCGGGCAGTCACACGCGGTGGAGACTGGCCGCGCCTCGGCTGATACAGAGCTGGATGCTCCTTTGGAGCGCCCAGCTCTGTATCAGCCGCGGCGCGAGCAGTCTCCACTGCGTGTGACTGCCGCACGCGCAGCAGTATCTACTGCGCATGTCGGGCGTTACACACAACTTGGCGAATTATTATATAGGATGGTGGGTTATCCATATAAATGTTGCATCAAAAAGAAAGCCCAATTTGTGTGTTAAAAAAACAGTATATAATTTATGGGGATGGAATAAAAGCCTTAGAGGGAAAACACTGTTGAACAAAGACAGTCAAAAAGGTCAGAATTGCTCCGGTCCTTAAGTGCAATCCATCCTATATCTTCCAAGTCCTTAAGGGGTTAAAATATAAAAATAATTAAAAAAAAAATTATTATATATATATATATATATATATATATATATATATATATATATATATATATATATATATTGTACAGTTTATTCTCCTGAATAAAACAAGGATAATCCCATTGCTGAAAGGTGTTTTATTCAAAAGTAAATCATTATCACAGTGGCCTGGAATTTTACAGAGAAAGTGTTGTTGCATCACTCTATGGAGATTTGTGGTCAACTGACCAGAGCGGTCCATAGGATAGTGTAGCAATAGTACCACTGTATAATTTCAGGCCACTGAGAAATTGCAACCTAAACATATTCAGTGTTGAGCTGTAATTACTTTTGAATAAACCACCTTTTAGCAGTGGGAGCACCATGTTTTACTCAGGGGGATAAAAACTACAATATTTTTTTTTTACATATTACTATCCCTTTAAATGGGGCTTTTAACCCCTTGAATGCTTGAGAAGTCTTCAATGCATTAATCAGTATTTAAACTGTTAAAAAAAATCCCTTTTAAAATAACTGGGAATTTAAGGAAGGTGTATTTGTCCCCTTTGGGCATATCCCCATAATGTGGCAATACCCTCTAAAACTACAACTGAAGTATAACCCTTTGGGTGCCAAGTAGCACACCACTCTAGCACTTAAAATGTTAATCCAGGTTCACTGTAATGTGATACTGAAGGCAGCCAACTGGAAGCCACTATGTGCTCATTGTCAAAAGGAGGCTGCTCATAAATTAAACTGTTGAACCATGTCTTCTGAAAAAATGGGTCACGAAGCAAAAGATGCATTTTACAGGTCAGTGGCCCTACTTCCTTGTCATAATTACTATATTGCAACAAATAATTTACTGCCTTTGTGCAGTTCCTGAATACATTTTTTTTAATAACCTTTACTTACGTTAGTCAGGGGAAACACAAAAAATACACTTGCTGCAAATTTTCTTTTTTGCAAGCAGAGCTCCTCTGCAACCAAAGCCTTATATAAGGCAGAATTGCAGAAGCACAGCTGTCAATAACTATTCTGCTTACTAAAGAGGTTCATCAACAGCTGCTGTCTTTTACGGTTATCTCGTATTCCTTCGAGAACAGATTCCAGATCTTCTACAAATGTACAGGGTTAGCAGATCATGACTACTGGCCTTTACTTATACACTAAGACAGGCAGAAGCAAACCTTATGCACTTCAGTAGCAGCTGAAGACTACAATATCCATCAACTCCAATCATTAACTGGAGGTGTAGTCTCCCAACAGCTAGAAAAACAAAGGATGCCTTCTGTTATCATGTGGATGTTTTGCCCCAGAATTGGTCTACCTTTTCCTTTAAAGTTATGTTCCATGAATGCATTACCTGAAACATGAGGGCATCCCAACATTGTAACAATTAGGCCTATTTAGTACTTGCCCATTTACCTTGGATCCATCTGGTTTCTCCACAACAAACACTTCACTCCATATCTGAATACCAGTAGTTTCCCGCTCACACCCTCCTCTCCATGTAAAGCCAGTTAAGGGGTCATGATCACCACCTATCCAACTAGAGCAGCTCTGCAAAAAAGACAAAAACAGTACATCAATTTGTTTAATTCAGTGGTTCTCAACACCACTTAGGGTACCACTTCTATAAGAACTTTGACAAAAATATGAATGTTAATTTTCAGCAATATATTTATGGAAACTGTTATGCAAAACATACGCATATTTGCTATTTTAATTGTGAGATCTAATATTAATAATATATCTGTATCTGTACCCTTCATTACCCCTTGGCAAAAGACATAACATGCCCTGACAATTTCAGACTGCATGTTGGGGGTGCCTGGAGCGAAAGAGAACCATTGGTTTAATCCTATCAATTTCCTTGTCTTGAGGAGACAGATGTGTGATACAGTGGACATGGCCAGAGGCAGAAATTCTCAGCAGCCTGTAACTAGTAAACAAAATTCTAAAGTTAAACAAAAAAAAATAATAATAACAAAAATAATATGATGTTGTTCACCATGTTCACTACCTCTTTACTAGTAAATTTTCCTGACTTGTGAACCTCACTGATATTTTCTATCCCTGAGCAATATCATGAGAACGGCTTATGAAACTTTACTCTACTTGAAAATGGCTGTACCAAATGGTAATTCTCAAAAAGATATGCATTAGAAACCCTACACTTTGCATAAATTAGGCAATATGGGTTTGGTGTAAAAGTTTTCTGACTTGAGATTACACGTTTTAGCTCTGTTGAGAATAAAACTGAGTGAAAGAGCTTTTCCTTGAGGACAGTAATGTGTTCAGTTCATAAAGCAAACTAAGAAATCTCCCCCCCCCCATTGTATGCATAAAGGTATTCTGACAAAGATATCCCTACAAGAATCAGAGAAAGCAGCTTTCGATAAATGCTGCTCTATGACAGTCATAAATCCTTTACATTCTAATGTACTGCATGATAAAAACTATATAAGAAATGTTTAGTCCTACTAATGACACTATGCTTCTCTCACACCTCCCAATGACTAATGATGCCTCTTCTGCTCCGATCAGGTGAAGGCCATTTTGGGGCATATGTGGAGAAATTCTGAGACAAAAATCACACAGACAGAATTAAGTTTGTTGAGTTTTAACCTCTTGATGACAAGAAAGCATTAATCAACCCCTGATCCTCAATGATTTGAACAGCTTTCAAACCCTTGGAGTGCTTCAACAATGCTTTCAGCACCTCTCTAGAATCCAATGGGTGCATATTATAAATACTGTGTTCCAATTTTGCATATACACATACATTCCCCTTTATGCTTATGAGTGGAAGAAACATCCACACTGCTTGATAACCATGGTCCCAAGAATATAGCCATTTTACCGATAAATGGGAAAATTTGTCCTCTCTCTAAATTAGACTTTAGCAAGTGAATCCCTGTGAGTATATAAAAATGAATCCCATGTTGGCAGTGCTTGAGATCTATACCCGCTTAGATGCTAGAGAGGTCTTAATGCATTGTTTGGAGACCTCTCTAGAAATCAAGCTGTTAATATACACACTGCTTAGACATTGTAACTCTAGTTCATAAAGAAGAAAAAACACTTGTCTGGTGATTTTAGTTATGCTCACCTCTGCTCCAAAGGCAAATAATCCTGAACACTCGCAAAAGTATCACTCAAGGATCAATATCAGCCACTGTATTAACCATCTGAGCGTCAGAGGGGGTACACAAAGCATTGTGTACCACTCTGGCACTGAAAGTGTTAATATCACTGCAAATTTATTATAGTGCAGATGTCTCAGCAACACACTGGGAAAGGTGGGTGTGCCCTGAAGCGCCTGTGTTGCTCTGACATCTACCATGGCCGTAGCACCAACGGTGATGTTGATCCTTAACCTTCTGAATGCCAGAGGGGTATACAACATATTGCTTGGAGTAAAGCAATATTTTAACTTCTTATGTGAGCGTTCAAGATTGTGAGTTGCTTTTGGTTCACAGGTGGGCATAATGAAAAGCACGAGATCTGCTGTTTGGTTGGTATTCTACAAATCCAGTTAAAACTCCCACTTTCCTCTCTTTTTAAAGTAAAGAAGAAGCCCTCTTATGCTATGGATTGCGTAACACCCAGAATAAGTGAATAAAACACACAGTTTGCAGAAAGACCTCTAAAGTGATGTGTACACAAGCAAATTACAGTTTTCAGTCTGGCTTGTGGATTTCATTTGTTGCATAACCAAACTATTTTCCTTGGATGAACTTTGCTTCAGCTTAAGACATATTTTACTTCTAGAGAAAAAGTAACAAGGGTATTCTCAAGGTCATTATGACATTTTCCAAGTGCTAGAAACAGATTTAACAGTGCCTCCTAGATGAAAAAAAAATATATTTTTTTTTCTTAAAAGACATAGCACTGTCCCTGACACTCATATGTGGCTTAACCATGGTGGCACTCAAAAGGGTGAAAAAAATATATTTAAAAAAAAAAAAAAAAAAGTTTTTTTTTTTTTTTTTTTGTGTTGTCTGAATTTCATCAGGGCCTATAAATTCAGCTGGTTCCTCTTCCTTCTCTTTAACCCTTTGAATGCCAGAGGGGTACGCAACTCACTAGTTTTCAATATCTCACCCTCTTAACCGGACATCAGCCCCTTCTTAAAATCAGGGGTCTGACCCATTTGATTGAGAAATTGCCATGACAACCCAACTGACACTCACATGGAGACATCTGTCTCAGTGTGAGCAGTTTTAAGGAATCCTGAATGTGTTGCATACCCCCCCCCAAAGTCCTCAAGGGATGAAATACTCATTCTCACTGTGTTGATCAAAATTGATCGATGTTTGCACTGTATTGATGAAACTCACTTTATTTAATTATTGATTTGTTGTATTCTCATGTGGGCCAAAGAGTTGTGCAACACATTTAAAAGCAATTCTTTGCTCACTCCCTCTGGTTCTCAAGGGATAAAAGCTAACAGGAGATAATTAACCACTGTTATTAGTTACAATAATTAATGCAGCCCACAAAACAAAAATCTTGGACACATCTGTCCCAAAATCTTGCTTTCTCAGCAATTTTTCTCAATTTCTTTCCTTTGTTTATGCCAGCTTACACACAATATGCTGTAATAATTTTGCAAAATTAAAATTGCAAAAATTAATCATATGGAAGCTTAACATTTCTGCATATCCCTGTGACCTGCAAAAAGGCATACCTTTCATAACATTTTTCTTAATAACTATTTATGAAGCAGTTTCCTATTGTAAATCACATCACAGATTCACAGCTTTATCACTGCTTAATGAATCTCCCCACAGGAGTATCTGTATTCAAAATGCTAACCTCATCTTATTTTAAACCTTCACAGGTGTGTAAGGCATAGTTTGGCACTGACTGGCACACTCCTGGTCCTTGAAGATTATGTTATCTAGAAAAAGAGCAAACTTCACAGGGCCACAGGGTTAAAACGAAAGACAACGGTGCACATTAGAAATGTAATGAAAACCAAAACTGGGGCAAATATATGAAGTTCAAATTGGTTCAATTCTGAGGCAAACCAACCGTACCACAAGGAACCTCCTGTGTTATGTCCTCTCCAACAAAAAGTCTCACTAAAATCAATGGGGATTTTATTCCCATATACCTCAAAGTATGGTGAAGATTTTATTGCTAAACAGGAACTATCACTCCAATTAAAATGCCCCCCAAATAATTATTTATATAGCGATATGCATATAAATACTAGTATTAACTTGTATAAGTCCAGCTTTATTAAGAAATCCAATTTGATCCGAGAAGAACAAGCAGGCATCGGTGCACACATCTTGCCTTAGAGACATCTGTGAGCCCGAGTTGTCCGTTCCATTCTCCTCCAGGATTGGTGAGGGGGAGTTGCATTGTACCTTAAGGTACAGGGAGGGACTGACAGCACAGGTGCACAGATGCAGCAATAGCAAGAAGCCTGCCCATTAGTCTACGAACAAGAGGGTTTCTCAATAATGCTGGACTTATACAGGATCATACAAGTACTGGAATGCATATCGCTATATGAATAATTATTGGGGGCAATTAAAGTTGAGTGATCGTTCCGCTTTATTAAGGAAAAAAGGTAACAGGCTGGAGAATGTTTGCACCTTTTAGTACCCTCTGTGATTATATTCTGATATAGTCTTCTCTTTAAGATATTCTTTGGCACTTCTACTCATACATCCTGGAGAATGTTCTTTTCTACTCAACAGCTGAAAAGAGGATTTTAGTCTTACATGTTAAATCCTTTTCTCTTAGTCCATACAGGTTACTGATAACTGTGGGTAGACGATCCGTCCCCTTTGAGTAGGTAAGGACATTCTAGGACAATTCTAGAATTGTATGCAGGGGGTGGAGCCTACCTTCCCTCCTTGGCTGCAGCTAGCCAAGAAAGATTTGAGATACTAACTATTGACTATATAGTAGAAGGGAAGAAGGCTACTGTGAGCATACCCAGAAGGACTCCCACAGTCTGCCACAGGAGAGCCAAGCATGGGCCCTTGAAAGGGTGGGAGACCAGTAACCTGTATGGACTAAGAGAAAAGGATTTAACAGGTAAGACTAAAATCCTCTTTTCTCTGTCATCCAATATAGGTTACTGGTAACTCTGGGATGTCCAACCATAGAGTTTACCAGAGACGGGAAGTAAGGCAAAGACCAGGCGCAAGGCCCCCCAAGTCACCAGTGCAGATATGAACCATCAGATCAGAGATAAACCAACAAAACAACTGAAGTGTCAATGAAGGAAGCACCAAGAACCAAAGGGAATCCGAGACAGGCAAGACTGCCTCCAGGACTTTCCTCCCAAAGCTGGCGTCAGCCGATGCCAGCACATGAACACGGTAGTGCTTTGAAAAGGTGTGCACAGAGGACCATGTGGCAGTCTTGCAAAACTGATCAGCTGAGGCCTGATTCTTGTAAGCCTAAGAGGCCCCAATAGATCTTGTAGAATGAGCCGTGACCCTGAAAGGGACAGGCTTCTTCCTTGGCTCATAAGCCTTACAAATAGTGGACTTGATCCAAGAAGCAATAGTCACTCTGGATGCAGCTCTTCCTGCCCTAGGACCCTCAGGAATGACGATTTCCTGATAGACTCAGTACAACGTACATACAACTTGAGACAACGCACCACGTCTAACAAGTGGAGATCCCTCTCCTTGTCAGAAGTAGGGTCAGGGCAGAAAGAAGGCACCACAATCTCCTGATTGATATGGAACTCGGGGACCACCTTTGGGAGAAACTCCTGAGAAGTGCGAAGCACCGCCTTGTCATTGCGAAACACCAAATAGAGTAGTTTACAGGACAGAGCATGCAACTCTGCGACACGACGGACAGACACAATCACCAGGAGGAAGGACATTTTCCATGTCAACAGGCGTAGAGGAATAATGGCCAAAGACTCAAATGGGGGGCGTTGAAGAACGCCCAAAACCAAGTTAAGATCCCACTGAGGAGCAGGAATCTTAAAAGGCAGGACGAGCATGAGCAATACAGTGGAAGAAAACCTTATCAGGAAGGATGGCAATGTGCATCTGAAAGAAAACAAAGCACAGAAGTCTGAACCTTAAGGGAACTCAAACTGAGGCCCTTATCCACACAGTTCTGCAAGGCTGCTAGGACCGTAGGCAGATCGAAATCCTAACACAGGTCCTTGTCAGCACATCAAGACAGAAAGGTTGACCAGACACGATGGTAGATCTTGGAAGAAAAAGGTTTTTCGGCACTGAGCATAGTAGCCACCACACCAGAAGAGAACCCTTTCTTCTTCAATAGAGGATTCAATTTCCAAGCCGTCAAAGCTAGCCGATGAACATCCTCTTTCCACAGGTAACCCTGTAGAAGGTGGTCCAGATGGTAAGAGAGCCGGAATGGCTCCACCACTGACAGATCCAGAAGCTCCGTAAACCAAGCCTGGCGAAGCCAGTGCGGAGCAATCAGAATGACTGGACAATGCTCCAGTCGTAATTTCCTTAATACCCTGTGCAACATAGGGATGGGAGGAAATATGTAGGTCAGAGGGAATAACCAAGGAATGGACATTGCATCTACCCGCCAGAGCCGGAGGGTCTCTCCACAGGGAGCAGAACCTCGGTACCTTCCTGTTGTGGTCTTGTCGCCATCAAGTCGAAGTAAGGAGGACCCCATTTCTGAACAAAGAGGTTGAACACCTCTGGGTGTAGCTCCCACTCTGTTGTCCACTGTGTGTTGACTGAGGAATTCCGCCATGACGTTATCTACACCAGGAATGTGCTCTGTGGATATATCAGGAACATGTTGTTCTGTTCAGGACAAAATAGCCTTGACCCCTAACCAAGCAGCAAGACTTCTTGTTCCGCCTTGCTTGCTTATGTAAGCCACGGCAGTGACGTTGTCCAATGTCGAAGGGCATGAAATATCTCCCGAAGCTCCAATATGTTGATCGGAAGGAGGAACTCCTCCGGAGGAAAAAAAAAAAATGATATACATTTTTCATTGTATTAAGGCTTGTTTTATTGCTTTGAAAAAATGGCTTTCCAGCCGCGAAACGCATTGGCGTCCTTAGACTGTCTATTGTATTTATTATTTTATACATTAAATGTCATCATTTATTTGAGTGTCCGCCTGTTATATTTGATTGTGGGATCATCATATCCAAGCATAAGAAGAGAAAGGACCGAACGGAGACGGTTTGACTCTCCGTATTCTTTTACAGTCAGATGATCTAAATCATGGAGTTCTGACAACACCTAAATGTGAGTGCAATTCCATCTTTTCATAATTACTTTGTGGCAACACACTTCACTATTGGTGCCCCCCTTTTTTGTGTTTTTGTTTTTATGGTATACACTTGACTTGCCGCTGTGGGAGAGCGAGATTTGTGAGGGTGCAGCCATTCATCTTTAAGGAGAACACTGTGTCTGGAGGCAGACTCACTCCAGAAGCTTTGGTTGTCTGAGTTGGCATAAGCCGTCGCCGACACATTTCTATTTGTGAGTGCACGCAATAGGGTGCGATGGTGGTCAATCATTGATTTAGTTTGATACACACATGGGCGCCCCTTGTTTTTTCCTCCTCCCTTCTTCTTTTCCTCAGACACAAGGCGCTCAAAAGTGGGGTTAGGTGGAAAGTAAGTAAGGGGCTTTTTAGGCTTCTCGAACACATTAGAGGGATCAGAAGGGACCTCCTGAACTAAGAGAATGTTAAGAGTAGTTGAGACAGCCCTGATCAGGCCCTCAATGGAGGGTTCAGGATCAGTCTCAAAAGGGTCACCAAAAAACTGAAGAGCCCAACACAGAACATTCCTCAACATCTGAATCCACCACCAGTTCCTCCTACGAGGAATGACACGTCAGGTAACCCTAGGTTTGGGCAGTGAAGACCTGACTGAGGAGAGGGCATGCCAAGGCTGAAAGGCCCCCTGTAACTGGGAAGGAAAGAGTTGTAATGTGGACCTAAGGTCCCTAGTAGCAGCCTTGAACTCTTGAAACCAAGCTGGCTCTAATGCATGGCTGGAGGTCCCTGGAATGCTGTCAGGGACATCAGAACATGCTGGGCATAAATGACCTGAGAATTCTCTAGGTAGCCCTGAGTGACAGGAAGAGCAATGCCCAATAAGGGGGATACAGAGACCTCAGACTCCTTAGTCTTAGGTCTGGCCCCAAGCTCCAGCGGTACAGACATTCTCACAGTGTCACATAACCTTACTGTATAATAAATCACTCAATTATAGTGTGTAGGATTAAAGTTTCACCCCAGAAATCGATATATTAAACCTATCTGGCAGGCGAAGGGTTAATCAGCAGAGGAGAGAAGGAGAGTCCAAGCCCTGCGTAGGATACTCGTTCTGGAAAGGTGACAAAATGGCTGCCGTTGCGGGAGCCAATCAGAAACAAGCATGCGAAGCAAGCGCTCATGGAAAATGTAGTTTTCCCAGAAAAGTACCCGAAACAGTGCCCGAAGCCCCGAGCCCCCCAATACACTAGAAACATGAACAGGATGATTGAGCAAGGGCAGACAAGTAAAATGAGTCATCTCTGAAGTCGCTAGGTTAAACAGTTGCAGAGTTATGTCCCAAACAGTACAGTCCCATAGAAGTAAAAGGAGCAATGGCGTCTATGCGGTAAAGCGCGACTTAAACGCGCAGAACTCAAATTTTGCAAAATTAAGAGTCTAATACTAAAATGTGTAAAACAGTATTAGAACATGAGGACACTAAAAAACACTAAACCAGTAGGAAAAGTGTTAGAAAACCCCCCAAAAAGTGCCAATCCAGCATCCAAAGGGTTAAGTTACCACATAAACCTGCTCCAAAACACCCAACAGACATACAGGTAGACCCAATGAGTGCAGGAGTGTGCAACAGGGACTCCAATGAAGACAACCCTGTGCGGAGGGGCACTGTGGGACACGTTGATCAGCAGCACTCAAAGGGTTACTCACCTTTCCGGCAGATCTTCTGTCTTCAGATTACCATGTAGTAAGAAGTAACCTCAGTGGTTAACTCCAGGGGAAGCACTTAGAATCAAGATTTTCCCCCTCAGGGCTTAAGGTCCACAAAAAGAACCTGGTTACTGAGCTAGCCACATCTAAGGGCATTGTCAGTGATGATAATCCGCCTAATGGTGGTATTCCATATCTAACAGAAAAAAAAAAAAAATTCTAAAACTATATCAGAACTGTTCTCTTGCCTGTGTGTTATCTTCACCAAGGAACAAATCTTTCTGGAGCTGGTTGGCTAGCTGCAGCCAAGGAGGGAAGGTAGGCTACACCCCCTGAATAGAATTCTAGAATTGTTCCTGCCTACTTAAAGGGGAACTATCACCCCGCAATAACTTAAGGTTCACTTATTGCTCACCGTGCGGTGCAAAAGGGACTGACAGCGCAGGTGCACGGACGTCACTGTGAAGAGACGTCCGTGCTTCCTGCTCCTGTCACCATCGGTAAAACGCCGATATCTGCAGAACCGGGTAATATTTCTGGCGACTAGCGCTACTAAGCAGCTAGTCGCCAGGTGAGCAATAAGTGAACCTTAAGTTATTGCGGGGTGATAGTTCCCCTTTAAAGAGGTGGATCGCCTACCCAGAGTTACCAGTAACCTGTATTGGACAGAGAAATGCAATTTATCCTTTGAGTGGAAAACAGTGTCCAAAGAATGGAAAATGGGGATGTGTACAACAGAAGAGAGACTGAAAGTAGATGTGCTTGTAAGGGGTGAAACAAGTTAGGAAGAAATACTGGGGGAAATGAGTGGGAGTTAGAAACACAGATACAGAAAGGTGAATGTGAAGGAGAAAGACATGCACTCACAGAGTGGTGAAGGCCCCAGGGAGAAAGACTGCGGGAGGCAAATGGAATGAGGGAAAACACCAGTCAGAGGTGAAAAGGAGGGTTGGAGGTGATAAAGAATAGCTTGTGTGGCAAAACGTGAATCCCTGGAGTGGACAAGAGTAAAATCCAATTCAACTGAAACCCCACCCCACATCTGCCACCTCAGGGTGTGGCTGCCACTGATCTAGAAACCCCTCTTTCAAGGCACCCAAAACTTTTTGACTTTATATGCACCATGGTCTCCAGAACTGCACAGTGTTCTAGGGGAGATCTAAACAAACATGTATAAAGAACCATCTTTAGAAATACTCATTTACTGCATCCATCACATCTTCCTATGAAAAACTGAAGAATATGGCAATTCATTACCTGGCTGTACATGAAGCGGAGCATGAAGTCAAGGAGAAAAGATTTGCCTTTACGAAAGGCACCAGCCACAGACACTACCACAACATTCAGATCACGGATATGGTCTTGCATCAATACTCTTTCCAATGCCTCCTCATCCAGATCAAAGTTATGGTCATCTTCACGAGCCACTACTATCTGAATTGGACATGGTTTGTCCATGACTTCTGTGTCAGAATTAAACTGGATCTCTTCCACATAATCTTCATCTGCAAACAGAGATGGAATAGAATTTTATGCACCAAAGGAAAACATTTAATTTGTTAGTTTTACATTTTTTTCAATAAAATCCTATTTTTTACCATTCTGCAACAGTCGGCATTTCACACAAATTTATAGTTCTACCCACAGGCTCGTTTGCCATGAAATCTCAAGAAGATGGCACTACAGCAAACTGCAGTTTTATTTTTACATTTACACACCTTTAATATAATGAAACTGCTGAAAAACAGGAAGAACGTATTAAGCTGAGTAGGCATATTTTAGAAAGGGTAGTTTTGTGCTTCTGGCACCCCCTCCCCCCCAATATGGAATTCCAGCTCTTAGTAGTGAGGTGTTATTTAGATCAGGAGATGAGCTGCTAAAGAATACAGTAGGAAATGCCTTAGGTTTCAAAGACATCAGACCTATGAAGAGACAAATATTTAAAAGTGTTTTTCAGATATGACCTGCCTATACTAAAATGGCTGTAACTACCTCAGCTATGAAGAAAAGGTAGACAAGGCATATCAATTTGGAAACAAGACTACCCATGGCATAAAAAAGGCATTCTCAGAAAATGATACACATTTTTTAGATCATATTTCCACCACTACAAAGGAACAAAGATATCTGAAAACCATAGAATTTCCTAAGGTATTCAGCACCTATTGCAAACCTGAAAAAATATGACCCCCACTGGTATGGCTTGACACTCTAAATTGATACCAGGAGCACTAAGCTATACCTGTCTCTTTTCCATTTTCACATACTGTGCCTCTATTTCTCCCCCTTGTACTTCTCTCCCCCCCTTGTGCCTCTATTTCTCCCCCTTGTACTTCTCTCCCCCCCTTGTGCCTCTATTTCTCCCCCTTGTACTTCTCTCCCCCCCTTGTGCCTCTATTTCTCCCCCTTGTACTTCTCTCCCCCCCTTGTGCCTCTATTTCTCCCCCTTGTACTTCTCTCCCCCCCTTGTGCCTCTTTCTCCCCCTTGTACTTCTCTCCCCCCTTGTGCCTCTATTTCCCCCCCCCGTGCCTCTATTTCTCCCCCCCTTGTGCCTCTATTTCTCCCCCTTGTACTTCTCCCCCCCTTGTGCCTCTATTTCTTCCCCTTGTACTTCTCTCCCCCCCTTGTGCCTCTATTTCTCCCCCTTGTACTTCTCTCCCCCCCTTGTGCCTCTATTTCTCCCCCTTGTACTTCTCTCCCCCCCTTGTGCCTCTATTTCTCCCCCTTGTACTTCTCTCCCCCCCTTGTGCCTCTATTTCTCCCCCTTGTACTTCTCTCCCCCCCTTGTGCCTCTTTCTCCCCCATGTACTTCTCTCTCTCCCCCTTGTGCCTCTTTCACCCCCATGTACTTCTCTCTCCCCTCCTTGTGCCTCTTTCACCCCCATGTACTTCTCTCTCCCCTCCTTGTGCCTCTTTCACCCCCATTGTACTTCTCTCTCTCTCTCTCCCCCTTGTGCCTTTCACCCCCCCATGTACTTCTCTCTCTCCCCCTTGTGCCTCTTTCACCCCCATGTACTTCTCTCTCTCTCTCCCCCTTTTGCCTCTCTCTCCCCGATGTACTTCTCTCTCTCCCCCTTTTGCCTTTCACCCCCATGTACTTCTCTCTCTCCCCCTTGTGCCTCTTTCACCCCCATGTACTTATCTCTTTCTCCCCTTGTGTCTCTCTCCCCCGTGTACTTCTCTCCCCCTTGTGCCTCTCTCTCCCCCGTACCTCTTTTTCACTTTCCTGCACTGATGACATCCGGAGCGCCACCACTCCAAACGCGGAGACGCCGCATGAAGCGTGCAGGGGTTTTCTTCCTCTGTCTGGGCGCCAGTTTTAAACTGGCCTCAGAACAGAGGAAGAAAATACCTGCACGCTCCACGCGGCGTCTCCGCGTTTGGAGTGGTTGCACTCCGGATGTCATCAGTGCAGGAAGTAAGACAGCAGTATCCGGCGGCTGTGGGGCTGCTGGGCGGCACAACTAATCGCTGCGCAACGAATCGATAATGAGAATCGTTGAAAACGATTCTCATTATCGATTTTTATCGATTTCATCGATTAGTTGTTGCAGCCCTACTTTTAAATAAAGATTTATATAGAAATTTTTATGCACATTATGTTTCTTTTTGTTATTATGATTGCAAGACCTAATAATAACTGTATATTTATGCATTGTACCTTCATTATGCCCTTGATAAAGTACATTAAATATGTTAGGGGTGCCCCGAATGTTCTATATTACGTGTTGGGGTGCCACAAACAAAAAAAGATTGAGAACCATTGATCTAAGATTATAAGGGGTGTGGGGGAGCACAGATATGTTTGAGCACCCTCCAGCTCCTATTCACAAATATTTTTTTTTATATAATGCCAAGACGTTGCATTATCACCTGGCATTAACTCCTTTAAGTCCCCACTTGTTAGAAAGGGGAGGAAATCTCCTTTCCAACCAGTGCACCCTCAAGTTTGTAGGCGGCAGGGGACCCAATATATGAGCCCTGTTAGGGCTCCCCTGCTGTCATGCATTAAACTGCAGTCCTGGAAGCCTCTATTGGGCTACAAGACTCTTGCTGATGTAATCATACATGTAATGACATTAATAGGCCCTGCCAGATCTGATTGCGCTGAAGAGATTCCCACTAGGATGACACCAAGTACAAAAAATGTGGCTCCCAGCCAGTCCCCAGAAGCCTCTTACTGCTGAAGATATCATTGGCAATGTCCTTAGTAGATATGGAGGGCATGCAAAGAAGGCCCTGCCCATAATGTCCTCAATAACAAAGTGTTTAACGCACCGAATAGTAGAGAGGTTGCCAGCATATCTTTTGGTAATGTGTTGTAGACCTTTCTAGTATTCATAGAGTTAAAAGTAACATTTGAAGTGAAGGGAATTTGTATGTCGGTACAAATTGTTTGCTCTAGAATAATCTTGTGCATTTGGCACTAAAGAGGTTCAATATTTATTCCTATACATATCAGCTTTATTTTCCTCCTCCACCACTCTTTGTAATGAATACTCTTACTTTTGTCTTGTAAAAGACTCATGTCCCACAGGGGTATAAAACTGTACATTCTACTTTGTTTTTATTACATACAAGCCCACAGTCTACCTGTAAAATAATCATCCTTTGTAATATTATACAGCAATCTGCACTTTGTTAAAGGGACAGTAATGTTTCATAATAAAAGCAGCTCTAATTAACCATCATAGTAATTGGGCCTTGGAGTTCAGGAGTAATTGAATAATAAAGTACCCCCTCCCGTCCCTTTCACGGATGTCACTGCTCAGCTCAGAGCAGCAGGGAGGTGCCCAGGTAGATTGCAGAGAGGGACAATCTTCAATTAAGATAAGGGAAAGCTGAAAAACTTGACAGAGGGGCAGGGATTTCATTGTTCTCACAGTAAGAAGATTGTGCCTTGCTGTGAGCTGTCTGGTCTACGGACTGGATTCCAAATCTGAGGGAGGTGGCTTACACTAGGTAAAAGGGGAAGGAGGGGGATACTTTATCATTCAATTACTCTTGAACAACAACTCTGACAGTATTTAAATAACACTCTCCATGGGCTAGATACTATGAAGATTAATTAGAGCTGCTATTTTTGTGAAACGTTACTATTCCTTTAACTCATTGAGTGCCAGAGGCTTGGGCCATTTCTTAGACCATGTAGGCCAGACCAGACATATTTTCATGTCCAACCATTAAGTTCCCCAGGGTGGGAAGAAAGGCAAGGACCAGGCACAGGTCCCCAAAGTGACCAGAGCACCAATGAGCCTACAGATCATGAATAGCTCAACACTAACAGCAAAGTGTCAACGGACACTGAACAGGGGTAAAACAAACCCCAAGAACTGATACACAGCACACTAAACTAGAGCCAACAGGGCTCAAAAGTGAAAGAGTACTGAGAGACTAAAGAGATCCTAGATAGGCAAGGCTGCCTCCAGGATATTCCTCCCAAAACTGTCATGCCTACAAAATGGGCAGTTTTAAGTGGGCACTGTCCACCTGGGTGAAAAACCTCATGTCCCTTTTTCCCACTTTTATTATTGATTCAATTTGGCGATGTATATACATGTATTACATGGCTCCACAACAATCACATTTCCACTTTTGGTAACAGGTTTTTTTTTTTTTTTTTTTTTTTTAAAGTCACAAAAATTGACCTGCTAACAGCCAGCCTCGAGCACAGCAGTGAAGGGGTTAATACCCCCAGCTGCTGGTTTTTAAGACCAGTAGGTGTCTCCTCTCTGCTTCTCTGTCCCTTACTTTGCTGGTAAGGGACAGATTGGTTGAGGAGACACTCAGAGACAGTGTGTGAATCTCATGGTCTCAATCACTGAGAATGCCGGTACAGGTGATCGCTTCTTCAGCGATCACATAACCCGGCACAACTGAGAAGGGCTGAGACTGAAGGATCCGGTACCGCAGCACTCAGACTCAGCCTGGAATAAACGACAGCAGCAGTCCAGGACCGTCATGGGTCCTTGAGTGGAATCTACCCATGATGGTCCTGGACCATCACGGGTCCTTAACGGGTTCATACATATGAACAAATATTCCAAAATCTTAGCTAATTAATGACATGGCACACCATGGAATATTGAGATGATATCAATCCTGCACGGCATGCTGTGATCTTAGATTTTATATTATATATATATATATATATATATATATATATATATATATATATATATATATATATATATATATATATATAATCAGAAGGGGTGGATGGAAGCACTCACTCTATGGCCCAGGTGCACAATCCTCAATGAATGGCAGCATATACAGAAAATAGGAGGCAGTACCAGTGGGACTTCTTCATAGGATTTATTAATAGGCAATTATGAAACAAAATTGGTCAACGTTTCGGTCCTCATCTATATCTATATATATTTTAAAAAAAAATTAAAAAATCCTTGTTCCTCCAGAGTGCCCCATCCCCGCACAGTGCGGTGTAGTCCTTAAGGGGTTAAAATGTCCTTGTCACCTTGACTTTATGTTTGCATTTTTGAAAAAGGCATTAAAAAAAACTGCCTATGTTTCACATAAACCAAGAGACCAGCAGATGTACAGTTTAGGAGATATCCACACTTTTGTTTCTGTATGGTAAGCTCTATGTACTGCACCATATGCTTATTTTTGCTATCAAAGCTCTAAATGCAGCACAGAGCTTAAAGGGCAAATGTAGCTATAATGTCTTAATGACCCCCTCATTTTTTTCCTTGATTCAAAAGATAACCATCCATCAGTCCTCCATGTCCATGGAGGAAACATGACAGCTGCTAGAAGGATCACAGGACACATACTCCACCAACAAGTCAAGGCAATCGTATCCTTATAAAACCGGGGGGAGACTGCAGCGCACCTCAGGGAGCGTTGTGATCATGCCATGGAGGCTGTAACAGACTGCTCCAGGACCAGAGCAGTCAGTTTCAGCCTTTCTACAGTGGCTTTGCACATGGGATCTGACTGCGCTGGTGGAACCAATGAAAAGGCAATGTAAAGTATATATTGCCTCTCAGTGTTCTCTGCCTCTTTCTTCCTCACTGTACTTATGATGATAGAAGAAAAGAACTGAGCTCCCTGTGCCTCAAATGGCCGAAAAGGCGATACTTTTGAGGTACTGGGAGAAGGCAGTTTGCTCCCTCTGTGTAGATGAATAAACAATTTAGAGCATGCAAGTATTTTATTTACATAGACTAATTTATAATAAAAAATACAGAAAAAAGAACCCTGCTGAATTGGCACTCAAAAGACATCTAAATATCCCTCAGCATCCCTAGGTCAGGACACTATTGTACTAATATTAATATAAAAATATCACTTTTATTAATGTTGATTAAAAGAAAATCTCGCAAGAAAGTCATGCAAAAGAAATATGTAAAAACACCTATAATATTGTTCACCAAATTCTCAGAAGAATCCTGTGACGTCTCACTAGGACACCATTGAGAAACATCTGGTAATGCTAAGCATGTGATTTTTTGTTTAGAGCATATCATATGCCACGCTTTTTGTATGGAAGCGCTGCACGTAAGATCACTGGTATGATTGGATCAGGTGATTCTATTTACCCTTTATTTTCCATACATAAGTTAGTTTGAGGAATTCATTTATAGCTCTTCTAGTTATTCTCCTGTTCACTAAGTGTTTCTCAATGGTGTCCTAGTGAGACGTCACAGGATTCTTCTGAGAATTTGGTGAACAATCTTATAGGTGTTTTTACATATTTCTTTTGGATGACTTTCTTGCGAGATTTTCTTTTAATCAACATTAATAAAAGTGATATTTTTATATTAATATTAGTACAATAGTGTCCTGACCTAGGGATGCTGAGGGATATTTAGATGTTTTTTGAGTGCCAATTCAGCAGGGTTCTTTTTTCTGTATTTTTTATTATTGTATGTTCCCCTGTGGCACCTATACATCTTTATTCCTTAATGACTTCCCTTTTTGTGTCTTTTCTGATTAGTTCAGTGTGCATGGGTATTTGTGCATATTGTTTATAGACTAATTTATAAACACATACTGAAGTTTAAACAAACATTAATGTGAGTATTATTACTGTGAGCAGTGTGATACACTTATATACACACCACATAGTCTGACCTCCTAAGAGGGTTGAAAATATGGCTAAACACAGGCACACTACGAAGGCCAAAATTCCTCACCCTCTGATGTAGAGGGGAAAAAAAAAAGAAAAAAAAAAAAAAAAACACAACAAAAAACTCATCACTAAGGGGTTAAGATATATCAGACTGTTGTGCCAGCTACCTAGGCAAGTCCTTTGCCTAAAAAAATACTTAGAGACGCTTATCCCAAGCACCACTAACACAAACTTATCTTTGAAGGGCTTGCAACTGTGTTGCCTCTTTCACACAGGTGACATTACCACAGCAACAGCCACTCAAAAAAAATCAACTATTTAATCATATGGCACATTTCTTACAAATAATTGCAGAGAGTCACAAAGTGAAGCAACATATTGCATCTTGACCAAACACTGATTTGTACAGAGTTTCAATGGAATTGCACAACCATTTCCCTACAATTTTGTCACTGTTTATAGGCATAAAATCAAATGCTGGAAAATACACTAACATTTCCTTGCTCTGTGGTCTAGGAATAGACTCCACAGACATTATAGGGAAATGTGAATTGCAACCAGCAGCACTATCCCCCTTATTATCAATACTAACTCCATATTTAGCAGACCTCATCACTTCCCCAACTTAATACTCCTTTATGGAGTACTAGTAGAACAGCCCGTTACACGGGCCATAGTGCCTCTGACAGCCGGTCGCGGGGCAGTCACGCGCAGTAGAGACTGCCCGCACCACTGCTGATACAGAGCTGGATGCTCCTTCGGAGCGCCCAGCTCTGTATCAGCCGCGGTGAGGCCAGTCTGTACTGTGCATGACTGCAGCACGCGCAGCAGTGTCTACTCAACTTAGCAAATTATTATATAGGATGATAGATTATAATTCACCAGTTGGCAGCTTTCACTGGTAACCATGCCCAATCCCAGCCTTGTCCCACCCACTTCCCCATCCCATTTCAAGGCAAAATGGCTTTCCACCTGTATTCTGTCAACCTCTATTAAGCCCCACCAATGTAATGGCACAAATCACATAATTTGGTCACTCTCATCATCATTCTTTGATAGCTGGGGGTGGGGGCAAGTCCCATTGACTTGCCATGGAGTTATACCATGCATTGCACAGCATTAAAAGGGTTCAAAAGCCTATTTAAATAAAAGAGGATTTTAGCCTTACCTGTTAAATCCTTTTCTCTTAGTCCATACAGGTTACTGGTAACTGTGGATAGGCGATCCACCCCTCTAATTGTAGGCAGGAACAATTCTAGAATTGTATGCAGGGGGTGGAGCCTACCTTCCCTCCTTGGTTGAAGCTAGTCAACCATTTCCAGAAAGATTTGAGACACTAAATATTGACTAGATAGTGGAAGGGAAAGAAGATTCCTGTAAGCATTACCCCGAAGGACCCCCACGGTCTGCCACAGGAGAGCCAAGCATGGGCCCTTGACAGGGTGGGAGACCAGTAACCTGTATGGACTAAGAGAAAAGGATTTAACAGGTAAGACTAAAATCCTCTTTTCTCTGTCATCCAATACAGGTTACTGGTAACTCTGGGATGTCCAACCATTTAGTTTCCCAGAGGCAGGAAGTAAGGCAAGGACCAGACGCAAGGCCTCTAAAGTCACCAGAGAAGATATGAACCATCAGATCAGAGATAGCCCAAAAAAACAATTAAGTGTCAAAGGACATTGAACGCCTTCAAAGCCAAAATAGGGAGACAACCGTCGTCCTTTGTGGAGACCACAAAGAGGTTCGAGTAAAAACCCATACCTCTCTGTCCTGAAGAGAAACTGGCTCCTGAACATCCTTGATCAGAAGAGCCTGAATAGCACCGCTGAACAGCCGGCATTTCCCCGCACCCTAAGGCATATGAGAAAGAAAGAAACAAAAGGGAGGAAGAGAGACGAAAGGGATGGGAACCATCTGGTTCGCCGGACGTGTCTCAGTCTGATAGGAACGAAAATACCGGTTACACTTAAGAGGCATTTTCTTCCTGGGGACCAAAGGCAGAAGGGTACTTTTCCCCACTGTGGCCTCACTAATCAGATCCTTGAGATCTGGCCCAAACAATGAAGTGCCTTGAAAAAGCAAGGAGAGCAAGGCTTTCTTGGAAGCAGTGTCAGCAGACCAGATCTTGAGCCAAAGAGCCCGTCTGGCAACCACAGACATGGTGGAAACCCTAGCCACCAGATATGTTGGCAAGAAGTCACAACATATACAAAGTAGGAGCACCCTGACAGACAGCAAGAGTGAGCTGTTCAGTCCAGACTGCAATGGACCGGCTCACCCATACTGCAACCAATGCTGGACGCATGGCAGTACCAGCAGCAGCAAAGATGGACTTGAGAGAGACCTCAAGTTTCTTGTCAGTCCAGTCCTTCAGAGCAGACGCATCAGAAACTGGCAAGGCAGTAGACTTAGATAGCCTGGAGATAGGAGCATCCACTTTGGGAGGATGAACCTATTTCCACAAGCGCTGCCTCAGAGAAAGGATAAAGCTCGGCAAATTTCTTGGACACAGAAGGTTTCCTGTCCAGAGATTTCCACTCTTCAGACACAAGGCGGTCAAGAGTGGGGTTAGGTGGAAAGCATGTAAGGGGCTTTTTAGGCTCCGGAAACACATCAGAGGGACCAGGAGGAACCTCATGAACTAAGGGAATGTTTAGGGTAGTCAAAACAGCCCTGATCAGACCCTCAGCCACGGGCTAAGGATCGGCCTCATAGGGGTCCCCAAAAAACTGAGAGGAGCCCACAGAAGAACATTCCTCAACATCTGAATGGACCAGCAGTTCCTCCTCAGAGGAATCTGATCTGTCAGGTACTCCCTGTGGTTTTGTCAGGGAAGACTTGACGGAAGAGGGGGTCTGCCAAGAATGGAAGATCCCCTGTAACTGGCATGGAAAGAGTTGCAATGTAGACCTGAGGTCCCTAGTAGCAGCCTTGAACTCTTGCACCCAAATTGGCTGTAATGCATGGCTGTAGGTCCCTGGGAGACCCTCAGGGACATCAGAACATGCTGGGCATAAATGACCTGAGTATTTTATAGGTAACCCTGAATGACATGAGGAGCAATGCGCAATAGGGGATACAGAGACCCCTGCATCCTTAGTCTTAGTTATGGCCCCAAGCTCCAACGGATTAGACATTCTCACAGTGTCAAAAACATTACAGTATAAGAAATCACCCAATTACTGTGTGTAGGATTAAAGTTTCACCCCAGAAATCGCTAAAACAGACTTATCTGGCAGGCAAAGGGTTAATCAGCAGAGGAGAGAAGGAGATTACAAGCCCTGCGTAGGATACGCATTCTGGAAGTGGTACAAAATGGCTGCCACGGCGGGAGCCAATCAGAAACAAGCGCGCGAAGCAAGCACTCATGGGAAATGTAGTTTTCCCAGAAAAAGTACCCAAACAGTGCCCAAAGCCCCCTGACCCTCCAAAACACTAGAAACATGAACCAGATGATAGAGGAAGGGCAGCCAATAAAAATGAGCCATCTCTGAAGTCGCTAGGTGAAGCGGTTGCAGAGATATCCCAAACTGTACAGTCCCATAGGAGTGAATGGAGCAATGGCGCCTATGCAGCAAAGCGAGCCGGAACTCAAGTTTTACAAAATTGAAACAGTAAAATAAAAATGCATGAAACATCACTAAAACATGTTAGGATACCTAAAAAACACTGAACCAGTAGGAAAAGCGTCAGAAACACCCCCCTCCAAAAGATGCAAAACCAGCAATTAAAGGGTTAAAAAGTACCAGGAGTGTGCAATAGGAACTCCAAAAGTAAAACCCTGTGCTGAGAGGCACTGTAGGACATGTGGACCTGCAGCACTCAAAGGGTTGCTCACCTTTCCTGCAGATCTTCTGTCTTCTTAATACATGGCAGTCTGAAGAAGCCTCAGTAGGCAACTCCTGAGGAAAGAACTTGTAGCCAAGATTTTCCCCCCAGGGCTTAAAGTCCACAAAAAGCACCTGGTTACTGAGCTAGCCACATTTAAGGGCATTCTCAGTTATGGTAATCCGCCTAATGGTTGTATTACATTTCTAACAGAAAAATAAAAAAAAATGTCTAACACTATAGCAGAACTGTTCTCTTGCCTGTGTCTTCACCAAGGAACAAATCTTTCTGGAGCTGGTTGGCTAGCTGCAGCCAAGGAGGGAAGGTAGGCTCCACCCCCTGCATACAATTCTAGAACTGTTCCTGTCTACAATAAAAGGGGCGGAACGCCTACCCAAAGTTACCAGTAACCTGTATTGGACGACAGAGCAATGAATATTTTGTTTTTATTTTTCCCCTATGGTTCTGATGGTTTGATCCAGGATTGTTCCATATCAGGGTGGAAAACAAGGCCCCATCATACAATGATTTGCCACAAATAAATAGCTCCAGAGTATGCTGAAGACTTGGAACACCATGGAGATTTGCAGCTATGACAATATGCAAACAGTCAGTCAATTTGATTATAAGCAACAACTTATTTACCAACAGGTGTAGTAACTGGTGCACTAAAGTGCCATATCAACAAATACAATTATTAGAAGGAGCAGACCATTGTTACAATGGGCTTTATGTGTACGAGGAATGCACAGTCATGGAGCAAAACAACTGTACTACAGTATTGGACAAAAACGTTCTCACTGATTTCATCTGAGTCACACATCGGATGAAGCATAATATATAAATCTAAATACCTCTAAATAAAAATGGTTAATACCTCATACAGGTGATTTTAAAAGTGTTCTCAAAATCATTTAGGTGACAGGATCCCTATAAAAGGTCCTAGTTAAATAAACAGGAACTTGTGGAAGTTTTATGTGTCCACTATGGTGCCGTTAGCTTGTTCCACTTAGGTTTTTATAAAAGAGATCCAGTATTTGCAGACCATTGTCCCAGTTATACATCTTGAAGAAACAAATCCCTCTGCTTACAGTCGATTATCACAGAGCGGGATGTTCAAGTACTAAGAGGAAATGGAGCACTCCAACTGCATCATGGGGAAGTGAGTAAAAATTCCTACACTTAACACGGATTTAAATAGAGCTTTAAACCCTTTGAGCACCAGAGCAACATATTCCGAAGCAATGCGTTTGACAGCCCTCTGGCGTTTGAAGTGTTAAACCTCAAACAAGAGATGTCAAGACCTCTCTAGTATTTAAGTGTAAAAAGCCCCACTTACATCAATGGGAATTTTAGTTATCCCTATGCAGTGCAGTTAGTTTGACTCCAAATTGCTTAATTTTTTCATAGAGAAGGAAGGAAGGGGAGAAAGGCGGGAAGCAAGAAAAGGAATAAGGAATGGGGGGGGGGAGAAAAAAGGGAGGGAGGGGGGGGGAGAAAAAGGGAGGGAAGAAAGGGGAGAAGGACAAGGCTGAGAATGCACTCAAGAGAGTGTGAATGTGTGTGATAATAGTGAGGTGTACAAGGGTTTTTATGTTTTGTTTTTTTTAGTAAATAAATTACAATGAAGGACATATATACACAAAGAGGAGAACCAACTGCACCATAGGGAACAAATGCAAAGTACAACTGCTTTAATACAAGGCTTAACCCTTTGAGTGTTGGCAAGGAATCGTATCCAATGCATTGCGCTGGCTCCCTCTATGGCACCCAATGTTAAGACTTGAAAGCTAGAGGCATCTCCAGTATGATGAGTTGGAAAACTTCTGAACTCCTGGAGTGCTAGAGAGATCTAACACTTTAAACTGATGTGGATTTTTATTTGTTCTGTACAGTGCTGTTACACCTGCAGACAACATACTAGTAATATAGAAAGAAAAACACACACTTATGGTTTTCTTTCCAATGTCTGTCAACACCTAAAACAAACTGGTAAAACGAAACAGAAACCATGTAGAAAATCCAAAATGCCTTCATGAATATGTTTAAATCTCATCTCGATGGCTTGCAGTATCTATTAGATAAATACAGAAGGTGGCACAGAACTCACCTGTATATCTCATCAGTCCGTATTTACCTCCAATCCGTATACAGATATAGCACACGTTTCCCATTTCCATTCAAAAGACTTCATATCCAGTTGTCTACATGGTAACAATACAGACAGTACTTTCAGAAACACAAATGTGTGGTTAAAACCCACAAGATTTACCTTGTAAATCTAACAAGTCGCCTGCCCAGAAACACCTTGGGTAAAAGTTCAGAAGAAATCTCCAACATAAATTATGATAAAGCTGGCAATAAAATGAAGATGTAATAACCAAGATAAAAACACAAGTTTCACAATTTTAAGGTATAATCAAATGAAAGGAACATGGCATTTGATGATTAACCCTTTTGAGTGCCAGAAAGGTATCCAGCCAACGCATTGCTCTTATGCTTGTGATTGAAGCAATTCTGGAGCAACAAACTGCACAACAGGGGACAAAGGGATAAATGCAAGAAAGTAGAGCATACGCTATTTCATAAAAACCATATATTTGTGTGCCATCTGTGATTGGTCACGTTTTGATGCAAGAAACCTTTTAACACCTTGATACTGAAAAGCACATGCTCCTAAATTAAAGCAAACTTTCATCCGCTATATAGTCGCCCTGCTACAATTAAGCAGGTAGCGACTAGCTTTAGAATATATATTTTACCTTTGAAAAGTAGCCCGTTCTAAAGAAATCAATCATTGTAGGAAACCGGAACCCAGGCTACAGCGCAGACATGTTGTCTGCGTGCCTGCGCTGTCAGTCACGGTCTCCTGCAAGAAGCACTGCAGCGTACCATATGGCAAAGGGAGGACTGATGGCGCAGGCATGCAGATTGTGCTAACTCGGCCTTCAGTCTAATTCAATGACTGATTTCTTTATAACGGGCTACTTTTCAAAGGTAAAATATATATTCTGAAGCTAGTTGCTACCTGCTTAATTATAGCAGGGCGACTTTATAGCGGATGAAAATTCCGCTTTAACAGCAAAGTTAACAAATGCTCCTAAATTAAAGGAAAAGTTAGCCGGATGTAGAAAATGTGTGCCAATCGCTTTGCCGAACTGGGCGCAATTGCTAATCCTCTCACCAATCGGAGTACATTTTTAGCCACGCCAACTTTTTTGAAACATATTCACTTTGATCAAAACTTTGAGCAAATTAAGCAAAACACTAATTGAGAAAAATACACGCGCACTTCAGTAACATTTTGCCATAAAAAGTACAGTGGAAATAGCGATTGCACACGTTTTGTGCATTTCGCCAAATTCCCAAAACAAATTTAAATGGGGATATTTTTAACCCCTTGAATGCCAAAGGTCTCCAATTCATTGTAATATTTTCTGGTAGACCAACAAGAACCCAGTCTTGAACTACACAGCAATAGTCATATTTAAAGTGGATGAAGACACAGGTTCTGGACATGCAGAACATTACAAGGAACTGATGCAGACATCACAAGGTGCCTTGAGATTACAATAGTATACAAGAATGACTGTACCTCACACTCAGTGAATATAAGTATTCCACAACCACACTTCTATGATAAAAATCAATCTACCTAATCAATCACGTGGCCGGCAGTTAAGTACCACAGGGCTTCTCTCCCCCCCCCCCCAATGGATTCAGGGTCCCAGAATGGGGTCCTTAATGCAAGTTTTCCCATAGCTTTCATAGCATGTCACATAACCTTAAGGTGTTAATCAACAAACTGCCTTAGCTCTTATCTCTGATTACAAGCAGCAAAACCAAAATGACCTAATGGTATCTGAATAGGTCTACACATACACTGTTTTTACAGATGCCACCTGTAAGTAGAGGACATTTAAACTATCAACCAATTTTGAAATATTAGCAATACTTTAAAGACAATCTTCCTAGAAGGCCACTAAAGGAAAGACTACAAAACAAATTAGAAGAACAGATTCAGACTCAAACAAGAACTTACTAAGATATGAAAGTAGGAATGGGTGCAGGTGGAAAAACATCACTTGGGTTCACTGGTCAGAGAAAAAAATACTAGTCAGGTGATTAAAAAGTTACCAGTTCACCCAGTGTTTAACAGATAAAATCACTATTTTATTTAGTTGCTGTTTTTTTTCTCTCTCCATTTTTTATAATTAGTCACAGGCTAATACACTAGTGAAAATTTTGAGCACTGGTCATCTGCCTTATCAGTTAAAAGAGCTATATGGAAAATAAAAACCTTATATCAAACAATGGACTTTTGTGCCAAGCAAACCTAAGAAAAAACAAAAATCTCAAAACTTGTGACCCCTCCCCTTTTAATACAAGAGGAATAAAATATCTTAGAAGTTATAGAGCCAGACAACATTTTTAGTAGTCAATTAATGGTTTTACAGCAAGTGAAACACCCAGAATCTTACAATTCTTCTACTGAAAAGGATAGTAAAGTTTCAAAATAAAAGCAGTTCCAATTAATCTTCATTGTAGTATTTGGGTCATGGAGAGTGTTATTTCAATACTGTCAGAGTTGTAGTTCAAGAGTAATTGAATGATAAAGTATCCCCCTCCCGTCCCTTTTACCTAGTGTACGCCACTCCCCTCAGATGTGGAATCTGGTCCGGGGACCAGCCAGCTCACAGCAAGGGACAATCCTCTTACTGTGAGAACAATGAAAGCCCTGCCCCTCTTGACAGGTTTTTCCCTCATGCTCACTGAAGATTGTCCCTCTCTGCAAGCCATCTGGACACCACTGTTCTGTTCTATGGTGAGCAGTGTTACATCAGCAAAAGGGGCGGGAGGGGGATACTTTATCATACAATTACTCTTTGACTACAACTCTGACAGTATTGAAATAACATTCTCTAAGGCCCAAATACTATGAAGATTGGAGCTGCTTTTATTTTGAAACATTACTATCCCCTTTAACTCTGATTGCCAGAGGGGTACACAATGAATTTCAGTGTGTTGTGTACCCTTCTGGCACTCGAAGGGTTAAAACAATGTGCTGAACAACTCTGGCACTCAAAAGGTTAATATAAACTAGGAAAATAGAACAGAGGGAAAAAGCCGCCCACCATTTTTTCCTCATAAAATTGTATATTTACATTGCAATGTGCCCAAGTAAACAAATGCACTAATTTGCTTAGTAAATCGCAACTGCAATCATGTAAATAGTGAGATTTACTGGAGAGAGACAGGGAAAACTGATCCTAGGCACTGCTGCCAACAAGAATGACTCTCCTGTTCATTTTACTTGGAGGAGCCTGGACTGAGTGTTTATACACAAAATGATACTGGCATATTTAAAAGCATCACTGAATCAATATTCCAACTCGAACGTTATACTGCTGTGTTACCAGGAAAATGAGCTTTATTTTAAACGTTCACTATACATTTCCTTTTAGAGTAATGGTACTTAAAAGAAAAAAAAAAAAAAAAAAAGTATGAGGGGGAAAAAAAGCCACTTTATGTTGAGGATTACATTCCAGAATGTAAATAAAGTGGCAATATTTATGAAAAAAACTGGAGTTATCTTGGTGTAAACCAATTGCAACATGAGACATTAACGATGGGGCAACTCTAGAGGATCACAGTACTTTTTTTTTTTTTTTTCCTGCAATGAATTATGGTATTGCAGACTGACATACAGCTGCACTGCGATCCCAGAATTCCATGGTATGCCAAGACTGTCAGCAGTTCTTAACGTCCGCACCTGACTGACTGTCCTGGCACGCAATATGTCGTTAAGGGGGTTAAATTAAATTGAGCTTTTAACCCCTTGAATGCTAGAGTGGCCTGCAATGCATTGGAGACCTCTCTAGCATTCAAGGTGTTAAACAGTTTTATTCAAAAGCATGGGAATTTAGGAATTTTTATTTGTCCCCTATGGTGCAGTTGATTTTCTCCAGAATAACTCAAATTTGCTCTTATAAATATGGGACGATATTCTTTATTTACAAATTTACAGGGTACATTATACCACAGTTTCTCTGATATTCTGGAGCCAGGGACTGGCTGGCTACTCTCCTAATCTGACACAGACCTATTAAAGGGAATGTAACAGCCAATAACAATCCCCACCTACATTACTATGGACAGATAATCCTAATAACCCCTATGAATTTTGGCCTTATGCCTTTGCTCATTTACATAGAGGTGCATATGACAGGTTTTCAAACTGAAGTAGGTAGAGAACATGAGCTTACTTAGCTCTTTAAGAACCAGAGAGGTGAGCAACACATTGCAAAATAATGCACAACCCTCTGGTTCTTAACCCCTTAAGGACCGGAGGTTATGGGACATTTCCATCCCATAACGACCGCATAGGGGCACTTTGACGAGCCGGTACACGTGACCTGTCACGTGTATCGGCGCGTCACTATGGGGCTTGAAACAGATCGCTCAAATCTTGGAGCGGTCTACTTCATGCCCTATTTTTACTTACAGCACTCCCGGTAGAGCGCTGTAAGTAAAAAGTACGTGACGTACCAGGACAGTCAAGGGTCGTTCGAGCAAATTTACCCTTGACGGTCCTGGTACGTCAAGGGTCCCTAAGGGGTTAATGGGTCAAGAGTGTGTTCTGTGATCTTGCTCGCAAGTCTTGCGCCCTCCTCTATGGACATGAAATTTAGGACTGACTACAGGGGTTTTTGTTAAAAGAAGGACACAATGGCAATGTTCACAGGTGCCATTAAGAGTACCTGGCTATAGTAAAGGTAAGTGGGTGTTCTTATTAAGAGGTTTTACTTCCACTTTAAGCCCTTAACGACCACCTGATTTGTAGTGTGGGCAGCCATTAAGGACCACGGATCCTCCCCCCCACACACACACACCTCAGATGAATTCTGGGATGGCAGAGTGGCGTGACGCCTCACTGCCATACCAGAATTCCATGATGTGACGGACCGTCGCCAGTTCTTAACTTGCATTGTTTTAGATACCTCTCTGACATTCAGAGTTAAAGGAGCAGTATAGCTTCAGAACAAGTTAAAGGACAGTAATACTTAAAATGTTAAAAAAAAAAAAAAAAAAAAAAAAGTTGTAGGGTTTGGGTTTATCCCCCTGGGTAAAAAAAGGGTACTCCCACTGCTGAAAGGTGTTTTATTCAAAAGTTATTAAAGCTCAAAGCTGAATTTTTTAGGTGTAATATCACAATAGCCTGAAATTGTACAGTGGCGCTGCTGCTACACAATTCTATGTACAGCTCTGGTCCCAGGACCATAAATCTCCATAGGATGGTGTAGCAACAGCGCCAATGTACAATTTCAGGCCACTGTGATATTACACCTAAAAAATTTAAACTTTGAGCTGTAATAACTTTTGAATAAAACACCTTTCAGAAGTGGGAGTTCCCTTGTTGTACTCAGGGGGATAAACCCTACAACATATTTTTTTTTTTTTTTTTTTTACATTTTAAGTATTGCTATCCCTTTAATATCAGGTAAAAGGATAGCTTATGCGGACAACAGCAATGACTTAATTGTCACTTAGCCATATTTGTCTTCATTACTTTAAAAGCTTTACTCTTCTAGATGAGGTCACAGATGGATTTGGTGCTCACTGGATATCCCCACAGAGCCCAATGTAATTCTGTGTCCGCGAAGTTCCGATTTTCATAGGTTCCAGAAGCAACAGCCCCACCTGGCTGTAAAACAGCTTGAATTCCAGCTCTGGAAATAATGCTAAATTCTATTTTTAATTTCTTTTGAAAGCAACATCTCCAAACATTGGAAGCATAATGCTTCTTTTTTGCTTTCATACATGTCCTATAGTGAGAAGCCAAAGCGTTCACAAGTGTGTCATGCACACTGATACAACAATGTGAAAAGGTAGAGAGATGTGGCCTTTTTTCTCACAGTTCTTTGCAACCCATCGGCAGTGACGACAGCACACCTTCCCAACCAGAAGTGTGCACAATTTGAGGATACAAGCAAGAACATGCATTGCCTCAGGATATCAAAGATGGTTGGCTTTTTATTATACGGAGTTAACAAAAACATTAACTTTATAGTATTTTATCAAAATGAACTGTATTTTATCCCCAAGCATAGTACACATTGCTGATCCAACCACACGTAACATTACCATCGCTTTAACTCCATAGGAAAAGATCTACAATTTTTTTCCTAATACGTGTATGATGCCCATTCAAAAATTAGAAAAGTTCCACTTTGAATTTAATTCACCCACAAATGTGCTCCAATCCTTTTACACAAGCTTGAGAAACTTCTGTTCGGCGATTAAGAAGGGATCTCTGTGATACTAGTTGTAAAGTAACAGGAACACAAAGCTTATGAGGTATGACAATTAGGAGGATTAATGAGGATGTACAGACTAGAGGAAAAAATCTGTTAACATAATTTAATTAAAAAGATACTATGTACCATTTAAGTGGATTGATAATTAAGGAAGCACAAACACTAACTCAGACTCCCAGAACTGGAGTTAGGCATATAAAGCAAATGCTGACTCTGCCAACAAGGACACAAGCAGTCTTACGCTAATTATTTTATAGGTCAAGTGCCCAAGAAAGTGGATGATGTGGAACAATTCCCAGGTTCCCGTGTTTAACCCTTTGAGTGCCAGAGGGACACCCCCTGGCACTTAAAAGGTTATAGCCAAGAAGCTAATATATGCATTGGTAATAAGACGTGAAACAAATATCTGCCCTACCAAGCTACAGTAATAAGGATAAGCACTGGGCATACAAATGAAGAAATGTGTAGCCATTTTACTACATTATCCTGGACCAAACCAAAAGCACCTTAGGGTAGAGATGGAAAACAAATCCAGTTGACTAAACAGGGCTTTTAACCCTTTGAATGCTAGAGTGAGCTCAAATACTTTGCAAAGCAATACACTAAAGACCTCTGACATTCAATGGTTTATAAGCAACACTTAAAGGAATAGTAATACTTCGTTTTATCCTTATTTTATAGGCATTAACAAATTCACAAGCAACGATTCCCCTCCCGCCCCTTTTACCTAGTGTAAGCCATCTCTTCTCAGATGTGGAATGCAGTCCATAGACCAGGCAGATAACAGCAGGGTACAATCTTCTTCCTATCAGAACAATGAAAGCCCTGCCCCCCCTTGACAAGTTTTTCAGGTTTTTCCCTCATCTTAATTGAAGATTGTCCCTCTCTGCAATCTACCTGGGCACCTCCCTTCTGCTCTAGCTGAACAGTGACATCAGTAAAAGTGGCGGGAGGGGGATACTTTGTCATTGAATTACTCTTGACCTACAACTCTGACAGAATTGAAATAACACTCTCCAAAGTCCAAATACTATGATGATTAATTAGAGCTGCTTTTATTATGAAACATTACTATCCCTTTAAACAATGGGAATTGTTCTTTTGGACATGAGATTGATTACCTCAGCCAACCTGCGAGACACCATTAGCTATTCTTGCCACTATAAAAGCAGGTTTACCATGAAAATGGAGCAGCAAGCTATGGACCTGACAACTCTGAGCTGGCAGAAGTGCCATGGACTCAAGAGGAAGATCATTACTGATGCTTCACTTCAGTGCTGGAGACAAAGTGGTGTTTTCAGTACTAGGCAGACGAGCAACTCCCCCATCTCTCTGCAAACATGGGAGTATTGTGACAGAAAATGGTTGCTATTTTCATAGTTGGCCTTTAACCCCTTAACGACACATGACATACATGTACGTCATGAGGTTGCGGTCCCTAAAGAACCAAGGACGTACATTTACTTCATGGAATTCCGGGCTCCCCGTGCAGCTCCACACCGTTCGAGGAGTCCTGAATCGAATAGTTAAAAAAATAAAATACAAAAATAAATGCTCCATGGTCCTTAAGTGACTGCACCGTGTGTGCACGGCTGATCCTTAAAGGGTTAATATAACTTTACAGTTTGATTGCAAAAGGAGTGTCCTAGGCACTGGGAATGAAATTTGTCAGTAGGAACTCAAAGGGTCATATATTAAACATTCTTGAGGTTGGACTGGGTTACGGCTGGGGTATTCAATCTTGGGACTGTCAGCTGTTGGAGATTACAACTCCCTCCATCCAAGGGGGGAGTTGTAATCCCTAACAGCTTAAAGGGATAGTAACACTTCATATGTAAACAAAACTATCGCATGGGTTTATGCTCCTGAGTAAAATAAGGGTACGTCCACTGCCGAGACGTTTTTTTCAATATTTCAATGTCCTGACATTTTAGGGGCACTGTTACTACACCATCCTATGGACGGCTCTGGTCAGTTGAACATATAACACCATACGATGTTGTAACAACAGAATCATTAACATTTGAGGCCATTGTGATAATGCACCTAAAAAAATGCAAGTTTGCGCTACAATAAATCTTAGATAAAACACCTCTAAGTACTGGGAGAAACCTTGTTTTTCTCAGGAGAATAAGCCTGTTAGCAGGCCCCATGCAGACCTTTCTTAATGCAACTTTACTGCTTTCCCTTTGGTGTGATGACACAAGGCAACTGTGTGAAAGGCAGCAAAGTCCAGCATATTACCTTTTAACACAGGCGGCATAACCAACAAAATAGCTGCGTTGGTGTCACCCATGTGTATATTGAAATACATTATGTCTAATTGGGGCTTTATTTAAATATCATGGGAGGGTGACTGTGGGAAGCAATGATTCATGACTCATTCTGGAGTGATTCTACTGAAGCTATGCACAGCTAGTAATTTCAGAAGACCATAAAAAAACAGCTTAAATGGGCAGATTTCACTCTCCATATTATGTTCGTAAGTGAATATTAGCATCAGATATGTAGCTAATAAAGTTATATAATCATTGTGGTAAAGATCTGAGGACCTTATGAATCAAGTTAAAGAGGTGCAATTAGGGAACAAGCCAACTGCAACAAACTTAAGTTGGAGTTAAAATTATGTAAATTCCCAATGATTGAAATTGCACTTAAAGGGATAGTAATACTTAAAATGTAAAAAAGTTGTAGGGCAGTGGTTCTCAACCCGTGCCCTCAGTGGCCATTAACAGGCCAGGATTTGATGAATTCCTTGTTAGAGCACAGGTGAGTTAATCAATATGACTGAGCCTCTGATCAACACACTTGTGTTCTAGCAGAGAAATCCCTAAGTCCTGGCCTGTTAGTGGCCACTGTGGGCACGGGTTGAGAACCTCTGTTGTAGGGTTTATCCTCTGAGTAAAACAATAGGATGGTAGCAACAGCGCCACTGTACAATTTCAGGTCACTGTGATATTACACCTAAAAAATGTAAACTTTGAGCGGAAAAACTTTTGAATAAAACCTTTCAGCGGTGGGAATACCCCTGTTTTTCTCAGCGGGATAAACCGTACAACATTTTTTTTTTATTTTTTATTTTTTTTTTTTACATTTTAAGTATTACTATCCCTTTAACTGTTGAAAACGTCAAGCATTCAAGGGGTTAAAAAAATATATTTAAATCTGTATTCCCTCTATAGTGCCGTTTTGCTCCAGAACTGCACATTTTATCTTGATGAATATGGCCCTGAGTGTCATTCAGTTGAAATATGTGGTGCGTGTGGGGGAAACTAACCATTATTGTGGGATATTATTTTAGGACTGTAGACAGCAACCCAAAGATTTGCAAAATGGAAGCAAACCAAATGCACCTTAGGAGACAAATACAAAGCCCCAAAACTCACATTGATTGAAACTGGGCTTTTTTTTTTTTTTTTTTTGGGGGGGGGGGGCAGAGTTGAATTAGTATTTTCATACAGATACCAGATACCATACAAAATGCTTAATTCCACAAAACAGGCCAGTTGACAGCTAACTGGCACATGCTGGTCAGTTCAGAGGGGGAGCACCAACACGATCTTCCTAACTGAGGCCATTAATCTATTTCAACATGAAGCATTGGAATTTTTTTCCGTAATGTGCAGTTCACATGCTCTAGAATTTCACCTCTTTATCTTATTGAATATGGCCCCTTAATAACTTAGAATTCCTATCAGCATTTGTAAAACGTCTAATTCTAGTTCCTTGCATTCTAATCCTAAATCTGCTTTTCTGAAGCATGTGAGGAAAGCGGTGTTCCTCTTCTCTATATGCTCACAGATTACTTTTGTGCAGTGTAACGGGGTAAAACAATACAAAAAATCTAGAGATTAATACCATCCCCTCTTAAATAATGTCTAACAGTTCACAGACACAAAGGGGAGGAGACTTCACAAAGTAGAAGGGATTTTTTAGACGGACAACAAAAGTGTTGCAGCCTCCAGCAACATTCTGTCGCCCAAGTAGTTGGTACGTCTCTCCGTCACTACAGTGACTATGTGGTAAGCAAGAGATACGCTGTAAAATAATGATAATATGGCTTTCCCAAACTGATACTTTTATTTAAATCTTTGATGCAATCTAAAAGGGACCGTAAACCCCAATTATGAAGATGTCCATGTTGTAGAGCCATTTCTATTGAGGAAAATAAGGGTACTACCAATGCAGATAGAGATTTCTTTCAAAAGAAATTTGAGAGGATGAAAGTATCACTTCAAAGTAAGAGGACTTTAAAATCTGAGCCCCCTGAACTGACTTCAAATTAAGAGTATACTAGCTGAAACTCTAAACTGCATAGTTTCTGCTCTTATAGAAAAGTTCTTACACAACACAGGCCGGGATTCAAAGTTCTCCAATTAGGATTTAAACTGATTAAGCTGCAGGAAGATTACACATTGCAGAAGGTCTTTAAATATCACTGGTATGAAAAATTCTAGCAAAACAAGCGTGAGAAAATGCTTATGTACAAGGATAACATATTGCAACTTGTCATCTCAAGTTCTACAAAATACTTCTCATTTACAACCCTTTGCATGCTAGAGATGTAGCCAACACATTGTAACGTAATGCATTGGATGCCTCTCTGGCACGCAAAGACTTCAAACTTCAAACATCAAGGTATGACCTTGCTAGAGACTTGAGGCACCAGGATATTGTGTGACAGCAAAGATTACATAGAAGTCTACGCATTTTCAAACATCTAGAAGTAACACTCAACCACCTAACCTACACCCAAATACCTTACTATGGAGATAAAACCCTAATGGCCCCTACGAATGTGGTCCATGTGCCTTTGCTCAAGTGTTAACATCTTCAATCAGTCCTGCATGTCATGCTCCATGGGGGTGAATAAGATGGTTTCTAGAAGGAACACAGGGCACAAACTCCGCCCACTGCACAATCTTAACCCTTAAAGAACTAGAGGGTTGAGCAATGCATTATGTACACTTCTGGTCCTTGAAGGGGATGTATCACCTTATAAAAAGCTGTTACCATATGCTTTGTTAATAAAAGTTATACTAGGAAAGTTTTTTTTTTTTTTTTTTTTTTTTTTTTGCATGTCCTATCTCTCCTGCCTCCCAGCTGCCCCAGGCAGCGCATTCATGCTTCCCTTCAGTGTGCTGTGAAAAGCTTCTAGCATTAAAAGAGGATTTTAGTCTTACCTGTTAAATCCTCCTTTTCTCTTAGTACATACAGGTGACTGGTAACTTTGGGTAGGAGATCTGCCCCTTTAATTGCAGGCAGGAACAATTCTAGAATTGTATGCAGGGGGTGGAGGTCCCTGGGAGACCCTCAGGGACATCAGAACATGCTGGGCATAAATGACCTGAGAATTCTCTAGGTAACCCTGAATGACAATAAGGGCAATGCGCAATGGGGGATACAGAGACCCCAGCATCCCCAGCATACGTTGGCCCAAAGCTTCAACGTATTAGACATTCTCGCAGTGTCAAAAACGTTACAGTATAAGAAATCACCCAATTACAGTGTGTAAGATTAAAGTTTCACCCCAAAAATCGCTATAACAGACTTATCCGGCAGGCTAAGTGTTAATCAACAGAGGAGTGAAGGATATTCCAAGTCCTGAGTAGGATACTCGATCTGGAAATGGCATAAAATGGCTGCTGCGGAGGGAGCCAATCAGAAACGAGTGCGCGAAGCAAGCACTCATGGGAAATGTAGTTTTCCCAGAAAAAGAACCCCAACAGTGCTTGAAGCCCCCAACACACTAGAAACATGAACCGGATGATAGAGCAAGGGCAGACAATAAAAATGAGCCATCTCTGCAGTCGCAGAGATATGTCCCAAACTGTACAGAACCATAGAAGTGAATGGAGCAATTGCGCCTATACGGTAAAGTGCGCCAGAATTAACATTTTACAAAATTGAAACAGTAAAATAAAAATGCATGAAACATCACTAGGACATGTTAGGATACCCAAAAAACACTGAACCAGTAGGAAAAGTGTCAACCCCCCCCCCCCAAAAAAAATGCAAAATCAGCAGCTAAAGGGTTAACCCCTTAACGACGGGCCTCGCACGCATCTTGCGGTCCGTTAAGGACCAAGGAGCTTTTTTTTTTTTTTGCGGCTGCGTTCCGGACTCCCCAAACAGCGTGCAGCCGCGAGGGGAGCCCGGAATTCGATGACGGTCCAGTTCCGTCATGGGTTGTTAAGGGTATAACAACCCATGACGGAATAGGACCGTCATGGGTCCTTAAGGTGTTAAAGTACCACATAAACCTGCTCCAAAACACCTAACAGACATACAGATAGACCCAATGAGTGCAGGAGTGTGCAATAGGAACCCCAAAGGTGGAACCCTTGTGCGGAGGGGCACTGTGGGACAAGTTGACCTGCAGCACTCAAAGGGTTGCTCACCTTTCCTGCAGATCCTCTGTCTTCAGACTACCATGTATTAAGAAGACGCCTCTGTGGGCAACTCCTGAGGAAAGAACTTGTAGCAAAGATTTTCCCTCCAGGGCTTAAGGTCCATAAAAAGCACCTGGTCACTGAGCTAGCCACATCTAAGGGCATTGTCAGTTATGGTAATCCAATTCCATTTCTAAACAGAAAAATAAAAAAAAATTCTAAAACTATAGCAGAACTGTTCTCTTGCCTCTATCTTCATCAAGGAACAAATCTTTCTGGAGCTGGTTGGCTAGCTGCAGCCAAGGAGGGAAGGTAGGCTCCACCCCCCTGCATACAATTCTAGAATTGTTCCTGTCTAAAATTAAAGAGGCAGATCGCCTACCCAAAGTTCCCAGTAACCTGTATTGGACGACAGAGAAATCAAACTCTGATTAGCATTATACTGATATTGCAACCTCAGTATAATGCTAATCGGAGCTTGCTGTAATGCTAGGAGCTGTTCACAGCACACCGAAGGGAAGCGTGAATGAGCTACCTGGGACAGCTGGGAGGGAGGAGAAATAGGACGTGCAGAAGAGCCGTGCCAATCAGCACAATGGGACATACTGGTTTCTTCAGCACAGCTCTTCTGCACTTGAAGAGGAAACATCTTTGTAAGCCATTTAAAAAATAAATAATAAAAGTAATACTAGGAAAGCTGTTTGATTATTTAACAAAGCAATACATCCCCTTTAAAGTGTGAAGGCGGCTGATGCACCCTGCCTGCTTTGGTGTAATAAACTGCCAGCAAATGACGTCCATCTCCATGGACATGGCATCCAGGACTAATAAAGAGGTTCTCTCTTGAACACCAAGGCACAAGGGTAGAACGTTTAGGGGCCATTAGAATATTCTGGACACAGTAAGGCGTGGAGGGTTATTAAGTGCTCTTACTTCTCCTTTCAGGTCCTACCTGCTTATGCAAAGAATAAACCAAAGGAAAACAACTATACAGGGTCAGTCAATCTTTGGACTGCTGCTCCCATCACCACTCCAAACAGCTCAAGTCTGCTTGGTAATGGAGCAAACTGTAGTATGTACAAAACAAAAGTGGAGCAAATATTGTGCAAACCATCAATACTAGAGGTAACAAATGAAAATGTCCATTGGGTTTTTAATCCCTTGAATGGTAGAGGTCTTCAGCATTGATGTTCTATTTGTACCATGTAGTACTGTTGGCATGTCCCAGCATTACTACATTTATTTTTTGTACATGAAGCCCCGTGTGTTTGATTTGAACAGCAACATCAGCTTGAACTTAATTCAAATCTGCCTATATGACATGTTAAAGGGATAGTAAAAACCCATCTAAAAAGTACTAGCTCTATCGTAGATATAATTGAGAGATTACCTCTCAGACCTCTATGGTTTGAAAAATATACGAAAATAAAGTTCTCCGCTCCCTCCCCTCTCACAAGTCAGCAGTATAGCTAATGGCATGAAATCCTGGTACCAGGACCAGACGGCAGCTCTTCAGCTGAGCCAACAGTAATATCTAAAACTAAATACTTCATTGGTCTACAACATGTGCCTGGTTTGCAAGCACACATTGTAGTCCATTCCAATTAAGTATTTATGCTTAGATATCGCTATGTTGGCTTTGCTGAAGAGTCACCGTCTGGTCCCGGTACCAGGATCTGCTTCTGACAGCTTTACAGCTTGTCAATCAAAAAAGGGAGGGAGCAGAGAACTTTATTTTCCTGTATCTCTCAAACCATAAAGGTTTGAGAGATAGGAATAGCCTCAGGTAACCTCTTTATTATAGCTACGATTTGATAGAGAGTACTTTTTAGATGGGTTTACTATCCCTTTAAACTATACATCTTCTGGATGTCTGGAATGGACATCCTATGGACAGATCTGAGATACTGCACTTTAAAAAAAAAAAATTTAAATTTGAGCTGTAATTTTTGAATAAAACTCCTTTCAGCAGTGGGAATACAGTTGTTTTAGTCAGGGGATAAATCCTACAACTTTTTCTTTCTACACTAAATACTATCATCCATTTAATGTGTACATAACCCTTTGAGTGCCAGAGGGGTACGGAATGCATTCCAAAATGCAAAATCACTGCACTCATAACTGGCATCAGGAATATCCATAAAACATGTTCTGTCTTGGCTCTTCTAGGAATGCAGTTTGAGACCAAAACTTTAGACAAAAGGCATGCATCAGCAATTGTACAAGAAAAATACAGGGTGCTATCTCACACCATATGCATAGATTCCATTCCTATAACTAAAGGCTTACAGAAGACTAAAATATAACATTCAACAAAGCACTCAAAGAAAATCCAAAGAGTATCTCCTGCATATTAAGCTCAACATTGTGCGGAATGCATCACAGCAGTGGTTCCCCATCTGTTTTGACTTAAGGCACCCCTAAGTTGCAGTCTGGAATTCCCAGAGTACACCTGTTATAAGCCATGTCAAGTGATTAAAGGGACAGTAATGTCCCATAAAAAAAATGCTTAGAGTTTTGTAGAGGTAAATAAATAAATAAATAAAAAATAAATAAATAAACAATATGACACAAATCCTATATCCGTTAAATAGGGTTGCACCGATACCGGTATCGATACCAGCATTTGCGCGAGTACTTGTACTCGCGCAAATGCGGCCGATGCCAGCACCGATACCCTGTGTCAGGGTCGGTGCTGCAGAGAGGGAGCCCGGGGAGTTGCTCACAATGCTCCCCGGTTGCCTCTCTCCCTCCTGTAGCGTCTGAACATTGCCGCGGGTTACCATGGCAATGCTCTGACGCAGACTTCTGCCGGGGCTCGCGAGAGAACAGCGAGCACCCGGCAGAGGAGGGTAAGGGAGGCTAGATGGGACATTTGAGCGGGTGGTGAAAGAGGCAGAGAGGGGGGCCAAGAGGGAGAAAAAGGGACTAAGAGAAAGGAGAAAAAAAAAAAAAAAAAAAAAAAAAAAAAAAAAAAGGCAAAAGGAGGAAAGATCAGGAGACAAAAGGAGGGGGAACAAGAAGAGGCAAAAAGGAGGGGGTATCAGGAGAGAGAGCGAGAGAGGCAAAAGAGTGGGACCAAAAGTCAAGGAGGGGGACAAAGGGGGATCAAAAGGGAGAGAAAAAGCCAAGGCAAAAGGAGGGAGCTCAAGAGGGGGAGATGAAGTAAAAGGTGGGAATCAAGAGGGGGAGAAAGAGTCAAAAGGGGACAGTCAAGAGGTGGTGTGTGTGTATATTATATATATATAATATTATATTTCAAGTTACCTGGAAAACTGGCAAATGACCGCAAAAAAAAAGTATCCGTAATTGGTATCGGCGAGTACTTGAAAAAAGTATTGGTACTTGTACTCAGTCTTAAAAAAGTGGTATCGGTGCATCTCTACCATTAAAGTTCCCCTCTCCCTCCCCTTCTCAGTCCGAGGTACCGACAAGCGGCTCTTCAGCAGAGCCGGAATAGCACAATTCTTTGGAAAGGTCTACAAAGTGTGCCTGGTTTGCAAGCAAACTTTTTAGACTGTTCCAAAGTAGTATTTCTTTTTAAATTGCGCTATTACGGATCTGCTGAAGAGCCTCCTCGTGTCGGCCAACACGGATCTCCTTTTGTCAGCTTTACAACTGACATCAGGAGAAGGGGAACTTTAGCGGAGGATATCTCTCAAACCATAGCGGTTTGAGAGAAGAGTTGCGGCACTTAGCTTATTTTTTAATCTCTACAAAACTCTAAACATTTTTTTTTTAATGGGACATTACTGTCCCTTTAATAAAGGGTGCCATTACAAACATATCTAGCTATTTTTAGGTCTCATAATTAGAAAGTCAAAAATTAGCATCAAGAATCAAGATTGCTTTTCTTGTCAAAGTTTTCATAGGAAAACTATGGCACCCTAAGTAGGATTCCCCTAAAAAGGGACATTTGGAAGGTATGTTCATACCTTTTATCCAGTCCCTATTAAAAATGAACTGAGCACAAAGTATGACAGGACATCCTATAAAAAGGTGTGATTTTTTTTCCTAATTTTTAAAGGGATAGTAATACTTATAATAAAGCACAGCTCTGAGTCTTCTTTATTCTATTTGTAGAAATATATTTCAATACTAACAGTTTTGTAGTTCAACCGCAACTGAATCTGAAAGGACCCCCCTCCCCTTTCCCCTGTGTCACCCTACCTCTCATGCTAGTCCAAATGGAGCGCAGCAAGAGACAAAGACACAATCTTCAGTACGAATAAGACAAATCCTTCCCTCCTTCGTCTGGTTGGGCAGGGTTTTCCTTATATTTACAGAGTGAAGATTGTCCCTCACTGCGCGCTGTCAGGTCCCATGACCGGATTCCACATATGCGGGGAGGCAGACAGAAGGGGAGGATCCTTTCGGATTCAATTGTGGTTGAGTTACAAAACTTTTAGTATTGAAATATATCGGTACGTGCTACAAATAGAATAAAGACGACTCAGACGCACTTTATTAGAAGTATTACTATGCCTTTAAGTTGTTTAGCAAATGAAATGGTGGGTTATACATGTGAATTTGGTATCAAAATAAAGCAATATGTATGCTTAAATAGTAGTATATAAATTTGGTGGGTGTACTAAATGAGAGGAAAAATACAGTTAAAGAACCCTTGGACGAATGCCATCAGGACCAGGTGCTTTGTTATTATTATTTCAAATTGTCCAGTCTTCCCTTGACCTTCTTCTAACCATATAGTGGATAATGGTATGGCTTCTTCCTCTGCCCACTCTCTCTTCCTGTTACCCAGCTGCCTGCCACACCTCATTTACAACACCACCCTCTTCACAACTAACCCCACATACTACCAGCTTAGAGAGCTCCAATCTCCTCTCCAAGTTTCCAAGATCATGCAGTGTTGCAAGATTTCTTTCAAGATCAATTATCTTATATTCCAAAAAGATATGCTCACACTTGTATGCCACTTGTTACAGCTGCTCCAAGTGTTCAAACATGTGACAAAACATGCCCTGCATGAGACTGTCCAATCTGCTAACCACTCATGTTTATAGTTCTACAATTCCAATATTATTAACACCCACTCTTAGCTCAAATATACCAGGTTTAAATATGTACATCCAGTAAATTGATTTTTCTAAACTACTTAAAATACAATCTGAAATGAAATTAATTTCTGCAATCACCAAACCAATCCTGCTTCTGTTCCTTTCAAACTCCTCACCTGCAAAAGCACTTACACTGTAAGTGAAAGGAACAGGCTTCTGTTGAGCCAGACACCGGCTTATAAAGCAGAGATACACACAGGTGGATGCCTTTTTTCGACCAAGCCCCCCCCCCCCCAACCACAGGAGGGAAGAAAAAAAAATGAATAGAAGAATGTGTTCCTAACACTTTATATACCCAAGAACAACTCATAAGTACTTTTTGTATAATTTCCTCCTAATTCTTTCAAACTTCACTGGTCTACAAGCCACGTCTCTGTAAGCCAAAAGAAAGCAATAAAGAAACCGTAAACTTTTTATGTAAACACATATTTTATAGAGTATTTCCTGCTGAATAAAACAAGGGCACTCCCACTGCTGCCAGATGTTTTATTCAAAATTTATAGCAGTTCAAATAATCAGGAAGTGAATTTACTGTGTTTACTTCCTGATAGTTCTACATGACAGGAAGTGACAGGCAGTTTATATCACATTCTATGGAGAGCTGTATGTCTCTAACTTTCCTGACTTTCCTTTCCATTAGAATCTAACAGGAAATCTAATTAGAATTTGACCACTAGAGGGCACTGCTAATGTAAAAAAAAAAACATGGGTTTAAACTGTAATAACTGGAAATATAAATCTCTCATCAGTGGGAGCGCCCTTATTTTACTCAGTAGGAAAATCCCTACGATATATATATATATTTTTTCATAAAAAAGTTTACTGCTCCTTTAACCCTTTGAGTGTCAGAGTGGTACGGAATGCATTGCTTTGCAATGCATTCCGTACCACTCTGGCACTCAAAGGGTTAAAATCCCCCTGCTATCTGTATTCGTCTACTATACTGTGAATGGTTTACCCCAGAATGACTCCATGTTTGAATATAGTCCTCAGCGTCACTTGTGATACAACTGCTTGTAAACAGTTTGCTAAATACATAACCTGGCTCTGCTTTTTGTTTGGGTTTGTATTTGACTAATTGTATTTGCATAATAAAAGCGAACAAACAAAATTAGACACCTATTACGTAGTTAAACAGAACCACTTCTTTAGATAGGAATCCCTCATAAGGCAATCAAGTAAATATATTTAGTTTTTGCACAATATCTGCAGCTTCCTGTATTTGCTGTGCAGTGTACCAGTGTAGTTATCCCCACATCAAGATAAACCAAAAGCGTTTAGACTAAGGTTAGACACCACATGGCTCTTCAGAGTCATGAAAAATTACTAAAGATACTAAAAATGTCTGCTACATCAGAGTACAAAGGCTAAAGGAAAAAACTTAAGTGAAATATTAATGAAACATACCTAGGTAAGTCCTGTGGGTAGACGTATTAAAAGTCCAGTATTACTATAGCTGTGGTTTTTAACCTCATTAACCCGTTAAGTGCAAGAGAGGTATATTTAAAAAAAAAAAAAAAAAAAAATGAGAGAATTGCGTGACCAGCACACCAAAGACAATGCATCAGATTTATTTATTTTACATTGGCAGTGCCCTCTAGTGGCCAGAATGCACTCCAATTCTTTGGGTATACAAGGCTAATTGAAACAGCACACGGAGTGCGTTATTATGGTATGGCAATTTAGCCCCTTAACAGATCGATCTGGCACGGGGTGGCCATTATGGACCACTGCACTTTTTTTTTTTGGTCTGAATTCTGGGATGGCATAGTAGCATGCATCTGCGCTGCCATTCCAAAATTCCATGACATGCCAGGACTGTCACCATTATCTGTGACAGTCAGAAGAGCACTTTGGATTAAGACATGAGACAGATACTTCCTCCAAAAGTAAGCCAATTTCACTTAAAGGGGATCTATCACCCCTATACATGTTTCTCTTAAATGTTAGGTTATATAGTGATTATGAGGAATACTGTATTACTTTCTTGTTTTAAAACGCTATTTGGCCAAAATGTAATTATTAAATACTGACCTGTACCCTACTTCCAGACAGACTGCGGTTACCTGCTCTGTGCTGCAGTCTGTTACTCTGCTTCTGCAGACAAAGGCTTTCTGTAAGCTGGAGCGGCCTCTGGCCAATGAAAGAGCTCCAGATTACAGCCAAAAAGCCTCTGTCATTGGAGGGGGCTGGATAGAGGGAGGGGAGCAGAGGCAGAGTGACAGCCTGCGGTACAGAGCAGGTAACAACAGTCTGTCCTGAAGTGGGGTGCAGGGTAGTATTTCATAATTACATTTTGGCCAAATAGTTTTAAAACAAGATAGTAATACAGTATTCCTCATAATCGCTATATAACCTAACATTTAAAAAAAACTGGTATAGGGGTGATAGATCCCCTTTAACTCATTTGCTCTTGCAGCAGCTGACTGACTCTGCACACAGCTGTGAAGTCTATCAGTACTCATAAATCTTTATCTGAGGATTTCCCAAGTTGTTTCCCTTTTATTGTGTGTGTGTATATATATATATATATATATATATATATATATATATATATATATATCTCTCATGTTAGTTACTACAACCCAAATGTATAATCTTACATGTACCAACATTAAATGTCATTTGCCACTTTCCTGCCTACTCAGTTTATCTAAATACTTCTGCATAGAAAAAACATCCAACTCTGTATGTATTTCCTTGCACAGCTTAGTGTAAGGCCGGGCATCATTCCTGGCAGCATTTATCAAGACTTATCAGCCTGAAGAGCATGTATCAGCAGAGACCAACTATGGAAGGAAGGTGCTTCAAGTGATTCCAGAATAAGGGTAGGATCCTAGCCTTACTATAAAATCCAAGGTGAATGTATGGGTCAATACATTGCAGTACAGAAATATGCATACGGTTCCCTCCTTGTACAATACTGCTTTTGGAAGTCTTCCCCCGCCTTTTTTTTTTCATGCCACAAGAGACTGAAGAAAAGGTGACGTTTATAGAGATGTTTCTTTATCTTCTGTGTCCCTCCATGGCACATCTCTCAAAACTTATAAAATAACAATACATATACATTGTTTTCATGTGTGATTAATCTTGTGTTGCATTACAGGTTGGACACAAGTACAAATGAAGAACTTGAGCAAGCGTGGCCTTTTACAATTTTGATTGGTGCTACCAGCTGGGGGCAGCAAAGTCAAACCCCCATTTTTTTTTTGCTGTAGAGAGACACAGAAGAAAACTAAATATTGCTGAGTAAACTTTACCATTTTGGGAAATTAACTTTTATGTTCTGGTGCCAGTTTGGCACTTCATACCAATTCCCAGCACAGTATCCCAACACTTCTGTTTGAGGCGAAAGTTATTTCTCACTGTTCTATTAGTATATGGGTTCTGCTTCGATTCAAAGCACAGTGTGTGGTAACCACTGCCCAGTACAGAAATACATTAGCATAAAGTGCCACCAACAAATGAAGGGTCATGTCTCAAAAAAAAAAACGAAAAAAAAAAAACATTTCTATTGTGAAGAAATGACTAGTGTAACATATAGACAGCTACTGTAAAAAGAGAACTCCTAATAACCCAAATTTATCCTACTACTACCAGAAAATCCTAATGGTTCCCATTAATTTTGCCCGTGTGACTTTATTCAAGAGTTTTAATCCGTCCTGCCTGTCATGTCATGGAGATGGACATGAGTTACTAGCAGTTTTTTATTAACCCTCTGAATGCTAGAGGGGTATCCAATGCATTGCACCAATGGGATACCCCTCTGCCACTCAAAGGGTTAAAACTGACAGGAGCAGAGCCTATATAACACTTTAAGGCCTAGAGGGTGCACAACATTATTGCTGCTAGCAACTGTCACATCTACCACCATGGACATGATGACTGATGAAGGTCATCTCTCGAATAAAGAACAAGGACAACATTCATTGGGGATTTCATTAGGATTTTCTGGACTTAAGAATTGAATTTTTTTTTTTTGGGGGGGGGAGAGATTATTATTAGAAGGTGTTACTTCTCCTTTAACCCTTTGAGTGCCGGAGGGGTACGCAACTCATTCTGGCACTCAAGGGGTTAAACCTCAAACTGACAGGGTTTAACACACACATTGCTAAGAATTGGACAATACTGGCATTCAAAGAGTTTAATTAACATAATAAAAGTATTTTGGTGACAGATCCAGTTTAACTGAGATCTAGTTAATGTATTTTACAGCAGTATTTGAAATACTAGTTGGTCTCCTGATTAGAGGCAAGTGAGTATATAGCCATTTTGCACCAGGCCATTAACCCAGACAGGCATCACAATGAATATACAGGGGAGGAACAGGCTACAAATGACAGTGTAGAATCAAGCCGTAATACTTCAAGAAGCCGTTAAGCAGAACAACATGCCAGCTGACTGCAGTAGTTCAAAGGTGTTCTGGCTCGATGGACTGCCTGGCTAAATGCCAAGCGATTGGTCAGGCTCTATAAATAGTGCCTTATTTTGACTTTGCCTTCCCAAATTTAGAAACGGCATGGGATAGGAAGCCATAACATTGAATTGTAAAGGTGCAAGTGTGGGACCATTGACAAAGACAAATTAATGATTGAACTGTAATCAGATTTACATATTCTGGTGTAAACCAACCGTACAGGGGGGTTTAAAGGGGTAACAACACTTGAATTTAACCCCTTAGTGACTGGCCGCACGCACACGCGGCCGGCGCTTAACGCCACCTGAACTTTTTTTTTTTTTTCATGTTACTGAATGACTTCCGGGACGTACATGTACATCCTCTGTCCACCTGGGACATCCGCTCGGGATGTACATGTACGTCCTTGGGCGGTAAGGGGTTAAGAATGTTTAATATTGTTCATATTAAAAAAAAATAATTAACTGATGTTAATACAGTTGCTCTGGTTTGCACGCGCACTTTGCAGAATGTTCTAATGAAGTATTTCTTTATAGAGAATGCTATTTTGGCTCTGCTGAAGAGCCGTCCGGTCCCGGGACCAGGATTTCATTCTGTCTTCTAGAGCGCTAATGTGATTAAAAGGGGTGGGAGGGGGGAACTTTAGAAGCTTATAACTCTTAAAATATACAAATCTGAGCAACGGATTATGAACAACATTAAACGTTCTTAAATTCAAGTATTACTATCCCTTTAAGAATTTGCTTTTATTATAATAGGGATTTAAATTAATGGGAATTTTGGAAATTGTTTATATACCCCCATGGCACAGTTGGTATGCTCCAGAATTGCAAAAATGTGCTTATTTCTCCATAAGGCCCATAGCCACAATAAGAATATGAGTGTTATAAGCAAATATAGAGATAAACAGTAAAGCATGTTTAACATAGCTGCATAACTCAAATACTAAGAATAATAGTCTACTAAGTCACTCAAGTCTTGGGATGCCTGGTACAAAGGTCATCTTAGTTTATCACCTCCCTTCTAATAGGTTCCAAGTATGTTCTGCTACTGCAAGTAGCATCAACACAGGATATAAACCCACAAACCTAGTACAACCTATTCCAGCGATCTCAGACTGAATTCATAGAAAGCCAAGGCAGTGTTGTTTTTTTAGGGATATCCCTGACCTTGCACAGATATTAATTATCACAGGCGGTCAATTTCGACTACAACTCTTGTGCAAAATCAAGGATGTCCCAAAAACCTACATAGTTTCAGCTCCAGAGAAATGTAGTTTGAGACCGCTGGCCTACAGTGCAGTCCATAACAATTTGGACAGTGACAAGTTTTGTTTCTGTACTCCAGATCATTGGATTTGAATTGAAACCGTTATTAAAAGGGATAGTAATTTGTCACAAAAAAAAAAAAAAAAAAAGCAGCCCCAATTAATCTTCATAGTATTTGGGCCATGGTCCTTGTCAGAGTTGTAGTTTAAGAGTACGTGAATGATAAAGTATCCCCCTCCTGCCCCTTTTACCTAGAGTAGGCCACCTCCTCTCTTGACCAGACAGCTCTCAGCAAAGGACAATCCTCTCATTGTTCTCACAGTAAAAGCCCTGCCCCTCTTGACAGGTTTTTCCTTATGCCCACTGAAGATTGTCCCTCTCTGCGATTCATCTGAACAGCCTTGCTGCTCTGAGGTGAGCCGTGTTAAATCAGTAAAAGCAACAGAAGGGGGATATTTTATCATTCAATTACTCTTGTACTATATCTCTGACAGTATTAAAATAACGCTGTCCATGGCCCAAATACTACAAAGATTAATTGAAGCTGCTTTTATTGTGAAACATTACTACCCATTTAAAAGGATGACATGCAGACTGTCAGATTTGATTTGAGGGCATTTATAGCCATAAGCCATGTGGAAATTAGTTTTTTTTTTTTTTTTTATATACACAGTCCCTCCATTTTAGGGGGACCAAAAGTAATTTGGCAATTGGCTGATCAGCTGTTTCTTGGCCAGGTGTGTGTTTTTGCATTGTTATTTCATGCACAAGATAAAACAAAAGGTCTAGAAGGGATTCGAAGTGTGACATTTTCATTTGAAGTCTGTCGCTGTTGTCTCAACATGAGAGAAAAGAATTGTCAGTCCCAGTAAAGAAGACCACTAAAAGGTTGAGACATTAGAAGATAATCAATCAGAGACAGTCAAAACATTAGGTGTTTCAAAATCAACTGTGTGGTACATTGTTAAGAAGCAGGAAAGCACAGATGAGCTCATCAATAGCAGACGACCTAACAGACCAAGGAAGACCGCTTAAGTGGACAGCTGAAGAATGATTGCAGTTGTGAAGAAAAAACCCTTTTAAACTGTTTAAGATCAAAATAAACTCTCCAGAATGTAGGCACAGACGTATCAAAGAGTACCATAAAGAGAAGAAGACTACACCAGCATAACCACAGAGGGTTTACCACAAATTGCAAACTACTGATAAGCCTCAAGAATAGAAAGGCCAGGTTACAATTTGTTAAAACTACATACAAAAAAAAAAACTTGTTGTGCTCTGTAACAAAGTCTTATTGAAAGATAAGACAAAGACTAACCTGTACCAGAGCGATAGAGGAAAGTGCGAAGAAAGAAACGGGACATGATCCAAAGCATATCACCTCATCTGTGAAACATGGCAGAGGCAGTATTATGGCTTAGGAATGTATGGCTGCCACTGAAACGGGCTCAATTGTCTTTATTGATGTGACCGCTACTGGCAGGAGCAGAATTAATTCTCAAGTGTACAGAAACCTCTTATATGCTCAGATCCAGCCAAATGCCTCAAAACTTATTGGAAGGTACTTCATCTTGCAGCAAGACAATAACCTTAAAACGTACTAAAGCAACCAAGGAGTTTCAAGGCCAAAAACTGTAATGTTCTTGACTGGGCCAAGTCATTCTCCCGTGATAAATCCAACTGAGCATGCATTTCACTTGCTGAAGACAAGACAAAAGGGAAAAATGCACAAAAAAAATATAAACTGAAGATGGCCTCAGTAAACGCATGGCAGAGCATCCCCAGGTAAGATGTCTGGGATGTCTTTTATTTGCAGACTTGAAGCTGTCATTGAATGAAAAGCATTTGCAATTAAAAGGATGGTAAGTTTTCATAAAAACAGCTGCTCTAATTAATCTTAATAGTATTTGGGCCATGGAGAGTGTTATTTCAATACTGTCAGAGTTGTAGTTCAAGGGTAATTGAAGGACACTTTCCCCCCCCCTGCCCCTTTTACCTAGTGTAAGCCACCTCCCCTCAGACGTCAAATCTGGTCTTGAGACCAGACCGCTTACAGCAACGGACAATCTTCTTACTGTGAGCATAAGGAAAACCCTGCTCCCCTTGACAGGTTTTTCCATTATGCTCACTGAAGATTGTCCCTCTCTGCAATCCGTAAGGACTGTCTTGCTGCTTTGAGGTGAGCAGTGATACATCAGTAAAAGGGGCGGGAGGGGGATACTTTATCATTCAATTACTCCTGAACTACAACTGACAGTATTGAATTAACTCTCTCCATGGCCCAAATACTATGAATATTAATTGGAGCTGCTTTTATAGTGAAACATTAATATCCCTTTAAGTACTAAATATGACAAGCTTCGTATAAGATTTGCCCAAGTTCTTTTGAGGTGACCAAAAATAACACGTATAAAAAGGGCAGTAATTCCAACTTGTTTCACGGTTTATAGATCTAAATATGGTCAGATTAAAGCGGACAGTCGACATTTTATCCCATTAGTCAGGGTTTCATTTTGAATACAATGTGCTGCAATACAGAGCTAACAAACCCTGTTTCACTGTCCAGAGGACTGCACTGTATATAGTGCCTATACTAGAATATGCAAGATATGCAAAATTGATTGCTTAAAGGGATAGTAATGTTTCATAATAAAAGCAGCTCTAATTAATCATCATATTTGGACTTTGGAGAGTGTTATTTCAATTCTGTCAGAGTTGTAGATCAAGAGTAATTTAATGACAAAGTGTCCCCCTCCCACCCCTTTTACTGATGTCACACTGTTCAGCCAGAGAAGAAGGGAGGCACCCAGGTAGATTGCAGAGAGGGACAATCTTCAGTTAAGATAAGGGAAAAACCTGAAAAGCTTGTCAAGGGGGGCAGGGCTTTCATTGTTCTCATAGGAAGAAGACTGTCCCCTGCTGTTATCTGTCTGGTCTTACAACCTGATTCACATCTGAGAAGAGATGGCTTACACTAGGTAAAAGGGGAGGGAGGGGGAAACTTTGCTTGTGAAAATCTCATAAACCACAAAGGTTTGAGAGATAAGACTTATATCATTCTTCATGTTTTTTTAATGCCTACAAAATAAAATAAAGTTAAAACAAAGTATTACTATCCCTTTAAGTGTCTTATATTGAAACCCTGGTGTAATTAGAAAAAAACTTGCTGAGGTCTGCAACTCCACATGAACTGCCTATAGTGTCTCAATCTTCCAAACATTGATTATATGCTTACCAAACCACATTCTTGTGAAAATATCCTATTTACAAGCCTGGATTGTGAGGCTCGAATGTAAATGAAGAAAAACAAATTCAAGTACAACTCTCAGAGCTCTTCTAAACAGGTGACTTTACAATGCACATTTTTGTAGTGCAGCTTTTTTGTAGCAACTGGAATGTTGGTGTGTGTTTAGAGATACAGTGTAGCAAGGATTTCCCAAGGCCATATTCTCTCAATAGTAACAGAAGTGATAAAATCAGTGGGAAAATGTAGCTAGCTGCAAAAGCTGTGAGATTTTAATGAGATTTCAATGTGAGTCCATTAAATTCAATACTACAAGTTTATAGCTGCATTATCTCACTGTCTGAGGAAAGTTGCACCATGTTGCATCTCTCTGACAATTGTAGCACATCTTGCCTGCGTGAAATGCCTCAAAGGACAGAGAATCACAGCTTGTGGTGGTTTTTTCCCCACCGGTTTTCAGTCACTGTGGCAATGTCACCTACGTGAAAAGTAGGCAAACCTTGGCACTTTACCTGTCAGACTACAGCTCATCACCTCCAACCAGCTAACAAAATCACGATCTCTAGATCTGGACTCCTGGGGATCAAGAAGTATTAACCAATTAAACAGCCAAATAAATGGAATATATTACTCAATTTATTAAAATAATAAATTAAGAACTTGTTGCAGAGTTGCATGGTTCAAAACCTTTTGTTTGGAAATATAATACTTATCACTTCTAAGATCACAGATTTCATTTAATCTTTTAACCCCTTAACAGTCATAGTACGTCATGGGTCAATCTGAGTTAACGACCCATGACGTACTATAACCGTCGTGGAATTCCGGGCTCCCCCCGCGGCTGCACGCCATTCGGGGAGTATGGAACCGGAATAAACTAAAACTAAAAAAAATGCTCTGTGATCCTTAAGTGACCGCGATGCGCCGCCGGTCGTTAAGGGGTTAAAGCGGAACTATAACCCCAAGTAAAGTCCCCCCAATAATTAGTCGTATAGTGATAAGCTTAGAAATAGTACTAATATCCAGTAGAAGTACTGCGTTATTAACCCCTTAAGGACCAGCGGTTTGGGGAAGTTACCTTCCCTTAAGAACTGCTTTGATCCTTGCCAAAGCGCCTGTATAGGTGACTTATTACGCGTACCGGCGCGCCACTTTGGGGCCTAGAAGAGACCTCTCCAGTCTTGGAGTGGTCAATTTTAGGCCCCGTTTTTACTTACAGTGCTCCCAGTAGAGCGCCGCAAGTAAAAAGTATGTGACGTGCTATGACCGTCACAGGTCCTTAAGGGTATAAGGACCGTGATGGTCATAGCACGTCATCTGGTCCTTAAAGTGATAGTAATACTTAAAATGTAAAAAAATATATATATTATAGGGTTTATCCCCCTGAGTAAAACAAGAGTACTCCCACTGCTGAAAGGTGTTTCATTCAAAAGTTATTAATTTTCAAAGTTGAATTTTTTAGGGCAATATCAGTGGCCTGAAATTGTACATTGGCGCTGTTGCTACATGATCTTATGGACAGCTCTGGTCCCGGGACCATAAATCTCCATAGGATGGTGTAGCAACAGCGCCACTGTACAATTTCAGGCCACTGTGATATTCCACCTAAAAAATTAAACTTTGAAAATTAATAACTTTTGAATGAAACGCCTTTCAGCAGTGGGAGTACTCTTGTTTTACTCAGGGGGATAAACCCTACAACATATTGTTTTTTACATTTTAAGTATTACTATCCCTTTAAGGGGTTAAGAAATCTTACTACTTCTGAGACTGACGGCCAGGATTTGTGTTTTAGAGACATCTGTGCACCTGCGCTGTTAGTCCCTCCCTGTTACCTTAAGGTACAATGTAACGCCTTCTAGAGGAGACCAGGACAGACAGCGCAGGTGTGCAGATGTCTCTAACCCAAGATGTCTGCACTGATGCCTGCCCGTCAGTCTCAGATGAAGTAGAATTTCTTAACATGGTACTTACGCTGGATAATACTACTATTTCTAAGCTTACCGCTATATGATTATATAATTATTGAGGGGGGACTTTATTTGGGGTGATCGTTCCGCCTTAAGTGACAGAGTAGTATGCAATGCATCGCAGTGGATACCTTCCTGGCACACAAAAGGTTAAAAATACTATGAAATGACAGAAATTGCTGTTTTGTCCACTTCCTATTTTGATACCATACAGCTCCCCTGGTGAACTTATTTGAGTGGGGGGTGGGGAATGCTTGTAGCCCAGCAGCAAGATTAGTGCCTATCATAAGTCCATAAAGGCATCCATGATGCAAAGGGGAGGAGCAACAGTGACATTCCCGCTTACAGCTCCTGGGATTTTTTCCTTGCTGGCTTCTATGGTGCAGCTGGTTTGCTCCAGAGTTACTAATCTTTCCATTATGAATATGGCCCTTAGTACCTTGGCTATCTGAGAAAGCCACACATGGTGACATACTGCATTCATGTTTTTTGCAGGATCTGTTTTCCCAAAACATTATCAGCAATTTGTACAATGTGGCTGCATTTTATTTTGCAAACATTGCATTATTTAAAGGGATAAGCCTGCAAGAAAATTAAAGTTTACAATCCCAATGGAATTTATGAATAATGTAAAAGAGGGAGAATTAACATCTTGTAACAACCCACACTTATCAGCCTACTGCCAGAAAATACTAATGGCCCTTTGAATTTTTGCCCTTGTGGCTTTGCTCAAAAGATAACATCGTCAATCAGTCCTAAATGTCAGGCAGATGGAGGTGGACATGGCATTTTCTGGCAGTTGTAGCCAAAGTGAAGCAGGTACTGTACAAGAGCCTGCTTAACCTATTAACCCTTTGAGTGACAGAGGGGTTTGCATCACATTTTAAAACAATGTGATACACACCTTGGTGCTCCATAATTGGGCTAGAATCCCCAAATGCAGTGGGCGGCTTATGTGTCCTGCAGTCTTACCAACTGTCATGGCCACCTCCGTGGACAGGACACTCAGGCCTGACTGAAGTTGATGAATCAAGGTAAAAATTCATAGATGCCATTAAGATTATCTGGTCCTAGTAAGGTAGAGGTATGTATGTGTGTATGGGTGCGCATGCATGTATGCATGTGCGTATGTGTGTGTGCGTATGTATGTGTGCATGTGCGCATATATGTGCGTGTGCGCATATATGTATGTGTGCGTGCGTATGTGTGTGTGCGTGTGCATGCGTGTGCATGCGTGTGCGTGCGTGTGTATGCATGCGTATGCGTGTGTATGTATGTGCCTGGGGTGTGTGCGCGCGCTATGCAATTTGCACAATGGCCGATAATATTTGGCATCAAATACTATGAGGCCGGGAATGAGCAGAGATGGTAAATTTAGATCATCTTGAGCTGTAAGATCTCTTGGGATGATGTTTGCAGAAGTAGGTCAGAAGAAAAAAAAATCCTCCACCCACTAACAGAAAAGAAAGGAGTTGACATCATGTTAACTCATGAGCTGCCATGTGCCACAGCTTCACAAGACTGGTTTCTAATTATAAAACACCTGCATAAAATGTTCTGTGTTTGAGTCACATAATGTACACAAAGAGACGCTGATGTACTAAAATAAAAATGTGCCTTGAGCAAAATGGGGCTTTTAACCCCCCTGCTTCCTAGATGCTGCCAACATTTTGCTTCACAGTGTTTTGGAGTCTTCCCTTGCATTCAATGGGTTAAAATTCTCCATTTATGTCAATTAAATTGTGGGGAGTTTTTATTATGCTATTATTCTGTTGAGTGCTAGAGATAACCAATGCATTGGATACCTCTCTGGCACTCAACGGGTTAAAGAACAGCTGATTTGCTCTGGACTGGCCCCAATACTTCTCATTTCACAATCACAGCATCTGAATCAATGTACTGTAACCCATTATAGACCACTCCTAACTTTATTCAGTGCACTTGAACAGAACAGGGTCGGTTAACCCTCTCTGGCACTCAAAAGGTTAAAGCAGGATATCTATGTAAAATGTTTATGTTTAATATCCCATTTGTAAAGAGTATCCAAGGGCTTTTTTGTTTTTCTAAATTGCTTAAACTTTTCTACTCTGCCCTCCAAAACCCACAATGTAAAAGTGTATACCCATAAAATGCTATATACAATTACATTAACCAGAGAGGTGTGTAGCAAGAGTTACATTTGAGCACATGCATGAGGAAGCACCATTATGGCAGAACATCGCTTTACTGTGAACTTTAACCCTTTTCGTGCCAGAGGGGTAAAGAATTCATTGTGAAGCAATGCATTCCATACCCCTCTGGCACTCAAAGTGTTACATGACAAATGGGGTATACAATGCATTGCGTTGCATACCCCTCAAGCCCTCAAGGGGTTAATACAGAATATAGTTCTCGGATTTGCTGGGATGCTTACATATGGGTAAGTTGACTAGAACTGTCAAAATATTCGTGTGTGAAGGGCCAAAGAATGAGGAGAAACAGACATAAAAGCATATGGAAGTACACAATCCATTCCAAATACTGCATCTACCTTGATTAGGCTGACTACCTAAAGCAGAAGTTCCCCAACAAGGCAATTCAGACTGTACATTAATACACAATGAAGGTATATTTTTTCAGGAGGAGGAGCTATGCTAGGCACAACAAGCTTGATTTCAGGGTGTATATTTTTCCCTTTAGCAAATGTCAGTATCACTCACCCAGTCATAACTGAAGCATCTGTTTTACATATAGCAGATAAACAACAAACGAGATTATGCACAAAGAAAAGGTGTGTAATTCTGGAGCAACCCACCTGCACCATACGGGGATATAAAAATTGTCCAGATTCCAATTGATTTTAATGTATTGCTTAACCTTTTGAATGCTAGAGGTCTCCAGTGCATTGCAAACAATGCATTATTGCAGGTGTGTACAAAAATGTAAAGAACTCTTGAGCCGGGGGTGCCAGAGAAGGGTTAAACATGCACAGGAGCCAGCAGTGAAATGTATGGAGCCCTGGCTCCCAGGATTTTCTACTGCTATATAAGAGTTGTGTCAAGGGATTAAAAGCCTCATTAAAATCAATAGGAATTTAGGAATGTATATTCATAAGCAACCTCAGAGGAGGACAAGAATGGGCACATGCCCCCCCTTACATGTGACCCCTTCCCTGGATAAACACAGGGGCTGAGTGGAATGTGAGCACATTATGGCTTTGCCCCACCACCACCACCACACCCCCAGGAAAAATTTCTGTGGACGCCCATGTCTATATTAGTGCATTGGCTTACTCCAGAAGAGAGTTCCCCTTTAAACTTAACCCTTTGAGTGCCAGAGGTGTACGCAACGCATTGCAAAGCAATGTGTTGCGTACCACTCTGGCATTCAAAGGGTTATGGGGTTAAGGGGAAAAAACAATCTCCAGTAAAGTGCCACTTACATGAATGTTCCAAGCCAATAAATTAAAAAAAAAAAAAAAAAAAAAAAAAAAAATGCTATATTGACAAAGCTATCCATTTCTTAATGTAAACGCGCAAAACCCATTTATGATGGGATGTGGGACAACATTGTACCGCAGCCTGTCATTCTTAGCCTCTTTCCCCCTCTGCAGGTACTCCCGGTTACACTCTCCTCAGATGACTGAGGATTCCAGCTTGTGAGCTGGAGCACTCTTGCCAACGAGACCACTCCACCTCACATGCCGGAATCCTCTGTCATTGAAGGAGGTTGTAATGGGGAGTACCTGCAGAGGGGGAAAGAGGTTATGCATGACAGGCTGCGGTACAATGTTGTCCTGCAGCCCGTCATAAATGGACTTTACGCACTTACATTAAAGGGATAGTAATACTTCATTTTAACTTTATTTTATTTTGTAGGCATTAAAAAAACATGAAGAATGATATAAGTCTTATCTCTGAAACCTTTATGGTTTAAGAGATATTCACAAACAAAGTATCCCCCCCCTGTTCAGCCAGATAAGAAGGGAGATGCCCAGATAGACTGCAGAGAGGGACAATCTTCAATTAAGATAATGGAAAAAGCTGAAAAACTTGTCAAGGGGGGAAGGGCTTTCATTGTTTTCATACAAAGAAAATTGTCCCCTTCTGTTATCTGTACTGTCATACAACCAGACTCACATCTGAGAAGAGATGGCTTACACTAGGTAAAAGGGGCGGGGAGGGGAACTTTGCTTGTGAATATCTCATAAACCATAAAGGTTTGAGAGATAAGACTTATATCATTCTTCATGTTTTTTTAATGACTACAAAATAAAATAAAGTTAAAACGAAGTGTTACTATCCCTTTAAGAAAGGGATAGCTTTGTCAACATAGCATTTTTTTTTTTTTTTTTTATTGGCTTGGAACATTCCTATAAGAAGCACTTTACTTAATGGGTTAAGAAGAAAAACCAGCCCCTGTGTTTATTCAGGGAAGGGGCCATGTGTGTGTGTGTGGGGGGGGGGGGCTTGTGCCCACTCTTTCCCTCCTCTGAGGTTGCTTATGAATATACATTCCTAAATTCCTATTGATTTTAATGAGGCTTTTAAACCCTTGAATGTCAGACAACTCTCTAATATAGCAGTGTTGTCAATACAGCATTTGTTTCAAAAAAAGAGAAACAGATTTAAAGTGTATCGGCATGTAATATTCATATAAGAATGATTTTACTGGAGGTGAGAGTTCCCCTTTAAGTGCAAGCTACGTGTGGTATAGATTACATGATTTTACATCTGTCTAGAACTCTGATCTTTAGAAATTTGAAGTTGAGATCTCAGTGTACTATGATCCAGCCCTATGCATATCATTTCATATCTGTGAAGACTGGATGTTTACCAAGTTAATTCCCCACCACCACCACCACAACGTGTACTCATAATTTGCTCCAAATGTAGGTCATACCCTGTAAATATAAATATGCGATATTCCAGCTTTGTTAACCCATGCCTGAAGAGACATTAGTGTCCTGAAAGCTTGTACTATATTCCTCAGTTAGCCATTAACTCCTCAACAACCATGGTGCAGGGGAGTGAATTCCCCTCAAGGACCACTTTGATCTCATTCGGCAAGGCAGCACATGTGACTGATTACATGTGCAGGTTCACTGAACGAGGGTCTGACAGTGACAGCTCTGGTCTTGGAGACCCCCGGTACTACTCACATAGCTCCCACAGGAGTGCTGTAAGCAAAAACTGTGTGACATGCTATGAGCGTCAGTCCTTCAGTGAAGTTTACAGATGACGGTCCAAGCATGTCACCAGTCACTAAGGGTTTAAAACAGTGGTTCTCCACCAGAGTACCATGGCACTTTAGTGTGCAAACACCAGCTTAGGGTGCTCTTCCTTTTCTATTTACATATACATTGGGGGAGATTAACTAAGGCATGATAAAGCAAAGATGACTTCTCCACGGATATCACGTCTCCAAATCCTACTTTATTCTATGAAGCCTATGCACTAAGATTTCTCCAACTTCAGAGATCTTCGTGCATAGGCTCTATAGAAGAACACAGAAACTGAAGAAGTCATCTCCACGTTATAACCTCTTTATCATGTCTTAGTGAATAACCCCCACGTGCTTTATGCTTTTAATTTATTGAAATGGTTTTCAATTTCAATGTATATTTACAGAGTATGACATACATTTGGAACAAATTATGAGTACACAGGGTGGTGGTGGTGGGGGGGGGACAATTAACTTGGTAAACATCCAGTCTGCAAAGATATGAAATGATATGAATAGGGTTAGATCAAATTACACAGATCTCAACCTCAAATTTCTAATGGTGAGACTTCTAGACAGATGTAAAATCATGGAATCTATACCACACGTAGCTGTTCCTTTTTGTGCTATGCACAAGTGATTTACCCAAGTTCACCACTGCGGTCCTCTCTCTACCAAGAGAAACTTTAACCTTTTTCCTTAAATGTATGTGTGCAACACTTTTCTCATGTCTCTGGTACTCAATGGGTTAAACATTTAGTAACTGACCCAGAGAAAGAGAGAATCCCCAAAGCCTACTCTCCCTACATCAACATGTGGCTCTACTGGTGATCTCTTGAGCAGAAGGGTCCCTCTAGCCTCCTCTCCTGAACAGCTCAAGAGACAGAGAATCTGAAGATAGAAAATGTTCTTATGGGGGGGGGGGGGGGGGAGAAAAAAAAACAACCTTAAAACAATTTATGAAAAGCAAAATGCTTATCTATAATGTATTATATGATCCTGCCATTTAGAATTATAATACAGCAACACAGTTGAGGTGGCCGACAAAAGAAATGTGTCTAAATTCAGCCCACGCCATATCAGTCTTGTTAATCCAGAGGAAGGCAAAAAGCAACCTTACTGAATCTACTTCCAGTTAAGCATCAACTGGGTAAATACATAAATTCCGTTCTGATTTCAAAAGGCATTTGGATATTTCCCTGGATCAACATGCTATCTGCTTTGAAACAAACTCATAATTCTGAATAATTGTTCTGAGCTAGAAAGGGTATCCATTACTTTTTTTTAAACAATTACAGCATCTGCCAACACAACATCCTAAGACAAAGAATTCCACAACTTTACTGTCCTTACTGTAAAAAAATAAATAAAACAATTTATTTTAAGTCTAAACATTTTATTTTAATCTTAACTGACGGCCTCTTGTTTTCTGTTCAGCTGAGTAAACGGTTCTTGGAGAGTTCTTTGTACTGACCTCAAATGTATTTGTAAATGGTAATCATATCGCCCCATAGATATCTCTTGCCTAATGTAAACAAACCCAGTTTGGCTAGTCTCTCTTTATAACTCAGATTCTCCAATCCCTTTTTTCAGTTTTGTTGCACGTCTCTGTACTTTTTCCAGTTCAATAATGTGTGTGTATTATATATAATTTTTTTTTTTTTTTTTTTTAAGAACCGGTGCACAAAACCATACTTCGTATTCTAAATGAGGCCTAATGAATGATTTATATAGAGGTAGAATTATTTTCTTATCCTGTGCATCTATACCTGTTTTTATGAAGGCTAGTACCCTATTTGCTCTTGCAGCAGCTGAGTGACACTGCACAGTGTTGTGTAGTTTATGGTCTGCCAGTACTAAATCTTTCTTAAAACGGAACTACCACCTCAAAAAAAAACCCAAAAACTTGAGCTCCATTATCCATTGTTCCTGGGCTGACAGGCAGGATGGAGCGCAGACATCTTTCCATAGAATGGATAATTTTATTTAACCCCTTAAGGACCAGCGCTATCCCTTGCGTCTGGCACTTGCGGACCACGGGGCATTTTCTTTTTTTTTTTTTAATAGTGCTTCCGGTTCAGGGCTTCCGGAGAGGCGTGCAGCCGCAACGGGAGCCCTGAACTCCATGCTGTGCCAGGACCGTCATTGGTCCTTAAGTGCCGGACCGCCGTGACAATCCTGGCACGGCAATGGTCCTTAAGGGGTTAACAAGGTAATTCTGGCGACTAGCGCTACTGAGCAGCTAGTCACCAGATGGGGAATTATTGGAGCTCAGATTTTTTAGTGGTGGTAATACGGCTTTAACTAGGATTTTCCCAAGTAGTTTCCCATTTAATATGTATGTAGCATGTTTGTTTCTGCAGCCCAAATACACAACCTTACATTTATCTACAGTAAAGCTCATCTGCCACTTCCTCTTCACTCAGATTATCTACATCTTTCTTCAGATAAATAACATCCAGCTCTGTATGTATTTCCTTACACAGCTTAGTGTCATCAACAAATTCTGAGACACTACTTTCGATTCAAACTTCTAGATCATTAATAATGAAACTAAAAAACATTGGGCAGAGGACTGAACCCTGTGGCACCCCATTTATAACTTTAGATCAACTTGAAAAGCTTCCATTTACAACAACTATCTGCTGTCTATCACTTAAAGGGATAGTAATACTTCGTTTTATCTTTATTTTATTTTGTAGGCATTAAAAAAACATGAACGATATAAGTCTTATCTTTCAAACCTTTATGGTTTGAGATATTCACAAGCAAAGTTTCCCCTCCCGCCCCTTTTACCTAGTGTAAGCAATCTCTTCGCAGATGTGGAATCTGGTTGTAAGACCAGACAGATAACAGCAGGGGACAATCTTCTTTTGTGAAAACAATGGAATCCCTGTCCCCCTTGACAAGTTTTTCAGGTTTTTCCCTTATCTTAATTGAAGATTGTCCCTCTCTGCAGTCTACCTGGGCACCTCCCTTCTGATCTGGCTGAACAGTGTTACATAAGTAAAAGGGGCTGGAGGGGGATACTTTGTCATTGAATTGCTCTTGAACTACAACTCTGACAGAACTGAAATAACACTCTCCAAAGTCCAAATATTATGATTATTAATTAGAGCTGCTTTTATTATGAATCATTACTATCCCTTTAACCAGGTTTCTACCCATGCACATATATCACCTCCCAAACAGAAGCCTTTTAATTTATGCAGTAATCTGTTGTGAGGCACAGTAATCAGATGTTTTTGCATAATCTAAATCTACTACATCAACAGCAATTCCCTTGTCCAAATTACTACTTACCCTTTTCCACAATGCAGTTAAGTTAGTTTAACATAGTGTATTCTTCATAAAACCAAGATAACTACCTCTAAATGTAGCCGGAAGTCAAAAAGCCCTGAATACTATCAGTTCATAACCTTTTTATATTGATAAGACATTAGAAGTCAAGGCCGCAGGTCTAGCTTCAACCCCGTTCTGGGGTGAGAACGTCTAAAGTGAACTGCTGATGAATCATAGGAGACAGAAGTCAGTGCAATCATGGATTTAATCCAGAAACATGCTACAACAGCCATTTGCAGTAAAAACATTTCATTATGGGAGTAGTGAAATGGATAATAAAAGAAAGGGTGGTGTGTGTGTGTGTGTGCGGGGTGGGGGAATATATAAAAATGTTATATACAGGATTTTGGTGGTACGATCATGTGTGTCCCATTTAGGTCTTAGAATTGTAAGTTAGATACATCAAAGCTCAAATTCTTTGAGTTGCACATGTGTGCAAACCCCTCTGTAACTAAAAGTATTTGAATCAAATGCATGTTTAACCATTAGAGTATCAGTTGTGTGCATAGAAAGTTAAAGGGATAGTAATGTTTAAATTAAGTTTATGCAATATTGTACAACATACAAAATGTGAGAGGCTTCTGAGAACAGACAAACATCACAATGGCCTGTCCTACAGCTAGTCAGTTCCTGACGAGGCCCAACAAGGCCGAAACGTATGTCGGGGGTTAGCTGGTTTTCCCGTGTGGGGGAGATTTGCCTGTCATTTTGGAACTGAACTGCCCTTTTGGGTGGGATTAGTCTAATATGTATGTGGAAATTTCTCCTCTGCAATGGCACTAGAGAGCTAAAACGTGATGCTTCTGAGTAGTGACTAGCCGTAGGACAGGCTATTGTGCTGTCCTCAGAAGCCTCTCACATTTTGTATGTTGTATCTGAATACTCTTAGGGGGTCTCCCTAAGAGTGAAGGGTAATCCAGACGTGGACCCCTTGCTCTCAGTGCCTAGGGAATCCAGCTGCACCCTCCTGACGAGGCCCAACAAGTCCGAAACGTACGTCGGGGGTTAGCTGGTGTTCCCGAGTGGGGGAGATTTGCCTGTCATTTGGAACTGGACTGCCCTTTTGGGGGGGATTAGTCTAATATGTACATGGAAATTTCTCCTCTGCAATGGCACTAGAGAGCTAAAACGTGATGCTTCTGAGCAATGACTAGCCGTAGGACAGACCATTGTGCTGTTTGTTCATTCTCAGAAGCCCCTCACATTTTATATGCAATATTGTAGACATTAAAAAAATAAGTACAACAATCTAAGTCTTATCTCTCAAACCTTTATGGTTTGAGGGATATAACTGTCTAAAGTTCCACCCCACCCCACCCCCCCTTAGGCTGTTTAAAACAAGTCTGCCATCTAGTGGACAGCAGGAGATTCCACTCCCGGGACCAGCAGGCATCTATTCAGCAGAGCCAAATTAGCACTATTTAGAAATAAATACTTAATTGGAACAGTCTACAAAGTGCTTGCAAACCAGGCACACTTTGTAGACCGTTCCATCAAAGTATTTATTTCTAAATACCGTGATTTTGGCTCTGCTGAAGAGCCGCCGCCCCATAGAGAGCTGACAGCCTGGAGGGTGGAACTTTAGCCAGTTTTATTCCTCAAACCATAAAGGTTTGAGAGATAAGACTTACATCCTTGTACTTATTTCTTTAATGCCTACAATATAAAATAAACTTAAATTTAAACATTACTATCCCTTTAATCCTTTGAGTGCCAAAGGGGTACAAAACAAATTGAGTTGCAATGTGTTGCATACCGCTCTGGCACTCAAAGGGTTACATACCTCTCTGGAAATAAGGGTGTTAACTACACCAGTGTTGTCTGCAGACACACAGAGGTTATTCGGTAAATGGTGTGAAAGTGGTCATAAAGAGGTGATAAACTGGAGAAGTCATCTCCAGTTTATCACTTCTCCAATTCCTATATTATTCTATGGAGCCTATGCACTAGGATTTCTTCAGCTTTGGAGATCTTAGTGAATAGGCTCCTTAGAATAACATAGGAACTGGAAAAGTGATATCACTGGTGACGTCATCGCCACTTTATCACTGCTTAGTGAATCTCCCCCAGGGTCTCTCTCCAACAGTGAGGGAAGGTATCTCCTATGTTAAACAGCACTATGGCCGCTTCATTGCTCACATATAAACTGGTCTTTTTTATTTTAAAGGGATAGTAATACTTCGTTTTAACTTTATTTTATTTTGTAGGCATTAAAAATACATGAAGAATGATATAAGTCTTATCTCTCAAACCTTTGTGGTTTATGAGATTTTCACAAGCAAAGTTTCCCCCTCCCTCCCTTTTACCTAGTGTAAGCCATCTCTTCTTATATGTGGAATCCAGTCCATAGACCAGACAGATAACAGAAGGGGACAATCTTCTTCCTATGAGAACAATGAAGGCATTTCCCCCCTTGACATGTTTTTCAGCTTTTTCCTTATCTTAATTGAAGATTGTCCCTCTCTGCAGTCTACCTGGGCACCTCCCTTCTGTGGCTGAGCAGTGTTACATCAGTAAAAGGGGAGGGAGGGGGACACTTTGTCACTGAATTACAACTCTGACAGAATTGAAATAACACTCTCCAAAGTCCAAATACTATGATGATTAATTAGAGCTGTTTTTATTATGAAACATTACTATCCCTTTAAACTTGTAAGTTTTAATGGGGTATAGTAAGATTTTTTCCGTTTGCAAGATGTTTTAAAATTGCCCAAGTTGTTTTGAGGTGACTGGATTTTCTCACCCCTGATACAGGTGTTAAAACCTCTCAGTGCCTGGGTAGACTAAAGTTGTCTTCATTACTTGTTGGCACATACCATAAGAACGGGAAGAGCTGATGCAATCAATGACCTTTGTAAGAAGATACTATGGCAGGCAACCTTGGCTAAACTAAGTGCTTCAGAAGAACTTCTCAACTTTCATGAGCAAAGGAGCCCACTTGCAAGGCAAATATTAAGTTTCTTTAAGAAAACAATAATTAAACCACACCTGATGATTTATACTCCTAATGGCGCAAGAAGGGAGTTTGGCTTCACAAAACACCTGCATTCTCAAATACTGGGTATTCTAAGAAAGTCAGACAACTCCCATTATAAATTAGATTCTTAGCCCATAGCTCAAAACAGCAGAATGACAGATGGATCAATGTGCAGACATGTCTTTTTTTCCCTGTTTATGAGCCCGAGCTCCTGGGATTTTTCCAGCACTGGTATTTGGCTTTTGGGAAAGTTTTGGACACCCCTTGGTTATAGTTATTACTATGTGAAAGCATGGAAACACGCAAAACTACACTGATAAATGGAACAGTTTTAAAAATCTGATAATATACCTCTGGCACTCAAAGGGTTAAAACGCTGCCTTGCTAAATACTGGACAATATTCTGGATCAATCACTGCTCAAAGACCAGGGCCCCACAAATTAAAGGAGGAGAATTAACACCATCTAACTAATTAACACCCAGTTAACTTGCTATGGGAAGAAAAAACTAATGGCCCCTATGAATTTTGCTCTTGTGCCTTGGCCAATGAGAAATCTCCAGTCCTAGATGTCATGTCCGTGCACTGGACATTGTACTCTTAAAGGGATAGTAATACTTGAAAATAATTGTATTTTATATTGTAGTCCTTAAAGTCTTAAGTTTGGGAGATAGTCACAAGTAAAATAAAGTTCCCTTTTCCTGGCTGTTTAAGCCAAGTATGCCATCTAGTGGACAGATTTGGAATCCGGTCCACAGATCAACCGGCAGCTCTTTAGCAGTGCCGAGTTCATGATCTTTAAAAAGAACTACTTAACTGGAACTGTGTACAAAGTGTGCCTGGCTTGCAAGCACACTTTGTAGACCATTGCAATGAAGAAATTCTTTTTAAAGATTGTGATCACGGCACTTCTGGAAAGCCACGGCCGGTCAAGGGACCGGATTCCAAATCTGAAGGCTTGAGCAGTGACGTCACTACAGGGGAAACTTTACTTGTGAATATCTCCCAAACCATAAAGGTTTGGGAGATAAAAAAAACATTAAAAATGATATAAATCTTAAGGGCTACAATATAAAATATAAAATAAAATTATTTTCAAGTATTACTATCCCTTTAACCATTGAAGGACCAGAGGGGTGCTCAAGAGTTAGACCAGGCTCATGCACCCTGCCTGTGTTAGTTTGAAAAATCTACTATCAGTACAGATTGAAGAGGTCATTAGGAGATTCAGGTGGTGTTAGTTCTCCTCTAATAAGTGGGCAGATCTCATATTTTCTGTACTATGTTGGCTGAAGCGGAAGTGTGCACCAAGTTAAGTTCAGCTGCAAGTATCGCTGGTAATATAAGGTATGTTGGTGGAGGATACAGAGGGAATTTTTGCAAAGGGGAGGCTTGATAATTGAGTTGTGACCATCTGTACTGCATGTATTTGTAACGGGTTTCCAAAATTGTCATGTGTCTCTTAACCCCTTAAGGACCATTGACGTGCCAGGACCATAAAGGCGGTCCGGCACTTAAGGACCAGTGACAGTCCTGGCACGGCATGGAGTTCAGGGCTCCCGGTGCAGCTACATGCTGCTCCGGAAGCCCTGAACTGGAACTTTAAAAAAGCCCTGTGGTCCCAAGTGCTGGCCGCACATGTGCCGGTCCTTGAGGGGTTAAACGTTTAGGAGATTGTATGTATAGATCAGGTTTAAAGGGACAGTAATGTGCCATAAAAAAAATGTTGAGAGTTTTGTAGATATTAAAAAAATAAGCTAAATGCCACAAATCATCTCTCTCAAACTGTTATGGTTTGAGAGATATCCTCCGCTAAAGTTCCTCTTTTTCTGATGTCAGCTGTAAAGCAGACACAAGGAGGCTCTTCAGCAGAGCTGCAATAGAGCAATTTAAAAAGAATTACTTCTTTGTAATGGTCTAAAAAGTATGCTTGCAAACCAGGCACACTTCGTAGACCGTTCCAAAGAAGTATTTCTTTTTAAATCACGCTATTGTTCTGCTGAAGAGCCGCTTGTCTGTCCCCAGACCAGGAACTCCTGCTGTCAGCTTAAAGCCGACGTCAAGAGAAGAGGATTGAGAGGGGAACTTTAACGGAGGATCTCTCAAACCATAGTGGTTAGATAGATAGTATTTTTGGCATTTACTTTAATCTCTACAAAATTCTAAACATTTTATGTGGCATTACTGTCCCTTTAAGTATGTTATTATGCTCCCCCCCCCATTCTTTGTCAGTCCAAAGAGCTAGCACAGATACACCAGAAGTACAATCCTGCTGATTTATTTATTTATTTTTTTTTTTAAAGAGGAAAAGGTGCTGAACCATGTATAGTTTGTGCCAAAAGGGCTTAATATAGAAAGTAAAAGATGAGCAATTCTGGAGGATACCAAGTGCACCATAGGGGGATAAATACCCCACCCCACCAGATTCACTTAACCCTTTCAGTACCAAAGGGGAACTCAACACATTGCTCTGCAATGAGTTGCATACCCCTCTGGCACTGAAAGGGTTAAAGGGACAGTAATGTCCCATAAAAATATTTAGACTGAAAAAAAAACTAATTACCACAAACCCTCTCTCTCAAATCACTACGGTTTGAGAGATATAGGGATTCAAAGTCCCCCCCTCCCTCCCCTTCTCTACAGCTGACAGCAGGATATTCGAGTCATACGACTCGAGGGGGCTCTGCAGCAGAGCTGAAATCACGGTACTTAAAAAGAATTAATTCATTTGAACGGTCTACAAAGTGTGTCTGGTTTGCAAGCACACAGTGTAGACCTTTCCAATTAATGAATTATTTTTAAGTACCGCGATTTCGGCTCTGCTGCAGAGCCTCCTGCTGGCCCCCGGACCGGGACCTCCTACTATCAGCTAGATGCTGACATCAGGAGAATGTGTGTGTGTGTGGGGGGGGGGGGGGGGGGGAGTACTTTGAACACATATCTCTCAAACCATAGCCGTTTTAGAGATAGGGTTTGTGGCAATTAGTTTATTTTTTCAACCTCTTCCTAAATCTAAATAATTTTTAGGGGACGTTACTGACCCTTTAAATTGGGCTTTTAACTACTTGAAAAACTACAAGGCAATGCACTGGAGATTCCTCTAGCATTAAAAAGGGCTTAAAAACCCCATGCAAATCAAGGGTAATTTTATATCAGAAACTCTCAATGTGTTACTGCTGCACACACTGTCCATTAATTCGGAGGTACCTCCAACCATAAGTATACTTCACTTGCTAGCAGATGCACATCGCGACTCATCAGGGACAACAGAACTCCCGCTACAGCGCATTTGGTATACTCCAGAATTGCCTGGCAATTATGGTTGTGTCTTGCGGTGGCAGATATTCCAAGTGATTGACCTTGTTTGAATATTCGATTAACCCCTTAGGGACTAGGGCTTTTTGACTCTAGAGGACAAGAGCAATTTGGGGCTTTTTAGTATGCCTTTCTTTAACCATATTTCCTCTAATTCGTTTAGTCCACCCACGCAAATGATATACCATTTAAGCATATGTGGAGATTTCTTTTGATTCAAATATTATATGGATAACCCACCATTTGATAATAATTAAAGGGATAGTAAACTCGAAAAAAAAAAAAAAGTACAGGCAAATTTATAGGTACAATTAAAACACTTGCTGCCCTCATTCCCAACTCTCAAACTATGGTTTGAGAGATGTAAGAAAATAAAGGTCTCTGTAAAGCTGTCAGAGGCAGAATCCGGTCACCCGACTTTAGGCAGCTCTTCAGGAGTGCTGACATCGGGATATCCAACTATAATTAGTTCATTGGAATGGTCTACAACATGTGCTTGCAAGTCAGGCACACGTTGTAGACCATACCGATGAAATAATTATAGTTATATATCCCGATGACAGCGCTCCCGAAGAGCCACCTTCTGGTCCCGGGAAGCAGCAACTCATGACGTCGGCTATACAGCGGACACATGAGAAGTGGGAGGGAATGAAAAATAGGATTTTAGTCTTACCTGTTAAATCCTTTTCACTTAGTCCATACAGGTCACTGGTACAATGAGAGGCGATCCGCCCCTTTAAGTAGGCAGGAACATTCATTCAAATGTATGTAGGGGGTGGAGCTTCCCCTCCCTCTTAAGCTGCCTTCAGGCCAGAGCCAAGCTAGATTGATTTGAGACACTAAACTGACCAGAGGTAAGAAGGAAAAGGAAGACTCCTGTGAGCATGCCCCGAAGGTCTCCCACTGAGTGCCACAGGAGAGCTAAGCATGGTCCTTTGACAGGGTGAGAGACCAGTGACCTGTATGGACTAAGTGAAAAGGATTTAACAGGTAAGACTAAAATCCTATTTTCATTGTCGTCCAATACAGGTCACTGGTACAATGGGATGTACAAACATTGAGCTTTCCCTGAGGCGGGAAGTAAGGCAAGGACCAGGCGCAAGGCCCAAAGTCACCAGAACTGCTATGAACCAATTAATCATAGAGCCCAATAACAGAAGTGTCAACGGACACCAACCAGGGGGAAAAACAAACCCCCGAACGAACACAGCACACTGAACTAGAGCCAACAGGGCTCGACAGCAAAGAAGCACTAAGAACCACAGAGTAGAAGGTCCTAAACAGGTAAGACTGCCTCCAGGACCTTCCTCCCAAAGCTGGCATCAGCCGAGGCCAGTACATCAACCCGACAGTGCTTCGAGAATGTGTGCACAGAGGACCAAGTGGCCGCTCTGCACAGTTGATCAGCAGACGCCTGATTCTTGTAGGCCCAAGAGGCCCCAATTGACCTGGTGGAATGAGCAGTAACCCTGAAGGGAACGTGCTTATTCCGCAGTTTGTAGGCTTCACGTATGGTAGATTTTATCCAAGAGGCAATAGTTACCTTGGATGCCGGTCTCCCTGCCCTAGGCCACTCAGGAATGACGAACAAGGCGTCAGACTTCCTGATAGACTCAGTGCGATGAACATAAAATTTAAGACAAAGCACAAAATCCAACAAATGGAGATCTCTTTCCTTGTCAGAGGAAGGGTTAGGGCAGAACGAGGGAACCACAATCTCCTGATTGATGTGAAATTCGGAAACAACCTTGGGTAAAAACTCCTTGGAAGTGCGAAGCACTGCCTTATCTTTGTGAAACACCAAGAAAGGAGGTTTACAAGACAGAGCTTGCAACTCTGCTACCCGGCGAACTGAGACAATAGCCAAAAGAAAAGCCAATTTCCAGGTCAAGATACGCAAAGGAATAGAAGCCAAGGATTCAAACGGGGGTCTCTGGAGAACCCCCAGCACCAAATTGAGGTCCTACTGGGGAGTAGGACTCTTGAAGGCAGGCCGAACATGAGCCACACCTTGGAAGAAAACCTTAACATCAGGAAGAATAGCAATCCGTTCCTGGAAAAACACAGACAAAGCTGAAGTCTGAACCTTGAGAGAACTCAGGCTGAGTCCCTTCTCAACCCCATCCTGCAAAAAAGCCAGGACCGTGGGAAGATGGAAATCAAGAGATAGATCCTTATCAGTACACCATGCCACAAAGGTGGACCATATGCAATGATAGATCTTGGAAGACACAGGCTTGCGAGCTCTAAGCATCGTGGACACCACTGAAGAGGAAAACCCTTTCTTCTTTAAAATTGAGGATTCAACCTCCAAGCCATCAAATGGAGATGCTGAACATCCTCCTTCCACAGATATCCCTGAAGAAGTAGATCTGGACGGGCAGGAAGCGGAAAGGGATCCGCCACAGACATGGCTAGCAGTTCCGGATACCAGGAATGACAAGGCCAATTTGGAGAGATTAGGATGACAGGACAACGCTCCATCTTAAGCTTCTGGATAACTCTGATCAACAGAGGGAGAGGAGGGAAGATGTATGCCAGAGGGAACTCCCAAGGGATTGACAAAGCATCCACTGCTAGAGCAAGGAGGGTCCCTCCACCGAGAGCAAAACACTGGCACCTTCCTGTTGTGCCTGGTAGCCATCAGATCCACTACAGGTACCCCCCACATCTGGGTTAGGAGATGAAACATCTCTGGATGAAGAGCCCACTCTCCGCTGTCGACTGTGTGACGACTGAGAAAGTCTGCCATGACGTTGTCTACGCCTGGAATGTGTACTGCTGAGATGACGGGCACATGAGCTTCTGCCCAAGATAAGATGGCCTTGACCTCTAACCAAGCGGTGAGACTTTTTGTGCCACCTTGTCTGTTGATGTAGGCCACTGCGGTGGCGTTGTCGGACTGCACTCTGGACAACCTTCCAGCTGAGATTCCCAGTGCCTCAGGGCAAGAAAGATGTCACGAAGTTCCAGAACATTGATGGAGAGAAGAGATTCCTCCAGTCCTCATTTCCCCTGAGCACTGAAACGACCCAACACAGCCCCCCATCCACGGAGGCTGGCGTCCATCGTGACTGTGGTCCAACAGGGAACCCGAAAGGATCTCCCTTTCAGGAGATGAGACAGGTCTAACCACCATTCCAGGCTCAACTCGACATGAGGAGGCAGAGATACTGACAGATGCTGATGATCTGGATGATTCTTGCACGTCTGGATCACAAACCTCTGAAGTTCCCTGGTGTGTGCCATGGCAAATGGCACTGCCTCTATCGTGGAAATAAACTTCCCCACCAGAGAGGTCAACTTCGGTACTGGAACCCTGTCTAGCTCTAAGATCTTGGACACCCAGATAGCAATCTGATGAGCTACTTCCTCCGGCAAAAACAGCATGCTCTGCTGAGTGTCGAACAGGAGACCCAAGAAAATGAGCTGTTGAGATGGGACCAAGTCTGACTTGTCCAGATTCACAATCCAGCCGTGGCGATTGAGTGTCTGTACACACAACTGCAGCTGCTGGTGGAGGATCTCCGCAGATGAGGCTTTCAGGAGCAGATCGTCCATGTAGGGAGTCACCCTGACTCCATCTCGATGAAGCACAGCTATCAAAGCTCCCAATACCCTCTGAAAGACCTGAGGAGCTGAAGTCAGACCAAAGGGAAGAGCTGAAAACTGAAAGTGGCCTTTGTGACAGGCAAATCTGAGATACCGTCTGCTCTCTGGATGAATAGGGATGTGAAGGTATGCATCCTGAAGGTCCAGGGAGGCAAGGAACTCCCCTGGAGACATTGCTGCTATCACAGAACGCAGAGAAAGTGGGAACTCACAACAAAGGAATTGAGATCCTTGAGATCCAAAATAGGACGAGCCCTTCCGTCCTTTTTGGCCACAACGAACAGGTTGGAATAGAATCCTGAACCTGTGTCCTCTGGTGGAACCAGTTCCAGGACCTCTTTGTCCAAAAGATCCTGAATAGCGCTGAACAGACGTCTTTTTGTAGGCTCCTGAGGACGAGTAAAATGGAACCGAAAAGGAGGAAGGGAAGAGAAAGGGATCCTGTATCCCTCTGATACCACCTGAACAACCCAAGGGTCCGCCACTGACTCCTCCCAAACCCGGCGAAAGATGTGGAGACGTCCACCTACAGCCGGATGCGGACCCGGGTTCGGCGAGTCATGAGTCTTGGAGGTCTTGGCCTTGGGGGCAACTTTGGGCTTCCAGGACTGTTTGGGCTTGGAGGAGGAGCGCGTGGAGGATGGACCTGCCTGGGATGTGGAGCGTGTCTCAGTTTGGAAGGAACGAAAGGACCGATTGCGTTTGGCTGGAAATTTCTTCTTGAAGACTGATGGAACAAGAGTACTTTTGCCACCAGTAGCCTCACTAATCATCTCCTTAAGTTCAGATCCAAACAGGATGGTCCCCTGAAAGGGTAAAGAAAGCAAAGCTTTCTTAGAAGCAGTGTCAGCAGACCAAATTTTCAGCCGAAGAGCACGTCTAGCCACAACAGAGGAAGTAGAGGCCCTTGCCATCATGCGCACAGCATCAAAAGCAGCGTCAGAAACATAATTTTGAGCTTCTGATATATTAGCAAGAAGCTGTAACTGCTCAGACACTGGTGCATCCTGGCAAACCGCCTCAGTCAGTTGTTCAGTCCAGGCCGCAATAGCCCTATTAACCCACGCCACTGCAAAGGTTGGACGCATGGCAGTGCCAATAGAGGCAAAAATGGATTTAAGACATATCTCTAACTTTTTGTCCGTCCAATCCTGCAGGGCAGAGGCATCTGATACAGCTAAGGCAGTAGATTTGGATAACCTAGAAATAGGAGCATCCACTTTGGGAGGATGAACCCATTTTGCCAGTTCAGCCTCAGGAAAAGGGTAAAGTTTAGCAAACTTTTTTGACACAGAAGAGGATTTTTCAGGATGCCTCCACGCATCAGAGACTAAACGAGCAAGAGTAGGATTATTAGGAAAACAAACCACAGCCTTAGACGGTTTTTGGAAAACGTCAGTTGGATCATGAGTAGATTCCTGAGTCAGAGGAAGGTTGAGCGTAGTTAGCACAGCTCTGATCAAACCCTCAGCAGAAACTTCAGGGTCACATTCATAAGGGTCACCAATGGACCTATTAGATTCTATAACAGTGCCTTCCTCAGCATCAGAATCCTGCAACAGTTCTTCCTCAGATGAATCAGACATATCAGGAGCCCCCTGTGGCTTAGGCAGGGAGGTCCTGATTGTGGAGGGGGTCTGCCAGACTTGCAGAGCACCCTGAACCTGAGAGGGAAAGACTTGGAGAGTGGATCTGAGATCCCTAGTGGCAGCTTTAAACTCTTTTACCCAAGTTGGCTCAATAGCGTGGATGGAAAGCCCAGGGTTGTTGTCATGACTTTCTGCACATTTTGGGCATAAATGACCTGAAAATTCTCTAGGCAGCCCAGAGTGACAAGAGGAGCAAAACGCAATGGGGGAAATTGACACCCCAGCCTCCTTAGTCTTGGGTCTAGCCCCTGACTCCAGTGGAGTAGACATGCTCACAGCGTCAGATATACTCCACTAAGAAAAATCACCCAGTAGAAGCGTGAAAGATTAAAGTTTCACCCCAGAAATGTCAAAAATCGAACTTATCTGGCCAGCGAAGGGTTAATCTGCTGAGAGGAGAGAAGGCTCGGTCCCTGCGTAGTATACTCGCTGAGAATACCACAAAATGGCTGCCGCGATGGTAGCCAATCAGAAAACGAGCGCGAAACGGGAGCTCATGGGAAACGTAGTCTTTCTCAGAAGTACCCCAAAACAGTGCCCGAAGCCCCCCCCCCAGACTCCCAACACACCGAATCTAGCTACCGGATGATAGAGTAGGGGAAGACCAACAAAATGAGCCCTCTCTGAAGTTGCTGTGACAAGCGGTTCCAGAGATACGTCCCACACTGTGTAAACCCATAGAGAGTAAAGGAGCAATGGCGTCTATGCGGGTAAAAGCACGCTTAAAGGCGCGGAACATTAAATATTAATAAATTATTCCTGAGAGAAAAAGTTTACCAAACATACCCCAAACACATGTAAAACATGAGAAAACAATAACGCAAAGCTCCAAAACCCCAGGGAATACCACAGACATTGCATAAATACAGGCAATATGAAGAAAAACACCCAATGAGTGCTGGAGTGCATAATGAGAACTCCCACATACAAGCCCAATGAAGGGACACTGTGGGACACGTGGACCTTCAGCACTCAAAGGGTGGCTCACCTTTCTGCAGGACTTCTGTCTTCAGGTAACCATGTTAAAAGGGAATTAACCAGAGGAAAATTCCCCAGCAGGGAAGCTACTTGACTCAAGCTGTTCCCTCTTCAGGGCATAAGGTCCACCAGAAAATCCCTGGAAGCTGCACTAGCCACGTTGGAGAGGGCAATTCACAGCCATGGTCACCCGCCTAATTGTGGTATTCCATATTTGAATAAAAACAATAAAAAACTAAAGTTGAATGAGAGATGTTCTCCACCTGGTGTGCACAGCACACAGGAACAAATCAATCTAGCTTGGCTCTGGCCTGAAGGCAGCTTAAGAGGGAGGGGAGGCTCCACCCCCTGCATACATTTGAATGAATGTTCCTGCCTACTTAAAGGGGCGGATCGCCTCCCATTGTACCAGTGACCTGTATTGGACGACAGTGAAATTTATTTTATTACATCTCTCACATAATGGTTTGAGAGATGGGAATGAGGGTAGTAAGTATGTTTTAATTGTACCTATAAATTTGCCTGTACTTTTTTTTTTTCAAGTTTACTATCCCTTTAAAGAGATAAATAACAAAAAAGTTTTTCATTAATAGATTTTCCTATGATAATTTGTGCTCAATTAATTCGTTTTTAATAGTGACTGGATACATGGAATGCACATTTATTCATACCTCACAAATTTCTCCTTTTAGGGAGGTACTGTCCCTCTGAGGGGAAAGTTCCTATGTCCCTCTTTCCATCCCTGGTGTTCCTCCTCTTGGAGATCAGACTTTGTACTGTGTATATAAGCGTTTCACATTGCTCCACAGTAATAACTCATTAATTCTTGTATAAACTTAAAGGGATAGTAATAGTTCATTTTTACTATCCCCCATGTTGTAGCCCTTAAAAATCGGAATTGAACAAGACCAGCAGCATCTCTCGAACCTTTATGGTTTGAGAGATATCCACATTCAGAGCTCCCTCTCCTTCTCTCTCCTCTGACAGCGTTGTAGCTGACAGCAGTGGAATATCCGGTCCCGGGACCAGCGGCGGCTCTGCAGCAGTAGCAAGATTGAGTTATAGAAACAGAAATCCTTCACTGAAATGGTCTGTGTGTGCTTACAAACCAAGCACACGTAGAAGACCATTTCAGTGAAGGATTTCTGTTTCTACAACGCGATCTTAGCACCGCTGCAGAGCCGCCACTTGCTCATGGACCGGATATTTCCCTGCTGTAAGCTACAATGCTGAAATCAGGGGTGATAGAACTCTGAATACGGATATCTCTCAAACCATAAAGGTTTGAGAGATGCCGCTGGTCTTGTTTAATTCCTATTTTTAAGGGCTACAAGAGGGGGGACAGTAAAAATGAAGTATTACTATCCCTTTAATTATGTGTGTTTATAAATTAGTCTGTGTAAATAAAATCAATGGTCTTGCTCTAGATCATTTATTCAGTAACACAAAAAAGTGGCAGTAGGTCATCAAGTGACCAAACTTGCTCTACCTCTAGACCTGCCCTCAGAATCATCAATAAAAAAGTGCCCCCCCCCAGCAATTTTCCCTAGTTTGAGGTGTGTTCTCTGCTTCTCTACCTCACAATAACAGTGAGGAAGAGAGAGGCAGCAAAAATGGACATAGGAAGTGTTTACATGTCACGTTGCCTTTGTCTGGTGGTTCCACCTTCACACGTGATCACTTTAGCAGCGATCACATGTGCTGAGACACTTGGGAAAGGCAGAAACTGACTGCTCTGGTCCTGGAGCAGTCGGTTAAAGCCTCTCCTGTATGATCACGGTGCGTTGAGATCATATAATCTTGACGTGTCAGGACCATCATCCTTCCTTAAAGCAGGGCTCAAAATTTCCACTCACCACTAGCCAATGGCGAGTGAAACTTTAGCCCTGGCGAGTAGAAATTCAGCCCTAGTGGGTATGTTACAGCTTGCAGTGTCGAGTAACTTTTCAGGTCTGGCTAGTAGCAAAGGACTTCAAGTTTTAAGCCCTGCTTAAAGGATGGGTTTATGTGATGGTCTTATTAGATTGGCATCTTATTCTATCAAATATTTGTCACAGTTATTATGCACACTCACATAACTATGCCATGTGCATAAAATCATTGAGTTACGTGTGTGCATAGCCATGCATGCAAGTACTTTCAGATTCTCACTCAGCCATATTTTTTATTCTGTTTATTAAAACAAATAAATTAAAATATTATACAATAGCTGAATAAAGAAATATTCAAAACTAGCACCCTTAGGATGGTATTAACCTATTCCAGTCTTTAATAACAGAAGAGGCTATAAAACAGTAATGAAGTTCAGGCTCTTGTAGCACTTAAAGGGTTAATAATGCTTAATATGGAAAACACTTATTGCAGGGTGTATCCTACATCATTAAACATGAACACCCCCTCTGCTGATAGAAGTTTACTCAAAGTTTGTGTAGCCCATACTTGCATTTTTTTCTTAAGAGCAATACCTGCAGGTTCTTACATTTTTTAGTGGTGTTTCTACAGCAGTCTATAGACAGTTAAGGTCAGTTGATCATAAACATCCATGGCATGCTGTTTCAACAGATCTACTGTAAAATTTCATGCCATGGAAGTATTGCCTCAAAAAAAAAATTCTAGTTTGAGCAGGAATAACTTTTGAATGAAATGTATCAACAGTGAACCTGAATTATATTTTTCCCAGCAATAACTGTTACTATCCCTTTAATCTGACTGTCTACCATTATAGAACAGTAAAGCAAAGCCTAAACTTGCCAAAAGAGTAGCCATTTATCCCTGATTACTTCTAGTCTAGTGTGATAGCTCTCTTTCAATCAGTCGAAGACTCTGCTTCCTGCTTGATCAACGATTGAGTAATCTGATGTCTCAGCCCCATTTTACTACTAGTTTTGTGCAGCATTGAAACCTCCACTATGTGCACCTGCAGTACAACATGAGGCTTTAGAAGTTATGAAGTTTGTCCTTCTGAGACACCATATTATCCAGTCGCTGCTCAAACAGGAAGTATTCACCTGCAGGTTTGGGTGAGAGACTCTGAGAACCTAAACTCTGGAGGTACCAGATTTGAATGAATGTCATTAGAGAGACATGACTAGTACAGACTTAGGCTTTACTGTTCCTTTAAGGGCCTTATGCACAAAAAACAATCCTGGGGCAAAACAATTTCATTATAAAGGGACACACAAAATTCCTACGAATTTAAATAGAGCTTCTAACCCTTTGAATGCTAGAGTTGTCTCCCAACTTGTTGCCAAAAATAATGCATGGGAAAACGCAAGAATTCAGGGGATTAGAACATTTATGGAACGTTGCAGAAGTCCCCTATGGTGCTGTTGGTCTGCTCCAGAATTGTTCCTCTTTTCTTGTGTGCAGAAGCCCCTCAAGCCTTATTCACAAACTAAATGAGGTGCAATTGTAGAGCAAACAAAATGCACCATAGATAAACAGAATTTCCCCAATTCTCAGTGATTTAAATGTATTTCAGTCCTGTCTAGCATTCAAGTGGTTAACCCTCTGAGTGCCAGGGAGGTCAGCAACCCTTGCAATGTATTGCTCAGACCTCTGGCACTCAAAGGGTTAGTAAGTCCCATTTCAATGAAAGGGGATAGATACAAATGTCATATGATGTAGCTGGTTTGCCCCACAATTGCTCTTAATTTTATACACAAAGACCTAAGTGTCATAAGACAACCCCTGGCTGATGTGCAAAGAGTAATTGGGGCAGACTAACTGTAATACAGGGGACTAAAATATTTTCATTAAGGTCCCTCACCCATACAAGGTATCAATGGGGATTTGGGGGACTTGAGTGGGAATTACCCCAGGATTGCTAGACTTAGTTGTGTACATGGGCGTTAGAATCATCTCATACGTTGTAATTGTAACAATGCACAGAAAGTCAGGTGACTAATGAGATAAGTTCCAACTCAATCTAAAATCCCTGGTGATTGAAATGTCAACTCTCTGTGAGAATACATTCTTCTTATCTAGTTCTGAACTTCACAGTTTAGGAGTATTGGCTCACTGACTTATTTGAATATAACGAACTGCAAAACAGAAGAACAACTATTTGATCATTCATCTGCATTCCCTTACACATTAAGTGCAATGGTGCACAGGCTACCAGCAATTTTAACAGGATTTAAATATGGTGTGAAGCTGAGCAGCGCCTCTCAGCCAACGCTACATTTAAAGGGATAGTAACACTTAATATATTTTGTAGTGTTTATCCTCCTGATTAAAAAAAAAAAAAAAAAAAAAAAAAAAAAAAGGGTATTCCCACTGCTGAGGTGTTTTATTCAAAAGTTATTGCAGCTCAATAACTTTTAGGTGCAATATAAATTTTTACAGTGACTGTGGGTACACCATTCAATGGAAGTTTATGATCAATGACAAGAACTACCCATGGGATGATGTAGCAACTTTGCCACTGTAGAATTTCAGGCCACTAAGATACTGCACCTACAAAATTCAAGTTTGAGCAGTAATAACTTTTTAATAAAATGCATCCCCTTTTTTAATCAGGAGGATAAACCCAACAATAAACAATTTATTTTTTTACATACTAAATGTTACTATCCCTTTAAAGAAGTATCCAACATGTTGAATACATCTCTGGCACCCAAGGTGTTAATTCTGCCCTTGTGCTTTTGTTCTAGAGGCAACATCTCCAGTCGGTTCTGGATGTAATGTCCATGGACGCGAACATGAAAGTTCCTAGCACAGCCATCGTACATAAAACTCTGCTCAATGCACATGGTAATCTTTGATTTTTGAAAGACCAGAGGGGCGTGCAACACATTGCTTCAGATGAGTTGCGCACCACTCCAGTGCTTAAAGGGTTAAAGTAAACTAGTTATCTCTGCCTATTTCACTTTCAAAATCCGTCACCAATTCCCATGGCTGCCTCCATTGACATGAGATGACAGATTGTCTCTTTTTCAAGTATGTCCTAGACTTATTTTACCTCAGAAGGGTGAAAGGCTGAGCCCGCCTTGCTGGGAGTAGAACCTGCAACCTTGCAGCTTTAACAGATTCTACAGTTGGTGTCTTAACCAACTGAGCCATCTCACTGATCGAAGATGTGCTCAAAACAGGCATTTTTTTTTTTTTAATTTTATGCCAATGGCAAGGTAATTGGGGGGTTGTTATTATTATTAGGAAATGTTAACTCTTAAAGGGATAGTAATGTTTCATAATAAAAGCAGCTCTAATTAATCTTCATAGTATTTGGGCCTTTGAGAATGTTGTTATTTCAATTCTGTCACAGTTGTAGTTCAAGAGTAATTGAATGATAAAGTATCCCCATCGCACCCCTTCTACTGATGTAGCACTGCTCAGCTTACATCAGCAGGGAGTGTCCAGGTAGATTGCAGAGAGGGACAATCTTCAATTAAGATAAGGGAAAGAGCTGAAAAACCTGTCAAGGAGGGCAGGGATTTCATTGTTCTCACAGTAGAATATTGACCCTTGATGTGAGCTGTCTGGTCTATGGACTGGATTCCACATCTGAGGAGTGGGGACTTATATTTTCCCCCCTCCCGCCCCTTTTAACTAATGTATCATTCTATTACTCTTGAACTACAACGCTCACAGTAATGAAATAACACTCTCTATGGCTCAAATACTATGAAGATTAATTGAAGCTGCTGTTTTGTGAAACATTGCTATCATTTTAAATCAGGTTACAATTGCTTATAGCCATTTACTAATCTCTCAGTTGGAGCACAGTGCATTAAACCACAAGGGGAGCAGTTTCTCTCAAGTGCATTCCATTGAGGGTTCAGAGGCTGTACAGTCACAAATGTTGAAGGAGGAATCTCGACAATGTCGGAGTTTCAGGGGAGGTGGGAAAATTCATTTTTCATGTCTCAAGAAAAACCATAAAATGTAGTATTAATTACGTTCGTAAATAAGTAAAAATTTTAAAACAAGATGCAATTTTAAATAAAATAATCTTAAGTGGCTAGTAAAAAGTAACTTCAAAACATCAAGAGTTTTACACACACACACACACACACACACACACACACACACACACACACACACACACACACACACACACACACACACACACACACACACACACACACACACACACACACACACACACACACACACACACGTATATATAGACTCTATAGTTTCAAAGAATGTTTCTAGCATTTTCCAACAAAAAAAAGTGCTAATACTGATACATTTTCAAAAGTGATATTATGCTTTAATATTTCTGATTAAGAAAGACATTAAATTTAGTCTAAATGCCAATTAATGTGGAAAAATAAAATGTAAAAAGTATGTTAAATCCTAGTCTACTAGTCAATCACTGCAACTTCCACTTCTGCAGTAGTAATAACATTATAAATAAACACAGCCCTCAGTTTTGGATGCCCTCTGGATTTCTTCTCTCCAGAGCTGGTGCTAAGAGCTCCATAAAGACAGTTGAATAATCCTATTGGCTGTTGTTGTATCACAGGAACCTGCACTGCCAGTAGGAATGATGTTGCCACTGGCAGCTTCACCTTTTGCAGAAAGTGAGAAAGGAAGCTGAGGGTGGGGGCACCTGTATGTTTAGAACAATGCTACTCCCACAGGTGGGAACAAAAGAAATTATCTAAAACACTAAGCTTTAAAACGTTTTCACATTATTTAAACTTTAGTAGCCCTTTAACCATCTGTATGCTAAAAAGGTTACCAACACATTGCGAAGCACCCAAAGGATTAAAAAACAGATTTGAATTTCCAATAACCAATGATTTTAAGGAGCATTTTTTTTTCAAACTATATAATGATGGCTGTATAAAGCCACTTATGTTGCAGATATAGTTGTCCGGACCTGTCGCCTTGCATATTTGAAAGCTTAATTCAAAACTGCCTACGTACCATGTAAGCCAAACACGAATAGTTAGGAGACATTCAAACATTTCTGGGAAAAGACTCTCAGTGTAGCATAAAACCTACTTAACATAGGAGACTGCGCGGAAAAGCTTAATTGTATGTATCTTTATATAGCGACATACATGTACACAGCACTTTACGGACATTGGAATAGTACATTTGAAATATACAAGACACGGTTACAAGCATCAATCTAAAGTGAGATCATTGCATTATTATCAGTGGAAAAAGCACCATGAGCTTACAATCTAATTAATAATTAGTTAGCATACATTAGCTATGATGTAAACAGCGAATCTCTCCTAAGGTATACACATTTGCTTGTCTTTTGGCTAACATGACACAGGCAGATTTAATTACATTTTCAGATACACACATTTGAAATCAAGGTGATAGGGCCACTTTAAACATTGCATAGATTGAGAATTTATTAAAATATTCAGTTATGCAAAAGGTCCCTATCTGATTTTAAATTGAAGCCATCGTGTCACACTATCTGCACCTATCAATGCTCAAGACGCGATTTGCCAAAAGAAGTACAGCCCCCCATGCAGCATCTAACAGCTGTTTCACTGTGAAGCAAGAGAGCCCAGGACTTGAGTGACCTTTTGCCCACAAGGCTACACTACACTTTACATTTGAAAATCAAACAGGCCTAGTCAGAAATAAAAAAAGAAGTGCCTTTTCCAGCATTTGAGGACAAGAATCATACCCCACACATAACAAACCATACCCTCAGGAGTAACTGTAAGGCAAATGGGCGTCTCCAGCACTACAACTTTCATAAGGGCATTAAAAAAAGAATATGAAAAAAAATGACCTCTTCCGAGGCTTTATCATTTTCTTATGTAAATAACTATTTCATGACCCTTTACAAACGGTGGCCTAGCTCCATAGTTGAAGAACACACTCCACTCTCTCCCATGGTGCTGTTCCCACACTACAAGACATTTTATAGGGATACTGTTGATAAAAGTATACAACCATTTCAGTTTATGTTGCTTTGATATGATTAATGATAAGTGTGTTCATTAGTAAAATAATTTATGAGAAGCAATTTATAACTTTAGTAACATATTTAAAACTATCAACTAGTTTATATTCTGAAATTGAAATAAATTGCGAAATAATAAAAAAATAGTTGAAAGCCATTTTTAAATTGGTAAACAATAGAGGAGCAGCTCCATGACAGGTTATACAGCTATCTGTAGAACTCAAGCACATTTTCCTCCCAATTCCATCAATCTAGTTCTTTGACATCCAATGAAACTCACCCTATGGGCCACAGGCCTACCAAACACTATGGCTAAAAATTCTAGATAGGGGATGGGAAAAGTAGATTAACCTTTTGGATGCTAGCAATGTCTAAATCACATTGTGAGACCTCTCTAACAGTCAAAGGATTAAGGTGGAACAGTGTAAGTGTAAATGGAAGTACACCATGATAGAGGGGAAAAATGATGTGCTTTTTTTCAGGATGAAAATATGTTGGTGTGTGTTTGAAGTAAGAGAAATTATTTCCTGTTCCCACTTCAGAGAACAGACTAGGGTCCCCAGGGGAACCCATTAACCATCTGAGCATCAAAGCAATGCATTCTTTGCAATGCATACCCCTCTGGCACTCAAAGAGTTAAGAGCCACATGAGGCCCCAGGGCCACCAGTTACCATCCAATGGTCAAGCTACAGAGAGGGAAAAAAACACAACACTCAATTCTAGGTCTTGGAGATGGCACAGGAGGAACACTGACAACCATATTCAGGATAAACACCAGAAACTACCAAGTGTAAACAACTGGCGTTATTCAACATGTTAAAAGTATGTATGATGTAAAAATGGCTTTTATTTTAACCCTTTGATGACCAGATGATTGTAGAATACATTTTGAACTAATGAGTTGCACACCCATTCGGTACTCAAAAGGATTAAAAATAAAACGTGACAATGAGCTCAGTTAAGGTGTCCTCTGTTCCACTTAAAGGTGAACCAACAGCACTTTATAGCCGCCTCCACTTACCTCACAATGGACAGTAATCCTAATAGTCCCTAAGACTTTTCACATTTTACCTTGGTTCAAGAGACAGAATCTTCAATGAGCCCTGGGTAGAGTACACGGAGTCAAACATAAGATCACAGAACCACCAACTCTGCTCATGGCAATAGTAACCCTTTAAGGACCAGAGGTGCAATACACTGTTTTGCGCACACCTCTGGTACCTAAAGGGTTAGTAGGCTCAGCCATTCTGCCTTCTCCAGTTTAAAAAAAAAAAAAAAAAAAAAAAAAAAAAAAAAAAAAAACTACCAAATACATAAGGTCTACCTCCATGGTGTGACACCCAGGGCTGATTGAAGAGGTTATTTCTTGAACAAAGGCAAAATTCCCATATGCAATTAGGATTTTCTGTACATAACAAGTGGGGGGTTAAAAGGAGGTGTTAGCTCTCCTTTAACAGCACCTCTTCTACCCCAAATCTGGATTAAGAAGGGCAGGGTGGGTTAAATTAATGTATATTTCTCCCCCTGGCACAACGGTGCCACTTTTGTCCTTATTCATGTGCCCCAAGGTCACTGTCCCTTCTAGAGAGTTTTGTGGTTAACCATTTAATACCACTTTATGTACAAGCCTGAATGTGTTAAAAAGGTGATTGGACTCCACCACTGAAACAAACAACATTCCAGTAGTGTGCTGCAGAATTGGACTGGTATAGCATGACGTGCGTTGACACTTTAACCACTGCATCCAAAGCACTACTTCTCAAGAATCCACGGGGGTTAACCCTTTGCGTGCCAGAAGGGTATGCAACGCATTGCTTTGAAATGCGTTGCTATATTCCTCTGGCAAGCAAAGGGTAAAACTATACACAACAACTGCAGTGTTAAATTTACTGTATAAATAACTAAATGGGCTGTATGCACATATAAAAACAGATAAATTATAGGCCAAACCAAATTGACCATAGAGAATGAAAATTACTACTGATCTATACAGGACTTTAAACCCTTTGGACGCTGGAAAGGTCTCCAACGCATTAGTTCCTAATGCTTTGCATAGCTTTTTATCATTCAACGATTTACAAGCCCTTTATATAGGAATGTGTATTTATTCATTGCCTCTGGTGCATTCGTCTTATCCCAAAGTGTATCCGCTTTTTATATTTTCATATGGCCCCTATACGTATGAATGGCGGGCATCATTCCATATAGATCCGTTGACAGGCGCCCTTCCCATGGATAGGTGTTTGGACGGTGCCAATATAAGAGGCTGAGCAATATGGCAGTGACTCAGGACTGATAGGCTTCTCAGCCTTTGACAGCACAGGGGGTGGCCCACAGAACGTCTAACGGGGTCGCACAGGTGTCAGGCTACCTACTGACCTAACAGATCACGTGTGTGACAGACCTTTACGGTTCTAGGCAGGTTGCATAAAATTAATGGAGGGAAAGGGTCTTATGCGACAGCGCGGGGCATCACGTGAAACACATTAACACACAATATAAGCAAAATGGATCTGGTTATAAAGACAGGGCTCGCGCGTTGTTTTAACCCTTCACAATCAGTAGGGACGAGATGTCAAGCAGACGTCATGCATTGCGCGAGTAGAATGCTCCCAGAGAGCGTCAGTCTACCTCAGCTCATTTCCACCCCCACACAGCTTCTTCATTTATACGTTCCTGCTGGTGGCGTACATCACCCACACCCCCTTCCGGGGGACACGGCATACCTGGCCCGTCAACGTGATTCATTTCCCGACTCTTTCTGGAATCAAGCCGCGTCCTATTCCTCAGCGATCCTCTCTCCGCCATCTTGGCTCTCGGTTTTGAAATGAGCCCCGCCCCTTTCTCTGATGTCACACGTTCCCTCCTGCTCTGTGAGAGGACTGCCCGGGGATGAACATTGCATCCCGGCTTCTGTGGATGGCCTCAAGTTGCGCATGCGCTTTGAAGGCAAGCACTGGCATTGACATCTGTCTTGCGAAATCAGGAGCATACTTATGTAAGCTAGATAACATTTGTATATAAACTATCGAGATAATCGAAACAGTATAGATATAATTAATTTTACTTTGTATAAATTTAGTTGAGCAGTTTTATAGGAGCTGAAAAATATTTTCATTAGCAACCACAAATTAACGAGGGGTTGCAGAATGTATGTTAGGTATGTAATATTAGCATACATATGAATCCCAAACCCTTTGCGGATATCTTTAAATAACTATATGCGCTACAGTACTCAATATTTCCTGCCAATCCCTGGCAGTGTTCAGAAGGTATAATGGAACTTTACCTGACTGGACAGGAAAACTAACTAAACCTTTTAGAACCCCCTCCCTATCTCGAATTTTTTTTCCTTTGCGTTCTGATGGACTGAAAGCTTTCACTAGCGAAGCTACCTTTCTTTTTTGTCTTATTGGGGGCTTCTCAAATCCTAGTCATACCCAGGTTTCTCACCCTCTGGACCAAGATCTCCTTTCTCATGCTCAATCTGATGTGAGGTCAGTCAGTTGGAGAGCACCTTAGAGGTAGGGGTTATGGCCTGAGCATTCAGCTGAGGAGGCCACCTTCCCCTGCCTTTTGTCTCTGGTGAAAGATACTCCATGTGTCTGGCATCACCTGCCATTGACACAGGGCCTTCGTAGTCTCTTAAAGTTATTTGTGTTAGGCTTAGGTCTTTTTTCTGCCTTATTGGTGGGGTCTGGCCAGCTCCCTGTGTTGTAGGCTTCCGCTTATTTTAAAAGGAGTGATAAGTGGATTATGGAATTGTTTTGTCTTTCCTGCCCTGTTATGAGCCCCATGTGACAAGGATGAATATTTCAGCCAGACCCTGTCACATACAGCAGTCTAGTAGAGGAGAAGAAGCTTTGTAAATCCATTTAGGCAGTGATGATTGCAGGAACTCTTTTGATTTCTTCAGAAATTGGATATCATCTCACAAGTAGTGGAAGAAGACTTTCAGGAGATGGTTCTCTTGACAGAAAGGCTTAGGACCCTTGGACTGGAAAGTTCATTTTATTTCTCTCAGAATTCAGTAGAAGTTCAGGTTTCCAGAAATTGTTTTATTTATTTGTGAAGTGATGAGGAATCAGAAGATCTTCTGGGATTAGACCTATCTCTTGTGGAGCCTCTAGTGAAAGCAGTTCATCAGGCCCTAGGTCTCCAGTAGGAGCCAATGTCACAAATGTCAGGGAGATTGTAGTTTTCTGTGTGTAGGAAATCTTCAGCCTTTCACTTGCATGAGGTTATTCAGGAGGCCATTCTAGCACAGAGTAAGTGTCCATCTCATCTAGTGAAGTTGTACCGCTTCTCAGATAAGGATGCAGGGTATTGGAATTCTCCTCTCAATGTTAATGCAACCATGGTCATAGGCTTCTGGGGGGGGGGCAAGGATGGGCACTTGCTCCCCCCCCCGTATTTAGCACCTCCATATAAACAAAGGGGCTGGCCTGGGGGTCATATTATGGCTTTGCCCCCCTCCTGGAAAAAATATATGGACACCCCTGACCATGGTAAGACTGTCAAGAAGAACCACATTGCCTCTCCTGAACACAGCAATTTTTTAGAGAGACTCATGACCAAAATTATAGGAATGATCTGAAACATCTTTATGTTTCTGGGGATGGCATGTAAACCTTCTTTGCCCATCATCTGAGGGAGAAAAGATTTTGTACTGTAGAGTCGTTTACTGAACTTCTGCTAGCTATTGAATATATTATTTCTTCATCTACCAATCTGGTTTTGATAAAATCACGTCTCGTCACTGTTGTCCTGTCCTTGCCTGGACTTGATCAAGCAACCTTGCAGCTGTGTGTTGGGCATCCTCCAACTGTGCCTCTAGATTGGCTCGATGTAGCAGGATTATGTAGCAGTCTCGTTCCTGTTTCTAGCATCTGAATTTCCCATCCTTCCTAATTGTCCAGTCTTGTCTGCTGATTCCTGCTCAGCAGCTATTTAAACCAGTTTTCCTGAACTCTCAGTGCTCAGTTGTTTTGGCCTGTCCTGAGAATTGGCTTACTTATTGTGAGAGATGTGCAGGTTTTGATCTTGAATTGCTGCTTCTGGACCCTCTCTGTTTACTGATTCCTGCCTACGAGAATTATTTTGGCTTTGATATTGGCTTGTTTTTGGACCCTGCCTGTTTGATGATTCCTGATCACGAGAGAAATTCTAGCTTTGACCTTGGCTTATTCCTGGGCCATGTCTGATTCCTTATTATAACTGAAATTCTGTTTTTGACCTTGGCTGGTTCCTGGACTCTGCTTCTTTGCTGACTGCAATGACTTTGGATTGTTTTGACTTTTCCTGTCGATTTTGGTATCTTTCCTTGGACTCCTGTATCCTCGCAGATGCTGCTTGAACCTTAGGGGCCAAACCGTTGGTTCTGGATATTCCTAAAACACCTGGCCTGCTCCAGATCATGTGACCCTGTCTGTGCTTGTATCCTGAGACCTAGTAATCTGGTCTCCAGCTTGCTTGCTTCCTTTCCTGACACCTGAACATCTGGACCTACCCCTGTACAGACACACTGTGAAGCACTCTGTCTTCATGCTCAGGTGCAACACCCTGCACAGAGACTGCACTCTCTGAACAAGACCTGTCTTAGGTAAATCAGTATAATTTGAAGGCTGTGTATCTTGCTGTCACAGCCAGGAAGGCTTTATGGCTTAAGCCCGGATAACTTTTCAGAGTGTAATGGGTTAGTGAGATGGAGAAGAGTCTGTAGTCCCACAAAAAGAGCTATGTTTAAATGTCACTTGAATAATATTTCCTGTAGCGATTAAACCGTCCTTTATGAATTGGACCACCAGTTCCTAGCTCCTTATGAAGATTGGGAAATATCTGATGATGCTGGCTCTTTACCATAATATACTAAAGATCCATGTGCAGAAGAAATACCTAGCTGTACTGGGAATGGTGTTTGTGAGTCAATAGACAACAACCCTTACCTTTCCAGTGTACATCTTAATTAAAGACTTTATGAACATTTAATGGCACACTATTTATCAGAGATCTTCAGTGTCTAATAAGTTTTCTTGTCTATACCCAATCTTATAAGATTAAGCCAGTAATCCTCAACCAGGTTTCAGTAGCATTTAAGTAGCGTCTCTATAGGGTGCTTCTTTGTTTCTGTAAATACTTTGACTAAATGTGAATGTCTAGATTCAAATGTATATTTATGAAAATTGTTATGCTCCATAATGTTTTTTGTTATTCTAAATATGATATTATTGTATTATACGCTTCATTAATCCCTTGACAAATTACATAAAATATTAGGGGGTGCTAGGCAGCTATAGCTTTAATCTGCATATTGGGTAATGTGGTTATGGTTGTCAGCTTTGGGAGAGAAAGAAGAATACTCTGTACAGACTGCATAAAGAGGAATCTGTAATTAAGGAGGCCATCAACGTCTCTTGAAACAGTGTCAACAATGACATGCTTCTGGCTTTAACTGTAGCTGTTAGAATAGCCCTATGGTCTTGCTCAGGGCTCAAAATTTCCACTCGTCACTAGCCAATGGCGAGTGAAAATTTAGCCCTGGCGAGTAGAAATTCAGCCCTGGTGTGTATGTTATGGCTTGCAGTGGCGAGTAACGTTTCAGGTCTGGCTAGTAGCAAAGGACTTTAAAATGATAAGCCCTGGCGTTGTTTATGGGGTGCAGCTGCCTTTTTCAAATGTGAACTGGTTTCCTTCCTTTCTCAGGTTTCTTTATATTTAGTGAACAGTTTAAAGATAAAATTAAAGCGGAACTACCACCTTTAAACAACTTTAGCTTCAATAACTCCCCATCTGGCTACTAGCTGCTTAGTAGCACTAGTCGCTAGAATTATTACCTTGTTTAATAGGTTTATCATTTCTTCTGGGGCTGACAGGCAGGATGGATCGCAGACATCTTGCCATAATGACGTCTGCGCATATCACGGTTCCCGTGATCTTTCTCTGTCTCTCTTTGCTGTGGTGCTCTCCCATTGGCTGAGCTTGATTGGCCCACCCAGTATGGCCTTTTTATACTCGGCCTTTGGCACCTATCAGGTGCCCTTTCGTGGTGTTCCTTAGCCAGTGTTGCTGTGTTCCAGTGTTCCTGCTTCCTGTGTACCGACTTGGCCCGTCTGACTACGCTCCTTGGTTCCTGTTCCGTGATTTGACCCGGCCTGGCTGATGTTCCTGCTCCGTGATTTGACCCGGCTTGTCTGACGATCCTGCTCCGTGATTGACCCGGCCTGGCTGACGTTCCTGCTCCATGACCTGACCCGGCTACGTTATTGACCCTGCCTGTGTTCCTGCTGTGTGCTGTTCCAGTGTCGCCTGGGCGACATTCTGACTTCCGCTGTGCTGGTGGCAGGACTGACAGAGTTGTTGCCTCCTGTGTACTGGGCCTTTACGTTTACTCTTGTTGAGCTCTGCTGCCTCCATTACTCTGGGCCTCCGTTTACTCTTACAGAGCACTGAGCCTACCGTTGCACTACAGAGCACTGTGCCTCCATTCACTGAGCCTCCGTTAACACTTGCAGAGCAGTTGTCTCCGTTCACTGAGCCTCTGTTAACACTTGCAGAGCAGTTATCTCCGTTTTCTGAGCCTCCGTTAACACTTGCAGAGCCGTTGCTTCCGCTACTCTGAGCCTTCCGCTACACTTGCTGAGCCTTGGGTCTCCGTTACAGCGCCCGTGGGGGTGCCATTGGCTCTATACAGCTAAGCTCTTGCAGTGTAGTTGGTCTCCGTTACAGCGCCCGTGGGGGTGCCATTGGCTCCATACAGCTAAGCTCTCGCAGTGTAAATGATCTCCGTTACAACTCCCGTGGGGGCTATTGGCTCTATTATCCTCAGCTCTCGCAGTGTAAGTGGTCTCCATTACAACGCCCGTGGGGGCTATTGGCTCTATTATCCTCAGCTCTCGCAGTGTATTTGGTCTCTGTTTATGCACCAGGTGGGTGCTATTGGTTCTTTACATCTCAGCTCTTGCAGTGCACTTGCTCTCCTTTCACGCACCGGTTGGGTGCTAGTGGCTCTAGCTCCTTAAGCTCTTGCAGGGTATTTTGGCCTCAGTTCCCTGCTCAGCATAAGCAGTAGTCTCTGTCCTGTTCCAATTACTGGTGTTCTCACATCTAGCACCACTTACCGCTCCTTTACCAACTTATGGGCGTGTCAAACACACCACAACAGAGACTGATTTGATTTCTATGTACTTTAACCCTAGAGTACCCTGTATGCTAACTTATGCCTCTCCTGTTACAGTATATATTTATTTCTCTGTATACTGGGCCTGAGAGGGCATCTGTACTTTACTGTCTATTTCAGTTATTCTGTATTGCCTATAGAGGACAGTCTTTTTGTCTTTAATAAAACTGTATTTTATTCTACCTGCTGGTCTGAGTGTCCTACAAAACCGTTACAGTACGAAAGGGCCATGACCTCAGACAGCAAAGGTGAAGGTAATACACAAAACATCCACTGGAGAATGGATGTTCATGAGCAGCGTTGGCATTGTCCTTACAAACATTACTTGAGCGTACGGTACACCTTGACAAACCTAACCAGAATCCGGTGGTCCCCCCAGTTTCGACACCGGATAACTATGCTGTGGTTTCTGCTGCACCTACCAGAGGCCTAACGGCAGCGGCGCCGTTACCGTTGAGATATGATGGCGAACCTACCCTATGCAGGGGGTTTATTAATCAATTAGAGATATTTTTGGAACTGACGCCTCATGCATTTCCTAACGAGCGGAGCAAGGTCGGGTTTATGATATCCTTGTTAACGGGCAAAGCTCTGGCATGGGCCAATCCCCTATGGGAAAATGCCAAACCCTGCACTCAGAGCTTCAGTGAGTTCATAAGAAAGTTCTGCAGAGTGTTTGAGGTTCCTGGTAGAGCTGCCTCTGCTGCCAAAAGGTTGATGGAGATACAACAGGGCGACCATACCTTGGGCGATTATGCCATTGAATTTCGGACACTGGCAGCAGAGGTGGGATGGAATAACGAAGCATTAGTGGCAGCTTTTGCTCAAGGCTTGTCTGACTCCATCAAAGATGAAATAGCTGCCAGAGATGTACCCAGTGACCCTGATGAATAAATTGATTATGTCATGCTTATTGACTCCCGCATTCGTGAGAGGCGTCTAGCTAGAAGGGCGAGATCCAGAAATTATGGGCATGGCAGTCTTTTAAACCCACCCTCGCCTCCCATTTCTCCTGAAAGTTCACCCGAACCTGGTGAACCAATGCAGCTTGGGTTCACCAGACTCACAAAGGAGGAACGGGCGCACTGTAAAAGGCAGGGTTTATGTTTATATTGTGGCAAAGCTGGGCGCTTATTACGCAAAAAAATTGTTTGTCACATCCTGTCAAGATTTTATGTACCTCTCCCTCCGTGCCAGCTGAATATTGTGAATTCAGTGACGTATTCAGTAAGGGGGAGGCTAGCACATTGCCTCAGCACAGACCGTATGATTGTGCGATTGATCTGCCTCTGGGCGTGGTGCCTCCTAGCGGTCTCACTTACCCATTGTCCTGCGATGCGAACAAGGCTATGAAGGACTACATTGAGGACGCCCTCAAAAGAGGAATCATACGCAAGTCTACTTCCCCGGCTGGTGCCGGCTTCTTCTTTGTAAAAAAGAAAAGTGGCGAACTAAGACCATGTATTGATTACCATGGTCTGAATAAGCTTATGTCTAAGAATGCCTACCCCATACCACTGATTACAGAATTATTTGACAGGTTGAAGGGCTCTTCCATTTTTACAAACTTGATCTGCGGGCCGCTTATAACCTGATCAGAATTAAGGCTGGGGATGAGTGGAAGACGGCATTTAATACCAGGTCAGGGCATTATGAATATCTGGTGATGCATTTGGTTTATGTAATGCACCTGCAGTATTTCAAGAATTCATTAATGACATCCTCCGTGACATGCTTCAGTCTTGTGTGGTCGTATACCTCGATGATATATTGATTCACTCTGCCAACCTAACCCAGCATATTAAGGATGTCTCTGAGGTTTTGCTTCGCTTACGCAAAAATAAACTGTTTTGTAAATTAGAAAAATGCGAGTTTCACAGGCCCCAAGTACCCTTCCTGGGTTTCGTAATTTCTAGAGATGGCATTGCTATGGACCAGGAGAAACTAGCAGCAGACTGTCACGGTTTGTTTTGACTGTCAGACACAGAGTTAAGATAAAAACACAACTCTATTGAAAGTTGGAAGAAAACCCTCACGGGTTTGACAATACACATATATTTCAACAAGTAATTAGTACAAGTAATGGTGAACAGTGGTATGGTGAATAATACTTGAGAGGCTCTACCGGCCTTGCCAATACCGGGTAAGGCAGCCTAGAAAAAGCACAATGAGGAATTAGGCTCTACCGGCCTTACCAATATACCGGTCAAGGCAGCCAGGAGACTGGTAGAACGAGAGGGAAGGCTCTACCAGCCCTGCCAATATGCCGGGCAAGGCAGCCAGGAAACTGGTACAACGAGAGAGAAGGCTCTACCGGCCCTGCCAATATACCGGGCAAGGCAGCCAGGAGACTGGTACAATGAAAGGGAGGGCTCTACCGGCCCTGCCAATATATCGGGCAAGGCAACCAGGAAACTGATACAACGACAGAGAAGGCTCTACCGGCCTGACAATATACCGGGCAAGGCAGCCTATGGCCCAGAGACGACAAGTACTGGTGAAAGAGCAAAGTGGCCTCAGCGACTGAGAAAAGGTGGAGCAAACCAGTCGCACAACTGGACTACACAGAGGCCTACCGGTGCGTATAGGTGTAGTGAGCAGCCGGTGAATTAGGAGCAAACCAGTACCCGCGTACTGGACTACACAATGACACACCAGTGCTGTATGGGAAGCAGCAAGCAACCGGTGATATATGGAGCGAACCAGTACCCGCGTACTGGAGTACACATTGACACTACCAGTGTTGTAGGAGAAGCAGCAAGCAACCGGTGATATATGGAGAGAACCAGTACCCGCGTATTGGAGTACACATAGACACTACCGGTACAGTAGGAGAAGCGGCAAGCAACCGGTGATATATGGAGCGAACCAGTACTCGCGTACTGGAGTACACATTGACACTACCGGTGCTGTAGGAGAAGCAGCAAGCAACCGGTGATATATGGAGCGAACCAGTACCCGCGTACTGGAGTACCCATAAACACTACCAGTGCTGTAAGGGAAACAGCAGGCAACCGGTGATAATGGAGCGAACCAGTACCCGCTTACTGGAGTACACGTAATCACTACCGGTGCTGTAAGGGAACCGGCAAGCAACCGTTAATAGATGGAGCGAACCAGTACCCGCATACTGGAGTACACAATGACACTACCGGTGCTGTATGGGAAGCAGCAAGCAACCGGTGATAGATGGAGCGAACCAGTACCCGCGTACTGGAGTACACAATGACACTACCGGTGCTGTACGAGAAGCAGCAAGCAACCAGTGATAGATGGAGCGAACCAGTACCCGCGTACTGGAGTACACAATGATACTCAGGGATGAAAATGTTGCCCAGGCGACATGAGGACGGAAAACACTGCACACTATCCAGAAGCAGGAACAAACAGCCAGGTCGGGACAGGAAGCTGGAACAGTAACGGCAGTCGACCGGATCAGCAATGGAAGCAGGAACGTCAGCCCAAACCGGATCAGGAATGGAGACAGGAACCACTTCAGCAGAGGAGGCTGTCAGACAGGTAAGCAGACGGAATCTGGAAGGTGGTGTATGCAGCAAAGGCCCAGGAAACTCAGGAACAGGATGCAGGTGGCTATAGACATGGAGATACCACGAAAGGGCAACCAAAGGGTGCCAGGACCCAGTCTATATAGGCAATACTGGGTGGATACAAGACAGGCAGCCAATGGAGAACCTTCACAGATAACTGACAGGAAAAGTCAGCAATCACAGGCACCGTGATACAGTCCTACAATGGCCTCACCCCAAGGGGTTAAAAGCTATCCAGCGCTTTATGGGCTTTGCCAATTATTATAGGAAGTTCATCCAGAACTTTTCTACTATCGTTAAACCTCTGTCTGACCTTACGCATAAGGGCGCTAATCCCTCTCAATGGTCCGAAGCAGCTGAAAATGCTTTTGAGACTCTGAAGTCCGCCTTTGCTTCTGCTCCTGTACTGTCCCACCCCAATCCCGCCCTGCCATTTACCTTGGAGGTTGATGCCTCCGAAGTCGGGGTAGGGTCAGTACTTTCCCAGCGTCCTGTGGGAGGTGGCACCTTGAGACCGTGTGGGTTCTTTTCTAAAAAACTCTCTAGTGCCCAAAGCCATTATGAAATTGGTGACGGAGAACTTCTGGCTATTATTCTTGCATTAAAATAATGGCATCACCTACTGGAAGGTACCAGAACCCAGTGTTAATCCTAACTGACCATAAAAATTTGACTTATGTCTCTGAAACAAAAAGGCTGTCCTCCTGACAAGCTAGGTGGGCACTTTTTCTGTCTCGGTTCAATTTTGTAGTGTCCTATCTACCAGGCTCAAAAAACATTAGGGCTGATGCCCTGTCCAGACAGTTTGCATCGGACATTGAGAGGGATAAAGAACCCGTACCTATTATTCAGCCAGATCGTATCCTGGCCACGGTGCATACTAGCATCACTTCGCCACTGGGGGAGGAAATTTTGGCATCTCAGGCAAAGGCTCCCCCAGAAACCCCAGTTGGCAAGTGTTTTGTGAATGAGCCATTCCGTACCCGTTTACTGGAGACATACCACTCTTCTAAGGCTGCTGGGCACATCGGGAGGGATCAGTTAAAATGGTCTCTATCACAAGTATTTTGGTGGCCCTCCCTTAGAGCCGATTGCTCTGCTTTTACTGCAGCCTGTGCCACTTGTGCTCGTGCCAAGACCCCAAGACACCTCCCAGTGGGCCTACTCCAACCTGTGCCTAATGGCGAACGTCCATGGTCCCATATATCTATTGACTTCCTGGAAGAACTGCCAGTGTCAAGGGGGTACACGTTTATCCTAATGGTGGTCAACAGGTTCTCCAAAATGGCTCATTTCGTGCCCCTTCTGGCCTTCCTTCGGCCCAGGAATTGGCGATAGTTTTTGCCAGAGAAGTGTTCCGCTTGCATGGGGTACCCAGAGTGGTGGTGTCTGACCGTGGGAGCCAGTTCGTGTCCAGATTCTGGAGGGCATTCTGTAGCCAGATGGGCATCCAATTGTCCTTTTCCTCCGCCTACCATCCCCAGACCAATGGGGCCTCTGAGCGGGCCAATCAGGGACTGGAGCAGTTCCTACGATGCTTTGTGACCTATCATCATGATAATTGGGCTGACCTGTTGCCGTGGACAGAGTTCGCCAGGAATTGTGCAGTTAATTCATCGTCCGGGAGCTCCCTGTTTCTCATCAATTACGGGTTTCAGCCGTATCTGCTCCCGGACTCATTTCAATCACAGCAAATTCCAGCTCTGGACGAGCATATTGAGCAGCTTCGCTCCACTTGGGCACAGGTTCAGAGGACCCTCAGTCAGTCATTCCAGCAACATCAGCGGCATGCCAATTGTAGACGGCTGCCAGCGGTCTCCTTCCAGGTTCGGGACAGGGTATGGCTCTCCTCCAGAAATCTCAATTTACAAGAACCTTCCAATAAGTTGGCTTCCCGGTTCATTGGTCCGTTCAAAGTTATCCACAAAGTGAATCCTGTCTCATACGCATTGGAACTCCCAGCTTCTATGTGCATACATAATGTGTTCCATGTGTCTCTGTTAAAACCCTTGGTATGCAACCGTTGCACTACCACTCCGGTGGTCCCTGGGCCAGTGGACGTTCAAGGCCAAGAGGAGTACGAAGTCCAGAGTATTATTGATTCTAGGAGATTGCAATATTTGGTCCATCGGAAGGGCTATGGCCCTGAAGAACATTCTTGGGTAGATCAGAAGGACCTCCATGCTCCTAGATTGTTGCGCAATTTCCACTCTAAATATCCCCAGAAACCTAGACCTCCTGCTAGGAGAGGGGGTCTTTGAGAGGGGGGTACTATCATGGTTCCCGTGATCTTTCTCTGTCACTCCTTGCTGTGGTACGCTCCCATTGGCTGAGCTTGTTTGGCCCGCCCAGTATGGCCTTTTTATACTCAGCCTTTGGCACCTGTCAGGTGCCCTTTCGGGGTGTTCCTGAGCCAGTGTTGCTGTGTAGCTGTGTTCCAGTGTTCCTGCTTCCTGTGTACCAACTTGGCCCATCTGACTATGCTCCTTGGTTCCTGCTCCGTGATTTGACCCAGCCCGGCTGACATTCCTGCTCTGTGATTTGACCCGGCTTGTCTGACTATCCTGCTCCGTTACTGACCCGGCTTGGCTGACGTTCCTGCTCCGTGACCTGACCCGGCTACGTTATTGACCCTGCCTGTGTTCCTGCTGTGTGCTGTTCCAGTGTCGCCTGGGCGACATTCTGACTTCCGCTGTGCTGGTGGCAGGACTGACAGAGTTGTTGCCTCCTGTGTACTGGGCCATTCCGTTTACTCTTGCTGAGCTCTGCTGCCTCAGTTACTCTGGGCCTCTGTTTACTCTTACAGAGCACTGAGCCTCCGTTAACACTTGCAGAGCAGTTGTCTCCGTTTTCTGAGCCTCCGTTAAGGCTTGCAGAGCCGTTGCTTCTTCTACTCTGAGCCTTCCGCTACACTTGCTGAGCCTTGGGTCTCCTTTACAGCGCCCGTGGGGGTGCCATTGGCTGTATACAGCTAAGCTCTTGCAGTGTAGTTGGTCTCCGTTACAGCGCCCGTGGGGGTGCCATTGGCTCCATACAGCTAAGCTCTCGCAGTGTAAATGTTCCCCGTTACAACGCCCGTGGGGGCTATTGGCTCTATTATCCTCAGCTCTCGCAGTGTAAGTGGTCTCCGTTACAACACCCATGGGGGCTATTGGCTCTATTATCCTCAGCTCTCGCAGTGTATTTGGTCTCCATTTATGCACCGGGTGGGTGCTATTGGCTCTTTACATCTCAGCTCTTGCAGTGCACTTGCTCTCCTTTCACGCATCGGTTGGGTGCTAGTGGCTCTAGCTCCTTAAGCTCTTGCAGAGTATTTCGACCTCAGTTCTCTGCTCAGCATAAGCAGTAGTCTCTGTCCTGTTTCAATTACTGGTGTTCTCACATCTAGCACCACTTACCGCTCCTTTACCAACTTATGGGCGTGTCAAACACACCACAACAGAAACTGATTTGATTTCTATGTACGTTAACCCTTGAGTACCCTGTATGCTAACTTATGCCTGTCCTGTGACAGTATATATTTATTTCTCTGTATACTGGGCCTGAGAGGGCATCTGTACTTTACTGTCTATTACAAAACCGTTTACAGCGCACTTGCTCTGTCAGTCCCTTCCGGAGACGAACGGCTCCTAGCAGCTCCTCCTAGAGCCATCTGGGACTGACAGAGCAGGCGCGCAGACATCACTATGGAAAGATGTCTGTGATCTGTCCTGCCTGTCAGCCCTGAAAGAATTGATAAATCTATTAAACAAGGTAATAATTCTAGCGACTAGCGCTATTAAGCAGCGAGTTGCCAGATGGGGAATTATTGAAGCTAAAGTTGTTTAAAGGTGGTATTTCCGCTATAAAGTTGTCTCTGGAGGGAAGTGTTCATCTGTTCCTCAGGAAAGAAAACCTAGAGATTCAACACCATCTTCTACTTTTTCAGGTGACAAGACCAAAAAACAGTATTTCAGAGACTTCAGGAAACACCCACAAAAATCTTTTGACTGGTCATGACTAACCTTTTTACAGCAGTCCACACCACAAAACAATAAGAATTTCTCCCCCCTACCTGTAGGCTTATGAGTTAGAATTTCTCCTCACTCCCCACAGGGACCCTTTTCTGTAATGCACCCGTTTGGTGACACAACATCACATCAAATAGATTTGGATCCTTTCAACATGAGATTGCTGGATCCAGCAGATTTTGAAGAAAGGATGCATTTTAGATTTGTGTTTGCCCAATAAGAGCAGTTTCTTGAATTCAAGACTTGAAATACTTTAAAAAAACAGACCTCTTAAAATATACAGTCATAGAAAACTTACACCAAAAAATGTGGGCTCACAATATTTATTTTGTCCTCTTTGTTGTTGCAAAATCATCTGGAGGATACAGAGTCTTCCTGAACAGGAAGAATGTCAGTCACCTGTTAACTTGCTCTGGCATCAGTTTCAAAGCCAGTCTTTCCTGGTTCCTTCTACAGATCTTCACAAAGAATACTTCCACACCCTAATCTTTGAGGGTTACAGAAAGAAGTTAAAGTGGAGCTAACACATTATAATAACTTAGATCAGTGATTCTCAACCAGGGTGCAGTGGCACTTTGTTGTGCCATGGACATCAAGTTAGGGTGCCCTGTGTTTTCTATAAAGACTAACAAAAATGGACTTTTAAATAAAGATTTATAGAAATTGTTATGCACAATATATTTAGTTTTGTTATTATGATTATAAGACCTAATAATAACTGTATATTTATATATTGTAGCCTTCATTATGCCCTTGATAAAGTATATTAAATATGTTAGGGGTGCCCCAAATGTTCTAGATTACGTGTTAGGGGTGCCCCGAACAAAAAAAGATGGAGAACCACTGACATAGATGATTTTATAAGAGTTTTCAGAACCACCTATTTATATTGTTCTTATTTTATTCTTCTTATTTATATTATTTTTAATTTTAAACAGTTTATGAGAGATTTATTTATGTGTTAGTTGAGTCAAATTAGACATAACATATATTTGATTTTGAAAGCTATTTGTAATAAGGTGTTAACTCCACTTTTTCACTGTAGAAGACTTAAAATTTTCGGTGTCTCCTTCCAGCTTAACAGGAATACCAGGGGTATTTGGTAGCGCAAATCAGTAGATTTTTTTTTTGGGGGGGGGGGTATTTTTATTTCTCAATTTTTCTCACTTTTTAAAGGGATAGTAATGTTTCATAATAAAAACAGCTCTAATTAATCATCATAGTATTTGGACTTTGGAGAGTGTTATTTCAATTCTGTCAGAGTTGTAGTTCCAGAGTAATTCAATGACAAAGTGTCCCCCTCCCGCCCCTTTTACTGATGTCACACTGTTCAGCCAGAGCAGAAGGGAGGTGCCCAGGCAGACTGCAGAGAGGGACAATCTTCAATTAAGATGAGGGAAAAAGCTGAAAAACTTGTCAAGGGGGGAAGGGCTTTCATTGTTTTCATACAAAGAAAATTGTCCCCTTCTGTTATCTGTCTGGTCATACAACCTGATCCACATCTGAGAAGAGATTTCTTACACTAGGTGAAAGGGGCGGGGAGGGGAAACTTTGCTTGTGAATATCTCATAAAACATAAAGGATTGAGAGATAAGACTTATATCATTCTTCATGTTTTTTTAATGCCTACAAAATAAAATAAAGTTAAAACGAAGTATTACTATCCCTTTAATAAACTACCATTTGTGCATTGCCCTTCTCAAGTATGAAAACTATGCATGCAACTTCCTAAAAGGAATTGCAATGTTCGAAAACAAGATATTCTTCTGTTTAAAGGAACACACACCTCCCAGATCTATCCACAGAACAGTTACATAGTATTAAATCACAGAAAACGTGCTGCAATACATTATATATCCTAACTTTTTGAAGATTATAGTTATTAAACTAGCCTTGCTTTAGTTGATGGCATTGAATGCATTATTAGCCATTAAGGGAGCTTTCAGTACTGTATGGGGACTTTGGAGGTCAGAGGAAGGCATAAAGGAGCTCTATGCCAAGCCCCGCCCCCTACGTGACTTTGCATTCCTAGCAACTGTAGAAGAAGAAATCAGCCTCTCTGTTGCTGCTTCAGCCTTACATTACTTCCAGAGGACATTAGAATGGCTGAATTCTTTTGCACCAAGTGAGTTGCATAGTATTGTGCGGGAGCAGGGCTGTGTTCGAAAATACACCAGTGAGGACATAGGGGCTGTATCACACTGATGTCAAAGCTTGTGAGGGGTGGGGAAATTAAGCTTTCCCATCTCCAGTTCTAAAAAGACCAGGGGCTAAGGGTAACTATCCCCAGGATAGTGTCTTGTTGGAGCAGCCCTGCAGATGAAGCCGGGGCTCCATTGTGAGCCCTGTTAAACAAAAGGATCTGACAAGAAACCCCTTGTGCTCTGGTGTAAAGAGACTGAACTCTGAGACTGAGATATAGCTGTTAAGTTTCCAGTCCTGTGCAATAGAGATCCCTATAGAACACTGATTCCCAGACTTGGGGGAGAAGGGGAGATGAGGATTTTTTACTATACCAAACGTCTGTGTTGCTATGCAACATAACAGTATCCATACTGTAAAAATCTGATTATGGTCAGGACTTTGTGTAAGGCTGGTTCAAAGAACGGTTGTGAATAGCACAGTCTGCCATATTTGTACTTGTGTAAGCGGCGGCTTGCCTTCTGCCGACCACCAGACCCGGTAGGCGGCCAGTTTCTTTCCCTCGCGGCTTGCCGCGCTCTCTGGGAGCACTGGTACCCGCTGGGTTCCTTCCAGGCGACCGGTCTCCTCGTTGCTCCCCCTGGCGGCTCCAGCCGCATCTGAACTCGGGCGCGCATCTCAGGGATTCCCTGATGACGTTGAGACCCGGTTCTTAAAGATACAGTGCAATTTTGCTCCACTTCTTGGGGTGGAGCAATTTGTTTATGAACTGCCTGGACACCACTTCAGTTGCCCTTCTGTGGTGTTCCAGTGCAGTTGTGCTTGTGCTCTGTGTTTGAACTGGTTTGTCTGACTGTCCGTTCTGGTGTTGACCTGTGGCTCTGTCTGACTACCGACTCCGTGTATGACCCTTGGCGTGTCTGACATCCAATCTGGTGCAAACCTGCAGGCCTGGGTTAAGTTTCACTCCGTCCCACTCCGACTTGTCTGAATACCCACCTTGGTGTTGCCCGGGGTTGTCCACTGTGCTCCCAGCATACCAACACTCCAGTGGATAACTTAGTGGGTGCCCTTGGTGGCTCTGGTGGACTTCCTCTCGTCCTTGTACCTCTGTGGCATTCAGGTGCGGACCTGTAGCGCAGTTGGTCTCTCTGCGGGAGCGTTTTCTATACAGGTGCGGACCTGTAGCGCAGTTGCCTTCCTTGGTACGTTGACATTCAGGTGCGGACCTGGAGTGATCCTCAGGTGCAGACCTGAGACTGTTTCCCTTCTCTGCCTTCTGGAACTAGTCAGTACTATTACAGCAGCGGGATCCTTCCTGACGTCCTCTACTTTGCCTGTAATTCTTGCTGTGTTCCGTTGTCCTGTACGTTGTGCTCCTTAATAATGATTGTGTTACCTTCAGTACTGGTCCAAGTCCTCATTATTGAGTCCGTGACCACTTGTGATTCACCCTAGACTTGGCACTGAGTTTATTTACTTTGGTTTGTAGAAATGTCTACAGGAATGAAAAGGATGTAAAGATATTACAAAACAAATAACAATATAAATGCTTGTACAAAGGCTTACATTTATTTAGATAAAAAAAAGAAGAGGGGGGGATGAGGGTTTTATAATAACCAAAAAAAAAAAACATTTAAAAAAGTTTGGGAACCACTACCGTAGACACTCTGTATCAATCTTAATAGTCTGGCACAGAGGGGTCTATGGGGACTGCACACCCACACCAGGAGTTTATGACTGAGAACCACAGTCTTTTGGGTTGCATTCCAGCCAAGGAGGTCAATTTTCTTACCCCTGAATGGTTGGCAGAAGCTGTTTTGGGTCTGCATAGTGTTGCCCCAGGCTTTTTTACTTAGCTCCCAAATGAGCAGACTTAGTAAAATATGATAATTTCTCTTTAAACCCTTAATGAATGGTGACAGTTCTGGCACATCATGGAATTCTGGGATGGCAGTGCAGCTACATTCCGCTCTGCCATCTCAGAATTCATTGCGAAAATAAAAAAAGTGCTGTGGACCTTAACGGCCGCCTACCCTCAGATCGGGTGGTTGTTAAGGGGTTAAGCAATCCGATTTCTCTGTAACTGAAGGATAGCGGATTATTACATGGCCCAATCTGATAACCAGCTTTCTGACACGTTTAGGGTGTCAGAAAACTGACCTTCCGGCTGACAATTGGCTGCAGTGCAACCTGGAAGTATGTGGCTCTAAGTTTTTGGCTTTCAAGCCTGAAATAAAGGTTATGAGCACTGTGTACACAGCTCAATGAGACTGATCTGAAAGACATCAGTTGCAGTTCAGTTTTTTCTTGCGGCACCAATGAGAGAGCCCTGGGGGTCATTTTTTTTACATTTATCCTGCTCCCCCTTTGCTCCACTGGAGATCAGAATGCGGCTCTCAGACACTGAGATTATAAGCAGGTGAGTTGAGGCTTGGAGTCCCAGGCACCTGGACGACCGTAACATCAGGGACTAAAGCAGTGTATTGTTTCCAGAGTCTCTTGATGTAGGACCAATTAAGTCAGACTCCTCATCATAGTAGTTGGAATTCTCTTCCCCCAGTCCGGCCCTGAGATTAAGGGTTCTGTTACTATGGCAACTGCAATCAGCACACTGCCAATAGAGGGGTTACTGAGTGAATGAAAAGATAAGATGATGTTTAGAAAAACATTATGTCACCTGCAGCCCCTATTTAATTTAATAAAAAACATGGAAGGTCCTTGAGCCTATGTCAACTCGTTTCATACACCACACTCCTTAGTAGTGTATAAAAACATATACTTAGCTTGATGTCAGAGGGCTATAGGTATTTGTGATGCCCTGGTCCTCCATATGTTTGTTTCCTTCTTTAACAAATGATACAAAATAAAAATGTGGCACATTCACCCCAACATTTTTACAAAATACATAAATATGGGGTATATATTCCCCATATTACTGCATTAAAAAATGAAAGCCAAGAAACGAAAGTCAATCTCACTTTGAGTTTTCAAACCATATAGTCACGTTGATGATTTTCATTCTGATATAGGTCTCCTGAGCTGGTGAGCTTGCGGGAGGCTTTCTGAATGGGCGTTTACAGTACTTTTTAGTTTTGTTATGGTATGTATACTTAAAGGGATAGTAATGTTTCATAATAAGCTCTACTTAATCATCATAGTATTTGGACTTTGGAGAGTGTTATTTCACTACTGTCAGAGTTATAGTTCAAGAGTAATTCAATGACAAGGTATCCCCCTCCCATCCGTTTTACTGATGTAACACTGTTCAGCCAGAGCAGAAGGGAGGTGCCCAGGTAGACTGCAGAGAGGGACAATCTTCAATTACGATAAAGGAAAAACCTGAAAAACTTGTCAAGGGGGGCAGGGCTTTCATTGTTCTCATAGGAAGAATATTGTCCCTTGCTGTTATCTATCTGGTCTTACAACCAGATTCCACATCTGAGAAGAGATGGCTTACATTAGGTAAAAGGGGCGGGAGGGGGAAACTTTGCTTGTGAATATCTCTCAAACCATAAAGGTTTGAGAGATAAGACTTATATCATTCTTCATGTTTTTTTAATGCCTACAAAGTAAAATAAAGATAAAACGAAGTATTACTATCCCTGGCTATTTTCAAGCTTCAGCTGTAATATACACATATGAAAGCGAGCATTATCTATTTATTTTCATTTAACACCTAACAATATTTACTTATATGGATTATGTTGAGCTTGACAGTTGTAATTTCATGGATGCCATGGAGAACAAGCAATGGGAATTATGATAAGAATGTCAATATGTATAGTAAGATATCTGGAAAAGGAACATGGTTTTCCTGCATTTCATGCCCCCTGTGTATGTGACACATGCTGTGCAGTGTCAATGAATGGCAGCAACAGCTGTTAATAGTAGCTTTGGCCTACGGATTATATTTCCTGTTGGTTCTCAGACATATTTATGTTTTCATTTTAATACAGTAATACAAGATATTACCAGATAGCTGCCAAGATGTTCCACTGGACCTGCACGCTAATTATACATGTCCGTATATTACTGACAGCTCTGTCCATTATTATTTTATTACTATTATTTCTTGATCACCAGCATATTCAGCAGCTGTACAATGGAGTGAAAACAACAAAGACAGTAGCACTAATAAACATTATTGTGACTGCCTTGGATACCCCCTGGTATTCAAAGGGTTAAAGGGGAATTTGAACTCACTGAATACTAAGATATCTCCAATGCATTGTGAAGCAATAGCAGGAAGTAAAAATTCCCATTGGTCTAAATGGGAATTTTAACCCTTTGAATGTTAGGGAGATCTCCAAAGCCTGTTAAAATAATGCACTGCAGACTTTTCAACCATTTAAAGGTCTTGAAGTGTTTAAATAACATAAAAAGTCATATTGTACAGCATAAACTAAGAAATCCATTGGTGCAATTCCTATCTCTCAAACCATTATGGTTTGAGAGTAAAGCATTCTAAAGTTCCCCTCTCCCTCCTTTTCTCCTGACATCAGCTGTAAGCTGACAGCAGGAGTTCCTGGTCTGGGGACCGACAGGCGGCTCTTCAGTAGAGCCGCAATAGCGTGATTTAAAAATAAATTCTTCATTGGAACGGTCTACAAACTGTGCTTGGTTTGCAAGCACACTTTGCCATTGTGACGTCCGCACGGCTGCACTGTCAGTCCTAGCCGGAGCCAAATGGCTCCTAGCAATGCCTCCTAGACCCGGGTGGGACTGACAGCGCAGGTGCATGGACGTCACAATGGCAAGATGTCCGCACTCGGTCCTGCCTGTCACCCATGGAAGAGAGCAGAAATCTATTAAATAAGGTAATTATTCTGGCGACTAGCGCTACTAAGCAGCTAGTTGCCAGATAGGGACTTAATTAAGCTAAAGATTTTGTCGGGTGGTAGTTCTGCTTTAAGTAAATAGTTCCCCAGAGAGTTCTTTGTATTGGCCTCAAATATATTTGTAAATCACCCCTTAGATGACTCTTCTCTAATGTAAACAATCTCTGTTTCGCTAGTCTTTCTTTATAATTAAAATCTTCCCATCCATTTACCAGTTTTGTTGCATCTCTGTACTTTTTTGTTGCTACTTACCTTTTCAGTGAATGCAAGTAAATTATTTTGATGTGATCTATTCATAAAACTGTGCTGACCCTTAAAGGGATAGTAATGCTTGATTTTAATAAAATGTAATATTGTACATATTAAAAATGTAAATGAAATGATGTAAGTCCCGTCTCTCAAACATGTATAGTTTAAGAGTTATAAGCTTCTAAAGTTCCCCCCTCCTGCCCCTGTTTACACACGTCAGCTCTCTAGCTGACAGAATGAGATCCTGGTCCTGGGACCAGACGGCTCTTCAGCAGAGCCGAAATAGCGTTGTCTACAAAGAAATACTTCAGAGCTATGACATGTGTAAAAGGGGCGGGAGGGGGGAACTTTAGAAGCTTATAACTCTTAAACTATACATGTTTGAGAGACGGGATTTACATAATTTCATTTATATTTTTAATATGTACAATATTACACTTTATTAAAATCAAGCATTACTATTCCTTTAATAAAATATTGTTTGTTCTCACGTTGTCTGGAATACTATTGGTTAGTAATCTTTCTAATACCTTACTTACTATGAAAGTCAAACTCACAGGTCTATAATCTCTCAGTTTAAATCTTCTTTCCACCAGTTGCTAGGCAGTATGCCTTGTAAGTGATTCAGTAAATATTAAGAACAATGGTCTTGCTATTACTGGACTAAGCTCCTTAAGTACCTTTGTGTGAATGCCTTCAGGTCCAGGTGCTTTATTCACCATAACTTTTCCCAGTCTCTTTTGGACTTTGTCATCAGTAAGGCATGTATAGCATAGAGGAGTTTCTGTGATTCTTCCTGTTTGCCTAAGGCCCAGGGCCAGGGCCTAGGGAGCACATGTACTGGGGGCACGGGCATGCAGCGGAGAAGAGCTGCGCCCGCTGCCCGCACGCACCACACCGGGAACGCAACACAGTCAGATCTGTGTCGCTACTTCGCTACCTCATCGCTGTCAACTCTTTAGTAATGCAGAGCGTGCTGGGAGTCATGATCTCCCGGCGCACTCTGCATTACTGAAAAGAAGACTGCATGGGAGCTCCAGGTATGTGATGGGGGCAAGTTGGAGCTGATGGGTGGCAAAGTGGAGCTGATGGGGGGCAAGTTGGAGCTGATAGGGGGCAAAGTGGAGCTGGTGGGCCAAAGTGGAGCTGATGGAGGCAAGTTGGAGCTGGTGGGGGCAAGTTGGAGCTGATGGGGGAAAAGTGGAGCTGGTCAGGCAAAGTGGAGCTGATAGGGGGCAAGTTGGAGCTGATAGGGGCATAGTGGAGCATATGGGGGGCAAAGTGGAGCTGGTGGGGGCAAGTTGGAGCTGGTGGGGGCAAGGTGGAGCTGATAGGGGGCAAGTTGGAGCTGGTGGGGGGCATCTCTTACAGGCATCTCCAGACCAGGGGCAGACTGGCCCAGGGGGCAGAGAGAGGACAATCATAAAAAGAGGTGGGGTATAAAGGGGTGGGACACAAGGGGCGGAGCCAAATGGGCGGCAAAAGTAGGTTTTGCCTAGGGTGGCAAAAATCTTTGCACCAGCCCTGCTAAGGCCTTATCCTCGCACATTAATTCTCCTGTCTCATTTGTAAGGGAGCAGATATTAGCTTTAATCTTTTTACAATTTATATACTTATAGAAAGGTTTAGGAATGTTCCTGCTCTCGTGTTCGTTTTTTGTTTTTTAATTTTCAATTTTATATAGACAAATTGCTTGTTTGCAGACTCTATTGCCTTCTTTATATTTTTAAATGATGGATCTGATTTACATTATTTAAAAACCTTCTTATTATTCATAGTTTTCTTGCAAAAATCTTTGCTAAGCTACATTCATCCTATTTTCTTCTTCTTGTATTTATTCCACAGTGATACAAATTGATGTGTGTACCGTATTTATCCAAGAGCATTTTGAACACATTCCATCTTTCCTGTGCATTTTTATCTTTAAAGATTTCCTTCCACTGAATGTCCTCTAATACTGCTTTTAGTGGTAAAGTTGGTGTTTATAATGTTGAATGATTTAGAGGAACCCTTGTTAATGGGGTTTTCAGAACAAACTTCAAATACTCCATTACCTCTGTGTTGTTCAGAACTGTTTGAGACCACTAGGTCCAACAAGGCCTCATTTCTAGTTAATTCCTCTGCTCATTGGGGCAGGAAGTTGTCATTAAGCATACTTATAAACTTATTTGCCTTTGTTGTGCTGGAGGTCTCATTTATCTGGTCAGTTTCAGGTTAGTTAATATCCCAGATTATGATTACTAGTGTTGAGCGAGCACCCCGATGCTCGGGTGCTCGGGTGCTCTGACCGAGCACCCCCTGAGGCTCGAGTGCTCGGCCGAGCACCCGAGCCCCATTGAAATGAATGGGGCGACACCAGGCACCCCCTGCTCTGATGAGGGGAGGGTGCCTGGTCAATGCCCCCTTCATCTCCGCTATGCCCCCTTCATCTCCGAATGCCCCCTTCAGCTCCGCAATGTCCCCCTTCAGCTCCGCTATGCCCCTCTTCCACAATGTGCCCCTTCATCTCCGCTATGCCCCTCTTCCACAATGTGCCCCTTCATCTCCGCTATGCCCCTCTTCCACAATGTCCCCCTTCATCTCCTCTATGCCATAGAGGAGATGAAGGGGGACATTGTGGAAGAGGGGCATAGCGGAGATGAAGGGGCACATTGTGGAAGAGGGGCATAGCGGAGATGAAGGGGCACATTGTGGAAGAGGGGCATAGCGGAGCTGAAGGGGGACATTGTGGAAGAGGGGCATAGAGTCTATGCCCCTCTTCCACAATGTCCCCCTTCATCTCCGCAATGCCCCCTTCATCTCCGCAATGCCCCCGTACCTCCAGTCCCTGGTGGTCCAGCGGAGCGTCTTCGGATCTGTGCCTCTTCCGGCACAGATCCCCGCCACCCGAACATGGCGGGAGAGCACATGACGGTACTCGACGAGTACCGCCATGTGCCGAGCAGAGCGATGCTCGAGCCGATCCGAGCATCGGCCGAGCACGCTCGCTCATCACTAATGATTACATTATGTAACTGGGAAAATTTCTCCACTTGCAGTATTAGTTGGGCTCCTTCAAATCTCCCAATTTTAGGTGACTGTAGCAAATGCTTTTTTGATATATATGTTTCCAGTGTGTATGACAACCAACAAGGTCTTTACATTTTAACTAGGCCCTTCATTAATATATTTTCTTATATTAAGTTTTAAGGCTTGCTTTACATTCAAGTATACCACTCAGTGCCCATCTTTTAATTACCATCTTTCCTTCTAAAAAGGGAATATCCCTCTAGATTGACTGCCCTGTCATGTATCATCCAGCCAGGTTTCAGTTATACCTAGATCTTATTGCTCATACATTGTAGTCATCTCTAATTCAACCACCTTAACCAGCCAAACTATGAGCGTTTGCAAACACACATTCTGAAAATGTTCATTCATTGTTTGCTATTTCATATGCACTTCCCTATTAGCTGAATTAGTTCTTCCTCCACCCCATGCACCTTCTCTAACCCCAGTTTCTCTACACGTCAACCCTGTAGTTTTATACTCCCCCTTTTCTAGTTTAAAGTCTTCTCCAAATGTCTAACCATCCTATCCCCTAGCTCAGCAACCACTCATTCCACCAAGATGCTGTCCATCTCTACTATAAAATATGCCATCAAGAGAAAAGACAGCCCAGTGTTCTAGAAACTCGAACCCCTCCAGCTCATACCAAGCCTTTATCCACTCTTTTGACTCCCTAATTTGCTATTACCTTCCTGGCATAACACATGGCATATGTAGTATTTCAGAAAATACAACCTTAGAGATAATTTGCTTAAGTGTGTGACCTAAATCCCTGAATGCATTCTTAACCCAATAATTTGTCATTGGTCCCACCATGTACCATGATAGCCTTGTCATGCCCAGCCCCTCCCAACAATATATCAACATGATCTACTGCAAGTTGGCCATGAGCAGCTGGGAGAAAGCAAACTGTTTGACTGTACAGATCCTAGTGACATACTACCTTATATACCTCCTCGTTATGGAATGCCCTACCATGACCATTTGTCTTGATCAGCTTACTTCCCATATCTCATCAGCACTAGAGGGGCTGTTCTAGCAGTTGTTAATTAGAACAATCCACTCCAGCATGGACATTCCTGTGCCAATATCCCAAACATCATTACTCAATGTAGCAAATCTGTAAACACAGCAGTGTCCTTCCTGCTCCCCTCAATTTTTCATTTTAATATAAACCATCTAGTACATGCTTCTCCATTGTTCAGTCTCCACCCCAGTTCTTCCTAGGCCTGCTACCTTCTGCTCAGCAAGTGGCAAACCCCACTCAGGATAGGACCTCTCCCTCAATGTTGTAACCTACCTTGCCAGATCTGTAACTTGGATTTCCAAAGAGGTTACATATTCACCCCTGCCACAGAGTTATGAACACTGGAACTGTTGTTTCAGGTGTGCAAACATATGGAAGCTAAATATTAACACCTCCTAATAATAATGAGCTCTCACATATATCAATCTGGGCAGAATATCCTAATGACCAATATAAATTAATTCTTTGTAGGTTGATTCCTCCAAATTAATCTTTGATTAGTATTAAACATCATATCTTTGAAGGCAGACATGAGTCTTTGTTCCTGAATGCCTGGACCTCAAACATCTCCCACTGAGGACTTCCTTCCTAAGAGGACATTTGTGGGAGGAGTTCAGAGTCCGAGAGTCCAGCAACTAGGGTTCCCAATCCCTGAAAAATGCTTTTTTTACCGTCATTAATGGAAACAAATTTCAGACAACCCTTTCTATTTTCTCTGAACTGACATTTTTAATGACCAATATTTTTTTACCAATTTTAGGTAATTTTCAGTTTTAATAATTTGACAACTCTTTCTGCAACAAAGAATTCTGTTGACCTCCATGGAAATTATATACTCTTCTTATTAAAGGGGAACTCTTACCCCAGATAAAGTTTCCCCCAACAATTACCCATCTAGCGATTAGCTGAACAATAGTAGTATTGTTTAGACTAATGATCGCGTTATAGAAAAATCCTACTCCTGCCAAGACTGACAGCCTGGCAACAGCACTTTAGAGGAATCTGCGCGCCTGCGCTGTCAGTCCCTTCTGGTACCGACAGCTCAGGTGCGCAGATGTCTGTAAGCAAAGATGTCTGCACTGTTGCCTGGCCATAAGTCTCGGCAGCAGTAGCATTTCTCTATAACGCGGTAATTATTCTGGTGAATACTACTATTGTTCAGCTAATCGCTCGATGGGTAATTGTTGGGGGGAAAACTTTATTTGGGATGATAGTGCCCCTTTAAAGGGCAATTTTGTGGAACCATACTACTCAATATTGGTTCATAGAGACCATTAGGCTTTTATGAACAGTTTACGTTAAGTGGCAGGTATATTATTAGGAGATTTAAATGTTCCTTCAGTAAGTTCACTTATTAAGCATAGGAATATCATGGGGGTATGCTAAAATTTTTAGCAAGTACACCTAGAAAGGACACTGATGTCATAGAGATGACAACATTCTTAAGAAGTGCACCTTGCTATCGCTATCATGGGGAAATAATTCTGAACAGGTACACAGAAAGTCATAACGGATTCAGCCTAAATGAAAGGCTTTGACTAGACTAATAAGGTTTTGTGACAGGAAACTCCAAAACACTACCATTGGCACTCAGCAACTTCATCGGTCATCCTTATCTAAATTACCTAAGATTTTATTTCATAAAAAACAAATTGTACCTTCAAAGGACAAAAATCACTCACATTTTACTGAGTCTGCTTTTGTGGGATCAGACTTAGTAAATAGGACCTGCACTGTGTAAACAGCTCCTATCAGCTGTTCAGGTTGTCATAAAACTGGCCTCTATGGCTTGTATGAGGTGAGCTTCACAAGAAAAGGCTGAGACTTAAAGGGATAGTAATACTTCGTTTTATCTTTATTTTATTTTGTAGGCATTACAAAACATGAAGAACAATATAATTCTTATCTCTCAAACCTTTATGGTTTTTCTAGATATTCACAAGCAAAGTTTCCCCTGCCGCCCCTTTTACCTAGTGTAAGCTATCTCTTTTCAGATGTGAAATCTGTTTGTAAGACCAGACAGATAACAGAAGGGGACAATCTTCTTCCTATGAGAACAATGAAGGCCCTGCCCCCCTTGACAGGTTTTTCAGGTTTTTCCCTTATCTTAACTGAAGATTTTCCCTCTCTGCAGTCTACCTGGGCACCTCCCTTCTGATCTGGCTGAACAGTGTTACATCATTAAAAGGGGTGGGAGGGAGATATTTTGTCATTGAATTACTCTTGAACTACAACTCTGACAGAATTGAAATAACACTCTCCAAAGTCCAAATACTGATGATTAATTAGAGCTGCTTTTATTATGAAACATTACTATCCCTTTAAAGGGAAACATTGTTTATGTTTACAATCTGATATGGAGTGATAAAAAGTTATGTCTCTTAAAGTCCATTTAGGTCTATGGAATTCTGTTGTTTTTTAGTGAGGAAGTGTGACCTAGAGGCTGTAGTCAATAGAGATAACTATAAGGCCTTTCTTTCAGAAATGTAGCAGCCACCTACTATAGTTCAGTCACCCATGTTGATTCATTAACCTCTCTCTTGTATTCCATTACCTATCTGTACATAGGAAAGGCATGTCTGATAGTCAGTCCTTGTTAGTGCCAGACTATTATTTGCTGCTGTCTGTGTGGATCACTCATTCATTGGAGGCTGTGATGAGCATATCAACCTCCACCAGTTCTTATGTGAAAGGTCTGCAGGTGGCCCCACAGGCCATTACTCAGACTTTCCTTACTGAAAATGTACTGTGTTCCTGACGGAAAGCACTGAAGTTGCAGCATGCTGGACTTTGGTGCATTCACATAGACCATAGTCACCTGTGTGAAAGGCAGCATAGGCCAGGATGTTAAAGGTAGCCAGGGACCTTAACAGGAAACTGAAGATATAATGCAAAAAAAAAGTTATGCCTGACTTCTGTGTAAGTGACAGCTACCTTGAAAATGAGAGACATCTCAATGTATTCTTCCTGGTAAAACATTTTTCTAAATAAAAAATATATTAAGAACCACTTATTCAAAGGGTGTAATTCCCCTTTAAGTCATGGACTTCACTTGTAGCAACTTCATCAGTCTCAATCACCTATAAGTGTGTGTGTATTCTCTGTAACTATACCCCAAGACGTCCAACTCAGAATTGGTTCATAGAGACCATTAGGCTTTTATGCCCAGTTTAAGTTAAAAGTGGCAAGTATATTATTAGGATGTTTAAGTGTTCCTTCCACAAGTTCACTTATTAAGCATAGGAATATCATGGGGGGTATGCTAACATTCTTAGCAAGCACACCGAGAAAGGACAGTGATGTCATGGAGAAGACAACATTCATAAGAAGTGCACCTTTCTATCGCTATCATGGGGAAATAATTCTGAACAGGTACACAGTAAGTGATAACAGATTCAGCCTGAATTAAAGACTTTGACTAGACTAATAAGGTTTTGTGACAGGAGACTCCAAAACACTACCATTATCACTCTAACTTCAACACAGTGCACAAAACAAAAATGGAGTAAAGGGGTAGGGGGCAACACAACTGCATCATATGGAACAAATAAACATTCCCAAAATTCCTTTTGATTTAAATGAGGGTTTTAACGCTAGATGGGTCTCTGGAGACCTGTTTAGAGATGAAGGGGTTATCAACATAAATCAAAGTGATTTTTGCATTTTTCTCCTATAGTGCTGTTGGTTTGCCCCAGAAATAATCCAGGGTTCTTGGTGGGTATGGACCTAGGATTTTACTTGCTCTGCAGGGACCTCTGAGATAGCTATGGTGGAACCCATTTTGACTTCTTGTACTGTGTGTTAGATACAGCACAAGACTGCAGAACACAGCCCATGCTCATTTATAAGGTCTGCTCCTATGGCTTCAAACCTACAAGCAGCTAATTATCTCATGATGTTCCCATTTAATAATTAAGTTGTTTTTGTATTCACATTGGAATACTTATATATATTTATCTAATTATTACACTGTCTCATACTACAGTGTTTTGTTTATCTAAGATATAACACAATAGATTGCATTAAAGACAGATTGAGAGATAGTGTTTGCATGTAGAAGAGCATAATCCTGTTAACCAATGTTTAAAGCTCCTTTAATCCAATTTTCCAGAGGGTGTCTTAAGCTACTATTGCAATGAATTGAACTTTGATTTATTTTGCAAGAAAATGCTAATTGTAATTTTGAGGAGTGATTGGTGATGACATTTATCCTTGTCCTATTTAGTTATTTAAGACTAGTGTAAAAGCCGTGTACACAGGCCAAGGTCCGGAACCCTTTGAGTGTACCCCTCTGGCACTCAAAAGGTTAAGCGGCTGCTACCTCACTGCTCCACGCGATAAAGTCTTGCGTCGCCTCACTCAATCGCTTCACTCACGCAATGCAATCATGCTCAGTAGAGACTGCCGAATGCTAGGTTTGAGACATCTTGGACTTTAAGTATCATGGGGCGTAAATCCAAGGCATATTATTTACTTGCCCCCCCCCTTACTCACTGTTCCTCTTGCCATACAGGCTACCTGGGAAACATTCATGGTCTCTGTGCCCCTCATGTGCAGTGGCCCCTACTACTCCACTGGGCCCCTCTAGGACCCATCAAGAGACTGCATGGGTTAAGACACTGCTCTTTTCAGTGGCCCAAATCCCTTCTTCTGTCCAGGGTGTACTTCATTCCTGGAAACCTATGCCCACCTTTAAACATTCTCAGGTTATTGGGGTCTCCTCTGAGGAGTTAGCTGAGGAAGATGATGATGGGGAATATGAAAAAATGGATTTTTCCTACTCTTATGGAGATTTCTATGAGGCTGAACTGCTCCCCTCAGCTGAGAGGCTCATCAAGGCAGTCCTGGAGACCCTCCAGGTCATTGACGCCTCTGATGGGGGAGCTTCCTCTCCGGATATCTTCCAGGAGTGCTGATAATGTTCTGCTGTGCTTCCACCCAATAACACTCTTGACAAGAACTTTTCTAAGCTATACCCTTTTTTCTGTATGGATTTAGTTCTGTGGGCTTCTCCCCATGCTTTTGACACCCCCCCCTCATATCACATCTGGTGAAGAACATCGCCCTCCCGCTTGCAGACACTGTGGGCCTTTAGGATCATGTTGATAAGAGGCTTGATTCCCTTCTCAACGCTTCATTTGCTGCTACCAGGGCAGAACTGAAGCCTATCTTTGCCTCTGCCTAGGTCAGCAGGGCTGTAGCTGTTTAGGTGAACAATTATATGATGCTATGCATGCTGATGTTGCCAAAGAGAACTTGTTGGTTCTGATCACAGAAGCCAATAACATCTCTGAGGCTTTATTTGACTCCGCCAGGTCCTCCGCTAAGTATTTCGCTTTTTTCAGTTGCTACGTGTCACACCCTGTGGCTTAAGGTTTGGTCTACAGACCAATCTTCTAAGTCCTTTTTTGATCTTGAACTGAAACAGATCATCAGTGATGTTGCAGGTGGTAAGAGCACCTTGTTGCCTCAACTTTCCACCAAGCATTCCTATTTGACGAGGAAGGAGTGTATTTTTCATCCTCCCCCCGACAGACTGGGACGCAAGCTCACCCTGCTGCAAAGCCCAGACAGACCTGGCAGCCCAACCGATCAGCTGCAAAGGCTAAGTCTGACAAACCCACCACCGCCTGACTCATGGAATCCTGGTCCTTTGTTGTCTTAGGGGGCCATCTCCATCTTTTTCGAGAAGCCTGGGCATCCTCTGTGATGGACCAGTGGGTTTTGCTGGTGGTATCAAAAGGGTACTGCATAGATTTCAAATCCCTTCCTCCAAATTGGTTCTTCTTATCAGAGGATCTGGATAAAGAGAGACTGTTCCACGAGGCAGTGGACTCTACTGGAAAAACAGGTGCTGGTACCAGTTCCAGTCCCCAAGCACCCTTCAGGTTTCTATTCCAACCTGTTCGTGGCTCATAAGATGCACGGTGGCTGTCGCCCCATACTGGACCTCAAGAGTCTCAACAAGTATGTGTTTGCTACGTGTTTCAAGATGGAATCTTTACATTCTCTCATTATGGCCTCCCTGAATCTTCAGGATGCATATTTACACATCCCAATACCCCCAGAAGTCAACAATACCTGCATTTTGCTTTTGATTCCAGTCATTACCAATTTACAGCTCTGCAGTTTGGCTATGCTTCCGCGCCAAGAATCTTTACAAAGATCATTCACACCGAGGGCTTTTCCCTAACGCCATATCTGTACGACTGCCTCATCAAAGCACCTTCAGGTGAGCTCTTGGCTCCCCATGTCCAAGACTGCACGTGTCTGAGGTACTGGAGTGGTCATTGGCAATGATCAAGGACTTCATTAGTGTGTTAGGCTGCTTGGTATCTGCCATGGAGGCGGTTAATTACTCTCAGTACCACTTGGGGAACTTCAGAGGGACATCCTTAAGTCCTAGTTCAATAATCCAGAGCATCTACTTCAGTAGATTATCTCAGGTCCAGTGTCTGTTGTCCATCAACATTCTAGAACTCCGGGCAATCCATCTGGCTATCCTTCGTTGGTTATCAGTTATTATGAGTGTTGAGGTGAGAGTGCAGTCAGAGGTAGGCGAGAAGGTTGCCTGGAGGGAGGTGAAGGATCTCAGCTGGTACATGTTCCAGCCATCTCAGCCATCCACATTCCAGGCGCTAAAAACATGCTGTTGGACTAGCAAGACCTAGATATAGGAAATTGAGAACTCCATTTGGAGGCGTTTTATCTGATAGATCAACACTGGGAGGTTCCATGATAGATCTTTTGATCTATGGTCACTTGTGGTAGAAGTATGTGGAGAGACTGGCTTTGACAGCATGGCTCTTGAAGCCAAAATACTGAGACGGAAGGGCTTTTCCGCTGAGGTCATAATCCACCATGATTCAGACACTGAAACTAGTCTCTTTCAAGGCATACCATACGGTATGGTCTATTTTTCACAAGTGGTGCGAGGACAAGAATTTGGCTCTACGGGTCTTTGATCTTCCCTTGGTACTCTTCCAGCTCAGCTCCCTTAAGATCAATATTTCAGCACTCTTTTTCTTTCAGAGATGAATTGCCACCATCCCGGATGTAAAGGTATTTTGCTAAGTGGTGGCCATGCCTTCCCCTCCTCAAAGGATTCCACTCCTCCATGGAATCTTAACCTGGTCATGGGTGTTTTGCAGAGGTCTCCTTTTGAGCCTCTTGCTTCCATCTCTTTGTGCCAGTTCACACACCAGATGGCTTTCCTCTTAGAGCTTGTGTCTGTTTGGCAGGTAGCTGAGTTACAAGCTCTGTCCTGTAAACCTCCTTTCCTTGTGTTTCATCATGCCTCTCAGTGGTTTCTTCCCAAGGTGGTCTCCAAGTTTCACATCAATCAGGAGACTGTCGTGCCTTCCTTATGTCTTGACCCGATGTCTGATAAGGAGAGAGATCTCCTTCTGTTGGATGTGGTGGGCTGCCTTAAGTTCTGTGTGCACCATACTAAGCCTTTTCATAAGGGCGATTCTCTGTCTGAGGGTTCCAGAGCTGGTCAGGCCATTTTCAAGGTAACCATTGCCTCTTGGGTCCAAGCTACCATATGCTAAGCATATGAGATCAGGAAGTAATCAGTTCCCTCCAGGATCACAACACATTCCAGTAGATCTGTGGGGGATTCCTGGGCTTATAAGAACCAGACCTCAGCCGAAAAGCTGTTCAAGGCTGCGTCTTGGTCCTCTTTCCAAACGCTACCATGTCAACGTCTTTGCATCAACTGAGGCCAGCTTTGGCCGGAAGGTCCAGCAGGCAGTTCTGTCTGTTTAACCCCTTAACGACCCTTGATGGTCATAGTACGTCATGGGTCGATCTGCGTTAACGACCCATGACGTACTATGACCGTCATGGAATTCCGGGCTCCCCCTGCGGCTGCACACCGTTTGGGGAGTCCGGAACTGGAATTTGAAAAAAAAAAAAATAAATGCTCCGTGGTCCTTTAGTGACCACGACGCTCTGATCGGACGGTCGTTAAGTGGTTAAGGATCTGTCTTTTTTCTTACTGACATTCGTTGTTTAGTAGCTTCAGAGCCCTGTTGGGTCTTGTTTGGTATGCTGGTCTAGTTCAGTGACCATTGACTCTTGTTTTTTCTGGGTTTATCAAATCCTGAATAGTCAAAGGAAACTCTAGTATCATGGGGATGTGTAAGAGGTCTTTTCTCCTTTCCCTCCCCAGGATTACTAGATAGGGTATATCCCCATATTGGACATAAGAGAAAATAGGATTTTAGTGCTCTTGCCTTTTAAATACTTTTCTTTTTATTCCATATGGACCACAGGTCTCCCACCTGTCAAAATCCTTTCTTGGGTTGCTTTCCTGGGCAGAGGGGCTTTCTTCTCTCCTTTCCTGCTTACTACTGTTTGTGTGGCTTTTGTCACATGAATTCTGGGAGTTAGTGGGGGGGGGGGGTGAGCTGGAGGAGGAGAAGGGAATCTCCACCCCAAAGACCCTGCCTTTTGTGATGTGTACTGCCCTCCAGGAGGAGGGACTCAAGCCCAAGCTACATATGTTCCATATGGGCTACAAAGAAAAGGATTTAGCAGGTAAGAACATTAAAATCAAATTATTTTCCACCTACCTGAATAATCTTAACCCCTTAAGGACCAGCCACGCACGCACTTTGCGGACACTTAAGGACTACGGAGCATTTATTTTTTTTTTTCGCATGATCTGATTCCAGACTCCCCTAACGGCGTGCAACCGTGCAGGGAACCCGGAATTCCATGATGGTCCAGGACCGTCATGGGTCCTTAAGGATATAACAACCCGTGACGGTTCAGGACCGTCATGGGTCCTTAAGGATATAACAACCCATGACGGTTCAGGACCGTCATGGGTCCTTAAGGGGTTAAAGATTTAAGTATAAGCAGCAAATCCATTTTAAAGTTTATATGCTTCAGGACCATGGTAAGAAAAAAGATTACACTGGAATAAATACAAACAGTCAAAAAAGCCATTTCTGACTGTAATGTTACTACTTCCTTTTGATTTGCTGTTCCAAAAATAAAAAATTAAACAAACATTATTGCTGCCAGTGGTACTGATTCTACTATTAGAGTAAAAGGTAATGATAATAACAAAATTGTAATTCTTATGTAGTGCTACTGATTTATACACAAAATTTTTCAGGCACAGAGAGTCACTGCCACATAGCACTTGCAATCTACATTTTCTGGTGCTTTAAACATAAGCAGATAAGGTGACTTGCTAAGGTCACAAAGAGTTGACAGTGGGAACTGAACCAGGTTTTCAGAACTCCACAGCCAGTGTCTTGGATTCAGTCAGTCAATTAACCAGCGGAGACATGAGCCATGATTATGTCCCTTTAAAGGGATAGTACCCTTTTATTTTCACTTAACATATTCTGAAAGTGCATAAAATGTTAAGTCAGATTCCCTATACTTATTATATTTATTTATTTATTTAATGTTCATGACAAAAAAACTCCCTGGTTATCTGTTTCCAGAGAGATTTCTGGTCAGTTAACCATCAAAGCAGGCCAGTGATACAATGTGACACTAACCCTGCAGCAACAAGATGCCTATATTCTATCCTTTTAACACTGTATCATTTTTACATTGTATCACTATAAACTATCCCTGACAGAAAGCTCTCTGGAAACAGATCCAAGGAGCTTAATTTCAGGGACATTAAAGCGGAACTACCACCATTAAGAAATGTTGTATGAAATAATCCACCTTTTGGCAACTAGCTGATCGGTAGCGCTAGTCGCCAGAATTCTTACCCGTTCATGGGAACGAGCCTCTATTCCGGGGCTGACAGGCAGGATGGAGCGCAGACATCTTCCATAGTGACATCCGTGAGCCTGCGCTGTCAGTCCCTTTTGGAGCAGAACGGCTCCTAGCAATGCCTCCTAGAGCAGGCTGGGACTGACAGCGCAGGTGCGCGGACGTCACTATGGAAAGATGTCCGCACTCCGTCCTGCTTGTCAGTCCCGGAGTAGAGACTCATTCTCATGAATGGGTAAGAATTCTGGCGATTAGCGCTACTGAGCAGCTAGTTACCATACGGGGGATTATTTGATATAACATTTTTTAATGGTGGTATTTCCGCTTTAAAGTGTAAAAACAGGTGAAGATATAAATAAATAAAAGTATAGGCAAACTGAATTTAGGTATTAAGAACTTGCAGACTATGTAAAGTCAAAATAAAGGGGTAATATCCCTTTAAGGATATATTTTTCTTGAACACAGGTTAATGAGTAATAATCACCAAGCCTGTAAATGACCTCTAATTGACCTGTGTTCAAGCAGGGAACTCATTGACCTCTTTGTGGTCCCAGAGTACTGGTTTGAGAACAGCTGTTCTGTGGGAATGGAGATTAATAGCCCATCTATAAACTGACAACACATTGAGGGTCTTTTAAACAAGCAGGAAAAACAACATATCAAGTACACTGAGGCATACACTCAAAGAAGAGTGGAGCAATTCTGGTACAAACCAACTACAAAGGAGTGAACAAATATACATTCCTGAACATTCCCATTGATTTAAATGGGGCTTTTAACCCCTAGAATGTTAGAGCATTCAAGGGTTACAAACCTTATTTATCAATATAACCATACATATTTTCCTGGTTAGTGTATGTGTGTGATGGAAGTATTGATGCATCAGGTGTCTTTTTTCATGTCAAACGAGGAACAAGTTCACTTTATAGTATTGAGCTGCATATGTAAGGTTATCTGATCTCCATTTCAAAGTAACAGTCAACCACCTCTTATATTTCACATATTTTGCAAGTGCATAATATATATAAAGTCAGATTGTCTAAACTTTATATTATTTTTAATTCACTTATTTTTTTCTTTATAGCTTTATGTCCTTCAGATGGATCTGTATGAGTTTCCAGGGAGCTTTCTATCCAGAACTTTGAAATCTAGGATAGGGATACAATATAAAAAAAATATAAAGTAAAAAGTATAATGAAACAATGTAGAAAAGCCTATCGCTACAGTATACACAACACTCATTTCAGCATGGATAGTGTTACATTGTATCAATATACCTGCTTTCTAAAGCAGAAAGCTCTCTGGAAACGGAAATTTAAGAAATATACTATCAGTGACACTGAAATGTAAAAAAAAACAGGTGAATATGAATTAAAAACAGTATAGACAATTTTGTGTATAGAGCCCTCTGTGAATATAAATGGGAACAATTGGGAGTTCTACAGGCACTGGTGTATGAGCAGAGTGTCTGATATACTAAGAAAAAGTTGATGTCTTCTGGGGCAAGCCAATTGGACAAATAAACATTCTCAAAATGTCAGCTAATACAAATGGTGCTTTAAACCCCTTGAATGCTAATGAGGCCTCTGGAGACCACTTAGAATTCAAGATGTTGAATGCTCCATTTAAATCAGTGCTAATATTTATATGCTGCATGTGTATTGTCCCTGAATTGCTCCACTTTGGTTTGTGCATAGCCCCCCCCCACACACACACACACATACAGTACAATGGGAACATGATTTGGTGCACAACATGCTTCCATGCAGTTGTATAGTAGCAAGATTAAAGCAAAACTTTCAACCTCTATAAAGTCGCTCTCCAATAATTAGGTATATGGAGACTAGCTTCATAATAGTGCTATTATCTCTCATAAGTACCCGGTTCTGAAGTAATTCTTATTCTTTGGAGACCAGAAGCCAGGCTTGCATGCAGACATATTGTCTTAGAGACGTCTACGCGCCTGTGCTGTTCATCCTGGTCTCCTCTAGGAGGCATTGCACTGTGTCTTAAGGCACCAGAAGGGACTGACGGCTCAGGCACGCAGGCGGCTCTAAAGCAAGAAGCCTGGTCATCAGTCTCTGAAGAATAAGGATTAATTCAGAACCAGGGACTTATGATAGATAATAGGACTATTATGAAGCTAGTCGCCATGTGCCTAATTATTGGGTGATATGTGGAATACAAAGAACCAAAAAATCATTTGCTGCATTTATACTGGTGAAATCCTAAAAAAACTAGAACTTTGCCTTTTCAAAATTAAAATGTAAAGATTTATTATTTCCACTTTGCATCAGTCTGCATTTAAGGCACAAAGTAATAAGAAATTAATGAATCCTACATGCTATAAAATAATGCTATTGAAAAATACGTTTTTTGTATTCACACTCTTTCAGATATACTGAAATCTCTGAAAACCATGGGAATACCATATTATGTTAGGTAGCTAGAGGCCTCCTGAGTAAAATGGTACCCAACTGGTATGAGTTGACATGGTATGGTACATAGGTTGTGTCAGTACCACAATCTGTCAGTTTTCTTGCTTTTTCATCATGACATACCTGCACTTAATTGTTTGCAGCACCTACGGACAAGAAGAAAAGGAAGACAAAGCTTGCCGTTTTGAAACTAAAACAACCCACTTCATCAAATGAGGGGTCACTAGCCTTTCTTTCCCCAGCCTTGTGTGCACAAATATTTCAAAAGGCGAAGCTGAAAGAAAAAAATATGCATTTTCTTTTTACATTTCTAGCCCTTTAAAGGTACTAAGTTCTTGGAGAACTGTGGGATTTCCTAATGTATTAATTAGCAGCTACTCTCTCTGAATAGAAATGGCACCCCATCAGTAGGAGCTGTCATATCATTGTGGGTACCAGAAGCACAAAACTTTCATTGTCAATATGTGTCATTTTTCTTATTCAAATTTGACATGCCTGATGGAAAAAATAATGGGGAGGGGCCAGAGGGAGCTATAGGGCAGGAGGATGGAAAGGAGGTATGGGCCTGGTTAGATCAGAGACTTGCATGAACACGATAAACTTCAGAGTAAGGAGCATTTTGAAACCTTAAAAGCAACAGTAAATTAATGTGTCTCACTGTTTTAGTCTGTCCCCATTAAAAAGCTTACTGCTAGCATCACATGATTGTATAATCGTATCCCATTAGCCAGTGTGACAGAGTGCAAACCCACCACACAAAACAAGAAACTTGTATGTCCTTATGACTACAGACAGACACATAACTCACTATTCACTGCAAATAACCCAATTCCCTACTTTTCTTAGTGCCTCTTGCCACCTGAGAACAATTGAACCCTGTTTCTATAACACGATTTTAGTCTTACCTGTTAAATCCTTTTCTCTTTGTCCATACAGGTTACTGGTAACTTTGGGTAGGCGCTGCGCCCCTTTAAGGAGGCAGGAACAATTCTGAGAATTGAGTGCAGGGGTGGAGCCTACCCTCTAACCTTAGCTGCAGGTTCCTGTTTTAACGTCAGTAAGTTTTGGAACCAACTACTACAAGTAGTCAGCAAGGAAACAGAAGACTCCTGTGTGCATGAACCCAAAAGTGGTCCCCCACGTTCTGTCGCAGGAACGCCAAGCATGGTCCCTTGACAGGGTGGGAGACCAGTAACCTGTATGGATTAAGAGAAAAGGATTTAACAGGTAAGACTAAAATCCTATTTTCTCTGTCGTCCAATACAGGTTATTGGTAACTTTGGGATGTCCAACCATTAAGTTCCCGAGGGCGGGATGAAAGGGAAGGACCAGGCGCAGGCCCCCAAAGTCACCAGAGCACCAGTGAATCTACAGGTCATAAACAGCGCAGCACAAACAACTGAGTGTCACCACACATGGAACAGTGTTAAAACAGACCCCAGGAACTGATACACAGCACACTGAACTAGAACCAACTGGGCTCAAAAGTGAAAGCGTATGGAAGGAATAAATGAGATCCTAGACAGGTAAGGCTGCCTCCAGGACCTTCCTTCCAAAACTGGCATCGGCCGATGCCAGCACATCAACACGGTAGTCTTTGGAAAAGGTGTGCACAGATGACTAAGTGACCGCCTTGCACAGTTGGTCAGCAGAGGCCTGATTCTTGTAGGCCCAAGATGCCCCAGTGGAGCGAGAGGAATGAGCTGTGACCCCGAAGGGCACAGGCTTCTTCTTCAGTTCGTAAGCCTTACAAATAGTGGACTTAATCCAAGAAGCCATGATCACCTTAGACGCAGGCTTCCCTGCCCTTGGGCCCTCTGGAATGATGAAAACAGTGTCAGATTGACGCAAAGACTCAGTACGGTGCACATGGAACCTGAGGCAGTGCACAACATCCGACAAGTGAAGATCCCTTTCCTTGTCAGAAGAAGGGTCAGGGCAGAGGGAAGGAACCACAATCTCCTGAATGATATGGATCTCTGATTCAACTTACAGAAGAAATGCTTGCGAAGTGCGAAGCAAGGCTTTATCTTGTGAATCACCAAAAAAGGTGGTTTGCAAGACAAGGTCTGGAGCTCCTCCACATGGTGAACAGACACTATGGCCAGAAGAAAAGCCATTTTCCTCGTCAACAGGCACAGTGGAATAGAAGCCAAAGACTCAAAGGGAGCGCCCAAAACCAAGTTTAGATCCCACTGAGGAGCAGGGGACTTAAACACCGGACGGGTATGAGCAACACCCTGGAATAACACTTTGACATCAGGAAGAATGGCAATACGTCTCTGGAAGAAAACAGAGAGAGCAGAACTCTGAACCTTAAAGGAGCTCAAACTGAAACCCTTACCCACACTATCCTGAAGGAAGGAAAGGACTGTAGGGAGATGAAACTCCTGAGAAAGATCCTATCAGCACACAAAGAGAGAAATGTAGACCAGACTCTATGGTAGGCCTTGGTGGAACAGGCTTACGGGCACTAAGCATAGTAGCCACTATACCAGATGAAAAAACTTTTCTTCCTCAAAGTTGATGATTCAATCGCCATGCCATCAAAAACCAGACAATGAACATCCTCCTTCTACAGCTATCACTGTAAGAGAAAATCTGGACGAGGAGGAAGCCTAAAGGGGTCTGACACTGACAAATCCAGAAGCTCTGGGAACCAAGATTGGCGAGGCCAAAACAGAGCAATCAGAATGACTGGACAGAGCTCCAGACGTAGCTTCCTCATAACCCTGTGCAGCATTGGAACAGGAGGGAATATGTACAGAGGGAATATTTACACCAGAGAAAAGATCCAAGGTATCGATAGAGCACCCACATCTAAAGCTAGTGGGTCCTCCCAGCGAGAGCAGAACACTGGAACATTTCTGTTGTGTCTTGTTGCCATAAAATCGATTCATGGGATACCCATCTTCTGAACTACCAGATTGAACACCTCTGGGTGAAGTTACCACTCTCCGCTGGCCACTGTATGTCGACTGAGGAAGTCTGCCAAGATGTTGATGACATCTGGAATATGAACTGCAGAGATGGCAGGGACATGGTCCTCTGCCCAGGACAAAATAGCCTTGACCTCTAAGCAAGACTTCTTGTGCCGCCTTCCTTGTTAATGTAAGCCACCGCCGTGGTGTTGTCTGACTGGACTCTGACTGGACAGTCCTCCAACTGGAGTGTCCAATGGCGCAAGACATTGATGGGAAGGAGAGATTCTTCCTGAGACCACCAGCCCTGAGCATTCAGGTGCCCCAGAACAGCCCCCCATCCTGAGAGGCTGGCGTCCATAGTCACCATCGTCCAGAACAGTATCAGGAAGGGTTTGCCCTTCAGGAGATTGTCCAGGTTGAGCTACTATGAAAGACTCAACTGTACATGAAGCGAGAGAGACAGAGACTCCTCAAGATGATCCGGTTGACCTTTGCATGCCAGGATCAGGAACCTCCAAAGCTTCCTGGCATGAGCCATGGGGAATGGGACTGCTTCTATAGTGGAGATGAACTTCCCCACTAGAAAGGACAATTTCTTGGCCCAGAACCGTAGAGACCTTCTGAGCCAACTGATTAGCCACCTTGTCTGTGAGGAAGACCATCCCTCTCTGAGTGTCGGAGAGAAGGCTCAGGAAAACCATCTTCTGAGAGGAAACAAGGTCCGACTTGTCCAGGTTGATGATCCACCCATGAGCGGATAGTATCTGAATGCAGGTCTAAACCTGCTGGTGAAGAAGGTCTGGAGATGAGGCCTTCAAAAAAAGGTCATCCATGTATGGAGTGACCCTGATGCCATCTTAATGGACAGCAGAGACTAAAGCTCCTAGAACTCGATTGAAGACTTGAGGAGAGGTGGTCAGGCCGAATGGCTGGGCAGAAAACTGAACGTGACCCCAGTCGCAGGCAAATCAGAAACACTGTTGGCTCTCTGGATGAATTGATATACGCATCTTGAAGATCCAAAGATGCTAGGAATGCCCCAGGAGACATGGCTACAATCACTGGTCGCAAGGACTTCTGATGATAGTGAGATCTGACCACAAATTGGTTGACATCCTTCAGATTCAGAATAGGACGACAACCTCCGCCTTCTTGGAGACCACAAAGAGATTGGAATAGAACCCTAACCCTGTCTCCGGAAAAGGAACTGGCCCCAAGACCCCGTTGTCCAGAAGGGCTTTGATAGCACCCCCGAACAGGCAACGCTTTCCTGCGCCCAGTGGAGAGTGAGAGGAAAGGTGCAGGGAGGAGGAAGAAAGGTAAAAGGAATCTTGTACCCTTCTGCCACCAGCTGCAAAACCCACGGGTCCACAACAGATTTGTCTCAGATGGAAAGGTGGTGGCTCAAGTGCCCTCCCACCTGAGGGCGGGGACCGTGGATTGGCGAGTCATGCCGAAGAAGGTTTGGAGGCCTTGGGCTTGTAGGAGGACTTGTGGACCACTGGAAGCAGAGTACCTTTATCTCCAGTGGCTCTTCTGATGAGATCTTTAAGCTCAGGCCCAAATAAGGAAGAACCTTGAAAAGGCAATGATAATAGAGTCTTTTTTGATGTGGTATCAGCAGACCAGATCTTGAGCCAAAGAGCCCGTCTGGCAACCATAGACATAGAAGAAGCCCTGACAGTCATATGGACTGTGTCAAACATCATCAGAGACATAATGTTGCTCTTCAGCAATGTTGGCGACAAGTCTCAGCAGTTCAGAAGTAGAAGCCCCCTGGTGAATAGCCAAGGTAAGCTGTGCAGTCCAGATGACCACGGCCCTATTCACCCATGCAGCTGCAAACGATGGGCAAAAGGCAGAACCAGCCAAAGCAAAAATAGCCTAGAGAGAAGTCTCAAGCTTTTTGTCAGTCCAGTCCTTCATAGCAGAAGCATCTGCTACAGGCAAAGCAGTAGATTTGGACAACCTGGACACAGGGGCATCCACCTTGGGTGGATGTACCCATAGAGCTAATGCTGCTTCAGAAAATGGACAAAGCTTAGCAAATTTCTTATCGACAGATGGCTTTCTGTCTGGAAACTTCCACTCATCAGAGACGAGACGGTCAAGGGTGGAATTAGGTGGGAAATATGTATAAGGGCGCTGAGGCTTCTGAAACACATCTGAAGAGGTCTCCTGTACCAAGGGAATATTCAGGGTGCTCAATACAGCCCTGATTAGGCCCTCAGCAGAGGGGACAGGTTCAGCTTCAAAGGGATCCCCAAGAAAAAACTGAGAGGAAGTACTGCAGAACACTTTTCATCCTCATAATCCACCAACAGTTACTCATCAGAAGAATCAGATAAATCAGGGACACCGGGCAGTTTAGGCAGGGAAGACCTGATGTAAGCGGGGGGCTTAACATGAGTGAAAGATCCCCTGTAAGGTGGATGGAAGGAGTCGTAAGATAGACCAGAGGTCTCTGTATTAGCCTTAAACTCTTGCATCTATACTGACTCTAATGCATGGCTGGAGGTCCCTGCAGGAGATTCAGGGACAGCAGAGCATGTTGGGCAAACATGACCTGAGAATTCTCTAGGTAACCCTTCATGACATAAGGCGCAATGAGCAATAGTGGACACAGGCATCCCAGATTCCTTAGTCTTAGGTGTCACCCCAGTCTGTAGTGGAATAGACATTCTCACAGAAATCAACTGGTCATAAGTACACTAATTCGCCCAAAAACAGTGTTTATAAGTGATTAAATAGCACAGAAAATGTTGTTATAAATTTATCTGGCAATGAAAGGCTTAAGGAGCTGATGGGAGAAGGAGAGTACAGACCCTGCATAGGATACTCATTCACAGAAAAGTACAAAATGGCTGCCACGATGGGAGCCAATCAGAAACGAGTGAGCGAAGCAAGTGTTCATGGGAATTATAGGTTTTTTTTGTAAAAAGTACCCCAATAGTGCCCGAAACCCCCCAGCATGTTCAGAACATTAACCGGATGACAGAGCAAGTAAAATGAGCCATCTCTGACCTCGCTGCGATGAGTGGTTGCAGAGATATGTCCCAAACTATACAGTCCCATTGAAGTGAATGGAGCAATGGCATCTGTGCGGTAAAAAGCGCGCCTTAAAGGCGCAGTACATAATTTCACCAAAAACTGAATGAAAATAAAATTCAAGTTAAAAACATACTACAACATGTAGTTAAACAATATAAACACCAAACCCAGTAGGGAAATAATAATAATAATAATAATCCTTTATATAGCGCACACAGATTCCGCAGCGCTTTACACTCATATTGGTTCCTGTCCCCATTGGGGCTCACAATCTAAATTCACCTATCAGTATGTTTTGGAGTGTGGGAGGAAACCGGAGTACCCGGAGGAAACCCACGCAAACACAGTGAGAACATACAAACTCATTGCAGATGTTAAAGTGTCCTCAACCCCCACAGCATGCCAAACCAGCAATGAAAAGGTTAATTTACCACAGAAACTTGCTCCAAACAGACATACAGATAGACCCAATGAGTGCCAGAGTATGCAATAAGAATTCAGTAATAAAGACCCCTGTGCAGAGGGGTTCCATGGGACATGTGGACCTCAGCACTCAAACGGTTGCTCACCTTTTTGTTTGCAGGACTTCTTTCTTCAGATTACCATAGTATCAAGAAGAAGCCTCAGTGGGCAACTCCTGAGGAAAGAACTTGCAACCAAGATTTTCCCCCCAGAGCTTAGGTCCACAAATAAGCACCTGGTAAACTGAGCTATCCACATTTGGGTGATGGGAATTGTCAGTGATGGTAATCCACCTAATGGTGGTATTCCATATCTAGCAGAAAATAATAAAAATCTAAAACTAAACAGGAACGAGGAACAAAACTTACAGAAGCTAATAGGAAGCTGCAGCTAAGGTTAGAGAGTAGGCTCCACCCCTGCACTCACTTCTCAGAATTGTTCCTGCCTACTTAATGGGGCAGGGCGCCTACCCAAAGTTACCAGTAACCTGAATTGGACGACAGAGAAATATATTTATGTACCGTAGGGGGTTCCAGGATCACAAAACTACATAGCTCATATAGATTTGGGCATTATTTCTTTTTTTTTTTTTTTTACATTATATTGATTTTCAATTTGCACTAGCAGCCCCGATAAGATGAGATAGGTAGAAATTCTCTTGTTTGAAAGAGAACAATCTCCTCTTTTAAATGAGCATACTTTCATAGTTAAAAAGCAGGTGTGGGAGAAAAGGATTATTTTAGTCCTTCCGCTTCCCTAACTAATTTATTTTTAAACGTAAGATTTTGCCAGTTGATTACCTGACATGCAGACCATAACATACACCCTTGTTGTAAAGAGTCTTTCCAATTAGGGTATTCTCATGTGATTAGGTGAGGGGGGCTGAGATATATAGGCTCTAAATGAGAGCCCTCCATTACATTAAACATATATGTTTATACCAGGTGAGCAAGTGTTCACCTGGTGTTAACCTCTTCATGCCTCCCCTTGTTTGAAGTCATGAATGGCTTATATTATGAGTAGACTACAACAGTGATCCAGTGCAAAAAGTTGTATCTAGATATGGCTGCTGTCTGAAGGACACCTACCTAGGAAAGATTTTCTGTTAAACACATTCAGTATGATTCATTTCTAGAGAATAGTCCCCCTTTAACATTTTTGTTTTACAAAATGTACATAAACTTGGACATGTTTCTAGGCAATCAATCTTTCCATGTTTTAAAGAAAATTGAATTTGAATCAGATGGCTCCATTAACCTGAACCATGAATGTGTAATGACTGCAAAATCTCTGAAGCTAAATTAAGTTTAACACATTAACATCTCTTGTGAGGTTAATAAATGTCTACTTTCTCTGGCTTTATCCAAGATGGATGTTTATTAATGTTGTTATGGAGAAGGAGAGCTTTCACAAGTGTTAGCACTCTCAGTATACCTACTGAAGAGAAGAACTGGATTTTCTAACAGCCTGCGTTTCCTTTCGGTAAAGGGAGCTGAGAAGTTTAGCATCTTGTGACAGGGAACAGAGGAATGAGGATCCCCACTGTAGGATACAGAATGAATGAGATTTCAAGGAGCAGAACAGAGAGGGAGTCTCTGCTACAAGGTAGCGTGAGAAAGATGAATTGAGAGGAAAGCTTAATTGTAGTCAACCAAAGTTTGTCCTTGTGGTGGCCAAAGCCAAAATAAAAGTTTAGCAGAGACTACCCAAAATCAGCAGCTCAGGAACATTTTGAAAAAGCAACTTCAAGGACATACCAAGAGATCAGGGCAGGCTGAATACAATTGAAGTCAATAATCATTCCAGGGGTTGAGACAGGCAGAGTTCAGGAGAGGTTAAGGTACAAACAGGAGTCCCAGACCAGATGGAAAGTCAGGAAGGAACAAGGCCAAGTCTTCATAAAAATAATGGCCTAACAACTGAACAGGAACTGCAGTAGGAAAGATACTTATATAATAATAATATCAAAGTATTTTACCAGGAAGGATACATTGAGATTGTCTCTCATTTTCAAGTATGTCCTAGGGTGTAGATATTATTACCCAATTTAATGGTACTCATTTTATCTACCTCGTAAGGATGAAAAGCTGAGTCGACCCTGCTTTGACTAGAACCCGTGTGGTGTGAACAGATTCTACAGCTGGTGCCTTACTCAACTGAGCCATCTCACCAGATACTTATATCGGAGCTGAAGAATGTGCATGCACATTTGCTACATCAACCCAGAAGTATGCAATATCAATGTGCACATACCGCTCAACATTTCAAATGGCCAAAGAGGGAAACTTGTTTTTAGGTGGTGTTTTGGGGGTCGGGGCATTATCAATAATTTTTAGTTTATTTCATGGCCTATTGTCACCTCTTTGTGTAACCGAATAAATGACTTATACAGACTAATTTATAAATACGTATACTGAAGTTTAAACAAACATTTTTTTTCCCATACGCCCTAGAGAAAGCAGACAGTAAGCCTGCGAAAACGTTCGGGCCATCACTATACGTACTCAGATACAGGTCCTATCCACGCCCCCTGTGAGTTTCCCCGCCCGCCCCCATGATCTGTTGACTCACAACGCCGAAGATACGAACTCCCCTCAGCACGAGGTTTTGACAACCAGCATCGGTGAAACGCTATCCTTCTTTTATCAGAAGACATACTATAAGAGAACATTGTTTCAAACATATATGCAGTAAACCCGATTGGATTTACATTATTTTATCCATTTATGAGATCGCATCTGGGTTGGCAGGAGGTTCGAGTGGACACAGCTCGTTGGCTACAAGGGAAAGGACCTGTTACATGCCTTTAGCCCAAGAAGGGCTCTTGTAAGTGCAATCATTTATTTTTTAAAGTGTTTTATATGCAATAAATACTACACTTAGAATTATCTTCCTGTCTGTCTCTGTCATATGCGCTGTTTTTGTGGTTCTTCTGGATGTAGTTAAACAAACATTATGTGAGTTTTATTGCTATGGTCAATGTGGTACATTTATACTCAAGACAAAGTCTAATATCCTAAAAAGAGGGACACCATGGTGGAAAAGAGGAGCAGAGCAATTTGGGTCTCAAAGAGGGACTAACCCTCCTAAATAGGGACACTTGGTAAGTATGGTGCACATTAGATAAAGTGTAGTCAGACTCCCACACTCCTAAGAGAACCACCACTCATCCTTGGACACCAAGTAAGAAAGCTCTCCTGCCACAGAGAAAAAATGCTCACAATTGAGCGACGACCATCCGGTAAACCATGACAACTGTATTCACCCTACCGCCCAATAGTGTCCAAATCAGCGGCCCTACATATTTTAACCTTGGGCAGCAGAGTGAAGCAGTTTGCGTTTTTTTACATTGAGTTCTTTTTTCTATAGTCTGCTGTCTATGCCTGTATTTAAATAAAGAAAGATTTTATTATTCAAGCAAATTTCCACCGAAAGTGCGTCCTTTTGTTTGCAGTTTGCGTTTTGCACATCTCTGGTCCTTAAGGGGTTAACCTAAATTAAATGGCATTGCGACCATCATAAAATAACTAATTTCAATGTGAATGTGATTTTAACTTCTGCATTATTATATACGATTTTACGTGCTATTTTATCACAAAGAAAATGTCTAAGAGGTTAATTTACTTAGGACTGTATTGGAAATGTCCTACAAAATGTCAGCTGTGATTCCAGATTTTCAAATCTGGAGCAGCAGTAAATTTGTACTCTCATATCTTAACCCAATCGTCTGTAGAGCTTCCTGTCTTAGTCTATGAGGAAAAACATGCAAACAATGGTGCGATATGTTCTTGCCAATAGCATAGAATGTCCAACTTTCATATTTCCCATTATACCTTGGTCTGGTCCAAGGATACTTGGCACATTAGGCAGGCTCTGATGTCTGCCTCCCCACATACTTATATCCTCTGATACATTCCACCCCTTTTAATCCTCTGAGTGCCAGAGAGGTACCCAACGCATTGCTCTGGCAATCAAAGGGTTAACGTTATAAATGCCCCATGAGTCTCCACTCATTGCGCAATATTAATTTTCAGAAATAAGTAGTGTCTTAGTATGAATAAAATGTACAATAATAATATTTATTTCAGTTGATAAATTAAAATACAGGGAAAAAGGATAGAGTCTGGAGTGTGGTACTATCTATATAAACAGTCTCTAGTTCTTGCATTAACTTTGGGTGTGGCTTGCGCAAGTGCTTTCTAATCACTACACCCAGAAGGGAACTCACTCGTTTACAACTACATGAATAACTTTATCAACCACTTAGCTGAAAAGCAGGGAGCAGTATGTCTAGGCCTCTAGGTGAATTAGCTCTCACTTGAGCAAAAAGCTCTGTAAGGCTGATGTACTAACTAAAAGTGGTATACTATAGGGAATAAACAAAAATTTAAAAACGTTTCTGTGTCTTTAAAACCCTTGAATGCTATAGAGGTCTCCAAAGTATTGCAAAACAATGGTGTAAAAGCAGGGGAGGGCTGGCAACTTGTGGCCCGGGGGGCAAATACAATCTACTATTGTTCGAGCCCACTGTCTCAGCCCCCCACCCCCCTTTTCTTAGCTTTAAATTTGGCCTTAAAGGGATAGTAATACTTAAAATGTAAAAAAAAATATGTTGTAGAGTTTATCCCCCTGATTAAAACAAGAGTACTCCCACTGCTGAGAGGTGTTTTATTCAAAAGTTATTAATTTTCAAAGTTGAATTTTTTAGGTGCAATATCACAGTGGCCTGAAATTGTACAGTGGCACTGTTGCTACACGATCCTATGGACAACTCTGGTCAGTTGACCATAAATCTCCATAGGATGGTGTAGCAACAGCGCCACTGTACAATTTCAGGCCACTGTGATATTGCACCTAAAAAATTCAACTTTGAAAATTTATAACTTTTGAATGAAACACCTTTCAGCAGTGGGAGTACTGTTGTTTTACTCAGGGGGATAAATCCTACAACATATTTTTTTTTACATTTTAAGTATTACTATCCCTTTAAGGATTTCCTTGTAAAAACACATGTGGGTCAATCATAATGAATGAGCCAATGATTAACTCGCCTGTGCTTAATTAGGGAAATTCTTAAATCCTGGCCTATTGGTGACTCTTGAGGACTGAAACTGGACAGCCCTGCTGTAGACCAGGTGCCACATGACTATAAACGCATATGTGTGCAGGCCACATACATTTTTTTAATTGATAACAGTGGTGCTTTATAGCCTCTCAGTAATACAAATGCAGTACAAAAAAGTTTTATCAACTTTAATTGAACAAAAAAGTGCATAGATATAGGCCTAATGCTAGCCTTTTATTAAAGGGATAGTAATGTTTCACAAAAACAGCAGCTCCAATTAATCTTCCTAGTGTTTGGTTCATGTAGAGTGTCATATCAATAAAGTCAGAGTTGTAGTTTAAGAATAATTGAATGATAAATTATCCCTCTCCTGCCCCTTTTAACTAGTGTAAACTGCCTCTCCTCAGATGTGAAATCTGGTCCTGGGACCAGACAGCTCAAAGTAAGGGACAATCTTTTTACTGTGAGCATAAGGAAAACCCTGCCCCCCCCCCCCCCTTGACAGATTTTTCCTTACTCACTGGAGATGGTCGCTTTCTGAGTTCCATACAGTCTTACTGCTCTGAGGTGAGCAGTGTTACATCAGTAAAAGGGGCGGAGTCGGATATGTTATCTTTCAATTTCTCTTGAACTACAACTCTGACAGTATTGAAATAACACTAGCCATGGCCCAAATACTAGGAAGATTAATTTGGAGCTGCTTTTATTGTGAAACATTACTATCCCTTTAAAATTACAATTTCTTGTCATCTCAGAAAATCTGGTAGTGGTATATATACTGAAACACTTAGTATCTTTCATAATTTCCTGACAGCATTTTTGCATTGCTTTTGCTTTCTTCATTCCAATATCCTGTACCATAACTTGGTGAGTGAAAACAGGATAGGAATTTTGTATTACCAGGAAGGAAACATTCTAGTCCTTGCAGGCATACTTCTGGAATGTTTTCATACTTATGCTCCCAGGATTAAAGGAGCAGCTCTCCATATGTCAAATATCTTAACTCCAGTCCTGCAGACAGTGCACATTTAATAATATCTTCAAATGAGCACAGGTGGCTGTATTATTTACACAGGAGGATCTGTCAGTTAAAGGGATAGTAATACTTACAATGTAAAAAAAATATGTTGTAGGGTTTATCCCCCTGAGTAAAACAAGGGCACTCCCACTGCTGAAAGGTGTTTAATTCAAAAGTTATTAATTTTCAAATTTGATTTTTTTAGGTGCAATATCACAGTGGCCTGAAATTGTACAGTGGCGCTGTTGCTACACCATCCTATGGAGATTTATGGTCAACTGACCAGAGCTGTCCATAGGATCGTGTAGCAACAGCGCCACCATACAATTTCAGGCCACTGTGATACTGCACCTAAAAAATTCAACTTTGAAAATTAATAACTTTTGAATGAAACACCTTTCAGCAGTGGGAGTACCCTTGTTTTACTCAGGGGGATAAACCCTACAACATATTTTTTTTACATTTTAAGTATTACTATCCCTTTAACTAAGCCACTGAATTACGTATTTTCTTGTCTGATATCTGTTCTTGTCTGAAGATATTCTAACAACCAGCATTGATCTGAGGTGGTCTTGTAGTCTGACTTTGAGAAACTATGCCCTAGTTGAGTGAGCAACCTGAGGCTTCTTAGCTTCTATTTGGGCTACAATTCTTATCATTTTCTGCTAGCTTACAGATGACAAAGGATGACTGGTGTTGTAATTCAAAAATAAGTGGAGATAGTTACCTGATCACAATTCCTGATTACTTTAATTAGAGGGTGATCAACACTTTCTCTCATCTTGACAGAGCATTTTATAAGAATGCCAAATAATTTTGAAATATTATGAATCACCGTTGATGAGCCATTGTAATAAAACTCATTGAAATACAATTAAGTAACATATTGATTGTAAGGTGGAGTTGGTAAGTGTGGTGAGTCAATTTTCACTGCATCATGTTCCATATCATTGTTTTTTCTTTTTTTTTCTTTTTAGTTAAAAATAGCTCGATTTTCTTAAATGATAATAATCATATTTTGCCAAGTCTGCTCCAGTGGAGCACTGTGCAGCCCCAAAATAGCTCTCAGCCATTGGGTGGAGTGTCAAGAAACTGATACCCATGCTGCAACACAAACCAATGTTTGTGGCCGTCAGCTGCAAACTCCAAGTTGCATGCTCATTCCCCACAAACCTGTTGTGTCTGACTTTCAAGTCTGTGGATGTAAGAACCAGGGAGGGAAAGAGGTATAAATCACTCTCCCCAGAGTCAAAGGAATAGATTAGTTTGTTTGTTTGTTTTTTTTAATGATTTTCAACCTTGTTTTTCATCTAATCATATTCACATATGCCAGGACTCCCTACCCTTGTCCTAGCATTAGTAGTGTCTCCAGGTGTGTGCCCCTCCACCCAGACTTGATTTGCTGCTCTGCTGTCCGGATCCCAGAAAGTCCACTAAAGTTTCTTCTCTTCTTTGAGTCTATTGACTCAGAAGGGAAGCTATTTGTTAACTGTGAATGCATACTCGACCTTCTGGTCTGTGCACCATGGGCAGCGATGTCAACATGCCCCACAGGGGAGCGTGATGACGGGTCAGATTGGGGCAACAAATAGGATTGGTGAGCAGTCAAGCAAAGTGCACCAAGCCAGTCCACTGCCATCTTATGCTGCACACCACGCCACTCCATCACGGAAGTCCTGGTACAGGGAGGGAGCGAGTCAGTCGGTGTCCATTCACTGACCTGAGGAGACAATTGTCTGAGCTTGGCCCACCCTGCCTGAAAGGACACAGGGAAAACTGTGGACTGGAGGAGCAGTACACAACATCAGAGGTGAGGAAGACTGAGTGAGGAGGAAGACTCAGGAGACAGACAGGACAGGAAGACGCACAGGAGAAGGGCGTGTGTGTGTGGACTGGGGGGGGACTTGCCCATCATTTTAGAACTGTATTGCAGTTTTGGGTGGGGTTAGTCTAATATGTATGTGGAAATTTCTCCTCTGTAGTGGCAATAGAGAGCTAAAACGGGATGCTTCTGGGTGGTGACTAGCCGTAGAACAGGCCACTGTGCTGTTGTTCATTCCCAGAAGCCTCTCACAATCTGTATGTTTATTTTAAATACACTTAGGGAGTCTCCCTAAGTGTGAAGGGTAATCCAGATGTGGACTCCTTGCTCTCAGTGCCTAAGGAATCCAGTTACACCTTCCTGACGAGGCTTAACTAGGCTGAAACGTATGTTGGGGGCTAGCTGTTGTTCCTATGCAGTGGGGGAGACTTGCCCATCATTTTAGAACTGTATTGCAGTTTTGGGTAGGGTTAGTCTAATATGTATGTGGAAATTTCTCCTCTGTAGTGGCAATAGAGAGCTAAAACGGGATGCTTCTGGGTGGTGACTAGCCGTAGAACAGGCCACTGTGCTGTTGTTCATTCCCAGAAGCCTCTCACAATCTGTATGTTTATTTTAAATACACTTAGGGGGGTCTCCCTAAGTGTGAAGGGTAATCCAGATGTGGACTCCTTGCTCTCAGTGCCTAAGGAATCCAGTTACACCTTCCTGACGAGGCTTAACTAGGCTGAAACGTATGTTGGGGGCTAGCTGGTGTTCCTATGCAGGGGGGAAGACTTGGCCATCATTTTGGAACTGAACTGTCCTTTTTGGGTGGTTTTAATCTAATATGTAGGTGGAAATTTATCCTCTGTAGTGGCAATAGAGAGCTAAAAGTGATGCTTCTGGGTGTTTACTAGCTGTAGAACAGGCCATTGTGCTGTTGTTCATTCCCACAAGCCTCTCACATTCTGTATGTTTATTTTGAATACACTGAGGGGGTCTCTCTAAGTGTGAAGGGTAATCCAGACGTGGACCCCTTACTCTCAGTGCCTAGGGAATCCAGCTGCACTCTTCTGATGAGGCCCACTAGGCCGAAACGTACGTTTGGGTTAGCTGGTGGTCCCGTGCAGGTGGGAACTGCCATCATTTTGGAACTTGACTGCCCTTTTTGGGTGGGATTAGTCTAATATGTATGTGGACATTTCTCCTCTGTAGTGGCACTATTGAGCTAAAATGGGATGCTTCTGGGTGGTTACTAGCCATAGAACAGGCCATTGTGCTGTTGTTCATTCCCAGAAGCCTCTCCCATTCTGTATGTTTATTTTCAATACATTTAGGGGGTCTCCCTAAGTGTGAAGGGTAATCCAGATGTGGACTCCTTGCTCTCAGTGCCTAAGGAATCCAGTTACACCTTCCTGACGAGGCTTAACTAGGCTGAAACGTATGTTGGGGGCTAGCTGGTGTTCCTATGCAGTGGGGGAGACTTGCCCATCATTTTGGAACTGAACTGCCCTTTTTGGGTGGGATTAGTCTAATATGTATGTGGAAATTTCTCCTCTGTAGTGGCACTAGAGAACTAAAATGGGATGCTTCTGGGCGGTGACTAGCCATAGAACAGGCCATTGTGCTGTTGTTCATTCCCAGAAGCCTCTCACATTCTGTATGTTTATTTTAAATACACTTAGGGGGTCTCCCTAAGTCTGAAGGGTAATCCAGACATGGACTCCTTGCTCTCAGTGCCTAGGGAATCCGGCTGCACTCTCCTGACGAGGCCCAACTAAGCCAAAACATGTTGGGTGTTAGCTGTTGTTTCCGTGCAGGTGGGAATTGTCATAATTTTGCAACTGGATTGCCTTTTTGGGCGGGGTTAGTCTAATATGTATGTGGAAATTTCTCCTCTGTAGTGGTACTAGAGAACTAAAACTTGATGCTTTTGGCCGGTGACTAGCCTTAGAACAGGCCATTGTGCTATTGTTCATTCCCAAAAGCCTTTCACATTTTGTATGTTTATTTTGAATACACTTAGGAGGTCTCCCTAAGTGTGAAGGGTAACCCAGATGTGGACCCCTTGCTCTAAGTGCCTAGGGAATCCAGCTGCACTCTCCTGACGTGGCCCAACTAGGCCAAAATGTACGTCAGGGGTTAGCTGGTGTTCCCGTGCAGGGCGGGGACTTGCCCATCATTTTGGAACTGTACTGCAGTTTTGGGCGGGATTAGTCTAATATGTAGGTGGAAATGTATCCTCTATAGTGGCACTAGAGAGCTAAAACGTGATGTTTCTGGGCGTTGACTAGCTGTAGAACAGGCCATTGTGTGTTTTCATTCCCACAAGCCTCTCACATTCTGTATGTTTATTTTTAATACACTTAGGGGGTCTCCCGAAGTGTGAAGGGTAATCGAGATGTGGATCCCTTACTCTCAGTGCCTAGGGAATCCAGCCGCACTCTCCTGACGAGGCCCTACTAGGCCGAAACGTACGTTAGCTTGTGTTCCCGTGCAGGGGGGACTTGCTAATCATTTTGGAACTGGACTGCCCTTTTGGGCGGGATTAGTCTAATATGTATGTGGAAATGTCTCCTCTGTAGTGGCACTAGAGAGCTAATACGTGATGCTTCTGGGCTGTTATTAGCCCTAGAACAGGTCATTGTGCTGTTGTTCATTCCCAGAAGCCTCTCACATTCTGTATGTTTATTTTGTCGGACTTACTTGCCAGTTTCCTGTCTGTATCTTTTTTTTTTTTTTAATTGTTTCTTTCATGCATGCTTGCAACCTTGCTGCAGCATCCTCTGATCCTCCTGCTGGTGTGCTGTGCTTCCTTACCTGCACAAGATTAACACCATGTTCATTGCTGTTGGAATGGCATCCCTAGTGTTCCTGTATAATATAAAATAACTGCCCATCATGCATTGACCCCTGTTCCTTCTGACCTCTTTTGGGGCCATTATGCCCAGTCTAACTCTAGCTGATTCCTCCCACCACTGACGAGAGTGCAGTTGTCTCTGTGTCCTGCCCCTGCCTACCGTCTACCTGCTTATTTACTCATTATGAGCGCTAAATTGGCTTACTGGCAAGAAAAGGGCATCAGCAACTCCTGGGGGACAGCAGACACTCGATAACTACATTAGCAAAGATGCTTCAACCTGAGATCAGGCTGCAGATTATAGCACAGCAACTGTGAAAGGAGTGGTGGACATTTTGACACTGATCATTGACTGGAAACTGGCAGGTTTTCAGCATTCCGTCACTAAGCTTATTTGTGAATTGAAAACACATAATACCACACTAGAGGAGCTGCAAACTCGAACAGCCTCTAATGAATCGGATATCGTGGTGCTAAAGCACCAAACTGAAACTCTTCAAAAGACCAGCACACAATTGGATAACAAACTCTATGACCTTGAAAACAGAAGTCAGAGAAACAACCTCAGGCTTTTTAGGATTAACCAAGAAAATCAAGGGTAAAGACCTTGAGAACTTCATAATAAATTCATAACACTCAGTTCATATGCAGGATAGAACAGGCCAATAGATTGGGAGTTCTGCCCGCTTCAGACTACCAAAAATGCAGACCTGTCATATTTAAAGTCCTTAACTACTAAAATTGGACTAATGTCTACCTACAGAGCTCTTGGCCCCTTGCATTATCAAAGTGCATCGCTGCTGCTATTCCAGGACTTCTCAGCCACAGTCTCCATAAAATGTCATGAATTCACCCCACTTTGTAAGATGTTGCATGACCAAGACATACAATTAATGTTGCAATATCCTAGGGCACTCAAGGTCTTTGGCGAGGATGGCATTGTTACCTTCCACTCTCCACATCAAGCAGGCTTTTCCTGCAAGACAAGAATCTGCTTCCTGTTCAGACCTGACTACCTCTGAAACATTACTGGACTTCCTCACCTTGACTCCTTTCATTAAGAGTTCAATGCGGCCACCTATGCCTACTTCCTATTCTTCCCATATATACCTCCCTCCCCCTCCCATCCTCCCTCTTTCCCCACTCCCTTTTTATGTTTATCCTCCTTAGTAGAATTAGGTTAGGGGAGCCTTAGTTACAGGGACCAGGTTCACCAGACCCCTATTATAAGGGAACTAGTAGCTCTTTAGTTGCCCTGTTATTCTAGCCTCATAGGCTGTAGTTCATGTTTGGTTTTGTGATACTGTTGTTCGCTATGGTTCAGGGGATAGTTAGGGTTTTTTTGTGCCTCTGGGGGATCCGTGCCATCAATGTGTTGGGGGGCCCTCTCTCTGGGAGGGGTGCCCCAGGGTATTACTATTGTATCCATTGTTCCTTATGACACACCATATCTGGGACACTGGCTAACAGGACTACATCTCCCTGCCCAACAGGCTCTGATTTATTAACATTTGTCTCTTGGAATGTGGGTGGGAAACAGAGTCCAATCAAGAGAAGGTGAATTTTCTTCCATCTTGGCACTCAGATAGCCCTGCTGCAGGAAGCACACCTTACCGACACTTCTAAAAGCACACCTTACCTACAATTCTAAAAGCCATGTAGTGGCCATCCTTTTCATAAGTCTCTCAGTCTCCTTATATATACTATATTCAAGGATACAGGGGGCCGCTATCTTGTCTTAGACTACACACAATGAATGGACAAAGGTACACCATATGCAATGTATATGCACCTAATGATACTCCTGTCTCTTTTTTTCCACAGCATTACAAACACTTGCCAAATTCCCAGCTCAATCCTCAGAGGAGGTGACTTTAACTGCATCTCAGACCCTATGCTGTATTGTATGGCGCAGTTACATTATCTTGCTCCACAATCTTTTTACGTTCCGGGAGATTCATACAGGGAATATAATGGGACCTGTAGGCTGGTAAGTTGGTAAAGTATTGGAGGACTTGGAGTCTCCCCTTTGCGGGGCCACAGGGCCTTTTCTGTATGGTTGCAGCAGTAGTTAAGGAGGCTCTATAAACTGAATGTCGCTTTACGGCGGCTGGACTGTCCTGGCCTGCTGACATTTCTGCCTAGATGAGTGTTGGTACCATGTGCAGCTGACCAGAATATATATTTGTATTTACAACATGCTGGCATTTAGTTTACACTCCTTACGTGCTCATGTTTTCATGCCTGTTAATGCTGTATGTTTTGATTTCTTACATGGAAAGTTAATAAAATGTTTTCTTAAAAAAAAAAATAAGAATGCTGTAATGATAATGACTGCAGATGTAATTATCTAAACAAAATAGGATGTCTTGTGTTGGAGAGTTTACTTTTAAAATGTCGCAGAAACAGTGCATGGAAATACACACCGCATTAAGCATGTCACCATGTTGAAAAGGGTGACATGATAATCTCACCCTGCATCAAAGCGTGAGATTCTCATGTCGACTCCTTAAACGCCGATTTAATCCTTTGTGTGCCTCTGATCCCTGCTCATCCCCTCAGTCATTGTCTCTTGACAATATAATAAATATATAACCCACATACATCCAGGCCACAGGCACCAAAACCAACAAATATAGCTCAACAAAGAAACTAAAAGAAACTAGAGGCGTACAGATGTAAACAGTAGTAAATAAGAGAAGAGTAGATAATGGTCAGCCTGTGGAGAGGCTGTTTCAATATATTTTGCCACCTGTGGGTAAGCGAGAGGACCAAGGTCTGGCTGAAGGTGTACTGACAAAACATTAACCCTCTGAGTGCCAGAGGGCTGCATTGCGTACCCCTCTGGCACTCCAAGGGTTATTAACGAGACTTGATCCCACACCTGTGGTATCCACACCTCAAACATAATCATCCGGACGTTCAGCTCACTGAGCTGGATACCATGTAGCTGAGGAGTGTACAGAGGATAGAGCCAGTTAAGAGACATAATCATCCAGCTGTTCATCAATACCACTCTCACCATCCTGTTGCATGACATCACCTGCTTGGGGCTGGTGGCTGTGATTGGAGACACACAAAGAATACTGCTTCATCATGGCAGGGGAAATCATGGAGAGTGGCTACACTCGGATACCAGGTAGGTGGCACACAAAGGGTTAATGCATGCACAGTGTCACACATACGTACAGGTGGTAGGAGGTCGAAGGCACACAAAGGGTTAATGCCAGCACTAAAATGAATGCGACGTTTAACCCCTTAACGACGGATAACTTACCAGGTACGTCCTGCAGAAACTGTCACTTAGTGACAGAGGACGTACCTGGTAAGTCACGGAAGTCCGGGTCTCCGTGCGGCTGCACGCCGCTCGGAGACTCTGGACTTGTTTGAAAAAAAAAAAAAAAAAAAATGTTCGTTAGGCGTTAAGGTGACAGCCGTGTACGAACATGGCTGTCACTAAGGGGTTAAGGAGGCGACATGAGAATCTCACGCTTTGATACAGTGCGAGATTCTCATGTCACCCTCATCATCACGGAGACATGCTTAATGCGCTGTGTAGATCCACTCTGTTTTTTATGCAAAATTTTAAAAGGATACCGTGTAGGAGAACCTGCTTGCTGTTTCCTAAAAGCCCTGCAAAATGTTGTTGTTGAATTTTATCTCTTCACTTTTTAAACAATTTAACCCTTTGAGTACCATTGAACTGCACATAAACAAGGTAACCTATTGTCTATAACACACCTGCAAACTCTCCCGATTTCCTGGGACAATTCCTGGTTTTGGCTCTTTGTCCCAGGATCCTGCTGTCTCTGGTTTTGGCCTTGTTTCAGAACTAAATTTCAATCTCATATCCTATGTGCCTGACATGTAATTATTGCTTATGATTTCATATGGTACAGTTTTATTTATTTTATTTAGGTTTGCTATTCAGTGTCACTCAAAAGGTTAAATTGCTTAAAGGAATAGTAATATTTCACAATAAAAGCAGTTCCGATTAATCTTCATAGTATTTGGGCTGTGGAGAGCGTTATTTCAATACTGTCAGAATTGCAGTTCAAGAGTAATTGAATGATAAAGTATCCCCCTCCTGCTCCTTTTACTTAAGTAACAGTGCTCACCTCATAGCAGCAAGACTGTCCGGATGGATCGCAGAAAGGGACAATCTTCAGTGAGCATAAGGAAAAACCTGTCAAGGGGGATAGGGTTTTCCTTATGTTCACAGTGAGAATGTTGTCCCTTGCTGTGAGCTGTCCGGTCAAGTGACCAGATTCCACATCTTACACTAGGTAAAAGGGGCATGAGGGGGATACTTTATCATTCAATTACTCTTGAACTACAACTCAGACAGTATTGAAATAACACTCTCCATGGCCCAAATATTATGAAAATTAACTAGAGCTGCTTTTTTGTGAAACTATCCCTTTAAAGAGTGAAGAACGCTATTTAAAATTAATGCTACAGGGTTGTATTAGAACAGTAGAAAGATGTACAGTGCAGCACTGGGTACAGTGCAGCACTGAAGAATGTATGACTTATAATATTCAGTTTTAGAGTTACAGAGTTGGCCAAGCTATGCCCCAAAAGGCAACCACAGCAATAGGAGCCTTCCAATACAAAAATGATTACTCATATTAGCCTCATCAAGCTCAAAAGTCACCTACTCCTAAACTTGATTCCTAACTGTCCAATAATCCATGGTAAAATATTCAAAGCACTGTGTGCTGCACTAAGCGTGAAGCACTGACAATAATACTGTTTACTTCGGAAACATGGGCTATGTCTCAAAATGTTGAGCACTTTAACCAGTTTGGCAAACTGGGCCTTTCCAGCTGTTGTTAAACTGCAACTCCCCCCATCCTCAACTGGACAACCGAATAAATGATTAGCAATAATCACACAAACAAAACCGAGTAAGATATTGAGCAGGTGCTTTAAATAACGTAGTTCTGATTTGGCCTTATTTGGGAATATATGCTCGTTCTTAGCTACACTAAACATTCCACGGAGTTCTTAGAATTAATTATAAAAATAGAGTGTTTAAACTGAAGATTAAACAGAGCTTCTCACACAGAATAAATCATGAATGAATAAACAGTTTCAATTTCTAACCTTTCTCAGTATACCGATTTTTTTGCTACTAACATATTCATTATTTTAGCTCACAAGGTAAGAGAAATCAAGAGAAAGCAAAAAGAGCTAAGTAGGACAGTAACAAGAAGACTATATGATGTTATTATGCATGTCAAATATCCTATTTTTAGCCTTGGGAGACAATTCTGTATGCCGTTGTGCTGTATGGTATCCTTTTAAAATGGCTCCATGTAGTTCCACTCTTTTTTTGTGTGCAACATTTTAAAATGAACCCAGGTACACACCCATACATCAGTGTTAAGGAATTATTTGCCCAGTGGGCTGCATCTCTGTTGTAAATGTTTTTCTATTTAACTGTACAGCACAGTTTACTTTAAAATGTTGCACACAAAAGAGCATGTGACTACACACGTGTTAAACATGTCGCTGCGATTAAAAGGGAGACATGAGAATCTCGTCCTGCATGAAAAGTGTGAGATTCTCATGTCGTGGCATTAAACAGCACATCAAGTACTTGAATTCCAGTATTTGAAGAAAGGACCTTTGTATCACGTTTACTTCCTGATATCTTTTTATTGGCTACACTGTCCTTGCTCCTCCCAGTGACACCCCTTAAATACCTTGGGCTGTCACTTATGCGCTGCCCTTTCGTGGTGTATCTGTTGCCTAGCGCTTGTTCCGTTACTCTCATATGATACCAGTGTATGACCCAGACTGTCTGACTACTCTGCCTGTTTACCGTTCCTGCTCTGTGTACCGACCCGGATTGGCTGACGTTCCTGCTTTGTGTATTGACCCGGCCTGGCTGACGTTCCTGCTCCATGGTACTGACCCGGCTTGACTGGTGATCCTGCACCGTGTACCGACCTGGCTTGACTGGCAATCCTGCTCCGTGTACCGACCCGGCTTGGCTGACGTTCCTGCTCTGTGTACCGACCCAGCTGGGCTGAAGTTCCTATTCCTGCACTGTTCCTGCTTGCTAGTCACCCTGCTTCTGCTGTTGGTCACGCTTCAGTGGTCTTGCCAGACCTCCGGTTGCCTCGGTTCTGTACAGTAGTCCAGTCCGTGATCCGCTCACTCATTGTGCCCGTGCTACTTTCCGGTTCATCCCAGTTGCACCACGTTCGCTTGGTCTGTTACTGCTGTTCCTGAGGTTGGGTTCAGTTGGGCGCCTCAGGCTATTTCCCATCTGCAGACCAGAGCGTTCTTTAACCCCTTGAGGGGCGGTGCTGGGCATTCGTATCAGTATTTGTAGTCTCTGTTTGGCGTAAGTTATTCCTTACGGCACTAAGCACTGGCTCACAATATCTTTGCAGTCTCCGGTGGGCGTTCACTTTGGCAGCCTTCCTTCTATGGTGCCTTATCAGGTTTACTCTGGCTTCACCTGTTGCATATATTCCAGTCGCTGTTGTTACTCGCTGCGTAGAGAGCTACATTGGGCCTTCCACTATTAGGGCCATCCTCTGTCCTTGGCGTAATAAGTTCACTCTGTCATATTTATACTGTATCATATGTGATTTACCTGACCTGTGTCAGTATTGTATATTGTATCTACATACTGGACCTGTGTGGGTTAATTATATCATTGTAACCTGTCCTGTGTCAGTCTACCGTTTATCTGTATGCTGGACCCGCGAGGGTTACTGTTATTCATTGTGTGCAAATAAAACTGTGTTTTACCAAAACCTTCCGTCTCTGAGTTTACTAAACCGTAACACTTTGATAATGTTAACATCATGTCCCTGTCATTTTCCATTACTTGCATGCTGCAAACCTGGTCATGTAGTCTTGATGTGCATTTCAGAGCTGCTCTGGGCTCTCTCTCCCCTTCTCTGCGTGCTCTGCTCAGCCCTGTCATTCTGCACGCAGAGAAGGGGGGAGAGAGCCCAGAGCAGCTCTGAGTTGCACATCAAGACTACATGACCATAGATTATTGCTAGTAAAAACAAAAATATGCAATGCCATTCAGCTGACATGAATAGGGATCGTAGGCCATGCTTGGGTCAAGACAAAAGTATTACATGTCCAGCAAAAATATTGGAATAAATTGAGAAGTGTTACTGTCCAAACATCACGGCCAGGTATCTGTTGGTGCTACGGTCTGAATTTAATAGACCTCATATTCCTTGTAAATCAAGTTCAATTACTCATCCTCACATCAAACAACAGGCCATTTGGCTTAACGCTTTGAGTGCCAGAGGGGTACAGAATATTCTGTACCCCTATAGCACTCAAAGGGCTAACTGAGCTCTGCGTTGTTCTTATGGTACAATATTAATAATATATAATGGGATTTATACATAACGGCAAAGTGGTGCGATCTGGGCAGACCAACTATGCTGTAGAGAATTGTACCATAAGAACAGAGCAGAGATCAATTAACCCCTTGAGTCTGCCTAGTGAAACCACTGAACCTTCCTGACAAGGACGAAACATATGTCCGGGGTTACTCAGTGTTCCTGTGCAGAGAGGACTTGCCTGTCAATGTGGAACTGGGCTGTCCTTTTCGGTGGGATTAGTCTAATATGTATGTGGAAATCTCAATTCTGTAATGGTACTAGAGAGCTGACAGGTGATGCTTTTGAGTGGTCACTAGCCAAAGAACAAGCATTTGTGCTTTTGTGTGTTTTGAGTACTCTTAGGGGTCTCCCTAACAGTTAATTGCAAACCAGATGTGGACCTCTTGCTCTCAGTACCTAGTGAAAGCAGCTGCTCCTCACTGCCAAGGCCAAAACATATGTTTGGGGTTAGCTGCTGTTCCTGTATAGGAGGGATTTGCCCGTCAATGTAGAACTGGGCTGCCCTTTGCACGGTTTTAGTCTAATATGTATGTGGAAATTTCTATTCTGTAATGGCGCTGGAGAGTGAAAACGTAATGCTTCTGAGCAGCAACTAACTGTAGAACAAGCCATTATGCTTTTGTTCATTCTCACAACCTCTGACACTTTGGTATGTGTTTTTGAATAATCATTGCTCTCAGTGCCTAGGGAAACCAGTTGTACATCACTAAAGAGCCCCAATAAGTCCAAAATGTACATCTGGGGTCAGCTGGTGTTCCCATGCAGAGAGAATAGTCTAATATGCATGTGGAAATGTTGTGATGCTTGTGATTGGAGACTAGCTGTAGAACAAGCCAATGTGCTTCTGATAGTTCTCAGAGCCTCATTCATTTTGGTATGTATCCTGAGTGTATACTATATAGAAATGGTGGATTGGTGTCACTGAGGATGATGCACTAAGAGGAAATGAAGAAATTCCGAGGCAAACCAATAGCACTAAAAGGGACAAAACATTCCCCAAATTATCATTTATTTAAATGTGAATTTAACCCCCTTGAATGCTAGAGAGGTGTCCAATGTATTGCAAACAATGCTCTGGAGACCCATTTAGCATTCCCTGGGTTAAAAGCCCTGTTTATCAATGAAATTTTTAATTTATTTTCTAAAATGCTATTGCTTTACCCCAGAATTGCTCCAATTATTGTACAGTAAGATTTTAGTAATCACTGTTTCCTGAGCCTTGATGTGATTCATCAAAGTTCAGGAAACTCAGAGGAATTTTCTCAAGGGCCTTTAAATGTTTTTTCTACAAACAAACTGTTCTGACTTTCCTGGAGAGTTCCAAAGCAAATATCTGCAAACATTCACTATCCAAATTAATGCATTTATTGATCATGTAGATCTCATAAGAATTTACACATACCGTTGTGCTACCTGGTCCAGTGGCTGTCCTGTTTCCAAGCATCGCTTGCTCGTGCCTTGGTGATAGTGTTCTCTTTTCTTCCTCTTAGATCATCCTTCCTTGTGGCTGTCCACCAGTTTGAGTGGCTTTCAAAACATCTACTTCTATGAATAGTGCATCTGCACATGAATATACTTGATTCTCTGTCTCAGAGCATATTGATTACTCAGTCATTGGTGTCACTGGCATTTGCACTCTTTTTTTAGGTGCTTCCTTTTATGTCTGGCACTCAGTTGTCTTGGCTCATCCCTTCTTTGCATTTTCTTTTGATTCTTTCCACTAATATCAGTAGTTGTATTCCAAATCATCTCATTGGTAACATTCCAAAGGGGCAATTCAGCCATTTGAAATTTATGTTTAGTACTAGACAGAATTTTTTAGGACAGGCAGATTTAGGGCTCGATCCAAATGTTTGAGATAAAAAAGGCGTTAAGGCAAAATGGATACAGACCAAAAAAAAGAAAATGTCTTGGTCGGTATCCAAAAGTCCTACTGGCTAAAAAAAATGGTCTTGTGGCCAAACATCTGTATTGTGCGTTAAGTTCCAAAAACACCTCTAAATAACGGAAGTATTGGGAACTTAACAGTAAAAAAATTCTAACGATCGGTGCCTGACATACTGCCATGCACCGATCATTAACTCATATGTCTTACACTTACCTGTCATCCACTGTTCTTCTCTTCAATCTTCCCTTTTGTCCTTCTCTTCTTTCTTCTCTTCTTTCTTCTGGTATCTGTATAAGAAAACATAGTATTAATACAATGCAGAATACAATACATTGTTTAACCCCTTGAATGCCAGAGGGGTACGAAAACAAAGCATTGTGGACCTCTCTGGGGCTTAAAGAGTTAAACAATGTATTAGTGCCCCCCCGTGTATAATTAAATATGCCTCCATTATTATGTGAAGCCAGTATTTTAAAGCTGCAAAATCATATGCCCCAAACAATGAAGAAAATATACTTAGCTTGCAGGAACTTATAATGCCAATCAGATTTGAGCAACTGTGCTTTAATCTGATTGACTGGGATGTGCGTAAGCACATCTCAGCCAATGGCTATGAGGGAATTGGATCAGAGGCTGCCCATATATAAAAGCAGTCTCTGATCAAATTCCTTCATTGAGGAACGGGCATCAGCCTGTGAGGCAGCAGAAGGGGGGTGTCTATGGCACACAGCGATGCCTCTGCCTCTGCGGCACACAGTGGTGGAGACATTATACGTTTCTACAAACTAAGTATATTTTCATCATTGCTTGGGACAAATGATTTTGAAACTTTAACCCCTTCACAACCATTGATGTGCCAGGACCGTCACGGCGGTCCGGCACTTAAGGACCAGTGCCGGTCCTGGCACATCCTGGAGTTCAGGGCTCCTGGCGCAGCTTCCATGTGGTCATCAAGTGCCGGCTGCGATTGCGCGCGCTGGTCCTTAAGGGGTTAATATACTGGCTTCAGATAATAATGGCGGCTTATTTCATTATACACGGGGGCACTAATACATTGTTTAAGTCTTTGATCCCCAGAGAAGTCCGCAATGAATTGCTTTGCAATGTGTTGCCTACCCCTCTGGTAGTCAAGGGGTTAAACGATGTATTGCATTCTGCATTGTATTAATGCTATGTTTTCTTTTACAGATACCAGAAGAAAGAAGATAGAAGAGAAGGACAGAAGATGACCAGGAAGCTGAGGACTCAAGATTAATGGTAAGTGTTTCTTTTAACACCTCTTTTTTTTGCCGGTATTTTTTCACAGCACATGCATTTGTATAACTTACTGTGCTGGAAAAAATACCCTCGGCAGAAAAATCATCCAATATTTGGATCGAGCCCTTACTCTTTAAATGAACATGGTGATTCCAAAGCACAATTTATCAAAACAAGGAGTTCGGTGGGTAATTACCATAGGACAGATCTGATTCTCAAATTGTTCAAAGAAATATCTAAGAGGAGGAGTCAATTAACTATATCACAACCTATTGCTTTCGTTACATAATTTATTTGTCAGTGCAAAAAATTTGTAGTGTGATAAAAGGACTTCTCCCCGTTTTATATGGTGATAATGCCCTGCGAGATGTACTCTGTCTTGGGTGTAGATTTACCTGTAGGAAGGCTCCTATCTTGTGGAGAAGTCTAGCACACAGTTTTTTTTAGATGTTAAGTGTTTATCTTTTGCAGTAAACTCTGTGTTTTTACTACATACTATTAGTCATGTTGCGGACGTTTTCTTCAGTTCCATTGGTACAAACCCCTGGATTGACTCTAGACCTTGTTGACTTTTCCTATGACTGTGGGCCAAGATTTTCTCTTGGATCTCATCTCTTTCTGCTTGTGGCCTCAACCTTGGATTCTTCAGTTCTGTTGCCCATTCAGACAGAAACACACACATATATCACATACACACACATTACAAACTCACAGACACACACACAAACACATTTTGTAAAATATATATTTAATTATAATATTTTGTACTGTTTGTGTGTCCCATAACTTTGAAACAAAAACAGAGACACCCCTGTCCCAAATTGCAAAATTGTCACTGATGCTCTAAATAGCAGCAAGCAAGGTTCAAAGCTGCATGTCTATGAACACTGACAGCAGCAGCCATGCATGGTTAGTAAAGCCCCAAGATAGGTTGTAAGGTGATGGATACCCAGTGGATCCCTCCCTGTGTCAGTCCCTAAAGTCAATAGTTGTGTAGGGTCAACACTGTGGTAGTCATTCTATCTGTTGCATCTATGCAGAGAACATTTTCTTAGCATTGTGATGGATGATGTTTATTTAATAACTACACTGTATGCTCACAAAGCAGAAATGCAGGACATCTAATTACCCTGGTCAACTTTAGATGGGACATTGGACCAGGCACCCAAATATCATGACTGTCCCAGGGAAACCTGGACTTACTTTTGAGATCTAAAATGGGGCAAAATTGTTTACAACATGTTTTTCGCCTACTGTGTTTATTACTTTAAAGGGATAGTAATACTTTAAAATTATAAACCCTCATCTTGTAGGCAATAAAAAACTGAGTAAAATGACACCAGCAGCAAACCAGCAAACCTTTTTGGTTTGAGATATCCGCTTTGAAAGTTCAGCAGTTTGCCTTTTCCCCTGACGTCAGCATTCTAGCTGAGAGCAGGGGAATCCTCTCCTAGGATCATCCGGTGGCTCTGCAGCAGTGCAGAGATCGCATTAATAAAACATAAATCCTTTACCAAAATGGTCTTCTACATGTGCTTGGTTTGCAAGCACACGTAGAAGACCTTTTAAATTAAGGATTTCTTCTTTAGTAACGTGATCTCGGCTCTGCTGCAGAGCCACTGCCGGTCCCGGGACCGGATTCCCCTGCTGTCAGCTAGAATGCTGACATCAGGGTAGAGGGAACTTTGAAAGCGGATATCTCTCAAACCATAAAGATTTGCGAGATGCTGCTGGTGTAATTTTACTCAGTTTTTTATTGCCTACAAGATAAGGGATAGTAATTTTTAAATATTCCGTTCCCTTTCATTTCAATAGAATGGGTGTAAAGAGAATCGGCATTAGTTTGAATACCATTTTCATCTGTAACATTTTTGAAAATCCCAATTTTGCATTAATGTCACAAAAATTTAGAAACACCTGCATTGGATTCAAGATTTAATCTCTCTTTGTAGCACTCATGTGTCCTTGATGAAGGTTTATTACTGTCTCGAGAAGAAAGTTGCTTTATTAATATATACAGAATCCATAGCAGCAAATGATGTGTCACAATCAACTGACTTTGCATATCTCACTGTGTGTTCTTTTTATTTCTTATTAAAAGTTATGTCATAACAATTTAAAGGGATAGTAATACTTCATTTTAACTTTATTTTATTTTGTAGGCATTAAAAAAACATGAAGAATGATATAAGTCTTATCTCTGAAACCTTTATGGTTTAAGAGATATTCACAAACAAAGTATCCCCCCCTGTTCAATCAGATCAGAAGGGAGATGCCCAGGTAGACTGCAGACAGGGACAATCTTCAATTAAGATAATGGAAAAAGCTGAAAAACTTATCAAGGGGGGAAGGGCCTTCATTGTTTTAATACAAAGAAAGTTGTCCCCTTCTGTTATCTGTACTGTCATACAACCAGACTCACATCTGAGAAGAGATGGCTTACACTAGGTAAAAGGGGCGGGGAGGGGAACTTTGCTTGTGAATATCTCATAAACCATAAAGGTTTGAGAGATAAGACTTATATCATTCTTCATGTTTTTTTAATGCCTACAAAATAAAATAAAGTTAAAACGAAGTGTTACTATCCCTTTAACGTATCTACTAAAGCTGAGCAGACTGTCTGGCAGTTCATTATTTTTTCTGTTAGATAAATTGTCCATTGAGGTTCTATGTTAAAAAAAACAACTTAAGTAGTTGAGGTTAAGAATTATTTTCTGCTCTAAACAAGCTATACACTGTGGCTGTTATACTAAGAAGAACCAGTGTATTTCTGAGGCAAATCATAGGAGTCAGATAAAAATTCCCCATTCATTTAAATAGGGCTTTTAACATCTTGAATGCCAGTGAGGTTTCAATATCTTGGATACTTATTTAACATTCAAGGACTTTAAAACCCCTGGATTTTTTGTCTCCTGCAATACAACCCAGACTCATTGGGTTGAGTGTACAAATCCACCACCACTGCACCACAGGCCTTCATCTCCAGCAGCTGCTCCTAGGGGTATTCATTCACTATTGCATATTATCGCTGTGGTGCATATCGGTGCATGCAATCCACTTGTGGTTAGACTAAAGGAACAGTAAGCTTTTGTAGGAAAATCTATATGTTATAGGGGTTTTCCCTTCTGAAAAAACAAGGGCAGTTCCACTGCTGACATTTGTTGTATTCAAAGTTTATAACAGTTCAAAACTGTTATACTCTTTGAAAACAGACACCCTTCACACACCCAGGGAGCTTACATCCAGAAAGCTCAAACTGACAGGAAGTGACTCAGTAGTTTCTATCACACTCTATGGAGAACTTATGTTGGTGACAAACATCCCATATACAGTGCAACAGAATAACTATGTGAAATCTGTCCAGTAGAGAGCAAAGTTGATATAAAAAACAACAGTTTAAACTGTCACATCTTTGTCACATCTTTCTGCAGTGAGAGTACCTTTGAATTACAGAAGTACATACATTTTTTTTTCATAAAACTAAGGTTTACGTCTGCCTTTAATGTCATCAAGTCTATTACATGCACAGGAAATGCAGTAGTATAGTGACATAGTTGATGAGGCTAAAAAAAGACATGCATCCATCAAGTTCAGCCCATGCCATATCTAGGGTTACCACCCAGCCGGTATTTTACCGGCAAGCCGGTAAAAAATTGGCTTCTGTCCAATGTTAAGTCTATGGACAGAATGCCATGGCCGGTATTTTTTGGAAGAAAAGGTGGCAACCCTAGCCATATCACACTTGTTGATCCAGATGGAGGCAAAATAAAAATTTGGGGCAATTTTGAATTAAGCCCTAAGTGTGTAAAAAAAAATCCTTCCTAACTCCAAATGGTATTTGGATATTTCCCTGGATCAAGATCATATCTGCTTTGAAGCCAACTGTCATAATTCTCAATATTGTTCTGAGCTAGATAGGTATCCATTCCCTTTTTGAAAGCAGTTGCAGCATCTGCAAGCACAGCATCCCGAGACAAAGACTTTCATAACTGTACTACCCATATTGCAAAAAAATCTTGCCTTTGTTTTAGTCAAAAGCACCGTTCCTCTAGTCTTAGTGGACGACCTCTTGATCTTTGCTCAGCTCTCAGCTCCTTGAGTAAATAGTTACTTAGAGAGTGCTTTATATACATACCTGGGAACTCTCAGGGTTTGACCCTGAGACTCAGGGTTTTGGCCCAAATCTCAGGGTCTCAGGGTGAAGAGCCAAAATCTCAGGGTGAGAGAGTTCAGTGCTACCTGTTCTATATTCTGCTCCAGTTATATGCTTCTTTAGTCTCTAAACTGGTGGCACTTGTACTATGAAGGCAGAGGGAGAAGTCCTGCTTGATTTGTGTGTGTTCATGCAGTGATATATTTAAGTTGTTATGTATTAATTGCTCCTTGAATGCTGATTGGAGCGACTCTCAATTACAGCGATCAGGGATATATCGTGGATAATCTATATTATGGGAAATTTAAGGGTTAATATTTACACAATCTCAGGGTCAGCTCATTTTGAAAGTTCCCAGGTATGTTTATATATATTGACCTTGAATTTATTTGTAAATATATCACCACTTAGATGTCTCTTCTCTAATGTAAACAAACCCAGTTTGGCTAGTCTGTCTTTATAACTCAGATCCTCCAATCACTTTATCAGTTTTGTTGCATGTGTCTGCACTTTTTCCAGTTCCATAATGTATTTTTTAAGAACTGGTGTCCAAAACTGTACTCTAGAGTCTAGATGAGGCCGTACAAAAGAATTATATAGAAAAGCCCTTTTATATTCAGGATAATACCCTATTTCCTGTAGCAGCAAATTGCTGTGAAGTGTATCCTCTATCAGTACTCCTAAATCTTTCTTTAATGGGGATTCCCCAAGCAGTTTCCCATTTAGTGTATGCTAGCAATATTGGCACGACTTTGCCAGTGAGGTTAATAAAACAATGACTGGCTTGTTGAATTTTATTGCTCTTTGCATATTACATATGGTGTATAGCATTTGGCGTATAGAGCATTGAGTATATTGATTTGTGTATAGCTGTTAGCTTATGGTGCTTAGTGTATAACAATTTGAGTATATAGCATTTGGTGTTTTTTATGTATAGCTTTTTGCATGTTGTGTATATTGTTTAGCATATAGCATTTGGTGTATGGCATTTTGCCTATAGCATTTTACCTATATGCCTTTGCCATATTGCATAAGGCTTTCATGAAGACCACTTAAGACCAGACTTCTCTGGACAGTAGATGTGTGTACCAGGGTACCACTGTTTTCTGCCATTTCTGAGCTGATAGCACTGTTGGACATCTTCCGATTGCGAAGGGAAGTAAGCATGATGTGTCTTTCATCTGCTGCAGGTTTACTTGGCCGACCACTGCGTCTGTGGTCTCAACTGTCGGTACCTCGCTGGGTCCCGTCGGCCGACGGGGAGGACACGACATCCACTTCTGGCTTCGTCGGCGCTTCTGCGCAGGCGCAGGCGTCCCGACGCACGCCCAGCATCTCGGCGTGCACAACGTCCTCCCAGCCTCGCTTCCAATGCCGGCTCTGCTATTTAAGGAGCGCGCTTCCGGGATTCAGTGCTCAGTTATAGAGTTCTCTCCCGTTGGTTTAGTTTTGTGCTCCTTCCGGTTCTGGTTTGATTTTCCTGATCTTGACCTTGGCTACCTCCTGACCACTGTGCCTCTCCAGTTGCCCTGACCTTGGCTACCTCCTGACCACTGTGCCTCTCCAGTTGCCCTGACCTTGGCTACCTCCTGACCACTGTGCCTCTCCAGTTGCCCTGACCTTGGCTACCTCCTGACCACTGTGCCTCTCCAGTTGCCCTGACCTTGGCTACCTCCTGACCACTATACCTCTCCGGTTGCCCTGACCTCGGCTACGCTCCCTAGCTTCTGTGGCTGCCTGATCTTCTAGCAAGCTGCGGAGTTTTCAGTCCGGTGCACCCAGCTTCCAGACGTCTGGTATCGTTTTCCCTCTTCTCTATATTTTTTACATGTGCATGTATAAGATTTTTTTTGTGTGTCTCACCTATATATATATATATAGTGTTCTTCTTTATATATATGTATCTGTGCACTTCTGCTAGGCCTGCTTTCCCTCATCTAGTAGTAGTTCCTGTGAGCTAGTGTTAGGGTTCCCCTCTCAGTCTAGTTTAGCGCTAGGGTTAGGGTTTCCTTGTCCTGCTCCTTAGGTTCCACTTTCCTCTCTCTATCTGAGTACGACAGGGCTGACATCAACGTTGACTGATTCATTGTGCCTTTTCAAAAGAGCTTGGACCGCACATCTGGAAACACCTGTGTGCCTTGAAATTTCTGTCCGGGAGAGACCTTTCTGATGCAGTATAACTACCTTGTGTCATTAAACTGTCTTCAGCAACCTAGGCTTGTTAGTTGAGCTTGGCTGTTCCTCAACCAGTTTTATTCCTCCTACGCATCTGTTTCTGTTTCAGTTAATGATTGTGTTTCAACCGGCATATTAAATTGATGCTCATTAGCAGCTGTTTGGTATAATTGTTTAATCATACACTGGACTATATGCCTAGAAAATCCCCGACTTTGTGCAAGTGTACCTAGAAGAATTGATGCTGTTTTGAAGGCAAAGGGTGGTCTCACCAAATATTGATTTATTTAGATTTTCCCTCTGTTTACTCACTATTATATTATCATGCCTATTTTTGAAAGCATTCTTACTTTACAACTTTTCACACCTGCCGAAGACTTTTGCACAGTACTGCATATCTTACTATGCCACACCTACAATGTCCTTAGAATTATCATAAACTCCATAGCTAGATGTATCAATGGTCAGTGACATAATTTCCAGGTGCTCCCAGTGATCATGGACAGCATGCATTGTGATTTGTTCTCATGCAATTACCTCATCTGAGAACATGCAATGAAAAAATGGATGCTCTCAGCACTACAGCTTCACCAAGTGAGAGATAAAGCAGAATTAATTTCTTGTAAATAATTATTTCATGATTTGAGGTGTTATTCATTTTTGTATTTTTTGTTACTTTTGAATACATTTTATATGAAGCATCTCCCAGCAGTTTGATAAGGGTGATATTGTAGTGAATCCATCTTGTGCTTTGCATTACTATCATATCGCTGTGGTTACACCTCAAATATGCTAACAATACCATGCTTTTGCATTCCGCCACCACATTTAGTATGTTTCAGTGTCTCCTTCTCCAGTATCAATTTTACATACTGAAATCCAACTTAAGGAGATATTTTTGTATTTATGAACTTGTATTTATATGTTAATGTGGCTGTTTGCCATATGTACTAAGGGTCAGTAGCTGACGATGCTGTTGGTGATCCCAGAAACAAACATGTCTACCTGATTCTAGTGAACTGGGGATTTTGCCATAGCATATGCAGGCCTCAGTTTGAACATGTAACTAGCATATTTTAGTTCCGGTGGCCATTTATCATAGTTATCTCCATTCCATGTTTGTCCACAGGAGACCAGAGGCAGGCTGATGTAGGAGGGGGAACACAGTGCAACCTCTGGGGGTTTACAAGGAGCCTGCTCTCTACATTTGAGATTCAAACAACTTAGATGCATTCTCTGTCGGATAAATACAAGTTAAAGCATGCCTGATATTTCTGTCACACTATGGGCTGCCATGCAGATCATTTACATGACTGTTACTGGAGATTGCAATGTTCATCGCAACCTCCAGTAACCAGCTGACCCATATGCATGTCATGTTAGTCAATCATATATGGATGATAAACATGTGGGCCAGGAATCTTCATGTGACATGTCCTCCACATAATGGGATTGCAGGAGGGATGCAGGATATTGGAGGTAAACTCACATGACTTGACCTGCTTTATAAAGCAATGCTGCTAAGTCCCCCACATAACCTTAGATAAGGAGTTCAATTCAAAACACTCTGCCTTACCTCTTCTAGAGATGAGCAGGATGGAACTTCTAACATAATGCTCCTTTTATCTGAGGAGAAGAATATTGTTTCACTAGTAAGAAAATAAATATGTATTTCTTAGATTTTTGTGTCTACTTGTTGAAAAATAATCTGAAATCTGTTCAGATTGCTATTTCAAATGTTAGCTTAAAGGGGATGTATCACCCCTACACATGTTGAGCTAAATAGCTCGTTTATGTAGCGACTAGCTGGGGTAAGGTTTTCATTTCTCTTTTAAAACATCACTGTTTAGTCAAATTTAATCCAGTACATATTGTCCTGGCCCTACTTCCGGACAGACTGTGGTTACCAGCTCTGTACCGCAGCCTGTCACTCTGCCTCTTCTCCCCTCCCTCTAGCCAAACTCCTCCGATGACGGAGGCTTTCATGGCTGTAAGCTGGAGCTGTCTCTGGCCAATGGGACTACTCCAGCTTACAGGCAGAAAGCCTCCATCATCAGAGGAGGTTGGATAGAGAGAGGGGAGCAGAGGCAGAGTGATGGACCAGGGCAATATTTACTGGATTAGATTAAATTTGGCTAAATAGCGATGTTTTTTAAAAAAAAATAAAAACCTTACCCCAGCTAGTCGCTACTAAACGAGCTGTTTTAGCCCAACATGTGTAGGGTTGATAGATCCCCTTTAAACTTAAAAAACGACTGAGGAACAGAATTCTTATTCTGTGTACATTAGAAAAACAAAACATTAATATAAAAAATATAGGGTGCAATGCTAAAAGTGCTACAAAAGTACTTGGTACTGCTGAATATATTCATTATATTAACCAATTTCCTCCTAGTATAGCAGGTTCAAAAGATATTTTTGCAGGACACACAAGGTTAAAGGTGCAGTAAACTGTCATTGCGAGAAAAAACTAAGACTTTTCCTGTTCAATAAAGCACGGGTTCGCTCTGTGTTGGGAACAGTTTCATCTGAAAAGTATTACAGTTTAAACATTATTTGTATATTAAACTGTTACCATAATAACATCTGGGCTGAGGTGCAATAAGGTCACATGAGGGTTCAGGATGGCGATGTATCAGATCTGTGTCGAAGACACATCGCCAGTATGCAATCATGTGTCTTCGCCATCATATTCTCTTTAATCTGGCACCAAACCACCATGCCTTCAACAGGTTTATGATTTTGGATGGAGCACATTTGCAACTGTTCATATCCATATGCAAATGCAGCTTAATGAGCTATTGTCATATTCACTTGGGTGTGTTTATATGTAATAAGACTGTTTGCCACATGCACTAAGTTCCGATAGCAGCCTTTGTTGTTGGAATTCACAGTCCCAACATCACCTCCCTGAGGATGGCGATGTTGGGATCTCCCTATAGCTGTCTGTTAAGTTAGACAGTTTTCAGAGACAGCAGCTGCCCTCCATAACCCTTTCAGTGGATGTGCATTGCATACTCCTATTGCACTGAAAGGGTTAAAAGCTGCATTTTAACCACAATTTTCTTTGTTGTTAATATTTCTATAATTTATACTGTAACTTGTAATGCATAAAAAAGGAAGTGGTACAGGAGGCTTTGAACCAGGGTTTCAGAACACCTTAACACTAGGCTACAGCCAACACCTTTTACAGGTAGTCGTAAATAGACCCATTTATCTTTTCCATCTACTTGCATTCAAGCATCTTTTAAGCCTTTAACCCTTTGAATGCCAGAGAGGTATCCAGCACATTGCAACACGATGCATTGGATACCTCTCGGCACTCAGTGGGGTTGAGGCACAGAGGGGTGTGCAAAGCGTTTTAAAATATGTCTAATCTCCAGGCTTACTCTCCTCGCGCACTCTGTTAACTATTGCCCCCTTAATTTCTAACTGGACCTGCAACACATTGCAAATTTATCACATTCTCTCTGGCAGCAGATAAATACCTTGGTAAGAATATTCAACACCTTCCTTTGCACCAACAAAACAATAAGCAAACCATTTCATTAACAGAGGTGTCAGCACCTCATTGCAAAAACAATGAAGAACACCAAGAAGAATGCTGATTATGATTCATGCCCTTAGAAACTTAGTAGGCGCTCACACTCCTGTAGCTCTGTAGGAGGGCATGAGGATAGGAAAGCAAGGAAGGGATATAATCAAAGTACAATCAAGTAGAAAATATATATAAACTTTCTCTCCCTATTGTATTTGCCCTTGGTCCTTTACATCTGACTAGTCCTTAACAAAGCATATCCACTGTTCCAAGGCTCAGTTCAGATGAACATGGGAAGGTGTAGGACAGGGCACATATTCCCTCTAAGTGTAGAAAAAAAATTGGATTTATTGCACATCCTATATAATAATTCGCTAAGTTGTGTGTAACGCCCGACATGCGCAGTAGACACTGCTGTGTGTGCGGCAGTCATGCGCAGTACAGACTGCCCGCGCCGCAGCGGATACAGAGCTGGGTGCTCTGAAGGAGCGTCCAGCTCTGTAACAGCAGTGGCGCGGGCAGCCTCCACTGCGCGTGACTGTCCCGCGACCGGCTGCCAGAGGCACTGTGGCCCGTGTAACGGGCTGTTCAACTAGTTCTATAATAATTCGCTAAAACATGTGTAATGACGAAGTCATGCGCAGTAGAGACTGCCCGCGCCATGGGATGCTCTGTATCAGCCACGGCGCATGACTGCCCCGTGACCGGCTGGCAGTGGCACTGTGGCCAGTGTAACGGGCTCTTCAACTAGTATATACATATATTTAATATTGTAGACAGTACTCTTTTGGGTAAACCATAAGTTATGACTCACAGATATAGCAACAAAAAAATAGGCCTATCCCGGTGGGACCTTCCAGAGCTGAACGGGCAATAAGAGAACAGGAGAGAGACTGTGCAGATTGTGGGGATGTCAATGCGTTTTCAAAGCATTGTTCAAATAAGAGCACATATAAACCAATGACGGATTGCATATATGCCATAGTGACAAGAGCTACATTGTAAGGGGCCATTACCTTACTGTTTACATTGTAACACTGACATAACTGACATCTCTGATACATCTTGTTCTCACCTGTGGGCATTTCTCTCCACATTAGTTTGTTATTCGAAAATAAGATCACGCTCAATACAGGGGGTAACGTCCACTCCATGTGGTTGTATTCACAACCCTATAGATGACACTAGTCCTCTAACATACTCCACGTTAGTCATCCAATTTCTTGTTGCTATATCTATAAGTCATAATTTATGTTTTATCCAAAAGAGTGATGAATATATATATATATATATATGTATATATATATATATAATTATTATTTTTTTTTTTGCAATAAATCCAAATGTTTTTCCACACTTAGAGAAAATATGCGCACTGTCCTATTTTTATGACTGTGTCAAGCACTCACGGATAGACTACCAAGATGGTGGTGAGTACCTTGGCGGAGGAACATGAGACTCCTACAACAAGGGATTACTGAGCTAGACACTGGAGAGCGAGGCTTGGGGATGGTGCTGGGGAGCGGAGGTTGCCTCGGCTCGCGAAGCCAGATGTTGTGGTCCCCAGCAGAGGCGCTGCCGGGTAACCCCGGATAACCCCAGCCGAATCAAGCTATACTAAATAATCCTCAGGGAGAATAGACAATACTCCAAGCAGGAAGACAGGTACTCACTCAGAATTCCCGGAAGAGGTGGATCCACCATGAATGGGACAACGAGTCTGAATCGCTGAAAAAGACGGGGCAAGGACTTTGATGGTCCGGGTCATACACGGGCTGGCAAGGTACACAGGAGCAGGCAGAAGCAAGGTCAAGACAGTTCGGGTCATACACTGGAATACAGGGACACTGGAGCAGGCAAAGGCAAGGTCTGAGACAGTCCGGGTCATACAATGGAATACAGGAACACTGGAGCAGGCAAAGGCAAGGTCTGAGACGGTCCAAATCATACACAGGAATGCTGGAGTAACCAGAAGGATACAGAACACAGGTACTGGAACAGACGCTATAAAAACACGTCTGACATAGCAAGTCTGGGGTTTAAAAAGGTCCGGGACCGGAAGACAGGATGAGAGTGAGGCGTGGATGCCGGCCAGACCATAGAGAGGCGAAAAGGCAGAGCGGTCTGTCAGCAGAGCGTGTGCGCACAAGCACTAGAAACCGGAAAGGAAAAAGTAAGAAAGACCACGGCTACTAATGACTAGAGAGTGTTTGAGATTGAGGCTTGAGAGCAGAGTCAGCTGTGTATGTTCTTGGTGCTGCTCAACACTGGGGTAAAGGTGTCAACCACAAGGTTAGATTTCTAACCCAATTTGATCTGGGCCCAGAGCAGGGTGAATATACTAGCTAAGCTGAGTTAAACATAAAAACATAGATTTCATGATAGATAACAAACAATTGACCCATCCAGTCTGTCCATTTTTCCTTTCCAGGTAAATTGCAGTCTTACATAGTTCTCAGAATAGACATATGTGTATCACAAGCATTTCATTCCTTTATTGTGTCAGCTACTACCACTTCCATTGGGTGTCTGTTCTATGAATCTATCTTCCATTCTGTGAAGTAGTAATTATGCAATTATGCAGTAATTAGCGAACCCTGATAGAAGCTGATTGGCTGGGAGGTACTTAAGCACTTCCCAGCCAATAGGAGACTGCCAATTTATTTTGAACTGAGACTGGCATATTAAAGCCAGTCTCGGTTCAAAATTCCGGCAGTCTGACTCGGGCAATGACCCAAGAGGTCTCAAGGATACCTCTGTGCTGGTCCAAATGCCTTCCACCACCAGTGGAAATGACGGCAGAGGCAAGGGGGTAAATGGCTTTCAACTTTACATGCATATGGACACTGAAAAAGGAAAAATAATATTTATATTTAATATGAACATTAAAGGGATAGTAATACTTCGTTTTAACTTTATTTTATTTTGTAGGCATTAAAAAAACACGAAGAATGATATAAGTCTTATCTCTCAAACCTTTATGATTTAAGAGATATTCACAAGCAAAGTTTCCCCTCCCGCTCCTTTTACCTAGTGTAAACCATCTCTTCTCAGATGTGGAATACAGTCCATAGACCAGACAGATAACAGCAGGGGACATTCTTCTTCCTATGAAAACAATGAAAGCCCTGCCCCCCTTGACAAGCTTTTCAGGTTTTTCCCTTATCTTAATTGAAGATTGTCCCTCTCTGCAATCTACCTGGGCACCTCCCTTCTGCTCTGGCTGAGCAGTGTTACATCAGTAAAAGGGGCAGGAGGGGGACAATTTGTCATTTAATTACTCTTGAACTAGAACTCTGACAGAATTGAAATAACACTCTCCAAAGTCCAAATACTATGATGATTAATTAGAGCTGATTTTATTATGAAACATTACTATTCCTTTAAGATGGCACCAATTGTAACCCTTTGAGCTCCGGAGGGCTAAGCCTCTGGTACTCAAAGGGTTAACGGTAGCATCTTTTCAGTGGAAGAAAAGAAGACTGAAGAAACGAAGACAGAAGAGAAGAAAGAAGGAAAGATAAATGAAGAAGCCAGACAGCGGATAACAGGTATTATATTTCTGACTAGTTTTAGCTCAGTCTTGTGTTTGTTTGTTTTTCCTTTGATGTTTCCACAATTCGTGCTATTTAGCGCAAGTTATAGGAACAAAAACCAATAACGAGCATTTTGCCAAAACGCAAGTTTTGGCCAACAATGCTGTTTTTGCCATGTAGCTCTCAAGAAATAGAATAGCTGGGGTACATGGTTTATTTTTTTGGCATTAGTGTTTTTGCTATAACCACCAGTTTTACCTGCGGTAATAGTGTCGAGCCCCAGATCTATTGTAGAGGAGAGATTTCCATGTAAGTAATTCCACTCTAAAGGCTAATCTTTTTCTGAAATGATAGGCAAGTCACCTTTGCATGAGAATACCAGATAATACCAGCTTTTTGGGGCCTTGTTAGTGAGGTACAGCTGGTTTACCTAGGCACTGAGGGCAAGGGGTCCACAGCTGGATTATACTTCACCCCTAGAGAGACACTCTAAAGGTTTTAAAAATCAAACAAAAAACTGAGAAGCTCTCTGAGATGAACAAAAGCATCATTTGCTTCTTCTTCATCTAGTTCCCACTCCGGAGCATTACGTTTTAGCTCTGTATTGCCATTACTGAGAAGACATTTCCATGTACATATCAGACTAAGGAGGCCCAGTTACACTGAGTGCAATGGGTCACTGGGTTATTGCTCACCCTTAGTGAGACACCATAAGTGTTTTCAAAATTAATCCTTTAAATGTGAGAGGCTCACTGAGAATGTTCTGGCTTAGTGCAACTCAAACAACAGTAACAGAAGAGGCTGAAATGTACTTCTGGGGTTCGCTGGTATTTGTCACTGACTAACTGACCAAACAGGACATGGTCCCACTGAGCATAGGAGGGAATCATATAACCAGCCAGTGTAACTGGGGTCAGTGTCTGGGTCTAACAGGAAGTATTGCTGGAAGTGGTTCTTACAAAAAGGACTGGTCACAGATAGAATACTGGTCAGGATCTGGACTAACGTCACAAGGAGGCTGGATAACCACTCATTTGACAACTAGTATGAGTTTGGCCCAGGACTGGAGAGCTACCTATTGAGAAATCAACAAGGTGAGACATCAGCTGTAATCTGTAGTTGGGGCACTGGAAGAGATGCTACCAACTGCTACCAGTCAAGTAACAGACTCCGGTTGAGATGGAAATGGAGCAATGACATACAGCTAGGTTTTGGGCAGTGGCGACCAGTACACGGTTGTCATTGAGCATGCATGGGTCTAGTCTAGCAGAAAACAGGCTTGAGTTGAGGCAGGTGGCAAACAGAAGAATGGCTGTATTACTGTCCAGAATCACAACAGGAATTGGAGAATGCAAAAACACATTTCTGGAATGCTAACAGTGAGACACTATACTTACTGAAGAAGCCCCCAAAAAGTATGTACATACATCTGAAGTTAGCTGTTATTTTCATTTTGGAGCTAGGGTACCATTTTGAGCAGGATTATGCAACAGAAGAAGTCAGGGATGTTCAACTAGGCTCATGAGCCTGCAAGGGTATGCAAAGAGCTCACTAGGACTGGTATGCTGTGCCCAGAGTGCAATCTCTTTTAGCTCACAAGTGCCATACACAGAGAAGAAATATTCTGAAGCATATCATACTGATCCTTACCAAATGAAAGTCCAGCTGCAAAATGCAACTTCACCATCTGACAGTTCCATGGACGAATCTGGGTTTGGTGGGTGCCAGGAGAACATTACCTGCCTGACTGTACAGTTTGTTGGAGGAGGAGGAAAATAGTCTGGGTTTTTTTCATGATTCAGGATAGGCCTTTTGTTTCCAGTGAAGTAATATCTTACTGCTACATCATACACTAACATTCTAGATGATTCAGTACTTGCAACTTTGTGGCAAGACCCTTTTCTGTTTCAGCATGACAATGCCCTGTGCACAAAGCGAGACCCATACAAAAACAGTTGATGAGACTAGTGTGGAAGAACTTGACTGGCCTCATCTCCACATTTGGAATGATTTGGAATGCCGTCTGTGAGCCAGGCCTAATCACCCCAACATCACTAATGCTCTGCTGGCTACATGGTGTACAGAGAATGGTGTTGGTATCAGAATTCCTGTACTTGGGACGCACAAAAAGTCTACTAATATAATATGTGTATAGTAACTTTTTGGTGTAAAATAACTACTTATTTATACCAATTGTTTTACTCTGACTTTCCCTGAACACTATCTACACTTCACATGATTTGAAGGAACAAATAAAATAGTTTTTTGTTATATTTTTAATTTCAGATGATAAAATAAACATTTTCTTTAACTGTTTTACCAGTCTCCCTTTAGTTATTCTTGTTTTGTGTTTATCCGTCCCATTTTTCCTTTTCTGTAGCTGCTATAAAATATAAAATAAAATATAAAGTGACAAAGAAAAAAGTCTAATCTATACAAACTACTATCTTTAGCAGTGACCTCATTCTGATGCTCTTTGAACATTTTATCAATGTGTACTTCTAAATTTTTCTTAGACTATGACCTTTTCACCGCAATATTTACCATCAGATACATGAGACTTTAAAGGGATAGTAATACTTCATTTTAACTTTATTTTATTTTGTAGGCATTAAAAAAACATGAAGAATGATATAAGTCTTATCTCTGAAACCTTTATGGTTTAAGAGATATTCACAAACAAAGTATCCCCCCCCTGTTCAATCAAATCAGAAGGGAGATGCCCAGGTAGACTGCAGAGAGGGACAATCTTCAATTAAGATAATGGAAAAAGCTGAAAAACTTATCAAGGGGGGAAGGGCTTTCATTGTTTTCATACAAAGAAAATTGTCCCCTTCTGTTATCTGTACTGTCATACAACCAGACTCACATCTGAGAAGAGATTGTTTACACTAGGTAAAAGGGGCGGGGAGGGGAACTTTGCTTGTGAATATCTCATAAACCATAAAGGTTTGAGCGATAAGACTTATATCATTCTTCATGTTTTTTTAATGCCTACAAAATAAAATAAAGTTAAAACGAAGTGTTACTATCCCTTTAAAGGCAAACTAACATGATAATAAAAATATATATGTTAAAACAGTATTTTAAAAAGCATTGCTACTCTGGGAGAAGCAGCATTCTAAATGTGTAGTCCTCACTTATTAATTCTGAATCCAAATTAGTGGCACCAGGCAGAGCCGCTCGCAGGAGGGCTCCAGCCAGGTGAAAGAGGACAGGGGGGTTGGCAGAAGCAGCATGGGGTTGTAAGACAGGGAGCAGGAAGAGGTTAGTTCAGGGCAGTGTGTAAGGGGGCTCAGTTTGGATGGACAGATGCAGGGTCCATCCTGGGGGGGGATGGGTGACTTGGCCTCAGGGTTCCTGGGTACAGCCAGTGCCACAGTGGTCTTAATACCTTGATTCTAATACTGTATTTTTCCTCCCTCTGCATCAAAACAGGCTGGTGTTATGAAGAGACAAGGTCATCTGATGGACTACAAGAATCTTGGATTTCTGGATGTCAACATAGGGAAATGGGAAGGAGAGGAACATCTTCATTGGGTCAAAGAGTAGTGTATGGTGTGCAAGTTTTGTTTTCTAATGCTGTTGTTGATGATGTTGGGAATGTGGGGGGAAGTGAGGACCAGTCTCAGGCTCTGAGGAGATCTTGGAGACTGACTCTGATGTCAATGACAAAGCTTACAATTTAATGAAAAAATGTTTTAAAATAATGACTGACGCATGGTTCAAAGGAGCTCAGGCTAAACAGGCACATATTTGTTCACCTCCACATAAGAGGCAGTGATCAAGGGTGATAGAGGCAAGGGACACATACCTATGCTCCTTATCTAAGCCCCGTGCCCATATTCCCCAAATAATCCCCCTGCAAATTAAAGGGAAAAGTATGTTGATGTGTACCAGTTTATGAAGGAAGCAGTAGAGACTAGGGAAGAGGTGTTGAAGCAAGATAAGATGAATGAGGGAACGAGGCCCAAATCATTGGTGGAATGGTTGAAGGGGTTTTTGAGTATGCAAGTGTGTATCAATATTCATGGCCTGATGGGAGCCCAGATAGTTGATTGCGTGGATCTTATTGTCAACACATACTCGGCATATTGGAGCTTAGCATGTTATGATTATGACATTACATTCAGGAAAAAGCTGGCTGGTGGTACCAATATTCTGAATTTTGGATTAGGGAAATGGAAATCTGGTCATGCTTTAGTTCTGCATGAGAGAAGGTTTCTTCTCTTAGCCCCATTGAACCCATATAGCCTCCCAATAGGAAGCAGGTGTGCTATCGCTACAATGATTGCGTGTGTAAGAAGGGCTTTGCTGGTGAGTTTTGGCATGTGTGTAAAGTGAGTCGTGAGTCTTTGGATAAAGGCACCTTTCTCAATATGGAGAGGCAGGCTAAGTAAAATGCAGGAGGGTTACCCAAATAAGGAAGTTGCATTGTTTTTGCTGCATTTTTTTTTTTGGATGGTTTTGTAATTCCAGTGAAATGAGCTGTGGTATGGCTAGCAAAGTTGGGGAGCCTAAAATCCGCACTGATGCAGAAATGGTTAGGTACAAGCCAGATGAGGAACTTGCGACAGGTTGATTTTGGGTCCTTTTTCATTGCCTTCCTTTAAGAGGTTAGTTGTGCTTCTGCTGGGTGTCGTTCCTAAGAGAGATCTGGGGAAGTTCTGGCTAATTCAGCATTTTTCTTACCCCAAGGGGTCATCTGTTAATGATGTATTGGATGAAAGTTTGTGTTCGGTGCAGTAACAAACCTTTGAGCAGGCATTGGAAATAGTAGTTACTGCAGGACCAGGAGCATTGAAGGCAAATATCCACTTGGAATTGGCTTTTAGATTGCTGCTGTTCCATCTATCAAGTTTACAGGTTGTTATTTTCAAAAGGGGTATTACATTGACAAGTACCTTCCTATGGGTTGTGTGGTTTCGTGTTCGTAAGTTCTCCAATGGGCCATGTAGTGTAGGGATTAGTCCACTCTCATGTCATATTACCTAGATGACTTTTTATGTATAGGACCAGCTGGCTTCCAAGTGTGGGCCCACACTTTAGCAGTTGAGGAGGCTGTGTTATCTGAGCTGGAGTTGCCAGTGGCACATGACAAAATGGTAACACCCTCAACATGCATTATTTTCCTGGATATTGAAATAGACTCCTCAAATAGATTGGTTAGGTTGCCGAGGGTTAAGGTGGTAACAGGAAGGGATAAGGTGAAGTAGATGGCAAGATCACAGAAAATAACCCTGTAGAAGTTGCACTCATTGTTAGACCAACTCAGCATTACAGCATGGTTAGTCCCCTTGAGTTTGCTATTGAAATGTCACCATCTATTGGGAGACCAACAAAAGGGTGTGTTAAAAATATCTCCTGAACCAAAAAGGCGAGATCAGAATGTTGCCCCAATCTGAGATTCTGATATTGCACGCTTAATGGTCTCCACATACATGGTGACAGTTCAATGTATAATTCTGAATTAACCCCTTGAGTCCATGATTCTGAAATAGATACCAAAAGGTACATAAAATGTATTGACTAAAACAAGCTGATACCTGATACACCAAATATAGAGGAAAAACATACTAAAACTACTGATGAGAAGTGGATCTATTCCACTCTCTGTGATCCCAAATATGCATCATACATGCAGCACTAGCACAAAAGGGCATAAAAAGAAAACAACCTTGTATTACAATATATCTCACACATCACCCAGTGCTACTGGCACCTCCTCTAGAGCATGTATTTCAGAATTATGGACTGCACGGAGGAGGGCACTCAGGGGGTTAATTCAGCATTATACATTGAACTGTCGCCATGTATGCAGCGACCATTAAGAGTGCAATACCAGAATGTTACTCTATTGATTAGGACTACATCCTGAGCTTGCCCTTTTGGTTCATACGGTATTTTTAACACCACCTTTTGTAGGTCGCCCAATAGATGGCGACAATTCAATAGGATACCATCCCCATGGCTATGGTGTTAAGCCTGTGTCTTCAAAGGGCCACAGTAGGCATAAAGAGGGGTTCTCACAAGGTGCGGTTAACTAAGCAGTTGATAAAATGGATCTGGAGGTTTGGGATTCCTTTTTTAGCAGAGTTCAATGGAATAATATTATGGAGAGATTTGCTGCAGTCATGTGAACCTCTAGCTATACACTGACGCTTCAGGGAGGATTGGCCTTGGAGCATATTTCAGTTGGGAATACTGTGCAGCTAGGTGCCAAAGAGATGACAATGGGGAGCTGGTCAAGAATGTGACTTTTCTTGAGCTTTTCCCCATATTGGTGGCTTTGGAACTGTTGCACAATGAGCTGGGCAATAGGGGAGTCATATTCTGGACTGACAACATGTCTGTAGTCTTTGCCATCAATAACTTATCAGCTAAGTCAGCCCCAGTACTTTAATGAGGTGCATGGTATTAAAATGTATGCACCATAGCATCTCATTTAACCGCTTAACGACCCTGACGGTCCAGGACCATCATGGGTTGAAAGCAGTTAAGGACCCAAGACGGTCCTGGACCATCATGGGTTAAATGATAGCAGCGTGCCCCCGTGCACGCTGCTATCATTCATTTCAGGCTGAGACTTAGCGCTCTGGTACCGGAGCGTTCAGTCTCAGCCCTTCTCAGTTGTGCCGGGTCATGTGATTCCTGCAGCAGAGATCACACGTACCGGCATTCTCAATGAATGAGGCAGTATGCTTTGCATACTTCCTCTATGTCTCCCCAATGCCTGTCTATCCCTTACGATCAAAGTAAGGGACAGAGAAGCAGAGAGGAGACACCTAGTGTGCTGGAGGCTGGCTGGATGCAGGTCCATTTTTGACCTGCTAAAATAAACTTTTTTTTTTTTTTAAAGACCCAAAACTTTTTTTTTATTTTATTTACGAAAACAAACAAACATGTAAATAACCAAAATTGTTCTGGAGCTATGTAATACATTTATACACACCGCCAAATGTCATCAATAAAAAAGTGGGAAAATAGGGTGGGAAAAAGGGACATGGGGTTTTTCATCCAGGGGGGACAGTGCCCACTTAAAACTGCCCATTTGGTAGGTATGACTGACTGGTCATACCTTTCATGGAGTCTCCATAAGAATTTAACCCATTGTGCCCAAATTATCCCAAGAGAAAAAATGGCTTTTTTTTCACAGTTTTCTTTAATTTTACTAAAATAAATGGTGGGCTATCCATATAAGTGTGGTATCAAAATAAAGCCCTATTTGTGCGTAAAAAAAGGGTATATCATTTTCTTGGGTACAATAAGGTACTTAGAGGGAAAACACTGTTGAACACAGACATAGTCAAAAATGTCAGAATTGCTCCGGTCCTTAAGTGAAATCCACCTCAGATTTTCCCTGTCCTTAAGGGGTTAAGGCTAAACATGTCCCAGGTGTAGAAAATAGAACAGCAGCGCATTATCTAGGAAGAAGTGTCAGACATTCTTTTGACTAGCACCTAATGCTAACCCAGTTGGTCATTTGTCCATCTATATTTTGGCAGCTGAGGATGCTGATCTAGTTGACTTGATAAGAAACTCATTAGCACCTAGGACTTGGAAAGTGTATTTTGAAGCATATAACAGGTGCTGTATATTTTATTAGTCATGGGGAGAAAGAGGGAGACCGCAGCTGGCAGTGTTACTAATATACATAGAGATCATGCTCAGGGAGGGTGCATTCAGGGTAAGGTGGCAGTGTCTCTGGCGGCCATATCATTCTTATCCAAATTAGTGACTCAGTAGGATGTGCCTTCTCACGCATAATGAAGGGGTGGGGTAAAGCCAAGTGTTCTTCTGCAATTGAAAGGTCTAGAAAGAAGGTAAACACCGCTATATCCAGGTTTATTGTTTCTTTAAATGGGTGACCGTGACCATTCAACATAGTGGGTTCATCTCAAAAGAACCCTCTTTGTACAGAACGGATTGGGTACACGTCAGAGTAGGGCTCCATAAGGACTGCCTTGGAATATAGAATGAGGCCACAGCAAATGGGATGGGATTAAAGGGTTCCCTTACGAGTCGCCTATGTGGGTGGAAGGTATGTGCCACTTCAGAGCCCAACCAGTGCAGCTATCCAAATGTTGTATATGGTGCAGGGACTTTGGCTTGGTGTACCACATGGGGGTGTTGAAAGAGTTCACAAAGGGTCCCCTTAAATAGGGCAACTCTCATTAATAAAAGCTTTATCTGTCACCTAATTTAGTGTTTCCAAGTCATTATTTACTTTTTGTGTGTGATTTGTTTCAGTTTGTGTTCAAGTTGCGGGTGTGGGGGGGGTGTCGTTCTTGGAAAAGGTATGTTGCAGACATTGGCACCACTTGGTCTTCTCTTCCCCAGAGCTGGTACAGAGATCATAAGAGAGGCAGCTGAAGGTTTCTTTTGACTGTTGTGACAATACAACTATCTTCACGCCCAGAAGGAAAAAGGCTGTCAATGGTAGCTTCAACTCTTGCAGGAGGTGGTACAAGTTGGAGCTATACTTCCATTTTATTCTTTTTACCTATTGAACATTTATACAGAAAATGGTGAGTATGCTGATGAGCTTAAGGCATCAGCGTTAAAGGAGGACTAACACCTCGTACTAATAAGCCCCCTTCTTACCATACTATGGCAAGAAAAATCATCTTGACCTCTATGAATGTTTCAGTTGTTCAAGAGATAACTTTTCAATCAGTTCTGGATACCATGTCCAATGGAGGAAGACAGCTGCTAGTACTGTAGGACCACATAACCTAAAACCATGCTTATTGCACATGCTGCTCTTAACCCTTTCAGAACCAGAGGGGGGGTGTAATACATTTTGGGACACACTTCATAGCGGTCATTAGGATTAATATCATTAAGATTTCCTGACCATAGTAAGTTAATTGGGAGCTATTTTTAGGGGAGCCTTAGTAATCCTTAAATGGAAATGCACACCTTCCAAGTGTCCGTCTTTAGTTGAAACAGTCCCTCTTTGAGACCCAAATCCCTATGTCCCTCTTTCCCATCCTGGTGTCCCTCTTCTCAGGAGATAAGACTGTGTGGCATGTATATAAGTGTATCACATTGTTCTGCAGCAATAAAACTCATATTAATGTTTGTTTACACTTCCGTATATATGTTTATAAATAAGTCTGTGTAAATAAAATACACTGGTCTTGTTCTAAATCATTTATTCATTTACACAAAGAGGTGTCAATAGGTCATGAAATCACCTAACAATGCTAGGTAATGCCCCACCCGCCAGCCACAGCCCCAACAACACCCTATAAGACAAAATTGTCCCTCTATTGCCATCTGAAATGTTGGGAGGTATGTGAGCAATAATGAAACTATAAGTTTTTAGCATGGGTTTCAATACAATCAGATTGAAATCGCAGTTAGCTGTGTCTTCCCTATGTTTTGCCACTTGTGTTTATAGTGAAAGAAAGGAATGCTGGGAAATCCTTGCTACACTTCAGAACTAAAAAATGCAACAACATTTTCAGCTGCTGCAAAAAAGTTGTGCTAGAAAGTCAAACAGATCTGTTCCTTTGCTGATTCACTTACCTTCTCCTGCTTTCTACTGCCAATCTGGAGACCTCTTTAGCATTCAAGGGGTCAAAAGTTCACTTTTCCCTTATGGTGCAGTTGCTTTGCCCCAGAATTTTTCCACTTTAGCCATGTACATATGGGCCTATGTATTTTGTCTGTTGCTTGCATAGAACATAATGATATGCTTCTGTGCAGCTTATTTTTCCCAATGACAAAATGTGGTCATCAGCAGAACAAAAAACAAAGCCATCAGTGTCTTTTCACTTGAACTCTCAGTTTTTTAACCATTTGTACATTAGCAAGATCACACATCACAGGCAGAACTATTTGTACCAATAACCTCCAAGGAGCTAAACTGTTTGTTTCCTCTTTAAGTCAATGCTTAGGTCAGATAATTAGTCTTAAAGAGTAGTCATTCTGGGAAATGATGGTCAAAACATACAGTATATGCCTTGATGGAGATACTAAGTGAAAAGACACATCTATCAGCCTCAGATACATGGAAAACTGCAACTGTAACCAGTCATTAGGAAATACAGTTTGGATAATGTATGTTTATATGTATTAGTGATGAGTGGGAAATAGAACACAATTGTGCACACTGAGACAATATAATTTAGCCATTAGATCAGGGTTGGGCAACCTGAGGCCCTCAATCTATTTAGGACTACAATTTGCTTTATTCCCAGCCAGCCATCTGAATTACCATGAGTTCTCTGGCTTGGTGCGTTCAGCTATAACCCCACCCAATTTCCGGTCTGTTCCGCCGAGTTCTACACCATTTAACCTACTTTTCCACCTATTTCCTGTCACGCTCATCCTTTCAAACACCTACCCACACCTACCTGATTGGCCCTACTCACAATATAAAGTGAAACTCATTTGGGCACTCCAATCCTCATCTCTATAATGTTTTTCTGTGCATTTGGGTAAAGAAGGTTTGACCATAGTTAATAAATAAAAATTCTAAAATATCCATTTATCTAAAGGGGCTTTTAACATTTGCATGGTAGTGAGGTCTCTAGTGCATTGTAGCCTTAAAGGGGAACATTCACGTAAGAAAAAATTCTGTGTAGTGGTTTAATCCACTACAACAAGATTAGCAATGCTTTTTTTATTTTTTATTTTAATGACCTGCTTTCCAAGATCTTAAGGGTTACAGTGTGGCACTTCCAGGTTCCACGGCACACTGTAAGTGTGGCACACAGCTGCAGGACTTCCCATCTCTCTTCCAGCTGCCCCAGGGAGCGCAATCACGCTTTTCTTCGTGGGGGCATTTATGTGCGCTATTGTCACAACAAGCTCCGTTTACCATGCTACTGAGGTTGGGGTATTAGGGAATTTTGTTGTTGGTGGCTATAGGGAAGGAAAATGGTGAATATGGCTCTTAATAAACATATATATTTTAACCCCTTAAGGACCGGCGCACACACGCGCGGCCGGCACTTGCGGACCACGGGGCATTTTTTTTTTCATTGCTTCCGGTTCAGGGCTTCCGGAGTGGCGTGCAGCCGCGCCGGGAGCCCTGAACTCCATGCCGTGCCAGGACCGTCATTGGTCCTTAAGTGCCGGACCGCCGTGACGGTCCTGGCACGGCAATTGTCCTTAAGGGGTTAAACAGACTCTAATGGGAATTTTATTGCTGTGGAGCAATGTGATACTCTTATATAAACACCACACAGTCTGATCGCCTAAAAATGGATCACCACTGTAGGAAAGAGGGACATATGGATTTGGATCTGAGAGAGGGACTGAACCTCCTAAAGAAGGACACTTGGGAGGTATGTGTTTATCATTTGGACTAGGTAGGTGTCCTCCAAACAGAAGTTAGTTAATTATTTTTACTGCTTTTATTTGCATTTGGTCTCTGATTAGTCTACTGCTAGTTGTCTCAGCATACAGTCTGATAAAGACTAGTAGCCCTTACAAATAACTCAAAACTATTGAAGCCTACTGTTTGTTGTAAGGAAGTGTGACCTAGAGGAAGACCAGTGGCGTCATCATGGGCCTCCAGAATGCCTGGCCCCCAATGTGCCCCCCCACTCACCGCTGCCCAACTGATGCATGTGCCAGTGATCCTTTGAGTGCCAGAGAGGTACGTTCTTCTGGCACTCAAAGGGTTAAACTTCTCTACTGAGACTCAATGAAGGTAAGCTTGTTGATGACTGTGCATGCGTACGCAACCTTCAGGTCAGCGTACCATGCGCAGTCATATCATCACAACCTGCAGGGCACTGAGGGCAGGGCGTGTGATGATGATGATGAACCATGTGGGCATCAATGAAAAAAAATCGGTTCATCACGCAGTGTGTGCGTCATTGCCTCTGCTCTGGATGCAAGTCGGCTTTGTCTAGTCAGCTGCCCCGCAAATGATGCTGACGAGGTAGGGCAAAACAGCATTTATTTGTTGCAGATGACATAGAAGGCAGCACTGTACTCACACTAAGAATTCTGTGCAGGATAGGTGGTGCACTAACCTAAAGAGAAGTATTAGAGATGTCACTGTTTTGACTAGGTAATGTGCTAGGAAAAAAAATACAAATAAACAAGACGAAAAAGAGATGAACTACCTATTAGCACCAAAACCTCCTCCTAATGCCAAAGATGAACCTTATAGGCAGAGAATATATAAAAAGAGCAAAAATAAAATAAAACCTAACTTTTACTATAAACAAGGTTAACAATTAATCAAAACAAAATTAAGAGTATTTAGTGAAAAGTATATATTCAGATAACTAGAAGTTTATCTGAATATATACTTTTTACTAAATTTGCTTATTCTTTTTGTTTTCACAAATGTTTTAACCTTGTAGATAATAAAAGTTAGGTTTTATATATATATATATATATATATATATATATATATATATATATTTATATTCTGTGCCTATAAGGTTAATATCTGGCATTAGGAGGAGGTTTTGGTGCTAATAGGTAGTTCTTCATTTCTTTTTTTTTTCTTGCTCACCCTAAGAATTTTGCCTCTCCTGAAGATTTGTGTCAAACCATTAGTGCATTCAAGAATGTTTGCAATTCACTGAAAGATATCTTTGATATTTTAGTGGTTAAAAGTCCCAATTAAATCAATGGGAATTTTGGATTGTTTTGCAGCTTGTTTGCTCCACAATCGACACAATGCTTTTTAGCTCAGCCTCAGTTTGTCCTACCAATCTAGGGCTGCCTGTGTATACTAATACCATGTGGGAGATGTATAAAAGTGATGCAACCGTATGTTGCTAAACATTGGCTACATTCAGTGTAACAGGCAGGACAGTGACAGAGAATAGGATACAATGAAAGGACAGTGAGACATTGAGAGGAGTGTGACACATTAAGGTGACAATAATGCATTGAGGGGACAGAGAGAAGGAATATACACATTGATGAGACTGAAAGATAGAAAGGGGAGAGGGATAAAGAGTGGGCCAGTGATACATAGATTGGATGAGGACACAGCACACGGAGCAGCACACAGAGGTGCTCCAGCTATTAAAAATATTTTACCCTTTGGAGTTACAGCTGCGATCTTGCACTGTGACAGTATATGCAACCACTATATAGGCAACTGTCATGTAGTGCGAGATTGTCATGTTGTCATTTTGATCCTGGCGACCTACTGAATTAATTAAAAGGTCTCAAGCTCTTTTGCATGTGACCTTTCAAAAGTGAACCCTTTTAAGTGCCAGCAGAAGGATTCCAAGAGACTGGAAGACAAGAATGGAAAACCCAGCTCCTGGCAGCTAGGCAGCCAAAGAAATGCGGCCGGGCAGGTTAAATTCCCTGCCGTCCATGTTAGAAGGTAGGCAGTCTTCTGATTGGCTGCCTACCGGATGGTAGTATGTAGGTGGCCTTCTGATTGGTCACCTTCCTCTTCATTGGGAAACTATGTCATGTATGCCTCTGTAATGTAATTCTGTGTTCGACCAGTAGGTGCCTCCCTGCACAGTACATAATGTTGATGGTGTCACGTCCGCCTCTGTTCGGCGGTTCTAGTCTGCCGTCGTCTCCTCTGGCGGCGGCTCTCTCTCGTCGGATGTGACGGGCTCCCTAGCAACGGGTTGTGTGTTCCGTTGCCGGGTGCTTGCGTCACTTCCGGTTCTTCGGCATGTAGTCGGCTTGAGCCTGGCGTTCAGACGCGTTAGTATAGCGTCTAGTTAGGTAGGGTCTAGTGCTCTGTGGTGTTTCCCAGATTGTCCTGTTCTGTTTACCTGCTCAGTATCTTCAATTTACCATTTATCCGTGTATGACCTGGCTTGTTTCCTGACTACTCTCCAGCTCAGTCCTGCAAATACCATCATTATCCGTGTATGACCTGGCTTGTTTCCTGACTACTCTCCTGCTCAGTCCTGCAAATACCATCATTAACCGTGTATGACCTGGCTTGTTTCCTGACTACTCTCCTGCTCAGTCCTGCAAATACCATCATTAACCGTGTATGACCTGGCTTGTTTCCTGACTACTCTCCTGCTCAGTCCTGCAAATACCATCATTAACCGTGTATGACCTGGCTTGTTTCCCGACTACTCTCCTGCTCAGTCCTGCAAATACCATCATTAACCGTGTATGACCTGGCTTGTTTCCTGACTACTCTCCAGCTCAGTCCTGCTAATATCATCAATTATCCGTGTATGACCTGGCTTGTTTCCTGACTACTCTTCTAGCATCTTGGAATCCAGATACCTTTCCTGCTCTTAGGGGACTTCCTTCTGGTCAGAGTGAGTACCCCTTTTTATTTTGGAGTATTATTTCTCCCTGGGAATTGGGGTAGTAGTTGTTTGGCTACACGGGGTTATCGCGGGTCTCCTTTGGCTCAACCGAAAGGGACCAATCTGGCTTCGCGGCCAGCACCTTTATTCGGCATAGCCGCAGCAAGACCCCGGGTAGGCAACCACCGTAACCGAGCTACGCTCTCTAGCGTCGCACTCCAGCATCTAGCTCCCAAATTCCTTGTTGGAGGAGACTGTCCTTTTCATTCTAGTATTATTTGAGTGGGGGGTATCTTGTTTCTTGGTTTCTCCTTCATTTATACGTGACAGATGGTTTCTGTATGTTATGTTGCTGGACAGGTAGGCACTCTTCTGATTGGTCACAACCTGTCCATCTAGTCTGTTGCTCCGGTTCCCATTGGTTGAGGAGCTGGAGTGACATCATTGACTTATGTGTCAGAAACGGGTAGTTCAATCTCCTGTGGAAAACAATGGCCCTGGTCCTGATTGGTCACCTGTCTCTTGTTGCTCCAACTCCTATTGGCTGTGGATTGGAGTGGCAAGATTAAATCATGTAAAGTTCCCTTCTGTACAATGCCCCATTGTACCATGTTCCCAGCCCCAATGTGTTCACTGCGTACACCACCATTGATATATTGTCCTTGGTTTCTGTATGAAATGTCCCCTATCCCTTCAGTAAAGAAGTAGTCATTTGGACTAGATGTGTGTCCTGTTGTTTTATTCCTGGATGGTCTAAATGGTCCCCTTTGACCCCCATTCAAGGATCCTGCATTCCAGTCAGCAATCAAAGATCAACGGCCTGGCTACCCACATGTAGGTGCCTTCTAGAGGGAGAAACCCGGAGCAACGGCCCAAGACAACACAGCGTCTTGGGTTCCCATTACAAGCAGGCTCTATAGAAATGGTGTCCTACTCAAGATACAGTCTCTTTTTGCACACTAGTGCCTCTCACATAGAGGAAATATCCTAAAGCATGAAGTGCCATACAGTTCTTGTCTGAACAAGAGAAGCAGCCAGCCCCAGATGTACATTTCAGCTTTTTGGGCCTCATCAATGAGGTGTAGCTGATCTCTCTAGGCACTGTGAGCAAGGGGTCCATGCCCTAAAGCACATCATACTGGTCCTGCCGAAACAGCAGTTCAGTCACGAAGTTCCAGGCATTTCCTCTCTGAACAAGAAAAGCCAACCACAGACATACATTTTGGGTTTGGCTGCCATTTTGGCAGAATCAGTATGATGTGCTTTTTGATATTTCCTCTCAGTGAAAGACACTAGTAAGTGAAATAGACTGCACCCTGGGTAGTACACCATTCCTATAGACCCTGATCAGTTCTAGGGGATGCTCGTTCCTAGTTTAGCATCTCTGACTAATTATTTTGCATATGCAAATTTCCCTTGGGATTGGCCACCCTAAGGGTAATGTGGGAAGACATGGCCCCTTGCTCACAGTACCTTCAGAGATCAGTTACAACTCACTGAGGAGACCCAACAAGGCTGAAATGAATGTCTGGCATTGGCTGCTTCTCTTGTTCAGAGAGAAATTGCTTAGCACTTTGTGGCTGGCCTGCCACATTGGTAAGATCAGTATGATGTGCTTTAGGATATTTCCTCTCTGTGTAGGACACTAGGAAGCTAAAAGATACTGCACCTGCTCAATTCTAGGGGAGGCTCATTCCTAGTTGGAAGGTTTGTTAGTTCTTTTGCAGGAAGCTCTTTGGAAACAGAAATTCAGAGAGGCCACTGCCAGGGACATGAAAGTGTAAAACAATTGATTGGTACATACAAAAATAAGACACATCGACTTTAAATTTTAATATGTAGTCAAAAAAGGAGGTTGACTGTCACTTTAAAAATAATGTCACTTCTCGTAATATCAAGATTTAGTATCCCTGTGGGGAGCATGGCCCTTAAAGCAGCATTGGGTCCAGTATAGGAGAAGTTTGGGAAATTAGAGGGTATATATTTGAAAATCAACATTTTACTAGATAAGCACTTCTCATACACAGTTTCTTAGCTTTTCTTCTTCACCTTTCACTGCACGGTTAATAAAGCTATAGGAAAAAGCTAACGGAATAATTATCTTTCTTTTATATATCTATGGATAATAAAATCCAGGAGTGGATTTTCTTTTGAATACACTATCAGTGGGATTGATAAAGTGTCAGGGTAGCAATGTCTTACCTTGTCCTCCCATTGCTCTGCATGAACTGTGACTGAATCACAGTGTTCAGTGGTGTCAATGTTTGCTTTCCACTGCTAAAATAATCGCAATTGACATCTCACAATTGTAGGTAAATAAGCCCTCATTATTTCATCCCATCTCTGGTGAAGTCACAGAGGCAACCAGCTGGACTGCAGAAGAAGCAAATGTCTCACTTATTTTACAGAGGTGTTTTTAACTCTTTATGGACCAGAGGGGTACAAAGCATTGCAAAGAAAGGAATTTACAGTATATGCTGAGACTATTAACCCCCTTGATGCTTCAGGATGTTCTTATGTAAGTATCATTTATACAGCAGCTCAGTATTTCTATATCATTATTTTTGCCCTGGAAATATGTTGTAGTCTGTATCTGGGCAGTGTCATTTTGCTATGTGAAAAGGTTTTCCTGTTTCTACAAGGACATGGATGGGGCTTATTAAAGTACTCATGTCGTGTCATTCAAATTTTATTTTCTATGGAATGTAGGATATGGATGCAGTCTGTGGCCCATCATACCTGTGGCTAATTCAAAATATCAGCACATCACAAGTACAAGGATGCTCACATAAGGTCAAGAAATGTGACTGAGGTGTCTTCATAAATCTGGTGGAGCCAACAGTACAACCCCCCCTAAAATTAGTTGTCTTATCCTGCCATGTACTGTATTAATTAACATTGCTATGGACACTTGTTTATTGGTATTGATCCTGAGCCTTTTATGTGATCTCTGTGACACAAACAGTGGATGATGAGATTCTGGGAAGTGCCGAGGCACAGAACCGAGTCATCTGGGATTTCTTTGCCTGTATTGTGTACGACACTATCACAATTCATTTAAAAGCATGAGATCGCAGTTCTGTTTTGGAATCTGTTTATCATTACAGAATGTTGAGCTTCTGCTTGATCCTTTGGCATTGCACATGGATTGAGTAGAAGTAAATATACCAATGAGCTTCCTTTACAGATCTATATCAGTCATCCACTACCCTGAAGCATGTATACTAGAATATCCTTGACACATAGCCCTCAGTGTATTGAAATGATTGTGACATCTAGTCAAAGTGATGATGTGAATTGACCCAACCTTTGTATCTAAGACATTCCCTTTTTATTACATTTTCAGGACCAAAACATGACATACGCTTCTGCAAAAAGAGAAGAATGATACAAATATGTTTTCTGTTATTTTTTTTTCTCACAGATATCTATGGCATGTTTCAGCACAGAACCATAAGACAAGAGCCTGCAGGAGTTATCTGTCTGACATGATCTCCTCCTTTCACTGTTGTTTATTATCACAGCCTCTCCCAATAAATAATAAAACCTTATGAAAATGTGTTATGTCGTTATCTGAATGCTACTAACCAAATTCAGTAAGCTAAAGAAAGGCAATTCTGGAGCAAAACAACTGCATCAAAGGGAGACAAAACATTCATAATGCAAATAATTTACCTAGGTAGGAGTCATTCATACACTAGTCAAGTGTATGTACATAATGCTGTGTGAAACAGTAGGGATTACCTAGGTAGGAATCCATTTTATAGAAGTCAAATATATGTGTATAATTGCTTTGTGCAAAAGAAGGACTTTCCTAGTTAGTAGTCTCTCATATAACAGCCAGGAATATCTATATCATTACTGTATGTATCAGAAGGACTTACCTAGGTAAGAAGTTCTTATGCATCAGCCAGGTATCTCTATATAATTGCTATGCATAAATGAAGGTCTACCTATATATCCATCCATCATACAGCAGGCAGGTAAATCAATATGATTACTGTGTGTAACAGAGGCAATTACCTAGGTTAGAGACCATCATACAGAGGTCAGGTGTGTCTATATCATTACTGTGTGTTAAAGGAGGACTTGCTTAGATAGGAGTCCATTATACATCAGTCAGGTAAATCAATATAATTGCTATGCATAAAAGAGGTATTTATCTTGGTGGGAATCAGCTATACAGCAATCAAATGTATTTGTATAATTACTGTGCATAATAGGACTTGTTTAGGTAGGTGTCCATCTTATAGCAGTCAGGTATATGATAATCACTGTGTGAAATAGAAGGAATTAACTAGGTAGGAGTCCATCATACAGCAGTTAAATATATCTATATAATTACTTTGTGTAAGAGAAGGACTTTTCTACAAAGAATTCTTACATATAATGATCAGGAATATCTGATATACTGTGTGTAACAGGAGTCCATTATACATCAGTCAGGTATATCAGTATAATTGCTTTGCATAAAAAGAAGGACTTAGATAGGTGGGAGTTCATCATACATCAGTCAAGCATATCTGTACAATTACAGTGCTTAGCAACGGACTTATTTTGCTAGGTGTCCATCATATATCAGTCAGGTGTATCTATATAATTACTGTGTAACAGAAGGATTTATGTAGGTGTCCTCCCCACTTTCTCTCTCCTCACAAGTCTGTTTCTCACACACACATTCTCCACCCCCCCCAACCAGACTCGTCCTTTTCCCCCCACCATGACACGTCAACAAATAAGAATATTTCTTCTTTCCACCAGGTTTCTGTCATCCTCCACAGGTTTATCCCAAGCACACCCAAGTGACCCTCCTCCAGCAAACTGCTCTCCATTTACATTACCTCCCTCCCCCATAACTGTACACTTCTCTCTCCCCACATTCAATATTCAGTCCATGCTGCTGGCATCCACCACTGGACCTCATTAAAACAAAAAAAAAGGGTAGAACTAGAGCACTGTGTTAACCACTAAAGCAATCCAAGTTTCTGTCTAATATAAATATCGCTGTGCACCCATATCTAAACCTATATATAATATACAAAAAAAATCAAAAAGTAAAGATATTTTTACTTTGAAGAGTAAAGACTCATAGCTAAGTTAAATGTAACTGTGATCACAAAGGCATGGAGATACGCTCTGTATAGCTTTGTGATCACAGTTACATTTAACTTAGCTATGAGTCTTTACTCTTCAAAGTAAAGATCACTGGATATCTTTGAGACATAATGGCTAGGCTGGATGAATGATTTCTGTAATTATTTTAACATTTGGGCATTTTCTTGAATTTATTGAGACCCAGTACTTTTGCGATCTTACACCCACTCTCGTACCATGGCAATAATTGAGGGATTAGCTAGCTTTTGAGGTGAGTTTAGGAGAATTGCCAGAGGTAATAGAGATTAGTGTGGTGCTTCATTCTTTGCTACACTTTTGAGGCTAAGGATGAAGGGGAAGTAGAAACTAGATTGCTTCCCAATAGCAAAGCTTTTTATGATCTTTACACATATGGTCATTTGCTTTGTATTCACATAATTGACACTTCCTCTCGTACCACGGCAATAATCGAGGGCAAAAGCTAGTTATATATTACTATGTAGGAGAATTGCTGAAGGTGATAGAGAGGTTTGTGATAATTTGTCTTTGGCTTTGCTACAATAGCCAGAGATGAATGGGAAGTTGATTACTTATCTCTTCTTAATAGCAAGGAAATTTGACCATTGTTATACTTTAGGTCAATGACTTTGCGTATTTTTGGGTCTGGAAGAAATTCAGGATCACTCCATATATTTTATTCGTGTATTTTTATTGTTTGGGATAATAAAAGTTATATTTTAAATACTTTCACCGCAAGCTCAATATACATTTGAGATACGTTATTTAACAACACTCCACTTGATTGCCCCAAAAAATATCTTTAATTTTTGATTTTTTTGTATATTATGCATCCACCACTGGATGCAGACGGGATCATTGGAGTGGCACATCACTCACCTCAATAAGTCCTCATGGACAAAACACATACTTTGTGCTAATACTTTGTTGAAGGAAGATGTGTCAATATACAGTGAAGCTTTTGAATTGTCTTATACAGCCACCGTGCTAATTCTCCAGTGGTACAGATAAAGATAACATGATCAGCATCTCAAGACAGAGCGGAGTGCACACAAAAGGAGGATGTTGTAAGAGGTGAGAACAACGAATCAGAATCTAGCAGTGAACACCTGGGGGGGTGGAGTAGTTGAGGAGGAGAGGGCAGCTACAGTGAGCAGAAGGAGCAGGGGAGAGTAAACCTTTGAGTCCTAATAAGAAATATTCAATCTACTGCTGTTCTCCATAAATGTCATACCTGTGCCCTCCGGATACAGAAACAGCCATTTGTTCCATCCATACCATGAACTGCACTGTTATATGTGTGATATAAATTCACTAAGTATAATCACCTCTTGCCAATTCTATTTTTACCCTCGTATATCCATCTAAGTCTATTTCTAACTGGAACTTTACAACACATTTGGTTATTAATTGCATTATACTATCTGCTAATGTCCTCTAGCCCTGCAGTCACAGAGACTTGTAAGAGACTATTAAATGCATGATTTAATAAATCCCGATAGATTAAATTACTCTTTTTCTTCTGCCTACTTTTCATTGTATTGTGTTTTTTTTCATGTTTTATTTTTATAATAACTGTATAGTAAATATCTATATGATTGATATAATTTATCTTTGATGAGCTTCATTTGTTGTCTGTCTACACCAGGGAGGGTACATGGCAACCCAATGAAGGAGTGTCTGGGTAAGTTTTAGCTGATTTTTCCACTTTGGATTTGTGGTGAGGGTCCTAGGCTTGATAAAATACTCAGTTTCATGACTTCTGTTGCATTTCTGAGGCAAAACAACTTCATAAAAGGGGACAAATAAAATTCACAGTTGATTTAAATGTTTTTTTTAACTCCTTGAATGATAGAGAGGTATCCAAAACATTGCGAGGCACTGCTTGGAGACCACACTAACATCCAGGGGCTTAAAAGACCTATTTCAATGTGAATTTGGGGAAGTAGTGTTTATTCCTTGTGATGCAGATGGTTTGACACAGAAATGCTCCACTTTGCATTTAGGAATGTTTATATTGTAAATCATTTTTCTTACATCTTCAGTGCCTTTTGTGCCTCTTGGATGCATTGCAACGTAATGAACTGGAGGCATCCAAGAGGTTCATTATCAGATCAAACCAAATGTGTAAAAATTCCTATTTGTGACAGGGGAATCATGCAAAGTTTGGTATAAATCATGAACATTCTGGATGCCTTTGTACATGTGCATGTCAGGGCTGAATCTATGTGCCAAACTGCTTTACAGCTGTTAATAATTTATCACATTCACTGGTGAGAACAGATGGAGATGTGATCATAAGACAGCAACAGCTGCAAACTAGAGGTGTTTTTTTTTCCTTAGCACTTCTAAGTGACTAGAAGAAAGGATACGGCATTGCCTGTAACATAGTCACACATACAGCACATACACACATACAGACACACACAGAGCCATGAGAAGAGGGGCTCATGAGAGACACATAGTTACAGATGGATACACACACACATACACACACACACACACACACATGAGAAGAGGGTTTCATGATATAATTACAGATGGATACACACACACACGAAGACGGTTTCATGATATAATTACAGATGGATACAATCACACACACACAAAAATACAAGAAGAGGATTTCATGACATGCGCACATATATAGATAAAGAAAGAAATAAAAAGCAAATAGTCCTGACTTCAACACTTAGGTGTATGCAACTTGATGATAAAGGAAAAGTCAGTACGGACAAACCCTGGATATAATGGGGAAGATAAAGGAAAAACATGGCTCTCCAACTACTGGACTACAATGATCATCATGTGGTCGGCTGAGGATGATGGGAACTGTAGCCCAACAACAGGGGAAGCCACCACTTGCCCATCTGTGTTACAAGGGCTGCTGTACTACAACGGCCACAGAGGAGAATGTGATAATGGGAGACAGGAGAGAAGGTGGAAAAGGAGAGAGGGGTAGAGAGTGTAGACAGAAGTCTGTAAATAGTAGGGACATGATGTGAGTTGAATAGTGGAAGGTGAATGTAAGGCGAACAGTTAAGGTGAATGTGAGGCGAACAGTTGAAGGTAAATGTGAGGAGTTGTGGAGGCAAAGGGGAATGTGAGGCAATGTGCCGAAGGTGAGTTGAAGATGAAGAGGAATGTGAGTCAATGTAGGGGAGTGTGAGTTGATCTGGGGAAGGTGAGGGAGGGTATAGAGTGAGGAGGTGGGTATAGTGTTGGAGGCTGAAGTCGTGTAGGTGGTGAATTGGAGGGAGGGGGAGATGTATACTGTGGTGGAAGGTGAAGTCCTTGCAGATATTTTCACAGGAGTGGGAAGGGGGGCACAGACCACTCCTGTGAAAATCAACCCCATGCTGTTCCAATAGGACAGGCAGTATAGAGAAGTTTTGCATAACTCCTCCTTACTGCTGCCAGCCCCGTGTGTGTGTGAGCCAGGGCTGCACACATGACCTCTTCTTCTTTTATTAGTATAGATAAAAAATAAATATGTGACAGCAATACCCACTAAAGTAGTTTTTACCATTATCACATTTCTAGAACTATAATCACTATGACTAAGAATAAGACTCTGCTTGTACTTATAATTTCAAGTGATGTTACTCAAAAACCTTGTGAGCTTTACCTTACTTAACAATATTATTTAAATAGTTATATATGATACAGAAATGTATTTAGGAGATCAACACAGTCTTTTGACTACATGTACAGAGAGTAAACAAAAGAAAAGGTCTGTGCAACAAATTCCAAGTTTTAACAATAAATAAAGTTTGAATTACTACCGATAATAAACAGGTTTAAGAGCATGTTTGTGGTTAAAAGTATGTGTAACTTGTCTGACATTTTATAGCACCTCAGATCTGCCTCAAATCTGGAGTAAACATGTATTTAATTTAAAGCAATTAAAAGGCAGCAATATTGTCTCAGCTTCTGTGAGCAAAACCCTAGCGAAGGAAATACTGGGGGTGTTTGTACCTTTCCTAATCTCAAAAGCAGGAAGCTGCTAATCAAGGAGGTGGGAGGAGTCAAAAAACTTCCAAAAGAGTTACAGTAATACACAGAAACCCAGTGAGCTCTACCTTATCAGTAGTGTTCAAATGGTTACATATATGTGTATAGCTAGGAGAGCAACAAAGACTGTATTCTAGTTATGTGTTGGTAATTGTTAGTAGCCAGTCCCAGATGTACATTTCAAGCTTGAAGTAATTCATGAGTAATGTATAGCTGATCTGTCTCAGTACTGTAAGGGGTCCACTGCTGGATTCCCCTGTTACCCTTAGGGTGACCAACCACAAGGATAATTTGCAAATACATGCAAATACATGCAGTCTTTTTTTTTTTTTTTTTTTTTTTTTTTTAAGCTCACTTATACCTTACACCTAAAGGAAATATCCTAATGGTGAGCTAAACAAGATTGTGCCCTGGGCAGGACACTTTTCTTGTAGAGCCTTCTCAATTCTAGCCTGCTCGTTCTTAGGTGAGCACCTCCGACCAGCTTTTTTGCATATTCAAATGACCCTTAGAATCGGTCACCCTAAGGGTAATAGGAGAATCTAGACCTGGACTCCTTACTCACAATACCTGAATAGATCAGCTATACATCACTGGCTAGACTCAACAAGGTGGAACGCTATGTCTGGGGTTGTCTGTTTCTTATGTTCAGAGTGCAATTTCCTGATACTTGTTGCTGGACTGCCTTTTGGGAAGGGTCAGTACAATATGCTGTAGTATGTTTTCTCTCTGTGAAAGGGACTAGTGAGTAAACAGAGATTGAACTGTAGGTAGGACACAGTGCCTGCTCAATTCTAGTGCAGGCATGCACCTAGCTGAGCATTTCTGACCAGCTTTTTCCATAAGCAAATTATTTATAGGCTTGGTCACTCTCAAGGAAACAGGGGAATCCAGATGTGGACCTCTTGCTCATAGTGCTTAGTGAAATCAGCTGCACCTCATTGGTAAGGCCCAACGAGGCCACAATGTACGTTTAGGGTTGACTGATTCTTTTGTCCAGTGAGGAATTACTTAGTATTTTGTGGCTGGACTGCTTTTTTGGTAGGGTTAATATGATGCGTTCTAGGATATTTTCTTTCTGTAAAAGGCACTAGTGAGCTAAAACAGATTGTACCCTGGGTAGGTCACTTTTCCTGTAGAGCCTTCTCAATTCTAGGGCAGGTTCATTCCTAGTTGAGCATCTCCGATCAGCTTTTTGGTACTCACAACTAGCCGGATACTAGCTCTTTTACATAATGGGGAAAATTAATACAAATAAATATCTAATAAGCTATTGTTTAAAATAAAAAAGTCTAGTACAAATATTGGTGATTTTAAATGCTTTCAAAAAATCCTATTTATTACAAAGTGACAGTTCCACTTTAATTTAAAATTAGAAAATATTAACCCTTTGAATCAAATACCCACCATTGTCTAAAATTAACGACATGTTTAACTGCAGTAGATGCTGAAGAGACATCTTTCTAATTTCTCAGTGCAACAGTGCCTTTAGAGACAGCCAGAGGTAAAAATATGTTTTTAAACACAGTGCGGAAATAAAACGAACAACTTAATAGATGATTTGGAGTTGCTCCAGGAACCTATTCCTGTTACTAGATCATTTAAGGTAAAGTCTTTATCAAAGGACAATGCTGTTAAAGGGACAGAGATGATACTAAATACTGCATTCAATAAAAAGGTGCACCTCTGGAGAAAACCAATTGCACCACAAAGGACAACTTGACTCCCAAAATTCCTAAGGATCTAAATGGAGTTTTTAACAACTTTTAATTCTGGAGACCATCCTGGTATTCAATGGGTTAAAAGCCCCGTTTGAATAAGTTTAATTTCTATGCAAAATTAGAATATCTTGGGTCATCGGTATATATGAGACCTAGATATGTTAAATTCTCATGCATATAGGTACATCCATACTTTTCAAACCCAATTTAGAGATTATTCACTAACGGTTGAGCTGAACTCTTTGGGAAACACTAATGAAGGTACTATCCCAGATTTACTCAGTTCTTGTTCTTTGTTAACTGCCCCACAAGGGACAATAGGCTTGTTATATGGCAGCAAGATATCCTGACTTAAAGGGATAGTAATGTTTCATAAAACAGATGCTCCAATTAATCTTCATAGCATTTGGGTCATGGAGAGTGTTATTTCAATACTGTCAGAGTTGTAGTTCAAGAGTAAATGAATGATAAAGTTTCCCCCTTCTGCCCCTTTTACCTAGTGTAAGCCACCTCCCCTCAGATGTGGAATCTGTTCCTGGGACCAGACAGATCTCAGAAAGGGACAATCTTCTTACCTTGAGCATGAAGAAAACCCTGCCCCACTCACAGGTTTTTCGTTATGCTCACCAAAGATTGTCCCTCTCTGTGACCCAACCAGACAGTCTTGCTGCTCTGAGGAAAAAGAGGTGGGAGGGGATACTTTATCATTCAATTACTATTGAACTACAGCTCTGACAGTACTGAAATAACACTCTCCATGGCCCATATACTATGAAGATTAATTGGAGCTGCTTTTATTGTGAATCAATCCCTTTAAAGGGATAGTAATGTTTCATAATAAAAGCAGCTCTAATTAATCATCATAGTATTTGGACTTTGGAGAGTGTTATTTCAATTTTGTCAGAGTTGTAGTTCAAGAGTAATTCAATGACAAAGTATCCCCATCTCACCCCTTTTACTGATGTAACACTGTTCAGCCAGAGCAGAAGGGAGGTGCCCAGGTAGACTGCAGAGAGGGACAATCTTCAATTAAGATCAGGTAAAAACCTGAAAAACTTGTCAAGGGGGGCAGGGCTTTCATTGTTCTCATAGGAAGAAGATTGTCCCCTGCTGTTATCTGTCTGGTCTATGGACTGGATTCCACATCTGAGAAGAGATTGCTTACACTAGGTAAAAGGGGTGGGAGGGGAAACTTTGCTTGTAAATATCTCTCAAGCCATAAAGGTTTGAGAGATAAGACTTATATCATTCTTCATGTTTTTTAATGCATACAAAATAAAATAAAGATAAAATGAAGTATTATTATCCCTTTAAAACCTGATCTTTGGGATGATGAGTTGTGTTCTGTACTTAAAATCTCTGCCAGAGACTGAATGGTGGTGCTCAGGTTTTTTGCACCAAGATTATTGAACGCCTCAAAGAATGTTAAAAATGTCTGGACAAATTTGAAAAGATCAGGTCCATCATAGATTTATAGATGTTTAAAATGCCTCCCTTACCTCTGTTTATCTTGCATCTGTTCCTGGATGGTGCCTGCTGTAGGGGATGGTCTGGCACTTCAGTCTTTTGACCGAACCAGATAGGAATTTACATGTTTCTTTCTTCTGCTCTTTGTTTATTCTCATTTTCTTTTTACTGTATATCTTTCTTTATATATCTGATTATTTTGTTCAAAAAGCATAACTAATTTAAGGAAAAACATACGTGTAACAATACATTAGCAATTTTACTAACAGTAAAGCATTAGGGCATAAATAAGTGTCAAAAGTGTCATAAATGCTTAATCAAAAACGCTTTTTAATTAGATTATGTTTGTTTTTATTACTGTGATCAAAATATAAGGGATTGAACACAAGTATTCTTTTGTCACAACCTGGGGTGTGTGTATATATATATATATATATATATATATATATATATATATATATATATATATGTAAAATAACAAACAAAATAAGTATCTTGTAATACCTTTTTTATTGGACTAACAGAATTTTGGATTGACAAGCTTTCGGGACAACCTCCCTTTCTCAAGTCTAAAATGCTTTAGACTTGAGAAAGGGAGGTTCTCCCGAAAGCTTGTCAATCCAAAATTCTGTTAGTCCAATAAAAAAGGTATTACAAGATACTTATTTTGTTTGTTATTTTACATCTGCATCACTGGACTAATACGGCTACAATCTCCACTCTATATATATATATATATATATATATATATATATATATATATACATACATATATGGTCTTGAGAAAGGCCCCATTCCATGACCGAAACATTGACCCAGCTGTTTGCTTGATTGCACAAAAAAATTCTTTGAAAAAGTCCCACAGGTGCTGCCCAGCTTCTTATATATATATATATATATATATATATATATATATATATATATATATATATATATATACAGCGCTAGACTGTGAAGCTCCCTGTGTGTGTAACAGAACATGAGCAGTAGAGACTGCCAGAACGATGCAGTCATTTGCAGTAGAGACTGTCTGAACGTGCTGATCCGCTCAACTATCTTTGCTCCCGGCTCCGGAGCAGCAGCCGTGGCCGCTGGGTGGCACTTTAGCCCATGCATACTGTACCAAAGAGGGGCCTTTATCAAGACGTCTTGATAAAGGCCCCTCTTTGGGACCGAAACTTTGACCCAGCTGTTCACTGTTTCTTCACAATAAAGTTCTTACTTGAAAAAGTCCCACGGGTGCTGCCCTGCATCATTTCTTCTACAAATCCTTGTTTGAGTTGTGCACCTGGGTACAATATGCAACAAGAGAGAGTGCGTTCAAATTTCCACTTGTGTTGATATATATATATATATATATATATATATATATATATATATATATATATTACCAAAAATCAGCACTCAAGACACTCCTAGAAGGGATCGAAACGTCGATCTACAATAAAGCTCATTTTAAGTTTTATTAAAAGACCTATGAGTGCTGATTTTTGGTAAAATATTGTGGAGTTTGTGTCTTGCACCCAGGCATTTATCATTTTTTCGAGAGTGCTGCCTTTTTTCTCTCTCTCTCTCTCTCTCTCTCTCTCTCTCTCTCTCTATATATATATATATATATATATATATATATCAGCCCTTGTTGATCCACTGCAGGATGAAGACCTCCTCTGCAAGTTTCCAACAGTTTTGGTCCTGTGCTTTCTGTTGCCCCTGTGCACCAACAGATTTGGTAATTTCAACCCATCTTGTCTTAGGTCTTCTTCTTCGGCATGGGGATCAATTCCAAAATGAATTTGTTCCATCCACCATCAGATATTCTTGCTATGTGACCTGCTCATTTCCATTTTACGCTCTTTACTTGTTAATTATGTCAAACTAGTTGAACAGCCCGTTACACGGGCCACAGTGCCTCTGGCAGCCGGTCGCGGGTCTCCCGCGCCTCGGCTGATACAGAGCCTCTGGCAGCCGGTCGCGGGGCAGTCACATGCAGTGGAGACTGCCCGCGCCTCGGCTGATACAGAGCTGGACGCTCCTTCGGAGCGCCCAGCTCTGTATCAGCCGCGGCGCGGGCAGTCTGTACTGCGTATGACTGCCGCACACGCAGCAGTGTCTACTGCGCATGTCGGGCGTTACACACAACTTGGCGAATTATTATATAGGATAACCTTTTGCTGTTGAACCCATGCACACATTTCTCTGGCTCTTTTTGTTATGTCATAATTTCGACGTTCCATTTTTCTCTCAGTAACATTAAGTTTTTGTATGGCTTTGGCATTCAGTGTCCATATTTTACAGCGATAAGTAAGAACTGGGAGGACACATTGGTCAAAAACATTTCTCTTGAGACAAAGTGATAAACTTGTCTTAACAATACTAAGATTTCCAAAAGCTTGCCATCTCAATTGTATTTATTGCTCAATTTCCTTCATGATGCTTCCATTTGTCCTCATTTCCTGTCCAAGGTAAACTGAGATAACATACATCATTTATGTTTTGCAGATGATATCGTAGTCTTTGCCAGCAGTCCTGAAGAACAACAATAAAGCACTGAAGAACTTCAACAGGAATATATATATATTGTATGCAGCAAAGAAAAGTATGTATCATTAATTGGTTTCTACAAAAGAAATAAAAGGTGTGCAAAGGGTTACATTTAATTAATTAAAATAAGGGGGGCATTGAGGTAAGGTGAAAACAAAAGAGGGTTGTCATGTAAAAAAGTTTGGGAACCACTGTGTTAATGGGGTGGTAAGTCTAAACCTTATCAGTCATAGTTTGTTATGCTCCAGGACTCTTCATCACAAGACTTTTGTAAGGTGGAAAAGAAAAAGAATCACAGTGTAATACATTTAAATGAAAAAAGGAAAATAAGGAAACACAATCACACTCACAGGTGATATAACAAAAAAATTCCATGTAGTATTTGGTTGCATATAATAGTGAAATGAAAATGAATGTAGTTAGGTTTGACGCGAGTATGCTTGTCGGAGTGTTGGCTGGAGATTGTAAGGTGGGTCCAACTTTCAAGAAGGTTCATGTCATCCAAAGAATGGACATCAAACTTCTGAAGTAGACTGAACATCCACAGTTCATAACTACCTGACTGTAAAGCACTGTTGCAACTGGATGATATATGGTATTTGTATGACTGTATCTCCTTATTTTCCTTTTTTTAACGAAATATATTGCACTATGATACTTTTACCTTTATTGAGGTTCCAGTATCCTATATTTTATCAACACCAGTATTAAAGGTATAGTAATGTTTCAAAATAAAAGCAGCTTCAATTAATCTTCATAGTATTTGGGCCATGGAGAGTAGTATTTCAATACTGTCAGAGTTGGAGTTCAGGAGTAATTGAATATAGTAATTGTTATATCTGTTTTTCTTGTGCACATAAGAGACCACCTGTTTAGTTGTCGGCTTCTGTCGAAGCACTATGGCAAGTGTTTGGTTATATGCTGGACTCATTTTGTGTACTTTAATTTTTGCACTTTTTCATTTTTCCAGATTTCCTGAGCACTTATAGATTTTCTGTTTCATATAACAGCGTATTGAATTCTGCCCACCTAAGTTTAGAGAAAAACATTCTTTCCTTATTTTTGTATCAGAAGCCAGGTTCATTGCTTCATAAAAAGGACTGGCTGTACAATAGCTGATAGCAACAAAATCAAAATTAAAAGTTTGCAATTCATTTTTCAGTTTCTAATCTGCTCCAATCTTTCTGAAAGCGAAAAAGTTGTAATTCTGGAGCAAACGAATTGCCAGGGACGGATCTCCCATTAGGCAGAGTAGGCAGATGCCTAGAGCTCTAAATTTTGAGGGGCGTCCCAGCTGTGCTGGCCACACCCACAATCTGTTACAGGTGTGGCCAGAGCAATGTCAATGTCCCTGTTTTATACACCATGTCAAGATATTATTTAACCTCTTTAGTGCTATAGAGATCTCCAACTCTTTACGGAGCAATGGCAATCTCTATAGCAACCAAGGGGATAAACTTTTTTTTCTTTTTCTTTTTTTTTATTTTTATCCTTGCTTGTTATAGGCTATGGCTGTTTTCTAAGTCAGAAAATAGTGGATGGGACAGGGAGCAGGGTCATGGGCAAAGATAAGGGTGCCTAGTGGCACTTGGGATGTAAATACAGCCCTGAAGGACACTTACCTAGATAAATTAACCCCTTAACGACCGGGGAATCCGGCCGCGGACGCGACTCAACGACCACGGAGCACAATTTTTTTTTTTGCTCCGTTGCTTTCCGGACTCCCAGAACGGCGTGCAGCCGCGGGGGGAGCCCGGAACTCGATGACGGTCATAGTACGTCATCGGTCGTTAAGTCAAATTGACCCTTGACGTACTATGACCATCAAGGGTCGTTAAGGGGTTAAACAAAATAAGATACACATTTTTCTAGGTTACTGTTCCCCTTTAACCCCCCCCCTTTACCCAAAGAGATGTATGAAAGGCTATGCCATGTCTTATGCCTGACTTCATGAATAACACTTGAATGGAGAGCTTAAAGTATAAAATTACTTTGATCAGATGCACTTACAAGATGGTTTATTATGAGCTTCAACACCAAGGTCATCACTCAATAAGATGCCATCATGCATTGCATTTAACTTATATAAGGATATCAAGTTCAGCGGCAATGACTGCTTCACTACAACACATTACAATGTAATTTATTTTAATGAAACTGTCACTCTTGGTGACCTAGAAATTGTGCACTTGCCTTTGGAATAAAGCATTGTTGGTGAGGCCATCAAGGTATAGGCTCTGTTATAGGGGCAAAAACACTGAGGCCTTTCAGCTGTTAATGACTACAATTTCCATGATCCCCAGCCAGCCATTGCGTCATGGTTTGTAACACTCAGACAAGTTAGTAAGGTAAAATCAGCTTTATTAAGAATAATAAAGTGCACAAGGTCACCCTTCACAGGTCCAGATCTGGACAGTACCCTGGCACTTCCCAAATCTGACACAGGTCAGGGTACAGGAGAATAGCAAAACAAAAACAGAAATATATTATGCTGGATCAGACCACAGGAACCAGGAACAGAACCTCAGCAGTACCAAAACTCGGAAGCGTGCCCAACTAGCTAGACAGTAGGGGACTGCAGGGCAGAATTCCTAGAAGGCTAGGGATAGAATAGCAGCAAGCCGGGACACTGGAGAGTGACCTGGCCTAGAAATCAAGGGTAACACTGACAGGCAATGGCAAGGCACTAGTCCCAGGAGACTAGGGTAATCGGAGGCAGTACTGACATGCATGGGCAAGGAATTAGTCCCTGGAGACTAGGTAACCGGAGGCAACTCTGACAAGCACTGGTAAGGTACTAGTCACAGGGGACTAGGGTAATCAGAGGCCACACTGACAAGCACTGTCAAGGCACTAGTCTCAGGAGACGTAGAGGAACCGAAGGCAACACTGACAAGCACCGGCTAGGCTCTAGTCTCAGGAGACTAAGGGAACCAAAGGCAACACTGACAAGCACTGGCTAGGCACTAGTCTCAGGAGACTAGGGTAACCAAAGGCAACACTGACAAGCAATGGCTAGGCACTAGTCTCAGGAGACTAGGATAACCCGAGGCAACGAATCGGGTAGTCAGCCACAGCCAGGATCGGTACACAGAACATAGTCAATTATAGCCAGGATCAGTACACAGAGCGGTAGTCAGCCACAGCCAGGATTGGAACACAGAGCGCAGGGCCGGATTTACATCTCAGGAGCCTGTAGGCACGGAAATCTGAAGTGCCCCCCCCCCCCATAAAAAAAAAAAAAAATGCAAAAAGTGTGACCAACTGTGTACAGGCAGCTCCTCTGTGGCTGTGCTGTTCGTGGGCTCCCTACAGCATCTGGGAAAGGATGGGGCAGTCTCGGCAAGTGAGGAGGTGGGAGTAATGTGCCTCCCTGACTCCAGCTTCAGATCTGCTCTTCAAGTTCTGTCACTGATGACTCACATCCGGCCACGGCACGCAGAGGTGAGAGAACGAGGAGTTCATCACCCCCTATGCAGCAGCTTGATGTGCAGCAAGGCTAATTACAGACCTCCCAACATTTCAAATGGCCAAAAAGGGGACATGGCGTTACCGGAAATTTTTAGGTTCTTTTATGACCTACGGACAATTCTTAGTGGAACTGAATAAATGATTTAGAACAATTTCATTTACACAGACTAATTTACATACACATATACTGACATTTATATAAACATTAACATTAGTTTTATTGCTGTAGAGCAAAGTGATACACTTATATACACACCACACAGTCTGATCTCCTAAACACAGGGACACCAGGGTGATACACTAATATACACACTGCACAGTCTGATCTCCTAAACACAGGGACACCAGGGTGACACACTTCTATACACACCACACAGTCTGATCTCCTAAACACAGGGACACCAGGGTGATACACTTATATACACACCACACAGTCTGATCTCCTAAACACAGGGACACCAGGGTGACACACTTCTATACACACCACACAGTCTGATCTCCTAAACACAGGGACACCAGGGTGATACACTAATATACACACCACACAGTCTGATCTCCTAAACACAGGGACACCAGGGTGATACACTTCTATATACACCACACAGTCTGATCTCCTAAACACAGGGACACCAGGGTGATACACTTATATACACACCACACAGTCTGATCTCCTAAACACAGGGACACCAGGGTGACACACTTCTATACACACCACACAGTCTGATCTCCTAAACACAGGGACACCAGGGTGATACACTAATATACACACCGCACAGTCTGATCTCCTAAACACAGGGACACCAGGGTGACACACTTCTATACACACCACACAGTCTGATCTCCTAAACACAGGGACACCAGGATGATACACGTATATACACACCACACAGTCTGATCTCCTAAACACAGGGACACCAGGGTGATACACTTCTATACACACCACACAGTCTGATCTCCTAAACACAGGGACACCAGGGTGATACACTTCTATACACACCACACAGTCTGATCTCCTAAAACCTCTCTTGCATTCAACTGGTTAAAAATACCATTTAAATAGAGCATTTTGAATTTGTTTTTATAAGTTCCCTATGGTGCACTTAGTTTGCATCAGAATTGAGCCACTTTTACTTAGTATAGCATTCTTTAAGAATCTGAAGTACTAAGCTGCTATTCTGGACCAAACCACCTGCACCATAGGGAGGAAATATAACTCCCTAAAATTCATAATTAAATTAATGGGGATTTTAATTTGTTCCATATTGTGCAGTTGGTGTGTCTCATAATTCAAAGGGGTTAAAACCTATCTTTAAAATCAGTGGGATGTTTTGTTTGTTCCCTGGTGCAGTTGACTGTACAGTCCTATGTGTACAGAGTGAAGCTGTTGTTTCCCCACCACCCCCCTGTTGTTATGTGATTTGCTTCCCTTAGAGATGATACATATGGCTGCAACACTGGCCCTGTGGGAAGCAGCCAACTCCACCTGTAATGCCACAAGACCCCCACCAAGTTTATAGCCACCCTGTCTCACCACAGCACTGCTACCTCCAAGCAAGGCAAGTGAAAGTTACCTCCTTCTTCACAACTGAGTGCTGCTGGAAGTTGCATGGGGGGGGGGCAGATCTGGAGCACGGGCTGTGAATCACCATGCAGGCACTGATATTCGCTGATCCCCTGCAGAACAGAGTTGCCAGGAGAGTAAGTGAGGCACCTGTAATCCAGAACCCATGCATACTGAGGCTCTGTGGATGGCATGGGCTGCAGCAACGCTGGAAATACATTCCATCAAGTAAAACATAGCTAAGTGGTTAGCGCTGATCTGAAATTTAACCCTTTGAGTGCCAAAGAGGTACGGAACGCATTGCTTTGCAATGCGTTCCGTACCTCTCTGGCACTCAAAGGGTTAAGCTCCAAAAAGATTTGTAACCCTTTTAATGCCATAGAAGTTTACAATGCATGAAAAATACTGTGACAATGACATTTTTCTTTATAATTTTTTTTTGCAAATTGCAGAGGAAATAAATTTTAACCCTTTGAGCACGGTCCACGTAGCACTGCATGGTCAGCCATGATACCCCCGTAATGAACTGAGCTCAGCCAGGTGCCACCACTAGTAATTAGTATTCTACCTGTCACAGTAGGATAGACCAGATGATTTGATCAGTCAGTCTGCATAACTTTCTCAGATTTGTCGCCCGTTCAGTTTGCTGCAAAGTGCTGCCATCAACTCACAATCAAACAACTTCTGACTGGCTCATGCAGACCCTGAGTACAGCGCGATTGCGTTGTGCGTGCGCATATATCAAGTGTGGCACGCATGTTCAGTGAATTAGGAGTGAAAATAAAAAAAAATAAATAAAAAAAAATTAAAAATCCAATGACAGGCGCCCCTCTGTGGGCTGCGCCTGTAGGCAGATGCCTACTCTGCCTTATTATAAATCCGGCCCTGACAGAGCGTTAGTCAGCCACAGCCAGGATCAGTACACAGAGTGTTAGTCAGCCACAGCCAGGATCAGTACACAGAGCAGTAGTCAGCCACAGCCAGGATCGGTACACAGAGCGTTAGTCAGCCACAGCCAGGATCGGTACACAGAGTGTTAGTCAGCCACCGCCAGGATCAGTACACAGAGTGTTAGTCAACCACAGCCAGGATCGGTACACAGAGCAGTAGTCAGCCACAGCCAGGATTGGTACACAGAGCGTTAGTCAGCCACAGCCAGGATCGGTACACAGAGTGTTAGTCAGCCACCGCCAGGATCAGTACACAGAGCGGAGTCAGCCAAGCCAAGATCAGTACACAGAGCATTTGTCAGCCACAGCCAGGATCGGTACACAGAGCAGTAGTCAGCCAGTCTGGGTCAGCAACAGAATCACGGGCAGCGGAGACAGGAGCAAGGTCAGGCAAAACTGGGTCATACACGGAGCAGGAATCAACAGCAAAACAAACGCCAGATACAGGAACACCACGAAAGGGCACCAAAGTAATGACAGGACTGCGTTTAAAAAGGCTAACACTTGGCGGGGCAGAACCCAGCAGCCAATAAGAAGGAACCCAGCAGGAATAGAGCAGGAAGTAGCAATGTCACTAGCACAGAAGATCACAGGCACCGTGATACATTGCCTTTGAATGATTAAAGTTGTACTCCACAACAGCTGGAGGGCCTTAGGCAGCCTACCTCTGCTTTATTGCAATGAATGTATATTAAGGATAATATGGCACTCAAAGGCTTAAAACCACATGCACATGAAAAGTTGCAGGTTGTAAGGTGTGAACCATCCAATGGCAGCTATAGCACTGACAAATGAATCAAAGTTGCAATGAAGGCAGATGTCAATATTTAAGATTGTAACCATTGAAATGTCATTCCATGCAAGTGGTGCAATTCTGTACCAGACTATCTGCACCACAGGGAACAAACAGAGGGCCTTATGTACAAAAGAAAAAGAGAGGATTTCTGAGGTAAATCAACTGTACAAAATAAGAAATATATTTTTTAATTTTATTTAAATGGAGTTTTTATCCCTTTGAATGCTTGAGAGGTTTCCAATGCTTTGCAAAGCCGGTGTCTAGTGCAGGAGCAATGGGATTGTGGTGGCCACATTCACAGCTCAGCATGGTGGGTGTGAAGAGCATGGCTGAGCCATCCCTCAGATATGATACTTTTGGCATGGCCTACTGTGCCTAGTGGTAATTCTGTCCATTCCTGTGTTCTTGCTTCCTAACAAATCAAGCAAACAGAGATCTGGGAAAGCTATCAGATACTGGATGCTGAGAATGGTAAAAGGAGACGTTAGTCTTAGTGTACCCACTCCACAGGAAATGTTTCTACCTTGCTATAAGGGTCTGAGGATCTAGATACAGTATGTATGTGGAAGAGCTACCAGACTTGTGAGTAACATAGCCTAAATGTTTCCATATACAAAACTATGTTGAGCTATATTTGGTACCTGTCTCTGTTTAAGTTCCAGAGTCCTGGTGAGTTCAGTTATACAAGTTTAAGGGCTCATTTGCATCTCTTAATATGCACAGCACAAATGTGAGTGAAAAGTAAACATATATGCTATTTTTTCTTTTTTTTTCTTTCTTTGATGAATATTCCTGTTAAGGACCAAAGGGGTACACAATGCTTTGCACACACATAACTAGTTATTAGTCTAAAATGGAGCTGGAAACAATGTTTAATAGAACATAATCACATTCCAATAAAACTGTCACTTTAACTTAAAGGGATAGTAATACTTCATTTTAACTTTATTTTATTTTGTAGGCATTAAAAAAAACATGAAGAATGATATAAGTCTTATCTCTCAAACCTTTATGGTTTATGAGATATTCACCAGCAAAGTTCCCCCTCCCGCCCCTTTTACCTACTGTAAACAATCTCTTCTCAGATGTGGAATGCAGTCCATAGACTGGACAGATAACAGAAGGGGACACTCTTATTCCTATGAAAACAATGAAGGGTCTGCCTCCCTTGACAAGCTTTTCAGGTTTTTCTGTTATCTTAATTGAAGATTGTCCCTCTCTGCAGTCTACCTGGGCAGCTCCCTTCTGCCCTGGCTGAAAAGTGTTACATCAGTAAAAGGGGCGGGAGGGGGACACTTTGCTTGTGAATATCTCTTAAACCATAAAGGTTTGAGAGATAAGACTTATATCATTCTTCATGTTTTTTTAATGCCTACAAAATAAAATAACATTAAAATGAAGTATTACTATCCCTTTAAAGGGAAAGTAATGTTTCATAAAAAAGCAGCTCCATGAAATCTTCATAGTATTTGGGGTATGGAACGTGTTATTTCAATATTGTCTGAGTTGCACTTCAAGAGTAATTGAATGATAAAGTATCCCCTTCCTGTCCCTTTTACCTAGTGTAAGCAGCCTCCTCTCAGGTGTGGAATCTGGTCACTTAACCTGACAGCTCGCAGAAAGGGACAGTCTTCTTATTGTGAGCATAAGGAAAACGCTGCCCCCATTGACAAGTTTTTCAGGTTTTTCCTTATTCTCGCTGAAGATTGTCCCTCTCTGCGATCCATCCGGACAGTCTTGCTGCTCTGAGGTGAGCAGTGTTATATCAGTAAAAGGGGCGGGAGGGGGATACTTTATCATTCAAATACTCTTGAACTACAACTCGGACAGTATTGAAATAATACTCTCTATGCCCCAAATACTATGAAGATTAATCGGAGCTGATTGTTTTGTGAAATATTACTATCCCTTTAACATAAACCACCATGTGTATGCTTTAATTTAAGCAAGACTAGAAAGTTAATAAATCATTAACCCTTTGGATGCTAGCGACATTACATATAAACAGGTGCAATAATTACTTAAGAAGTAAATGCATCTCATTCTGCCTTGTTCTTTCACACTGAACATGCTACGAAGCTGCCAATTTGTAAGTCATAGCCGGCACACAGGATAAGATCAGCAGTTGTAATATGATGATTAAAGACACCAACAAAACATTCAGTTCCTCAACAGGAAGCTATCATGCTTGGATCCATATTCTAAATATAACCTTGGTATCCTTGATCTTTTAATCACTGTCTGGAAGTCAGTTCTATAAGTAATGTGTGAATGCCAGTAATCATGAAGGGAATACAAGTACTATTGGAGTACCAGCCATCATGCATGGAAGTACAAGTACTAGCTTAAAGATATTCATCATGTAGGGAAGTCTGTCAGACAAGTACTATAGGCAAAAAAAATTGGTCAGAGATACTCAGCTAGGAACTAACCTGCTATAGAATTGAGCAGGCTCTGTAGGAGTTGTGTCTTATCCAGAGTACAGTCTCTTTTTAGCTCACTAGTGCCTTCCACAGAAAGGAAATATCTTAAAGGGGAACTACCACCCCAACATGATTAAGTCTGTAGCAATGTGTCCTCCCTTTGTTATAAGCGCTGTGTAATTTTTTTTTATTTATTTATTTTTTTTAATGAATAAATTTGAAAAGACTATTGTACCTGGTGGTGTCTGTACGAGTGAAGCATGGAGCCAAATGGCTCCGTTGTTCCTCCCACTGTCTGCATGATCCATGGTACGTGCATGGATGGTAAGGTGATGTCACTGCTTCATTTGCATGCGCGCCGCACTAGTGTGTATGAAAGGAAAAAAAAAATAGGCTGTGGGCAGGTACATCGCCGATGACGGACAGGTCTATGGAGAACATGCGCATGCGCAGTTGAAGGAGACAGCAAAGATGGCCGCGGCATTAACGTTCTATGTGCACGGTAAACGTTAAAGATTTCAAAATATAGAAAGAGCACTGGGAAGTTTAACAAACATATTTGGGGCGACTGCAGGGGTATCTAGTTTCACACCATAGGTTAGTTAGTGATGGTAGTTCCGCTTTAAAGCACATCATAGTTATCCTGGAAATACATAAGTCCAGCCATGAAGTGCCAGGCATTTCCCCTCTGAACAAGAGAAGCAGCCATCCCCACGTCTACATTTTGGCCTTCTTGGGCCTTATTATTGAGATACAGCTGATTTCTCTAAGCACTGTGACCAAGGGGTCCATGTGTGGATTTCCCTGTTGCCCTTAGGGTGACCAAACCTAAGGATAATTTGCATACGTAAGCAAACTAGTCAGAGACGCTCAACTAGGAATGGACCTGCTACAGAATTTAGCAGGCTGTCTAGGACAATATATGACAATATATGAGTGACAGCCATCATACAGGAAAGTATATCTTAGAACAGTGAGTCATGGGCCACCTTCTCTTAAATAATGTAATAGCGGTAAACACAAGCATGTATAAAATTAGACTGTATACCAACTATTATATTAAATCCATAGCTAGGCTAATAAAGTACTTTACATTTACCTAGATATTTACATAATTTGTATTAAAGGGATAGTAATGTTTCATAATAAAAGCAGCTCTAATTAATCATCATAGTATTTGGACTTTGGAGAGTGTTATTTCAATTCTGTCAGAGTTCTAGTTCAAGAGTAATTCAATGACAAAGTATACCCCTCCCCCCTTTTACTGATGTAACACTGCTCAGCCAGAGCAGATGGGAGGTGCACAGGTAGATTGCAGAGAGGGACAACCTTCAATTAAGATAAGGGAAAAACCTGAAAAACTTCTCAAGGGAGGCAGGGCTTTCATTGTTCTCATAGGAAGAAGATTATCTCCTTCTGGTATCTGTCTGGTCTATGGACTGCATTCCACATCTGAGAAGAGATGGCTTACACTAGGTAAAAGGGGTGGGAGGGGAAACTTTGCTTGTGAATATCTCTCAAACCATAAAGGTTTGAGAGATAAGACTTATATCGTTCTTCATGTTTTTTTTAATGCCTACAAAATAAAATAAAGATAAAACAAAATATTACTGTCTTTGCCTGATTGTTAAAATTAAAGTAAGATATTTACTCTTTGCTGCAGGTCACATTCTTATTATTGAATAGTATTAACATGCAGGACTGGATTGGCCAAGCATAAGGGATTCAAAATGGCCCCTAAGACTTATCCTAATCATCCCTGTGATATCTGAATGGCAGTATCACGGTGCCCGTGCTTTGTGCAGCAGGCGGCGACATTCTGACTGCTAGTTTGCATTACTGGTTACTGATTGGCTAGTACCTTTTGTCGCTGCCCAGTGATGGCCTTTATATACCCTGTCATTTCCACAGAATGGTGCCCTTTTGTGGTGTATTTGTTCCTGCATTCTGCTCTGTTATTGCTGACCGTGTATGACCTGGCCTGCCTGACGATGTTCCTGAGTTTGCTGTTCTTCGACTACTCCGTTGCTGACTGCATCTGGCTGAGGACCCACTCCGTTGCTGACCGTATCTGGCTGAGGACCTGTTCCCGTTACCGACTGTATCTGGCTGAGAACCCGCTCCATTGCTGACCTGGCCTGGCTGTGAACCCGCTTCCGTTACCAACTGTATCTGGCTGAGAAGCCGTTCCGTTGCTGACCTGGTCTGGCTGAGAACCCGCTTCCGTTACAGATTGTATCTGGCTGTGAACCCGCTTCTGTTTACTTTGTGCTGGGCTGAGTATCCGTTCCATGTCTGACTATTCCTGGCTACCAGTTACTCTGTGGGCTGCCTTGTCTCAGAGTGCTGTGCATTTCCAGCATACCACTTGTGGTCTCCATTTTGCTCTCGATTTACTTGGTGGTTGCTGTTACGTTAGTCAGTTGTGCTGCATGGCGCTATATCTCTGTCGACCGTTAGCTAGGCATTCGTGCTATAGCTTCTCCCCATACCGCCGCTGGCGGAGTGCACAAGTGAAGTACCGGTACAGTGTTCTATCACTGACTGTGTTACTCTGATTTCTCTGTGTCCACTCTCATACCTCGCTGGGCTCACTCCATTTGGGAGTTGCAGTATATAAGGGCGTTACCTATTGACCCTTTGTGTACCTGGACGTTCCAGGTTGAGTGTTGCATATTTCCCTCTGCAGGAGCCTCGGGCTCAAGAGCCAGCGTTGTGTTGTACCATCCTCATTAGAGGGGACACTGGTTGCCTACATCTCTATACTTTCTGTGCTGCGATCCACCCCTAGCATTCTAGGGTTATTCCTGGGACAGTTACCTCGGTATGTTGCCATCCAGTGCCAGGGTCAGTGTTGCCTCGATCCTTGGGTTCTGTACCGCCCAGGCGTCTGGGTTGTGCCAGTAGTGTTGCCTCGCTCCTTGGGTTCTGTGCCTCCCAGGCATCTGGGTTGTGCCAGCAGAGTTGCCTCACTCCTCTGGGTTGTGCCAGTCACGTTTGTTTGGACCATCTACCATCAAGGTCCTGTGGTCAGCCCGCTGTCTACTTATCCTGCTGCCTGTCCTGGTCCAACCCAGGACCTCCACTGTCAGAGATTGTAATTATTCTCACATATATCTCCATTACTGGCTTGCTACTGTTGTATATACTTGCCTGTATATTTACTCTGTTGTGTGGGCCCATAGACCTATCTATGTATTTGAACTTTATTCTAATAAAGTTATTTTAACCATACCAGACTGTTCTGAGTGTTCATCAAAAACCGTGACAGGCAGTCCTCAGGAAAGGAAACAAGTACTCTGTGAATGGCAATAATAAAGCAGGCAAATCTGTGCTAAAAGTACTATATGAGTGGTGTTCATAATGCAGGAAACTCTGTCCTACAAGTATTATATGAATGTCAGCCATTATACAGTGAAGCATGTCCCAAAAGTAATATCTGACAATCATTTTGCAGGCAAGTTTATCCCCATGTACTATCTGAATGGCAGCCATCGAGCAGATCCCTTTTTCCAACACGTACTCTCTGAATGCTTGTCATAATGCAGGGAGGTCTATTCTACAAGTAATATATGATTTCCAAACATGATGCAGGGAAATGTTTTCTCCAAATTCTATCTGATTGACAAATATCTTGCAGGGAAGCTTATCCTATGTGTATAATCTGAATAGTAGTCATGGAGAAGAGAAGTATGTTTTAGATTTACTATGAGAATACCAGTAATCATGCAGGGGATTCTGTTCAACAAGTATTGTCTGAATGGCAGCCATTGTGATGTTTGAAAGTACTATATACATACAGAATTTGAGAGGCTTCAGATGATGAACAAAGAGCACAATTGTCTGTTCAGGAGAGGGATGACAACTTGTGACCTGGGGGACAAATACAAATAAGTGACCCATTTCTACTATGATTCCAGCCCCCTGTGCACAGAACCACCAACTAACCCCAGACACTGTGCAGTCTTGTTTGGCCATGTCGGTGAGGTGTAGTTGGATTTCCTAGGCACTAGTCATGGGGTCCATGTCTGGAATATCCTTCACACTTAGGGAGACCCCCTAAGAGTTTTCAAAATATACATGCAAAATGTGAGAGGCTTCTGAGGATGAACAAACAGCACAATGGCCTTTTCTATGGCTAGTCACCCCTCAGAAGCATCACGTTTTAGCAAATGATAAAATTCCACACACCTATTAGACTAAGCTTGCCCAAAAGGGAGGTCCAGTTCCAAAATGATGGGTAAGTACCCTCTACACTGGAACACCAGCTAACACCAGACATACGTTTTGGACTTGTTGGGACCTGTCAGTGAGGTGCAGATGGATTTCCTAGAGCAAGGGGTCCACATCTGGATTACCCTTACAAGGCAGAAACATACGTCTGGGGTTAGCTGGTATTTCACGTGCAGAGGGGACTTGCCCATCATTTTGGAACTAGACCACCCTTATGGGTGGGAATAGTCTAATATGTATGTGGAAATTTCTCCACTTTAATGGTACTAGAGAGCTAAAATGTAATGTTCTTGAGCCGTGACTAACTGTAGAACAGGCAACATTGCTTTGTTCTTGCTCAGAGCCCCTCACATCTTTTGGCTATTTTCTGAAAAACTCTTAGGGTCTCTCCCTAAGAGCAAAGGGCAATCCAGACATGGACCCATTGCTCTCAGTGCCTAGCGAAACCAGCTGTATCTCACTGAAGAGGTCTAAATGTACGTCAGGGGTTAGCTGGTATTTCTTGTGCAGCAAGGACTTGCCCATAATTTTGGAACTGATCTACCCTTTTGGGTGGGATTAGTCTAATAATTATGTGGAAATATCTCCTCTGAAATGGCACTAAAGAGCTAAAATGTGATGCTATTGAGAGGTGACTAGCTATAGAACAGGCAACATTGTTTTGTTCGTGCTCAGAGCCTCTCACATCTTTTGACTATGTTTGAAAGTTCTATGTGAATGCAGAGAAGTACACTACTATATGAGTGACAATTATTGTGCCAGTAAGTCTTTACAAGTACTGTCTGAATGCCAGTTATCATGTAGGAGGCATGTCTTATAAGCAATGTATGAGTGCCAGCCATCATGCAGGGAAGTGTAATAAATAGTATCTGAAAGTATGTTCTACAAGTACGGTATGAGTACCAGCCATCATTTAGGGAAGTGTAAACAAAAGTACTACCTAAATGCTGGTCATCATGTAGTAAAATCTGTCCAATAAGTACTGTATATGGAATACTTTGTTGCTGTTTGAATGAAAGGTATTGTGTTAAGAATTATGTCTCTCAAGTATTATTTGAATGCCATTTATCAGTCTGGGTAGTATCCTGCAAGTATTATGTGAATGTCAGTCATGTTTCAGGAATAAATCAGTCAAGGTACAGTGAAGTCTGTTCTAATGCTATTATCTGAATGCCAAGCCTCATGCAGAGAAGTACCATATGCCCTACATGTTTTATGTAAATTCAGGTAATCATGCAGGAAAGCCTGTCCTTTAAGTACTACCTGAATGTCAGACATAATGCATTTACTTTGAGAATACCAGTTATAATGAAGGGAAGCATGTCTTCAGTATATTATTAGAATCCCAGTCATCGCGCAGGGAAGACTGTCCTACAAGCACTATCTGAATTCCAGTTAAGTTGAAGGGAAGTATGTCCTACATTCACTATGTGAGTCCCAGTCATCATGAAGGAAAACCTGTCCGAAAAGTACTATATTAATGCAAGTCATCATGCATGGAAGCATGTCTACATGTACCCTGCAATTCAGTCTTCATACAGGGAAGACTGTCCAAGTACTATCAGAATGACAGTCAAAGTGAAATATTTGATGGCCAGTCATTGTACAGGGAAGAGCATGCCACTCAAATGTCCTTACATGAAAGTTTTCCTCTTTTACTAACAGCAGCTTATTTTTATGTAAGCCAGCCATTATGACCCTGAGGCCATTATGTACCACTCTCTTGTCCAAGTAACTTGCACATGAATGGTTTGGTCTTTGTATCATCTGTAGAGTGAGAAAAACGTAGACATTCTGGAGGAAACCAACTGCACCAAAACAGTCTTAGACTGTTTATCATGTGTGGTGTCTGTGTTTTTGAACTTGATAAATAAAGAATTTGGTATTACGTTACTGCATTCAGTGAGGTCTTTTTCTCTGTTGCTGTATTTCAAGGATTGGAATCCTTGCGACCTGCACCGCAGTCATTTACCATCTCTGGCAGTGGGTGAGTCTTTGCTTGACACATTGTTTCTACCACTAATTGACTATCCTGAAGTAGTGCCATTGATTTTTCTATTTGCAACCTTCACGCAGCAAGACCTATGGGTAGGCCTAAGGTGATACTAGGGGTACGCCTAGCCTAGAATGACACAGTACAACTCTATGGAATTTTGGCAGAACCCAAAAATTCACTGAGATGGAATATATGCAGTAGACAGCTGCAGGTGACCATCTTTTGCTCCTCCCACCTGGAACTGATACATATACAAGGCTTAGTTTTTTCTAATACAGAGATAGCAGTTACATTTCACTGCAACAATTCATATGTCATTTGTATATCATTTTTGTTATAAGTACACATTTTATTATTGTCGTCATTTTTCCCTTGCATACCTCCGATTGGGCCTTATATATAATGGCAAAATGGAGACATTCTGGGGCAAACCAACCAGCCATAGGCATAAATACAAATTACCATTGATTTAAATGGGACTTTTAATCCCTTGAATGATAGAAAGGTCCCCAATGCATTTCTTTCATTACATTCAAGGGGTTGAAACCCCATCAAATCCAATGGGAATCTTTGATATTTCTTTTTGTCCCCTATAGCATAATTTTAAATAAATAAATCAACAGGAATTTGTTTACTTTTATTTGTGAGTAACAGTGTAGTTGGTTCCCCAGAATGACTTCACTTTATACATAGCTGTCTCCTACTAATATGCTTCACCTGTTTCTGGGGCCAGGTGGGAATTTATATGACCACCCCCACATACTTCGCTTGTTTCAGGTAAAGAAAACTGTTGCCCAATTCATGTGTAAGGGTGAGGGGCAATGATTGGCAGTAACTCGTTTAAGCCTAGACCAAGTAAACCTTAGCCTAGGGTGGAAGTCTTTCAGGGGAGACAAAAAAAAAAATGCCTTTTTTCATAGTAATTTATTTTTTCTCATTAGACTTGAGGTTTGTGTGTTCATATTGAGGCTCAAGCCCTGTTAAACCACTTGCACTGTGCTGTTGCAATTCCATGACTTCACCTCAAATTCAACATGCAAACAGTAAGATCCTAACTCCTGTACCTAGTGCCACCTTTTATTCCCTAAATACCCTCCCCTTTCCCTCAACTACTTCCTAACATGCCCCCTTTTTTCCCTCCACCAGGGGGAGGGGAGGGAAGCCATCCTTTGTCCCACCAGGCCTCCCACACCTCAACTCAGACGAAGAGGAAGAAGAAGGCATGGCCTGGCCCCTTATGATGGCCTCTGGGTTCATTACTGAACCTTCGGCCATTTTGATGACAAATCCTACAGCAGAGGCAGGCATTTGCTTCAGCTAACATACCAAGCCACTTTGATAGGCAAGGCAAATAAATTCACATGCATTTATTGGGGTATCCTGAACCTTATATAGGTGTGTGTGTCTCCGACTGCTTCAACCCCTTGGGTGCTAGAGGTCTTAGTGCTGTACATAAGGCATTAACAAGACTTGTATTAACATCATATACAATGTAGGGAGGATTACATATATTTATTCATGCATACTTAAATAATATAGTATATTAACAGTTATGTATTGTACAATTAGTTCTCTGCAATCTACACTATATGCTATTATTAAGTACAGTATTGCTGAATCCCTTGCATGCTAAGGATGTCTTCAATAAAATGTGTTAGATACTTCTAGCACCCATGAGGTTTAATCAGGCATGTAAACCTCTTCAGTGCTAAAGACATCATTTTGCATGGTGTGGACCAAATAAAGTGAGGCAGTGGCAAAGTGTGTGTAGTGGGTGGGGGCTGATGCACATACCTCCCAACATTTCATATTGCTAAAGAGGGACACTTATGGTTTAGGGGGTGTTTCTGGGGGTGTGGCTGGTGGGCGGGGCATTACAGATAATGTTTTGGTGACCTATTGACACCTCCTTGTATAACCTAATAAGTGACTTATAATAAGACCAAAGTATTTTATTTACACAGACTAATGTTTAAACACATATACTGATATTTATGTTTAATGTGAATTTTATTGCTGTGGAGCAATGTGATAACATTATATACAAACCACACAGTCTGATCTCCTAAAAAGAGGGACATCAGGGTGGGAAAGAGGGACAGAGGGATTTGGGTCTAAAAGAGGGACAGTCTCTCCTAAAGAGGGACACTTGGGAGGTATGGATGCATGCACCGGGCCTTGGGCAGCAGCGGTAAGCCTATACACACCACTGTCTCTTTCATCCACACTAGGGTGACCACATTTCCATTCTGCCATTCAGGGACACTGTGGAGACAAGAACAGCAGAGTATTACTCCTTAGCACTAGCACAGCTATGTGGGAAGGGTCACTGGACATCAGTGTGCAACATGCTCATTCTCCAGTGCACCACAGAGTTCTAGACCCTAGAAGGAGAACAGGTCATTGACTGTTGTGACAGAACGCAATGCCTGTTGTGGGCTACTAGATAATGTACATCATGCCTAAAGCCTACTAGAATTACACTACAACAAAAATGTACTGCATCCAATGTCAAAACCAAGGCTCATTTCTCTCTTTAGTGTTTAGAGCACTGTCCGGAAGCCATTTTCTTGTAGCCCAGCAGAGGCATCACTTCCTGTCACAGTAGGCAATGTGCAGTTCTCCTAGTAGTGTTTAGACCTCTGTGTTCTGGAGTCTTGATTCTGGTACTTTGTATTGTCTCAGAAGGGGGCTGCCAGGGACCAGGGACACACATTTAAAATCAGGGACTGTCCTGGGCAATCAGGGACACATGGTCACCCTAAATCCATACTTTTCCCGTTTTCACGTTCAAGGCTTTAATAAAAGCTGATTTTTTAACTACATTTCATGGCTCAGCATTGCTGATTGTTTTAGGATGGCATGGAACAAGGATGTATTCATTATTATGGCTGCTCACTGCTTTTCCTTGTCTTGGCATGGATAGAACTAAACCCTATGTCATGAGTCCCTCGAAAAATCTACGTGTATAATTAAATACAAGTCGACATTCCTGGCAGTACTCATCTGGAGTACAGGGTTCCAGTTCTTCTTGGATTTAATATTAGCCAAGGATGGTCAAGTTGGATCAGTCAGTGTTCTATGGATTCCTGGCTGGTGTCTCTATTTGACCTATCAGTTAAAGGGATAGTAATGTTTCATAATAAAAACAGCTCTAATTAATCTTCATAGTATTTGGGCCTCGGAGAGTGTTATTTCAATTCTGTCAGAGTTGTAGTTCAAGAGTAATTGAATGATAAAGTATCCCCCTCCTGCCCCTTTTACTGGTGTAACACTGCTCAGCTTAGAGCAGCAGGGAGTGTCCAGGCAGATTGCAGAGAGGGACATTCTTCAATTAAGATAAGGGAAAAAGCTGGAAAACCTGTCAATGGGGGCAGGGTTTTCATTGTTCTCACAGTAGAATATTGACCCTTGATGTAAGCTGTCTGGTCTATGGACCAGATTCCACATCTGTGGAGTGGGGGCTTACACTAGGTAAAAGGGGAGGGAGGGGGAAATGTTATCATTCAATTGCTCTTGAACTACAATGCTCACAGTAATGAAATAACACTCTCTAAGGCTCAAATACTATGAAGATTAATTGGAGCTGCTGTTTTAGTGAAACATTACTATCACTTTAAGTTTACAAGCATTGAATACAATATGAGAGAAGCACCTCCTACTGGTGACTCTTTCCTATTACATCCATGCAACAACTTGTCTGAGAAATTAATATATAAATAGATATTGTGGCTGTATTGTAAAGAATTTGAGCAGTTCTGGGACAAACCAGCTGACCCATATGAGACAAATAATATTTTCCCCAAATACAGTTAATGTAAATATTGATTTTAACCCCTTCAGTGCTAAAGTGATCTCCAAGGTATTGTTTTGCAATACCTTGGAGACCTCTTTAGCATTCTAGTTGTTAAAAACATAATTTATCTCAGTGGACATTTAGAATTGTCCTCTATGGTTCAATTGATCTACCCCAGAATCCCTACAGGGGGAGATGCACTAAGGTGTGATACACAGGAGAGAACTTCTCCAGTGTTATAAACTCTCTAGTTCCTATGATATTCTATTGAGCCTATGCACTAAAGTGTGGAGGGATGTTAGTATATAAGCTCCAAAGAGTAACATGAGAATTGGAGAGTTAATCACACTAGAAAAGTCATCTCCTCTTTATGATGTCTTAGTGCATAACTCTCCAGTTCTTAGTATACCAGCCTCACTGACTCTCCCTGACCTTTTGGTATAGCTGTTAAAGAGTTGACCTTTGAAAGCAATGGGTTGCACTCAGAGGATTAAAGAGATAATCAGTGAATACAAACCAGCAATCGTAAGGTGCAGTTCAATAAACTGAAGCAATGCAATTCTGGAGCAAACCAACAACACTGTAGGGGACAAATAAACATTTGACATTGATTTAAACGGAGCTTTTAATACATTGAATGCAAGACACAATGGGCTTGCATTCAAGGGGTTAAAAATAATCCCCATTTAAATCATTGGGAATTTTAGTTCCCCCAAGGTGTAGTTGACTTGCTGCAGAACTGCATTTTTGGAGCTTATTGCGTTGCTCCTTTTTTGCAGATACAATAAACTGTATCACAAACCAAGTCATGGAGCAGTTTAGAGAGCTCTGAATTTTACTTAAAGGGATATTAATGTTTCATAATAAAAGCATCTCCAATTAATCTTCTTAGTATTTGGGCCATGGAGAGTGTTATTTCAATACTGTCAGAGTTGTAGTTCAAAAGTAATTGAATGATAAAGTATCCCCCTCCCGTCCCTTTTACTGATGTAACACTGCTCACCTTAGAACAGAAAGGTGGTACCCAGATGGCGTGCAGAGAGGGACAATCTTCGATTAGCATAAGGGAAAAACCTGTTAAGGGGGGCAGGGTTTGCATTGTTCTCACAGTAAGAAGATTGTCCCTTGCTGTGAGCTGTCTGGTCTTAAGACCACATGCCACATCTGGAAAAATTTCTATGGACACCCCTGGTTGTATCATGCGTATGGTCTGTGGTAATGGAGATGAGATTGGTACAACTCATACAGTGGGCACAGTCAGTAATGGAGATGAAGATAACAGATGAGATCCATAGAGATACAGGAGGCAAATATAGTCAAGTTGATACATTTATTGGCTAACTAAGCAGGATGCAAGCTTTCAAAACCTCTTAGGTCGCTTTCTCAGGCATGTTATACAGATAAATATGAAAATATCTCTCTTATAAACAAGTACACATTGCATTGTTTAGAATGAAGATTATATCAAACACAGTCAGTATAAATGGTGAAGCTGTATACTATGCAGACTGAAAAATCTTTTCCATGGCCTGATTAATTTTCAGCCTAGACCTTTTGTCTTCATTATATGCAGCACATTATCTATCTATGGTGAATTACATATTTCTATATTTCTGTTATAGGCCCCTTTCACACAAGAGACACCAGTGCAGTGATGTGGTATTGTGTATGTTGCCAGTGCTGAAAGGTAACATGTTGAGCTATGGTGCCTTTCACTTGGGTTATTAAATTGGTAAAGATTATGTAAAACTGGAAAAACAGACTAGGAACATAGGTAGTAATAAAATACAATACAATAAAATGCAAATAAGTAAAAACACTCTCAAAATACTTACAATCTGAACCTGTCCTCTAAAAGAAAGATTAAAATCTAGGGCATGGTGCACACAATCTAAAAAAATTGTCCAAGAAGCAACCAATGAAAGATACTTGTATATCCAAGAGTAAAGAATTGATACCCTATAATGGAATGTAGTGCTGTTGCTTTTGTTTAGTCATTGAATACCTTGGTGGATCAAGACAATATATTTATCCCAGCTGTATCCATGGGCATCCGGTGGAGGGGGGGGGCAAGGGGGGCACTTGCCCCCCCCCCCACACACACACAGACAATTACCCTCTCCTTATAAACAAAGGGCCTGGGTGGACTGGCCCAGAGGTCATATTACGGCTTTGCCCCCCCCCCCCCCCCCGGAAAAATTTCTACGGACACCCTTGGTTGTATCATGTGTATGGTCTGTGGTAATGGAGATGAGATTGGTACAACTCATACGGTGGGCACAGTCAGTGATGGAGATGAAGATAACAGATGAGAGCCATAGAAATACAGGAGGCAAATATAGTCACGTTGATACCTTTATTGGCTAACTAAGCATATTTAGGATGCAAGCTTTCAAGACCTTAGGTCTCTTGCTCAGGCATGTTATACAGATAAATATGAAAATATCTCTCTTATAAACAAGTACACATTGCATTGTTTAGAATGTAGATTATATCAAACACATGTTGCACACAGTCAGTATAAATGGTGAAGCTGTATACTATGCAGACTGAAAAATCTTTTCCATGGCCTGATTAATTTTCAGCCTAGACCTTTTGATGGTGGGAACCTGACCAAAACTGCAAGAAGATTCATTTATTTTAAGGTCTCAGAGAAGGGCTAGTGCCTTAGAACATACAGTTTCTATATCTAGAAATTAAGTCTACAGATTTCATGCACAAGAAGTTGTTGCTGACAACATGCTTAACTTTGATATCAGGGGGTCCCCACCTATTCCAGACCTTCTGCACCAGATTGTGGATCTCCAGCACCAAAGGCTCCTTTTATCTATCTCAGGGCCATAACTAAAGGGCGTGCAGAGGGTACAGTTGCACTGGGGCTCAGCATCCAAGGGGTCACATCTGCCCCAGTGTTCAAAAGGTCTGAGTTCTGCCTCTTTGAAAATATTTTTCTGTTAGGGTGACCAAAGAATGTTTGCACCAGTCTCTCCAATGGCTAGTTACTCTAATTATATATCTAGTAGTTTTCATTGGCTCCAATAATATCCCTAAATGGTTGGCTTCATAGTCTGTTTAAAAGAGACCCTATCGCCAAAAAACAACTTTCATGATTTTGAAAGGGCATTCAAAGGCACCTACAAGTTATATTAGCCATTTTAATTTAGAAAACTAGATATGAGTTGTTTAGATTTATAGATAATGTCAATTAAAGCATATCATACAAGAACTTTCTGTCTTAGACATAAACCACCTCCTCCACTTATTGACACACACACAGTAACTATCACTCAGATAGTTTCCATTACAGTAGACTTGCCAATGATGACAGTGCAACATTGTTCGAAAAAAAGAACCCTAGTTTTCCATTGTTGGTCCCATGGAAAGAGACTAAACTGAGAGACTATAGTCCTGCAGGTCACTTTCCTGACCTTTGTGATACAGGACCCCATTGACACTCTGTACCATGCCTGAAACCCCAACACAGAGGGTCTATGGGGACTATAAACACAACCAATGATGTTTGAGCTGGGAGCCACATGCTTCCAGAATGTGCTTCAGTTTGGGTTGGGAGTCAGGTTTCTTACCCCCACCCTGATCACATGACAGGTACAATTTTGATGCTGAATACTGCAGCCCTGGGGTTTTTATTAAAGGGATATTAATACTTTACTTTTACTAATCCCCATTTTATACAACTTAAAAAAAAGATTGTTAATGCCCCAAATCGCATGTCTCAAACATTTATGGTTTGAGGGAAAATCAGTTTCAAAGTCTCCCACTCCCTCCCCTTTCCCTGATATCAGCATCTTGCTGACTGCCCGGGAATCCGATCCTGGGGCCATCCGGCGGCTCTGCAGCAGTGCTGAGATCTCATTAATGAAGAAAAAATATTTCACTTCAACTGTCTTCTACGGTTCCAAGGGTTCCAAGCACACATAGAAGACCTTTGAAGTGAAATATTTTTTCTTCATTAACGAGATTTCGGCACTGCTGCAGAGCGCCGGATGGATGTACGACAGAACACTGCTGGAGACAGCTAGAACGCTGATCTCCGGGAAAGGGGAGGGAGGGGGAGACTTTGAAATTGATTTTCTTTCAAACCATAAAGGTTTGAGAGATGCGATTTGGGGCATTAACAATCTTTTTCTAAGTTGTATAAAATGGGGATTAGTAAAAATAAAGTATTACTATCCCTTTAAGTCTGCTCCAACAGAAACAGACTTAGAAAAGATGTGATAATTAGTCTTTAGGTCGATGCATAGCCAACCTTGTTTATCACTGATGGGGTTAAGTGTTAGAGACTGGGGGAGGTAATGTAGAGAGCTGACAAAAGAAGTGTCTGCATCAAATGCCTTAAAGGGATAGTAATACTTAAAATGTAAAAAAAATATGTTGTAGGGGTTATCCCCCTGAGTAAAACAAGACTACTCTCACTGCTGAAAGATGTTTAATTCAAAAGTTATTAATTTTCAAAGTTGAATTTTTTTAGGTGCAATATCACAGTGGCCTGAAATTGTACAGTGGCACTGTTGCTACACGATCCTATGGACAGCTCTGGCCCGGGACCATAAATCTCCATAGGATGGTGTAGCAACAGCGACACTGTACAATTTCAGGCCACTGTGATATTGCACCTAAAAAATTCAACTTTGAAAATTAATAACTTTTGAATGAAACACCTTTCAGCAGTGGGAGTACTCTTGTTTTACTCAGGGGGATAAACCCTACAATATATATTTTTTTACATTTTAAGTATTACTATCCCTTTAATTAACATAATCTCTAAATCCAAACATTGACAAAAATTAGTTTTCTAAAAAAAATGGCTAATACAACCTAGAGATTTGTAGAGCTCTTTCTAAATCACCAAATTTCTTCTTAGGTGATAGGGTCCCTTGGATGCTTTACGTAGTGTCCTAAGGTAAAAATGAAGGCGACCTTAGCAAACAGCATAGTTAACTGCTACCCTGCTTTGCTGACCCAATATATGTCTTAAAAGTACCTGAACATCATCTGAGAGTCATATGTTCAAAAGAAAAGCTGAGAATTTCCTGGGCAAATCAGCATCACTACAGAGGCAAATTAAAAATTTCCATTGATTTCATTTAATTCTAGAAAGGTCTCTAGTGCCTGGGTTGTAAATTTTAGGGATTCTTCCCCAATGGAGCAACTGGTTTGCCCCATTTCATCTTAAGTGGTTTATATTATTCTCTGTCTGCCTTTCCTCTGTTACAGTTGTAGTGGCATCAATACTGAATGAGTGTGTGACGTATTAACTGGAATGTAGGCCAATGTGAGTTGCCTTGAATTGGAAACAGAACCGGTTTTATATCTCAGTACACAGGTCAAGAAAACCATAAAGTCAGTCGTGTGGAGGGGTAAGAATTCAGAACCTGAACAAGTCTCAATTAATATTGCATAGAATTAATACAGAGGTTACAGGTTGCACAGCCTTTAAAAAAAGAGAAATTCTACTTTTCTAATTGGCTTTTTGCTTATCCTGTAATTGAGTTGGACCCATATTGAGGCTAATGCACTAACAGAACTAGAGCAATTCTGGAGCAAACCAACTGCATCACAGGGGACTAACAATACTTTCCATTCATTTAGGGCCAGAGGAGTGTGCAAAGCAAATAAGCTTAAAACCCCTCTCTAGCATTCAAGGGTTTAAAGGGATAGTGATACTTTAATATTACTAATCCCCATATTGTAGCTATTCGAAAAAGAATTGAATTGCCCCTAGTGTCATCTCTCAAGCCTTTATGGTTTGAGAGATAACCGAACGCAAAGTTCCCCCTCCCTCCCCTGAAGTCAGCGTTGTACTGACTGCAGGAATATCCGGTCTTATTTTCATCAGGTGGCTCTGCAGCTGAGCTGAGATCGCATTAGTGAAAAATAATTATTTCACTGAAACAGTCTTCTACATGTGCTTGGTTTGCAAGCACACGAAGAAGACCGTTTAAATGAAATAATACTTTTTTACAAAACATATTGCTTGATATCTCAGGAACAATTTTTTCATAGCATTCTCTACATGTTTACAGTAGTAGCTTTGTCTGAGGCACACAAAGGGTTAATGCGGGAACAGGGTTTATATGACAGCTCCAGTTTACTGCGGCCAGTAAGGGTTAATGCGGGAGCAGGGTTTAAATGACAACTCCAGTTTACTGCGGCCAGTAAGGATTAATGAGGGAGCAGGGTTTAAATGACAACTCCAGTTTGCTGACACCAGTGGAAGGTCGCGACTTTGAAAGAGGTGACATGAGAACCTCACGCTTTTATGCAAGGTGAGATTCTCATGTCACTATTTTCAACACGGCGACATGGTTAATTTGGCTTCTAGCCAGTCAGTTTTTTACATGCAGCATTTTAAAAGAATACCAATTGTTGCACTGCCGGCTGTTAAGAACTACAACTCTTATCATCCCCAATGAAATGTTGGCTGTTTACAGATGATTGAATTTGCAGACCTCAACAGCTTGAGACCTGACAACTGACTACTGCTGTATTAAGGACCATTGCGTTGTGATCTCTCTGGAATTCAAGGGGTTATAAAACACCAGTTTAAATCAGTCATAGTTTTTATTTGCCCCCTATGGTACAGTTGGTTATTATTCTTAGTACATCAGTTATACTTTTATACCACAACAGCATTAGGTACATATGTAAAATTACTTTGTAAATATCTATAGTGAATTGGTACTCAGTGATATGATTGTAACGTTGTATCTTCATTTTCCACAACAGTTCTCTTGTTGTACCAACTGCAAGAATCTGTAAAACATTAAAGCACATTAAACAGAACAGGATGTCTTGACTTGACCTTCAAAGCTGTCATTGGATTGGCAACAAGTTGTTTGGTAACAATGAATGTAACTAACTAGGTAAAAACATTTAACTAAAGCTGAGTCTTGATTAAACATCTAAATTGCCATCAGTCTGAGCAGTGTGTAACATTTTGTGAAGAGTATGAATTACTTAGCTGAACTACCACATGTTGCAACAGACTCTTCACAATCCAGTAGTAATTACAATGGGCACACCACAGACACAGCATTAGGCCAGCTGCAATCCACAGGTAAAGGGGTCAAGATTCTTCTGAATAAAGGTTCAGGCAAACAATGTTCAAGAGGGGGTCTGGAGACAGTGGAACAACCTATGGAAAAGAACGGAACAAGCATTACTAGAAGGAACCTGAGTAGCACAATTCCACAGATGAGCATCACACTGGCTGTAATCTGCTTGCTGTTAAACATCATGATCCCCGGACTAGGTGAGAATTTTTTCCTGTGACATACACAAACCAATGGTTTAATGTTGAATCAGCCTGATTTGGGTCCGCTATCTCATAACCTTTTCGTTTGCAGGGTTCCTAGAGTAGAAGTGGGCAATCCTTTCTCTCCAGCTAGACTAAACGACTAAAGAGGCAAAACACTGGAGCAAGCCTGCCATTAGGGACAAATAAAAATGTCCAAAACTCCCATGGAGTTAATGTTTACAGCGTGACCAATGCATTGACTTAAATGGGGTAAAAACTCAATTTAAATCAATGGGAATTTGCATTTGCCATCTATAATGCAGAGTGTGTGTGTGTGTGTGTGTGTGTGTGTGTGTGTGTGTGTGTGTGTTTGTGTGTTTGTGTGTGTGTTTGTGTGTGTGTGTGTGTGTGTCTGTCTCCTCATTGAATAATGGCTTCTGAGATTAAGCTCTCTGCTAAGTTCTTAACACTTGACCACACCTCCTGCACCTACATTCGACAGGATTATATATATATATATATATATATATATATATATATACACACACACACTATCCCAAGACTCACAGGATTAATGAACAAGATATAAAATAAAATATACAGCCTTATGTATTTTGTAATACATGTGACAATGCTTTTGCAGGAAGGTGTCTGAATCCTATGCATTGTGTTCCAGTGAAGAATCAAGAAATGCACATTGTGAAGAGGATTAATAATAATAACAGATTTTTTTTTACTCAAATGGCAAAGTTTTGGGGCAAATGGATTGTTTTTTGGAATAAGAGGAAAATTATCATGTTTCCTAGTTTGTGAAGGAATGAAATCCTATCAGGTGTTCAAGGAGAACATCTGATGGACACTCAGTGACAGAGATAGATTAGATAGATGGTATTTACATGGAAAAGTCAGGTTTATTTTATGCTGAACATTTCTGATCCTCAGGTAGACTTTCTTTAGATCCTGCACTGAGACAGTTTCATCTGTTGTCCAAAAATGTTCAGAATGACATAAAACCATTTTTTTTGTTAATACTTATTGAGTACTGACTTTTACTTCTTCTTGGTAACCTAGGTTGAAGGAATATTTGTATACATATAGGATATACACTATTAGATTTCACGTATTTACACTGCGGCAATTAGTTCTTTAAAGGAGGTACAACTGTTTACCATTTATTTTGATCTGTATAATGATAGAGGAGGGGAGCTATACATAGTGCAACTGCATCATGGCACCTGTCTGGGTGTGGTCTTGTCCAAAGTGCCCCTCGAGCACCCTCACAAAGGGTTGACGAAAATGACAACTGACTGGCTGCTAATTGCTGGCACATGCAACATGCAGAGCCTGGCTGCTTTAGCAGATATTGTTTGAAAGCTCCCAGAGACAGTGAGTAGACTGGAAAGGGGGTGGAGGGGAGATAAATAGCAGGAAGCAAATTTAGAATTTGGGCTATCAGGGAGTCAGAGTCTGCTCACAATATCACCCCATCCCCACCCTGCTTGAGCTGTCTTTCATTACCCCACCAATCCATTTACTGTCACCAAATCATGCCAAAATTTCCTGCCTCCAATTACCCCCACCATCTCTTCCCACCAATCAAAAGGCAGTGAAGGTGGGGTGATTGGAAGCAGGCAGGAATGGATGGTGGGTGACTGGTGGCAAGCAGGGGATGGTGGGGCAATTGGAGGCAGAGAGGGGATTGTGGGTGATATTGAAGGCAAGCAAGGGATGGAGGGTGATTGGAGGAAGGAAACAAGTCAGATTAGGGTTATTTGATTAGTGGCAGTGGATAAGAGGATTTAAGTCTTATCTGTTAAATCCTTTTCTCTTAGTCCATACAGGTTACTGGTAACTCTGGGTAGGCAATCTGCCCCTTTAATTGTAGGAAGGAACATTTCTAGAATTGTATGCAAGAGGTGGAGCCTACCTTCCCTCCTTGGCTGCAGTGGAAAGGAAAGAAGATTCCTGTGATCATGACCCCAAAGGACCCCCACGGTCTGCCACAGGAGAGCCAAGCATGGTCTCTTGACAGGGTGGGAGACCAGTAACCTGTATGGACTAAGAGAAAAAGATTTAACAGGTAAGACTAAAATCCTCTTTTCTCTGTCATCCAATACAGGTTACTGGTAACTCTGGGATGTCCAACCATTAAGTTTCCCAGAGACGGGAAGTAAGGCAAGGATCAGGTGCAAGGCCCCCAAAGTCACCAGAGCAGATATGAACCATCGGATCGAAGACAGCCCAACAACTATTGAAGTGTCAATAGACACTGAACAGGGGTAACAACACCCCAACTGTTACACAGCACACTGAACTACAGCCAACAGGGCTCAAAAGTGAAGGACACACCAAGAACCAGCTAAGATCCTAGACAGGCAAGACTGCCTCCAGGATTTTCTTCCCAAAGCTGGCATCAGCTGATGCCAGCACATCAACACAGGAGTGGCCTCCTTGCACAACTGATCAGTGGAGGCCTGATTCTTGTAAGCCCAAGAGGCCCCAGAGAATGAGCTGTGACCCAAAAGGGAACAGGCTTCTTCCTCAGCTCGTAAGCTGTACGAATGGTGGACTTGATCCAGGATGCAATAGTTACTTTGGATGCAGCTCTTCCTGCCCTAGGACCCTCACGAATGACAAACAGCACTTCAGAATGCCTGATAGACTCAGTGTGATGTACATAAAACTTGAGACAACGCACCATGTCTAACAAGTGGAGATCCCTCTCCTTGTCAGAGGTAGGGTCAGGGCAAAAAGAAGACACCATAATCTCCTGATTGATGTGGAACTCCGAAACCACCTTCGTGAGAAACTCCTGAGAAGTGAGAAGCACCACCTTGTCCTTGTGAAACACCATATAGGGTGGTTTACAGGACAGAGCATGTAACTCCAAGACTTGGCAAACAGACACAATAGCCAGGAGAAAAACCATTTTCCATGTCAACAAGCATAGAGGAATAGTAGCCAAAGATTCAAATGGAGGGCACTGAAGAACGCCCAAAACCAAGTTAAAATCCCACGGTGTAGCGGGATTCTTGAAGGCAGGACGAGCATGCGCAATGCCCTGGAAGAAAACCTTGACATCAGGAAGGATGGCAATGCGCCTCTGAAAGAAAACAGAGAGAGCAGAAGTCTGAACCTTAAGGGAACTCAAGCTGAGGCCCTTATCCACACTGTCCTGCAAAAAGGCCAGGACCATAGGCAGATCAAATTCCTGAGAAAGGTCTTTGTCAGCACACCAAGAAAGAAAGATTGACCAGACACGATGGTAGATCTTGGAAAAAACAGGTTTGCGAGCACTGAGCATAGTAGCCACCACCCCAGAAGAAACACCTTTCTTTTTTAATATTGAGGATTCAATTTCCAAGCCGTCAAAGATAGCCGATGAACATCCTCCTTCCACAGGTAACCCTGTAGAAGAAGATCCGGACGGCAAGGGAGGTGGAATGGCTCCGCCACTGACAGACCCAGGAGCTCCGGGAACCAAGCTTGGCGAGGCCAGTACGGAGCAATCAGAATGACTGGACAGCATTCCAGTCACAATTTCCGTAACACCCTGTGCAACATTGGGAGGGGAGGAAAGATGTAGGCCAGAGGAAATAACCAGGAATGGACATTGTATCCACCGCCAGGGCTAGAGGGTCCCTCCACCCAGAGCGGAACCTCGGAACCTTCCTGTTGTGTCTTGTCGCCATCAGGTGGATGTAAGGAAGACCCCACTTATGAACAATGAGGGTGAACACATCTGGGTGCAGCTCCCACTATCTGCTGTTCTTCTGCCCAGGACAAATTAGCCTTGACCTCTAACCAAGCGGTGAGACTTCTTGTTCCGCCCTGCTTGTTGATGTATGCCATGGCCGTGGCGTTGTTGGATTCTACCTGGACTGGACAGTCTTCCAGCTGAGATGTCCAATGACGAAGGGCATGAAATATCGCCCGAAGCTCCAACACGTTGATGGGAAGGAGAGATTCCTCTGGAGACCACCAACCCTGAGCACTCAGGTGACCCAGGACCACTCCCCACCCGGAGAGGCTGGCATCCGTCATCACCGTGGTCCAGAAGGATACCAGGAAGGACTTGCCTTTCAGCAGATTGGAGAGGTTGAGCCACCATGACAAACTCAGTTGCACATGAAGTGGGAGGGACACTGACATTTTCAGAAGGTCCAGCTGACCCCTGCACACCTGGATCATGAACCTGTGGAGTTTCTTGGTGTGCGCTATAGAAAACGGGACCACTTCTATGGTGGAGATGGATTTCTCCACTAGAGAGGACAGCTTCTTGGCTGGAACTGGATCTTGAGCCAGAACCGCAGAACCTCGTCCATGAGAAACACCATTCTCTTCTGAGTGTTGAATAGAAGGCCCAGGAAGAACAGACGTTGGGATGGGACAAGATGTGACTTGTCCATGTATATAATCCACCCGTGATGGGTGAGAGCGTTAATGCATTGCTGAACCTGCTGATGAAGAAGTTCCGCAGAGGGGGTTTTCAGAAGCAGGTCGTCCATGTATGGAGTAACTCTGATACCGTCCCCATGGAGAATGGACACTAAGGCTCCCAGTAACTATAATGGGAAACACTATAGGTGCAGAAGCCACAACAATTAGCCAAAGAATAGAAAAATATTTTATTAAACAAATATTAGCTAATATTTTTTTTTTTCGCTAATATTTGTTTAATAAAATATTTTTCTATTCTTTGGCTAATTGTTGTAGTGCCTCAATTTCTGAGGGGCTTTTCTTTTGGATGGGAGATATTTGATGTAGTTGCCATATTTGTGGCTTCTGCACCTATAGTGTTTCCCATTATAGTTATCTGTAGTACTGTTTGAGCCCTGGGTGCACCGGGGTTATTTAACCCTTTAACATATAGCCTTTACTTATGGCTGGAGCGGACCATTCTTCTTAGTATATGTTTGTTACTAAGGCTCCCAGGACATGGTTGAAAACTTGAGGAGCTGTCGTCAGACCAAATGGAAGAGCTGAAAACTGAAAATGCCCTCGGTTTCAGGCAAATCTGAGATACTGCCAGATCTCTGGATGAATGGTGATGTGTAAATATGCGTCCTGAAGATCCAGAGATGCAAGGAATTCCCCTGGGGTCAAAGCAGCAATCACCGTCCATAAAGACTCCTGGTGATAATGAGTCTGGATCACAAAGGAATTGAGATCCTTCAAATCCAAAATGGGGCGACAAGCGCCGTAATTTTTGGAGACCACAAAGAGGTTTGAGTAAAAACCCATACCTCTGTATTGAAATGGAACCAGCTCTAGAACATCCTTGTCTAGAAGAGCCTGAATAGCCCCGTTGAACAGCAGGCGTTTCTCCGCACCCTGAGGCGTATGGGAAGGAAAGAAGCGAAAGGGAGGAAGAGAGATGAAAGGGATCCTGTACCCTTCCGACACCACCTGTAAAATCCACAGGTCCCCCACTGAATCCTCCCAGATGCTGTGGTAGAGATGCAGACATCCACCCAAAGCAGAGTGAGGACCTGGGTTTGGCGAGTCATGCCGAAGAAGGCTTGGAAGCCTTGGGCTTGGAGGAGACCTTGGGCTTCCATTGCTGTTTGGGCTTGGAGGAGGCACGTGGAGCGGAGGGAACCGTCTGGTTAGCTTAAGCTGAGTTTTCTTCCTGGGAACCAAGGGTAGGAGGGTACTCTTACCCCCTGTGTCCTCACTGATCAGATCTTTAAGATCTGGCCCAAACAAAGAAGTATCTTGAAAAAGTAAGGAGAGCAATGCTTTCTTGGAAGCAGTGTCAGCAGACTAGATCTTGAGCCAACCACAGACATGGTGGAAACCCTAGCCACCAAACGGATGGCATGAAATAAGGCAGCAGAAACATAGTGCTGTGCCTCAGAAATGTTGGCAAGAAGGCGCAACATATTCAAAGTAGGTGAGCTGTTCAGTCCAGATCGCAATGGCCTGGTTTACCCATGCTGCAGCAAATGTTGGAAGCATGGCAGAATCAGCAGTGACAAAAATGGACTTGAGGGAGACCTGAAGTTTCTTGTCAGTCCAGTCCTTCAGAGCGAACGCATCAGAAACTGGTAAGACAGTAGACTTAGATAGCCTGGAGATAGGAGCATCCACTTTGGGTGGATGAACCCACTGAGCAAGCGCTGTCTCAGAGAAGGGATAAAGCTTAGCAAATTTTTTGGACACAGAAGGTTTCCTGTCTGGCGATTTCCACTCTTCAGACACAAGGAGGTCAAGAGTGGGGTTAGGTGGAAAGCAAGTAAGGGGCTTTTTAGGCTCCTCAAACACATCAGAGGGATCAGAAGGAACCTCCTGAACTAAGGGAATGTTAAGGGTATTCAAAACAGCCCCGATCAGGCCCTTAGCCAAGGCTCAGGATCAGCCTCAAAAGGATCCCCAAAAAAACTGAGAGGAGCCCACAGCAGAACATTCCTCAACATCTGAATCCACCAGCAGTTCCTCCTCAGAGGAATCTGATACGTTAGGTACTCCCTGAGGTTTTGGCAGGGAAGAATTGATGGAGGAGGGGGTCTGCCAAGAATGGAAGACCCCCTGTAACTGGGATGGAAAGAGTTGCAATGTAGACCTAAGGTACCTGGTAGCAGCCTTAAACTCTTGCATCCAAACTGGCTCTAATGCATGGCTGGAGGTCCCTGGGAGACTCTCATGGACATCAGAACATGCTGGGCATAAATGCCCTGAGAATTCTCTAGGTAACCCTGAATGGCAGGAAGAGCAATGCGCAATAGGGGATACAGAGACCCCAGCATCCTTAGTCTTAGGTCTGGCATCAAACTCCAATGATTAGACATTCTCACAGTGTCAAAAACGTTACAGTTTAAGAAATCACCCAATTACAGTGTGTAGGATTAAAGTTTCACCCCAGAAATCGCTAAAATAGACTTATCTGGCAGGCGAAGGGTTAATCGGCAGAGGAGAGAAGAAGAGTCCAAGCCCTGTGTAGGATACTCGTTCTGGAAATGGCACAAAATGGCTGCCATAGCGGGAGCCAATCAGAAATGAGCGCACAAAGCAAGCGCTCATGGGAAATATAATTTTCCCAGAAAAGGTATCTAAACAGTCCCAGAAGCCCCCTGAGCCCCCCAACACACTAGAAACATGAACCAGATGATAGAGCAAGGGCAGACAAGAAAAATGAGCCATCTCTGAAGTCGCTAGGTTAAGCGGTTGCAGAGATATGTCCCAAACTGTACAGTCCCATAGGAATGAATGGAGCAATGGCGCCTATGCTGTAAAGTGTGCCTTAAAGGCGCTGTAACGGATCCTACCCGTTACTGAGCCCTTGTCTGGACCTCAAACTATTTATTCAAAGACTATGGACATTTATTACTGTTTGGACTCTGTGCTGTGCCTTGGCGTACAAACTGGCCAGCTATTCCCTAAGAGAAAGACTTAAATTCATAGACTTTGGATCACATAGTATGTTTAATGTATGGCGAACGTTTTAGTTATTGTATGTAGTATGTTGAGGGTTTACTCCAAGGGAATAGGCAGTGAGGGGTTAATTATTTCATTATGTATTGCAGACTCCCAAGCCTTTTGCTTAATTATTCAACCCCTGGCCATTGTTAAGGAAATGAATATTCTGGCCACTCAAGTCCTTGGAGTGAGAACTGTCCTGAGACCCCCCTGCTGTGTGTGTTAATCCATTCACACCCCTCAGTCTGTGAGTCACCTATTGTATAGCCTGAAACTCTGTTGCCAGCCCTTTGTATTATGTTGTGAGTTGATTACCTCTGTGAATGCTCTCATTGTGTCAGCCCTTGCCTTTTGTCTGATGTGTTTGATTTAATCAAGTTCCCTATTGTATCAGGTTTCCCCATGTGATCCAATGTACTGTACTGTATATAAATATCTGTAGTTTGTGTCAATAAAGTGAGTTCTGTTTTGGAGTGAACAAGGAGTCCTGGAGTCTTGTATTGCTTATGGTCTAAAGTATCCACTCTGATACCCATCTGCGTCAAGTATCCTGAATCGCTGACCGCCTGCTGCCAGTTTCCTGCGTCCTAACTTCGTGGACTGTCAGGCGGCGACGTGGACTCTTCCCTGCTTCCAGCGATCCTGCGGCTGCTTCCAGTGACTGTCCATACTCCAACTGGTGCATCCGACGGCGCTTATCTGCGTCAAGAAGGAGAGACCCGGGAACGACGGCGGAAGGCGACACGGTCCCTTCCCAGCTTCCGTTACAGGCGCAGAACTCAAATATTACAAACTTGAAACAGTAAAATAAAAATGCATGTAACATCACTAAAACATGTTAGGATACCCAAAAAACACTGAACCAGTAGGAAAAGTGTCAGAAACCACCCCCAAAAGATGCAAAACCAGCATCTAAAGGGTTAAAGTACCACATAAACCTGCTCCAAACACCCAACGGACATACAGATATACCCAATGAGTGCGAGAATGTGCAATAGGAACTCCAAGGGTAAACCCCTGTGCGGAGAGGCACTGTGGGACATGTGGACCTGCAGCACTCAAAGGGTTGCTCACCTTTCCTGCAGATCTTCTGTCTTCAGACTACAGTGTATTAAGAAGAAGCCTCGGTGGGCAACTCCTAAGGAAAGATCTTGTAGCCAAGATTTTCCCCCCAGGGTTTAAGGTCCACAAAAAGAACCTGGTTACTGAGCTAGCCACATTTTAGGGCATTGTCAGTTATGGTAATCCGCCTAATGGTGGTATTCCATTTCTAACAGAAAAATAAAAAATTATAGAAGAACTGTTCTCTTGCCTTGTGTCTTCACCAAGGAACAAATCTTTCTGGAGCTGGTTGACTAGCTGCAGCCAAGGAGGGAAGGTAGGCTCCACCCCCTGCATACAATTCTAGAATTGTTCTACAGAGAAAGAGAGGTAACTGATTGGCAGCAGGGGATGGTGTGTTGATTGCTGGAAGTCTTGCAGGGGATGGTGTAGCAATGGAAGGCAGCTCAGCCAGAGCATGGTATAGTGAAAGACACCTCATTAAGTGGATTGTGAAGTAGTAGTGGGAGGTATATTACCTTAATAAGGATCTCAGACTACATTGCTAGATGATCAAAACATTGCAGCTTTTTTGGGAAAGCCCTACTTCTATATGTGTGGTTAATTCATCACGTAGATAAAAATTTACCTCTGTGTTCTAAACTGGCCTCTAGTTGCCTATTGCTGCAGACCTCCATTTTGAAATCTAATTATCTTCTCACATAGCTCAGCAAAACAATGTTAGAATGGCTGAGGAGTGACTACGGAAGCTCTTCTGTAGGTTATTCAAGGATATTGTGTGCCCACAAATTAAGAGCAATCTATTCCTAAATGAATAATTTCCTTTTAGTTTTGTGTAAGGTTTGGACTGTATGGGACCATGAAGCTAAAATGTAACTTTGCAAACTATGAACAAAATAATGTTCTACATTGAAGTGGTATACTGTACAGGATCAGTTTTATTATGGAACAAAACATCTATTATATAACTTTTCCTGCTCAGTAAAACAAGGGAACTTCCAATTCTATCAGTTGCTTTATTCTAAAGCTATTACAGTTTAAAAGGGATAGTAATGTTTCAGAAAAACAGCAGCTCCAATTAATCTTCATAGTATTTGGGCCATGGAGAGTGCTATTTCAATACTGTTAAAGTTGTAGTTCAAGAGAAATTAAATTATAAAGTATCCCCTTCCCGCCCCTTTTACCTTGTGCAAGCCACCTCCCCTCAGATGTGGAATCTGGTCCCTTGACAGGAGAGCTTGCAGCAAGGGACAATCTTCTTATTGTGAGCATAAGGAAAACCCTGTCCCTCTTGACAGGCTTTTCATGTTTTTCCTTATGCACATTGAAGATTATCTCTCTGTCTGATCCATCCGGACAGTGTTGCTTCTCTGAGGTGAACAGTGTTACATCAGTAAAAGTGGCGGGAGGGGGATACTTGATCATTCAATTACTCTTGAACTACAACTTGGACAGTATTGATATAACAGTCCTGATGGCCAAATAGTATGACGATTAATTGGAGTCAGGTACTCTATTACCTGCATTGTGACTCAATACCGAATGGTAGAAATGCACTACTGTGCTATATTTACACTCATTGGAATCAATGATGAAGTTGATAAATTTGAAATTCAATTACATGCTGTGAATATTAAGGGACTCACTTTTATCGCCAAACATTACAGCCTAGAAAATATGGAGTTAAGTCCCCTAACACGTGTGCCTAACCACCAACGTGTAAGTGAAGTGTAAAAAAAGGATTAAAATAAATAAATAAATAAAAAAATGAAAAAGTAGGGATCCCTACACATATATATATATATATATATAGATATAGAGCCCTAAGCTCCATAGCAATACATCCAAAGTATAAAAAAAATGTGTGTAAAGCAAAAACAATTAACCCTTTGAGTGCCAGTGGGACAAGCAATGCATTGCATACCCAACTGGTACTCAAATGGTTAATCCTGCGAAAGCTAACACCATTCAATTAACATTGTATTCTTACCTGTCAATCCAATGTCCAGCAGGGTCTTCTGCACCCTGGCCTTCCTCTTCAATTCTTCTTCTGTAAGCTTCTATCTTCTTTTCTTCATCTGTGCTCTTCTCTGGTCTTCTTTTTTTAAACGTAGTGTTGCACAGTGGCATAACAATAGGGGTCGCAGCGGTCGCACATGTGACCGGGCCCATCACTCCAGGGGCCCGGCCACCGCCTGCGACCCCCTCACCCTCAGCAGTCACCTAGCTGATCTCCCACTGGCGCGCCGCTCTAGTAATACAGAGCGCTGGGAGATGACATCATCTCCCAGCCTCTGCATTACTACAGCAGTGCGCGGGAGCTCCGGTTACAGAGATCTGTGCCAAAAGGAGGCACAGATCTGTAAAGACACTCCGCTAGACCACCAGGGACTGGAGGTAGGGGAAATGTGAAGATGGGGGCATTGTGGAGATGCAGGGGGCATTGTGGAAGGGGCATTGTGGAGATGAAGGGGGCATTGTGGAAGGAGAATTATGGAGATGGAAGGGGGCATTGTGGAAGGGGGCATTGTGGAGATGAGATGAAGGGGGCATTGTGGAGATGAGATGAAGGGGACATTGTGGAAGGGGGCATTGTGGAGATGAAGGGGGGCATTATGGAGATGAAGAAGGCATTGTGGAAGGGGCAATGTGGAGATGAAGAGGGCATTGTGGAAGGGGCAATGTGGATGAGGGGGCCAATGTGGGCAGGGGGGGGCCCCATGGCAATTCTTGCACCAGGGCCCGGTGGCTTCTAGTTACGCCTCTGGTGTTGCACCTGAAAAATAAATATAATTATTAAAACTAATATTGTCATAAAAGTTATGCAGCCACCGGCGGTGGCAGGAATAAAAGAAAACAACACAAAAATCCCCCCTCCTTGTAGCTTTGTACCTTGAACCTGCCTGATCCCAAATGAATGAAATTTGAACAGGGACTAGCTTTTATTTGTCCAGTCCCTGTTCGAAATGGTTCTCAAGCTCCCATTGGCTGGGATGTGTGGTTATTCATGGTATGGAACGTGCCCTGCAGTAACCACACCTCTCAGTCAATCAGCTTCTAGTGTGTTTAGTGATCACTCCAGCTAGAAGCTGATTGGCTGGCAGGCATGGTTACTGCAGGGCATGTTCCATTCCCTGCGTAACCCCACATCCCAGCCAATGGAAGCATCAAAACCATTGGGACTACCCATGTAAAAGCCAGTCCCTGTTCAAATTTCCCTCAGTTGGGAACAGCAGGTACAAGGTTCAAAAGTACAAGCAGTGGGGAGGTACAATGTACAAAGGAGGTGGGATTTTTGGTCTTTTTTTCTGCCACCACCATTGCCAGCGTAACTTATTTAAAAAAAAAAAACAAAAAAAAAAAACAACAAAAAAAAACAACAGTTTGGGAGGTAATAACTTTGGAACAAACCATAGGAGTACAATTGTCTGAGGGGAAAAGGGAGAAAAAAAAAAAAAAAAAAAAAAAAAAAAAAAGAAGACTTACAATATATGATTTTTTATTCCACCACAATACAGCTTGGCTATGAAGACTTCCTATACACTGCTTAATTCTTTTGCTCTAGGTTTATCAAACAAAATTAATATTTATCAAAAGTATTCCAATAAGCAATCCAAAAATCCTTTTTGGGTCTAAAATAAACCCATTTTTTTAAGCTGGCATTTAACTCTTTCTTCTCCTAGCATTCAAGGGGTTAAGATTTAATTGTTTGCTTATTTCACAATTGTATTTTTCATGGTTATGTTAATTACTTTTCCTCTTCTCCTGTCTTCCTTCCATCCCTATTAGGTACAGTGGTCTCTGGCTTCTCTGTTCTTTGCTGTTCTGAGCCTCAGACCGTGAGAGGAACTCAGGACAATGTTCTAGGTGTGATGTGTGTCAACATCTTTGTTGGAGTCAGCCAGCTCTTCACAGTAACCTTCTTGTGCATCGGATGGTTTTGGAGTATAACATGGGGGATCATGATGGTAACAAATGCAAGTATGTAAGTGGAATATTAAAACAAACAAAAAACTGCTGACTCATCACACAACAGCTTAGAACAGGGAAGTGCAACATACAGGACTCCATCCGTTGTACTACAGCACTGTTATTCCTGGATAACAGGCAACATGGCTGTGAATGGGTCATATAGAGCAGTTTTAAGCCTCTGCTGGGCCCCTTTGACCCTTGAATGCTAAAGATGTTGGATAGCTCTCTAGCATCCAAGAAGTTCAATATCACAAACTGCTGTTTTCACACCACTGAATTTTTATACTAGCTTCACACAATTGTGTGCATTCTGGGGGAGAGGGAGGTCTGAAGGATTCCTAAATGTGTTGTATGACAGTATCTCCTTGATGGGGGGTGCTTTCAGATATCTGTTTCACCCCACTGTTCAAACAGCCCTGGAATCATAAAGTTAATGTGGCAAAAGCTCTGGTGATCCACCCTTTCTGCTGCCTGGAACTGTTACTGTAGTGTTCTAGTGTAGAGTAGATGGGGAATGTGATCTGGGTTTACTAAAGGGCAAATTGCCTTTTAAAGGGATAGTAATACTTCGTTTTATCTTTATTTTATTTTGTAGGCATAAAAAAAACATGAAGAACGATATAAGTCTGATCTCTCAAACCTTTATGGTTTAAGAGATATTCACAAGCAAACTTTCCCCTCCCGCCCCTTTTTCCTAGTGTAAGCCATCTCTTCTCAGATGTGAATCTGGTTGCAAGACCAGACAGATAACAGAAGGGAACACTCTTCTTTGTATGAAAACAATGAAAGCCCTTCCCTCCTTGGCAAGTTTTTCAGCTTTTTCCCTTATCTTAATTGAAGATTGTCCCTCTCTGCAGTCTACCTGGGCACCTCCCTTCTGATCTAGCTGAACAGGGGGGATACTTTACTTGTGAATATCTCTTAAACCATAAAGGTTTGAGAGATAAGACTTATATCGTTCTTCATGTTTTTTTAATGCCTACAAAATAAAATAAAGATAAAATGAAGTATTACTATCCCTTTAAGCACGAGGTGCTATATTATTACTACTCTCTAATTTATAAACAGGTTTTTGACATTTTCTTAAATTCGTGCATATCCCAATCATTTTATTGGATAATCTGTACTCATCATTGAAGCTAATGAAGCACCATTACACATTATAATACACACACACTCTAATGAAAGCCAGATGGTCTCCATTAAATTTCTAAAAGTCTATGTGCATATATTTTTCTGTAAAAAAAGGGCAGTGATTCCTAGGACAAAACTGAGATGAATTCACTAGTTTGTTAAAAGGTTAAAATAAAACAGATCTGTCATCTTTGTCCTCTCAGGATCACAGCTTCTAGACCTGGCAGGGTCAACTCAGCCTTTAATCCTTCCAAGTTAGATAATGGACACCATTACATAGGGTAATATAACATCTATATACATCTTAGGACCATATCTGGGAACTCTCTGGATATGCCCTGGAGACTCTGGTTTGTGCAGTTAATTACCGGATCTCCGGAGAAAGAGGTTGATTCTCCAGTGGTGGTGAGTCTCTTATGAAATTCTGCACACTTCACCTCCTTCCAACCCTGTTCCTCCCACTTCCTGTCCAATTCTACTGCATCCCACCCTGTTCTGCCCACTTCCCATCCAGTTTGTCACAAGCCTGTTATGCCCCACACCACCCAAGATTAAGCCATGCCCCTTTGTGACTTGAATTATACCATTTATATCGCCCAGCAACACCATATGAGCCCTCTCTGGGGGCTCGAGAAGACAAAGTTCCCAGGTATGCTCAAGACCATACCTGGGAACTCTCAGGGTCTAACACAGAGACTCAGGGTTTTGACCCAAATCTCAGGGTCTCAGGGTGAAGGGACAAATTCTCAGTGTAAGTGTGTTCAGTGTTGTGACGGTACCAGCGGACACCCAGCCTTGGTGTCCCCGTCAGTGGTCACTTCTTCCGCTACGAGCCAGATGGACATCCAACAGCATACCACAATATACCCCAAAACTAGGTAAAACTAGTATTAGGGTAACCACACTCTGCATGCAGCAAGCTTACCTCACCAGACAACACCAGTGTAGGTAAGACAAGAACTGCCTTTATTGGAACAAACCACACATATTTATACTCAAACCATACATTGAAATATATGGACCAAGTGGATAAAATAGGGACATAATTCAATCATCGTACAGTAGACAAAAGGTCAACAGCAAATGGACTAACAAATACAATAACTCAGACATGAATACATTTCAAATACAAAAGGGTTGATGAACTCAGACAATGGTTTGAATGAATTAACACACGGCAGGGGGTCTCAGTACAGCTCACAATACACTGGCTTGAGTGGCTACAACACACATTGAAAGTAACTTTAGGTAAACTCAAACAATTAACCCTTACTGTCCATTGCCTTGGAAGCAAGCCAGCAGTCCATGGTTGTCAGTCTCTTTGGGCCCAGAAATGTCTACAGTCTCTGGGGTTCTTGGGATAACAGTTCCTTGTTTAACATTCTCATGGAGAGGCCATACCCTGTTCCAAGGCTAGGTCCATAGTCTGTGGGCAGGAGGCTGGCCCTCAGGCCTCTCCAGGAGCCAGGGGCCCAGTGGTTCCTGTGACAAGTGTTACCTAGTATATGATTTTAACTTCTTCTTTAGTAGCTAAATTGGTGCCATTTATATCAGAAAATCAAAAAGAGATTTCCTACTTGTCTTGAACGTGTTCAGGCAGTGATACCACTAAGTTATACCATATTAAAGTGTAATTGAGGAATAATTGAAGCACCTCTGGGTTTGAGCACACAGGGACATATCAGTTATAATCTATGTTATGGGGAATGCTAAGGAATAATATTGTAAAGATCTCAGGGTCAGCTCATTTTGACAGTTCCCAGGTATGCTCAGGACATACATGAAAATGAGAGATAATGTCAATATATCTTTCCTGCATTTGTCTCATTACAAAGTTTAGGATTTGATTTTAGGAATCTGTCGTTAAAGAACACTTTCATGCTTAGGTGTTAGTGTTCCTTTAAAAGGAGTCAGACTGGCTCCACTAGAGTTTCTGAAATAGTGAGATAAGACATTCAGATGTAAAAATAGCACTTCTAAATCCTTCTCCAAGTTTTCATGACAAGCTGCAATTCATGTCATATGCAGCTATGGCACTGGACATTCCAGTCAAGGCAACACTCTCGTATAGCACTACAAGCTGTGTCTGTTCCAAGGACACATTTATACTTGCCAGTTTATAATGAATGTATATCTCCTTACAGAAATATGGCCATTGTGTATCTTATCAAGGTGACTTGATACGTAAAACCTACTGTGTGTATTATCAAGATTTGATTAAGGCGTATACACAAAAAAAGTTGTCCGTTGTAATCCTTTTTATATATATTCTAGCTCAGGGCCAGTCAATTGTTTGATCCCCAAACTCCCATCATCCCCAACTGGCCAACAGCTGGTTGGGGGTGATGGTAGTTGTAGCCCCCATCAGCTGGATCTATCTATTATCATCTATGGAATAAATGATGGGTAAAAAATGTAAAAGACTTCACCACAATGCAAATCATATGGGTCACATGGTCTAAAGAAAATCTAGTATTCGTTTTAGACCCCAATCCCAATGCATGGGATGTGAGGCAGTCATGTAGTGACACCAATCCAGAGCATACCCCACAAACCCAAACTTTTTTTTTTTTTTTTTTTTTGGGGGGGGGGCAGCAGTAGGGTGGTAAGATGAATGCCCGAGACTTTTTCTTCTTTTGTTTAATATAATAAAATAATATTAATAACATGAGTTACTGGGATGACAACCTTCTTTCTAAGGAATCACATGTAGGTTTCCCACTGAAGACCAACTAGCTGATACCGTCAAAGTCTGCTGCCAAAGTAGGAAACCTTCAGCATTGATACGGATATTGGCAGATAATCCTGATCACTTGGCAAGTGAATAGCATTGTCACTCGGTTAATAAGCCTCTTCTACTGCAAAAAAATATTGCAAATTAAAGTAATCAAACTGTACTGAATTTAAAAACACCAATCATAATATCTAACATTTTTCATATAAAACAATAGGACAATAAGAATGATTACCTTTATGTAATCCAGGAATAGAAGGGGGAAATGCACTGCGAGATGCTAAAGAGGAGAGAATGTGGAGATGACTTCTCCAGCGAGATAAACTCTTCAAGTGTTATGCTCATACCTGGGAACTCTCCGGATTTGCCCAGGAGACTCCGGTTTTGACACTGCTTTACTGGGTCTCCAGGGCCGAGGCCGAGTCCTCCGGATGCGGGGAGTTTTTATTGAAACTCTACCCACTTCCACTCTTTCTCCCTGTGTTGCTCCTTCCCCCCAGCCTTCTTTTAAGCCCTCCCCCAGCACTCACGTTAAGCCCCGCCCCTTTTTGACGCGATACACATCATTCTTCACACCATCCATGGCAGCAGAGGACTCCCCTCCGGGGAGACAACAATAAAAAGTTCCCAGGTATGGTTATGTTATTCTACGGAGCCAATGCACTATGATCTAGCCAATTTTAGATATCTTAGTGCATAGGCTCCATGGAATAACATGGGGAATGGGGAGTTTATAACACTGGAGAAGTCATCTCCATGTTATCTCCACTTTATCACACCTTAGTGCATATGGTCTCATGTTTACACCATACCTCCCAGCATTTCAAATTGCCAAAGAAGGACACTTGTGTTTTAGGGGATGTTGCTGGGGGGCGTGATTGGTGGGTGGGGCATTACCACAAATTTTTAGGCTATTTCATGCCCTATTGACATCTTGTGTAACCCAACAAATAACATATAACAAGATCATAGTATTTTATTTACACAGACTAATTTATAAACACACATACTGACGTTTAAACAAACATTAATGTGAGTTTTATCATTGTAGAGCAATGTCATACACTTATATACACATGACAGTCAGATCTTCTAAAAAGAGGGACATCAGGGTGGAAAAGAGGGACAAAGGGATTTGGGTCTAAAAGAGGGACACTTGGGAGGTATGTTTAAACCCCTGAATAGTGTGAGATCTTAGTGCGCAGGCTGCATAGAATAATATACATAGCTGGGAACATTTACAATAGGGTCACCCGGAGATCTTTTTTGACTAACCTTTAATGCTCAGAAACAGGTAGAATTTATTAACCATTTGACTGCCAGAAGGGTACACAATCCATTGCTTTGCAATGTGTTGCCTACCCATCTGGCACTCACAGGGTTAAATTAAAAAAGAATACACTTACCAGCCAACACAGGCTGGACTAGAGAGCTGCCCAGATTCTCTGCTACACTCCTCATGTGAAGCTGCCCTGTCCACTGTGTATTTGTTGTTAGCACATTGCTTGGGCTCGCTGAGGCCACCTGCCTGCGGATATATTCTAGTGCAGGAACCATCAGTATATGAGCTTGACACAAAAGTACAGGAGCCATTGATAATAACTTAAAAGCCGCGCAGGAGCAGCTAATGCATTTTTTTACCCGGAGAACATAATGTTTCACCCGGAGACTGTGCCCTAAATCCGGAGTCTCTGGGTGAAACCCGGCAAGTTCCCAGGTATGATAATATAGGACTTGGAGGGGAGATGCACTAAGATGTGATAAAGCAGTGATAAAGTGGAGATAACTTCTCCAGTGATACAACTTCTCCAATTCCTTTGTTATTCGATAGAGCCTATATACTAAGATCCCTGAAGTCCGAGAGATCTTGGTGCATAGGCTCCATAGAATAACTTAGGAACTGGAGAAATTATCGCCATTTCATCACGCCTTAGTGCATAACCCCTGGAGAGTTCGTAACATTGGAGAAGAGATCTCCTCTTTATTAATGCATAACCACCAAGGACTTTCTTAGGCAGCCAGCTCTCTCATTCTCTCCCTGTCACTCTTTATATTACAGGTATCTGTTGTTTTTTTCAAAGTATTTGTAATAACCTGCACGGTCTGGTATCCATTAAAGAAGCAGTAAACATTATATATAATAGGAATTTTCCTGCTGAGTTTAAAAGTGTACCCCCAATGCTGGAAGATTTTTCATTCAAATCTTATTACAGCTCAAACCTATTACATTTAAATGACATTGTTAGACACATTGCCAACTAGTGTCTAAAAGGCAATATTTTTTGGAATGCACTATCTGGGAGGGGAGGTGATGCACTAAGGTGCATCACCTGTTATTCTGTGGAGCCAGTGCACTAAGATTTCTCCAACTTGAGAGACCTTAGTGCATAGGCTCCAAAGAATTGCATAGGAACTGGAGAGGTTATCACACTGGAGTTGCCTCCACTTCATCATCACTTAAACACACCTTAGTGCATAACTGGCGTTTGAGTCATTAACTAAAGCTCTCCATGGTAAGTGATAGGTGACCACAATAAAAAAACTGCAGTTTAATTCACTATAAAAAAAGAAAAAGAAAAAAAATAAGTAATGTACAGCTTTTGAAAGAAAATCACCCAGCAGCAATAACCTAAAACAGTGGTTCCTATCCCTATCCTCAGGGACCCTTAACAGGCCACGTTTTCAGGGTCATATACTGGGCCTTATGTATGAAAACTGAGTGATGCAATTATGGGTCAAACAAGCTGCCCAATTGGGGTCATATAACTCCCTTGATTACCATTAATTTAAATTATACATTCTGTGCAATGTAGTTTAGATTGCAATTAACTTAATTGAGACATTCTGAGTAATGTGGTTTTCCCACGTTACTGTATACCAAGCAAACTGTGGCACCCCAGCTAAAGAAACATGGCAGAAGCCACATCATTGAACAGTAATACTGGTCATGTGATATAGTATGGCCAGAGAAGAAGAAAGAGCCCACTCTGACCCTTGTAGCACAAATGGGTGCACAGATATGTCCCACAAAACCTTTTCCAATGACGTCTATGAGGCAAAGATGCCCCCTGCACAAGCTCCATATCTTAAAGGGGACACATACCAAACTGTGAAATAACTAAAAATGAAATTAAAAAAGTATGAAAACCCATTTCAACAACTGAGATAATTTTAAAATAAACCTAGCAATGATACTTAGAGTTGCAGGAGTTTAACCCTTTGAGTGCCAGAGGGGTAAGGAATGCACTCAAAGGGTTAAAAAAGGTGTCCAATAGCCTTCGATGTTCTAACTGGCTCTGAAAAGGTTATTAAAAGAAATAAAAGCAGAGCAGCCTCCTTTACCACAGTTATATAAAGGAAAGGGGAGAAATAAATATACACCAGAGGATGTGGATATCAGTGGGAATAGTGGGACACAATAGAAAGGACAATGGCACTCAAAGGGTTAACTCACAAGTCTTCTTTCTCAGGCTCCCAGGAAAATGGCCCAGAGAAACTGCTGTGAACTGGGAAATCCAACACCAGAGAAGCCAGTGATAGGAGCCTGCCTAAAGGGGGATTATACAGCCCCATATCTAAAGGAAAAAATAAGAGTAGACTTGAAAACTAAGAGCAGTGGCAACTCGCTCCTCTTGTTTGAGAGGCCACGTGTATACAAAAGAATAGTCAGGCTTGAGCTGGAAGAGGAATTTTCCACCTCAAAGACCCTATCTTTTTTGAAGTGCTCTGCCCTCTAGAGTGTGGGGGCTCAACTTCAAGGTTCCTGTGTTCCATTTTGGAAGTACGAGAAAATGGGTTAATGGGCACAAAGAAACAAGGAGGTTACCAAAGGAGCCACACTCAGCAGTCAGGTTGGCCACGTGTGCCAAAAGCATCTTTGTTAACACCGTTTGTTGGTAGACATGTCTCCAAAGCAAGCATTCAACACTTATAATTTTCATTATTTTATCTATATAATGTGTTTATGGTAACTATTGTGCATTGTCATTTCAGAAGCAGCATACTATAAGTAACACCACGTTTGTTCGGGATGGTGAAAAGCCAGTCTTCAAAAGAAGAAGTTTGCATATTAAGAGCATATCACCTTGCAAATAGTGTGTGTGCCACACAACATAATCCAGGAGCAACTACACAATTCGTCCAATGTGAAAATCCCATGGGTCGTATACACAAAATAAAGTAGAGTCATTCTAGGCAAAATCACCGCCATAATAGGGGAGAAATGAAAATGTTCACTGATTAAATGAGATGAGAAAAAAAAAAAAAAGGGTGATATTGTACAGATTATAAAATTGGTATAGATTTACCACAATCATCCTACTCTCATATTTACATGGCTATTAAATTCCCACAAAATAGCAGCCCATACAACCATTTGAGTACCAGAAAGGTACACAGTACAGGGTCATTAAGAAATACCCATCTGGCATTCAAAGATTAATCCTCTGGCCAAGCCCTCAGAGCTATGAGAAGAGTTCCCATAGCTCATAACTTACGGGTTGTCTCTTAGTTTGCTTTGCAGATCATAGAGATGAACATTGCTGGGTGACATCATGAGAACTTCTTCCTCCCCACAGAAGCCATATAGATACCTGGAAACTCTCCAGATTTTCCTCAGAGACTCCTGTTTTGAGAGTGCATACCGGATCTCCAGGGCAGAGTCGGATTCTCTGGATGTGGGTTTTCTTTAAAATTCTGGCCACTTCTGCTCCTTCCCATCCAGTTCTTCCCACTTCCCACCCACTTGTGCGATGCCCCATAAGGACCCAAACTCCTTTCTGTCATGACTTGCAGCAATTCTACTCCCCAGCTAAATCAGAGGACTCCACAAATGAAAATTCCCAGGTATGGCCATATAGAATCCCTTCAATGCTAGATTCAACAAAACGGGGCTTCCGTGTGGACTGGAGAAATTTCCATGAGCTCTAAGAAAGGTGTTGACGTCACCCAGTTATCTCTGATCTGCAGATCAAACGTAGAGAGAATAGTCTTCAATTACACTATCCTGCTCCTTTAAGTCCCCTCATATATTTACATTGTATTACTCATACTGTTATCATGTTTACTGGACTTGTATTTATCATTTAATTTCATATTGCATTTTGTGCATTATCAATTCATTTCTGAATATTCCTTCATTATATCTTGGTTTTTTGTATTATGTTCACATCTGTTCAGACTGATTTTATAGGCATAGTTATGGTTTAATGTTCGTGGGAAGTCTCATACATCTGAGTGTCACATGAGTGTTATACTGCTAAGAATTGAGCTTGAAAAAAAAAAAAAATTATATTATATATATATATATATATATATATATATATATATATATATATATATATATATATATCCTACTGGGTTGGCACTCTCATCATCCTATATTATTTGCCCGGGTGCTTTGCATACAATGTATAAAAACAAAAAAGGCTAGCACTCTCAGGTCTTAAAACCGATAAAACCAGTAAATTAAATTTATCGGTTTTAAGACCTGAGAGTGCTAGCCTTTTTTGTTTATATATATATATATATATATCTCTCACTTGGAAGAGTTAAAACATTAACCTTAAAATAGTGTGTATAAGCAAGCTTTCCACCATCTCCAATATCTAGAATTTACCTTTTACAGCTATTATTACCAGGGACTAATAGAGATGGGGGTCAGACAGAGGTCAAACAGGCAAATACACCAATCGGAGCACAGTCTGCTTAGACTGTTGTCACAGATTTTTAAGAAACAAAATCAGGTAGTAGAGATGCTGGTATACAAACTTTAACCTCCCGAAAAAAATAAATAAATAGAAAAACAAAGAAAATGCAACTTGAATCTTCCATGAAATTGCTCATCGTGCCTTATTTATTAAGCTAGAGAGGTGCAATTCCACAGCAAACCAAGTGCAGCATAAATGGGGCTCTTAATCCCTGGAAAGGTTTCCAGCATATTGTAAACCAACCTACAGTTCATGGCCAAAAGTGTGTGGACACCCTTCCAAATTAGTGCATCCAGCTATTTCAGCCACACTCACTGCTGACAGGTGTAAAATTAAGCACACGGACATGCAATTTCCATAAAGAAACAATGGCAGTAGAATGACCGTTACTGCAGAGCTCAGTGACTGTGCTGTTATTGTGAAGTGAAAACATCTGGAAGCAACAATATTTCAGCCACAAAGTGGTAGGCCGCACAATAATGGAATTGCCTGTGTTATCATGATAGACTTAGAGGTTCACAAGTTATGTTTATAGTATATATGCATGCACACACGCATACATGCAGCTGTTTCCAACACTTCAAGGTATAGTAATGTTTCACAATAAAAGCAGCTCCAGCTAATCTTCATTGTATTTGGACCATGGAGAGTGTTACTTCAACACTGTCAGAGTTGTAGTTCAAGAGTAACTGAATGATAAAGAATCCCCCTCCCACCACTTTTACTAATGTAACACTGCTCAATTCAGAGCATCAAGACTGTCCAGATAGCTCGCAGAGCGGGACAATCTTCTGTACGCATAAGGAAAATCCCATCAAAGGGGGCAGAGTTTTTCTTAGGCTCATGGTAAGAAGATTGTACCTTGTTGTGAGCTGATTCCACATCTGTGGGGAGGTGGTTTACACTAGGTAAAAGGGGTGGGATGGGGATACTTTATCATTCATTTACTCCTTAACTACAACTCTGACAGTATTTAAATAACACTCTCCATGGCCCAAATAGTATGAAGATTAATAGGAGTTTATTTTTTTAGTGAAACATTATTATCCCTTTCAATTATGTTGATTCCCAATTAGGCAAGAATGCATTTTCATACCACTGCAGTGTTTTAACCCTTTAGGTGTTATGGGTTTCATGGCACACTTTGGAGATGTATGTTGTGTGCTCCATTAAATACTTGTGGGCCTATATTGCTGCATCCTACAGAATCGAGTCATTATCTTAGTTCTACAGAGAGCTCTACAAGGCTGATATGGAATAAGCCAGTTGAGCATGTAACTGCAAATATAGAGAAATCTGCTTTGGGAGGTGGGTGTATACTTACGATTTTAGATACTGCATCAATTAACCAATCAATTATACAGAATTTGAATCCCTTGAATAAGAATACATTGTGTAGTCACAGTAATTTAATACCAAGGAGTACATACACTGTGTGCACAATTATTAGGCAAGTTGTATTTTTTGAGGATTAATTTTATTATTGAACTACAGTGCTCTACGTCAATCCAAAATGTTAAGAAACCTTAAACCTGAATATTTAAGAAAGTAAAAGTGAGATTTTGGCTTTCTTAGGAGAATATATATGTGTTCACAATTATTGGGCAACTAATAGTATGCAGAATTATGTAACTAAATGAAAAACAATAATTTTCCCATCTCATGTGTTTATTTTCATCTATTTAATATGAAGCTTCTAAGTCAGTGATTCTCACCCAGGGTGCCGTGGCACTTTGGTGTGCCACGGACATCAGATTAGGATGCCCCATATTTTCTATGATATGGCTCAAAATTTCCACTCTCCACTAGCCAATGGCGAGTGAAAATTTAGCCCTGGCGAGTAGAAATTCAGCCCTGGTGGGCATGTTTTGCCTTGCAGTGGCGAGTAACTTTTCAGGTCTGGCTAGTAGCAAAGAACTTCACATTTTAAGCACTGTAATATTATATTTATTTATATATATATATATATATATATATATATATATATATATATATATATATATATATATATATATATATAACAAATCTGAAGAAACTGGACGCACTTACGGATGTGGGTCTAAAACTTGTCAATATATTTGAAGCTGTTTCATAGCATATCAATAAACACCATCAGACACAAACAGCAACATTTCCATCCTCTCCCCTGGATCTTTCTCAAGATGATGGCTTGAGAAAGATCCCGGGGAGAGGATCAAAACGTTGCTGTTTGTGTCTGATGGTGTTTATTGATATGCTATGAAACAGCTTCAAATATATTGACAAGTTTTAGACCCACATCCGTGAGTGCGTTCAGTTTCTTCAGATTTGTTGTATGTTGAGGATCGGCACAGGCAGATGGTGATCAAGGTTGAACAGTACGTGAGTGCCTGTATCAGTTTATAACATGTTTATATCTATCTATATATATATATATATATATATATATATATATATATATATATATATGACTAACAAAATTCTCCTTTCAAACTTAGACATATGGAAATTGTTATGTACAATATGTTTATTTTAATTACTATGATTGCGAGACCTAATAATATCTGTATATTAATGAACTGTACCCTTTATTATGCCCTTGATAAATTAGAGTAACCATATTAGGGGTGCCCCCAAAAGTACCAGATTTCAGGTTGAGGTTCCTTGAGCAAAACAAATGTTGAGAACCACTGTTCTAAGTCTTATCTAAATTAAAAACATGCCTTTCTCTTATACTTCTATTCCTCCTCATCTGTTTCCCCTATGCATGGATGTTGGAAAATCACCCCCATTAAATATAACTAGCCTTATTAATCATAATAATAATAATAATAAAAAAAAAAAAAAAACACACAACACTTTGGAGAGTGGTGGAAAGGCTGAATCATTTATTAAATAAGGAAATGTTAATTTTAAAATGACAAAATTATCAACCAACAATAGCCTGATAAGCCCCAAACATAACACAACACATTTTTAAAGCTCCGCCATAAGAGCCAGGAGCCAACATAAACTTTACCTTTAATGATTTTCTTCACACACACTTCCTGCTGTGACATACTGTTAAAACAGAAACCATAAAGCACTTAATAGTATAACTTTTCATTACTTTTTTTTTTTTTGGGGGGGGGGCAGCTTCAGAGCTCACTTAAACGGGAAGACAAGCCTTAGCAGTCTGAAATGGGCGAGTATAATACCTTGTTTTCCTGCCCTATACTGCCTACCTGGTGCTAGGTAAAGCCCTTGCCCACCAATAGCAGCACAGGGCAAGAAAACCAACTAGTCCAGAAGCTTCTGCCTAAAGTCCTAGAAACTTAAAGGGGAAAAGACCCATTTAAAATTTTACTCCATAAATAAACAGCAAATAACAGGAGAGGGTACTCCCCAGTACATTTGTCCCCCCACAAATTACTCAGTCCTTTACATGTGTGCTGGAAAATCGCACCCCCCCATTAAACAAAACTAGTGTTGATTCTCTTTCCAAAGGCTTGAAAGCAAGACCGTATTCAAGATCTCCCCAATTTGAAAAAGACCTTTGTACCTGATGGTGTCTTTCCCAGTGGAAGCCTTTCTGCGCATGTAGGCAATGTAGCGTAACGGCTCCGTTGTTTTATCCCACTGTATGCCTGATCCATCCTACGTCATGCAGCTCTGTACCACATGACTCGGCGCGCCCCTTGCATGATGCTCGTTCAGGTCCTCTCAGCATAGTGCGAGCACGTTCCTGTGAAGTGCTCACGTTATATAAAGCACCAGTCCGTTTCCATGAAGACATGAAATTGGACTGATGCTATTGCCTTACTTTCTGGCTGTGCTGTATCGCTGAGCATCCCCAGCTATTGCATTGTGGCTCAGCCACAAAGTATTCTCAAATCAAACTTATCAAGGTAATAAAACAACTGAATATAAAATTATATGAAATCTGGCTACAGGAATACTTTCCATAACTTTTTGAGTGCCATAGTGTTTATTAATGCTTTGCATACCCCCTGTCATTCAAAGGGCTAATTATACATAAATGCGTTTTTAGTGTCTATATTTAGAGATAGTGGAAAAAAATGAAAAATTAATGGAAGATATGTATATAAATAATAAAGTATCCACCATAATTTTATAAATGATATCTATATTAAAAATCTAAAATAAAACAAATGAGCCAGAAATCTGATAAATAAGACAATGATTAATTCTCTATTATGACTTTATATCCAATATAGAGTATGACATAACTATAAACCCCTTTAAAGATGTATACAGAAAGTTATAATTCTCCAATGGGAAACAATACCATTAGTCTCCATAGGAACAGCGCGAACGTGGAGAAGAGATATGTTCATGTATATTATCAACAATTTAATTTCTTCTTATGGCAAAATGTAATCAACATACATATTTATAAGGTGATATTCCTCCTGACTTTGCTATGAATATGTATACGTGCAGGATAGTCCCTTTTTTGTGTGCATTGACTCACTGTGTTAACCCTTTGCGTGCCATAGATGCATGCAATGCGTTGCGTGCCATAGATGCATGCAATGCGTTGCGTGCCATAGATGCATGCAATGCGTTGCGTGCCATAGATGCATGCAATGCGTTTCGTGCCATAGATGCATGCAATGCGTTTCGTGCCTCTGTGGCACTTACAGGGTTAATGCAAGCAGGATACTCTCTCACACACAAATATATGAAGTTTTAAGATGGGAGAGGCAGTATCCTGCTTGCATTATCCCTGTAAGTGCCACAGAGGAACGGAACGCATTGCATTGGGTTTCATTTTCAGCTATATGTTACAAGGCAAACACTTCAAAACCAGATATCTTAGTAGCGTGACCACAGTTGGAGATTTCGCTGATAGACTATTGACTGCCTGCACTATGCTTAGGCTGTCACAATACCACCGCCACTGGGAAAAGTTATAGGAATGTCATATTTTTCTTATAACCAGACCCCTCCCAAGTCTCTTGCCATGCCTGTGGACTCCACTTGCCTTCCCAATATGTCCATACCCCCCCGAACCTGAAGCATCAATAGAAATCAGAGCTAAACAGAAAGACTTTCTGAAGCATGTTCCTGCCATAGTACTCCTGAAGAAATTAATTCCACACAACCAAGTCTGCTTTCACCTTCTTAGACAGACAATCTAACAAGGCAATATGGAGATTTTAGACTTGACGTGGCTGCCACTAATCTGCGAGAAAAAATTCTGCCCATTGGTATTACTCCGGTTGTAAAATTTAGCAGACTCTAGACTGATTGCAAAAACCTCAATGTCGTCTTTCTGTAGGTCAGAAGAAGCCAAATCCTCTGCTTTAATTTGGCCAGCTTGTCCTCCTTCATCGGCATGATCATCTTGTTGTGGGCCAAAAGGACCCTGAATTCTTCTGAAATTTTGAAGAAAGTTTCCAGTATATATTTGCAGACAAACGAGTCCCCCTGACCCACAAAAAGGAAGTCATCCAAGTAGTGCCTTATTGTGTTCTCTCCGTTCCTGAACTTGACCACTCATTCCAGGAAGCCTGCAAGCTTTTCAAAATACGAACATGACATTGAACACCCCCATTGGAAGACATTTATCAATAAACAGAAGTCCCTGAAATTGAAAACCCAGTGAGCAGAAACTGCTGGGATATTTAGGTAGTACCCTAAAAGTTGGTTGTCAGCCTTTGCATTCAAGGCTCCCTGACTATATCTCTTAATCAACCTCAGAGCCTCCTCAAATGATTTGTAGGAAACTGAGCTTAGTTCCTCGCTAATCTGATCATTCAGGGAGGCTCCTGGTGGAAATGAGGGGCGTGAATCAAGCGAAAAGTACTAGTTTCTTTTTGGGGACTATTCCTAAAGGTGATAAATGAAAATTTTAAAAAGAAGGCCAGGTGAAAGGATCTTCTACCCTATCTGCTTCAAATTCTTTTTGAATTTTTTCACAAGCTACCTATGATCACTCTTCAGTGTCCCTCCTCAAAACCCTGTTTGATTAGAAGCTTTCTCACCTTGCTTGGGTATTGATCTAACCAGGGTAACATTTTTTCCAGCTTCACTGGGGTTGTTGTTTTTGACAATACCCCCCTGTTTTCATCTGTTGCCCTGCAAGCAGTTTCCTGAAACAGCAAGAACTAGGATAACTACCATTACAAATTAAACATTCAATCTTAAATCAACATGAATTAGGGACAATACACTGTAATTTGTTAAATGCCCAGCATAAACCCTTCTTGTTCATCTGGTTGACTGAACCTGACTGTGGTTTATGGAAACTACTTCTGGCTTGTTGTGACATTAATGAAACCCATAACACCACATCCTTTTGGCCCCAAGAAACTGATGAGCTAGCTTCTGTCTAAATTGATCATCATACACGGACCAAGCAAAACACCCCAAATGTTCTACAGTCTGGAACATTCCTGAACAATTGTTGGGGGTTTCTCCCCGATCACTACGGCAAAAATACAAAAGGCCTGGAGCAATTATGAAATGTCCTAGGAATAGGTCTCAATCTGTCCAGCTCTGATTTTTCGTCACTTTTCCTAGCTATTAATTACTTGTCAGTGCTTCCCTTAAACAAGCCTCATTGACACTGGCCACATGTCTCTTTTTATAAACTCTGTGTGAAGTTGAAACTTCCCTCCGAACACTACCATCTTCAGCCCACACCTCTGAGACATCACCCCTATTAGCCTTTAACTGATTATTAATAAGGGAAAGGGAGCTTAAAACTTCCCCTAATTAGTCATTAAGTACATTGCCCTTATGGTACCAACCAGATCAATGCTATTCATTGCTGCTCTTCGTGCACTTCCTCTGAACAACTTCCGGAGACTCTCTAGTTTCTGTGGCATTATTGCTTGTTGTCTTCTTGCTGCAGTTGCTTCTTTCTTATGGTGAGTAGACTCGCCTACGTGTTCTTTTTCTTCTTCCTGCCTCAGCAAGTGGAACAAATGACAAAGGTGCCTTCCATTGAAGCCTCGTCTCCAGCCCTTCAATGACGCTTAGGCAGCTCTGCTTACTCTTCCCTCTTCAATCCTGCATGGAGACAGACGTGGGGCCGCCTCTTGAGCCGGCCTACTAGGGGGATGTTCTTCCTTCCATGATGAAGACAACAGGGCAGCACCTAGGCAGTGTCTTATTCAGGCTCTGTCCCTGTACTCCAAGGCTCTTCTCTTCAGTTCCTCCGCTAGGCACTCCAGCTCTGAAGCCATACCGCTGCCTACAACCGCTCTTTTGCGCAGCAGCTGGCATAATTTTGGTGCTCTCTTACACTGGAAGGCAAGCCCTGGCAGTTTAAAATGGGTGAGTATCCATACCCTGTTATCCCACCCTGTACTGCCCGTACCTGTTGTGAAGTAAAGCCCATGCCCACCAATAGCAGCACAGAGCAGGAAAACGAGCTTCTACCTAAAGTCCTAGAAATTTAAAGGGAAAACACCTATTTAAAACTTTACCCCATAAGTAAAGAGCAAACAACAGGGTGGGGGTGCTCCCCAGCACCATGCGTCCCTCCCCAAATTGTTTGGTGCTTTACATTCACCCCCTTCACTAGAATACACTTCAAATTGTCCATCCCTTTATACAAATTTTATCCCATGGTTTACTCATATACACACCCCCATACCCACCCACCCACACACGAATGCCATGCATCTCTCATTTCAATGTACCATGCTTTGGTATCTAGGTTAAAGATTATGGGGTAGATTTATCAAGGCTAAAGTTAAAGAAATAAAAACTCTTTAACTTTGCATATTCAATTTGACTATGTGTTTTATTTTTATTCTCATCTTTACCTTATTCCTCCCATTTTCTTCTGACTTCTCCTTCCCCAGCCTATTCCTACCAATTTTTGACAAGTACGTTAAGCACTGCTCCTAATCACAATTAAGCCCCACCCATTTTTTTAATTTTTTTTTTTCAGTAAGGTATACAGTACAGTCACTTTCTCACATCAGTTTATTATAAATAAATATTGTGAAATGCATTTGGATTAGATTATTTCACGTGCATTCCTTATTTTCATCACTTTTCCTGAAATAGTTAAAAATTACTCACACTGTGCCAACGAATAATGTTCTATTTTGGATCACTAAAGATACTGTTAGGAAAGAGATCACCTGCTAAATTATTGTATCTTGGTCAGTCAAGGAACCAAGGTTCTTTCTTTGCAGAAAAAAGAAAACAAAAACAAAAGGGGGCGCTCCTAGCGTAATATTGTCAAGTAAGTACTGTATCGCCAGCTTCCACCACCATCTCTAACGGATCTACTTACAAAAGCAGTGTCCAGTATGAATCAAGGCCAATGGGATCTTTATACTGCCCCAATCACTGCAGTATCAAAATTCTTCTATATTTTATCATCTTGCTCACAGGCAGCTTCTCCATAGATCTGTCTGGAAGCAATATCAATAGCTAACAACCAATAGATAGATGAATATAGCAGGGTACTCACATATGGTGGTTGAAAGGGGGCATATACCACCCAACAAAATGATATGCTTACAGAGATGATCTACCTGTCTCTGTTCGGATAGACAGGTAATTGCTGGAGAAACACAGCACAATTTTATTTATTACAATAAAAATAATAACAATGAGAATATTTCTTTTTGCCATATACAATCACAAATAACTGGAATAATTTGGGTTCTGAAGCAAGACAGATCCTTTCCCAATACAGATCATTCGTGTTTGGATAAACAATTTTTGGACAAATTAGATATATTAGATACCAATGTGTATAATCTGTTTGTGTTGTTTTGGGGGAAGCGAGTCCCTCCCCCTCATACCTCTTACTTTAATCTTTTGGCAAGACCTTCCTCTCTCTTAGCGGTAGGAAACTGTTCAATTTTGCTACCATGGATAGTCTGTAGACGGAAAAGACTGTGGAGGTCTTGTGGAGGGTCCTTCATCTGGACCCTCCTCCACAGCTCTATATATTTTATTCTCTTCAGTACCAATTCCTACATGCCTTCTTAAATGGACAGTAATGTTTCATAATAAAAGCAGCTCTAATAAATCATCATAGTATTTGGATCTTGGAGAATAATATTTCAATTCTGTCAGAGTTGTAATTCAAGAGTAATTCAAAAGTATCCCGCTCCCACCCCTTTTACTGATGTAACACTGTTCAACCAGAGCAGAAGGGAGGTGCCCAGGTAGATTGCACAGAGGGACAATCTTCAGTTAAGATAAGGGAAAAACCTGAAAAACTTGTCAAGGGGGTAGGGCTTTCATTGTTCTCACAGGAAGAAGATTGTCCCCTGCTGTTAACTGTATGGTCTAGCAACCAGATTCCACATCTGAGAAGAGATGGCTTACACTAGGTAAAAGGGGCGGGAGGGGAAACTTTAGCCTTCAATTATTCTTGAACCACAACTCTGACAGTATTGAAATAGCACTCTCTATGACTCAAATACTATGAAGATTAATTTGAGTGGCTGTTTTTGTGAAACTTTACTATCCCTTTAATTTCTTTGTCCCCATTACTTGTAGAGCTGTTTTCTGCCTGATTGGTCACAAATGGAAATATGGAAATAACGTATAATAATAACCTATTTAAAAATCAGAGTGACTACAATAAGTTGGAGGAGCAGGTTAGCAAAAATGTTCACATTTTCAAGATGAGATATTAGAAAATAAAAAGAAAAAACTAAGTCAGGATGAATCAGTTTACAAAACTCAAGTTCATATACTAAAAGTTATATGAAAAAAATAGAATGGGGCAAATCAGGCCACAAATAGCCCTATAATTAGTAGGGACACACAGGAATTAATAAAGAATGTAGGAATTCGTATGGAAGAGAGTAAAATAAATACACCTGTGGAGGAGGGTCGATAAGAAGGACCCTCCACAAACTACTGTTGTAAATGATGCACAGTCTTTTTTGGAGATAAAGCCATCTGCAGACTACCCATGGTGGCAAGATCAGAACAGATGCCTACCACTAAGAGAGGAAGGTTTCACCAGAAGATCAAAGTAAGAGGTAGGAAAAGGGGCTCACTTCCCCAAAAAACACCAACAGATTATTAGATAGAATAGATACCAAGGTGTATAATTTGTCCAAACATAGTCTATCCAAAGATGAATGATCTGTACTGCAAGAAGGTCTGTCCTGCATAAGAACCCAATTTATTCCAAAGGATTAAAAGTGACGTAATGTTTCCTTACATTGGGGGGGGGGGGGGGGGGGAGCAAAGTTTTGTCACAAAGGTCAGCGAACAGGCCAGAATTGAAGGATTTTTCTACCTTAGCACGTGAGTCAGCTAGACTGAACAGTTCAATCATTAACTCGCATATGCTTAAAGGGATAGTAATACTTTGTTTTATCTGTATTTTATTTTGCAGGCATTAAAAAACATGAAGAACGATACAAGTCTTACCTTAATGGTTTGAGAGATATTCACAAGCAAAGTTTCCCCTCCCGCCCCTTTCACCTAGTGTAAGCCATCTCTTCTCAGATGTGGAATGCAGTCCATAGACCAGACAGATAACAGAAAGGGACAATCTTCTTCCTATGAGAACAATGAAAGCCCTGTCCCCCTTGACAAGTTTTTCAGGTTTTTCCCTTATCTTAATTGAAGATGGTCCCTCTCTGCAATCTACCTGGGCATCTCCCTTCTGATCTGGCTGAGCAGTGTTACATCAGTAAAAGGGGCGGGAGGGGGATAATTTGTCATTGAATTACTCTTGAACTACAACTCTGACAGAATTGAAATAACACTCTACAAAGTCCAAATACTATGATGATTAATTAGAGCTGCTTTTATCATGAAACATTACTATCCCTTTAAAGGGGAACTTTCACCTCAGAACATTTTTAACCAACTCATTAAACAGTTAAACAGTGTTGGGAAAGGTGCTTCTTTTTTTTTTTTTTTTTAAACATACTTAGTAAGATATTTGATGTCCAAGCTGCGCACTTCCGCATTCTGCAACATGATATCTGCGACACAGCTCTAAGAACGGTTTCATTCTCCTCCCAACTCCCCCACAGCTGCCCCGGGGATTGCGTTCATGCTTCACTTCGGTGTGCTGTGAACGGCTCCATCAGTACAATGCTAATCGCTTCTTGTTGTAACGTTAGGAGCCATTCACAGCACACTGAAGTGAAGAGTGAACGCGCTCCCAGGGGCAGCTGGGAGGGAGGTGGGAGGAGAACGAAACTGTCCGGAGAGCTGTGCAATGCGGAAGTGCGCGGCTTGGACATCAAATATCTTACCAAATATGTAAAAAAAAGAAACACCTTTCCCAGCACTGTTTCATGAGTTGGTAAAAAAATGTTCTGATGTGAAAGTTCCCCTTTATTCTGGGATATCCTGAAAGGAACACCAATACAGAAAGCTAATGAGGTTATACACACAATTTCCCAAATCTTATCATGTGTTAAAATGCTCCATATGTTTTCTGAGGCCTAAAATCTAGTCTTACATTTGCTCTGAAGAGCAGACATTCCTAACTTTACCATGGCTCCCATTTTTTTGTCCAGGATTATCTATAAATGGGCTGAGATAAAGAGAACAAACTTTCTGAATAAAAGCAGTGGGCAATAATCACAATTAACTGACTTTACCCTGATCTCTAAATAAGACTGCACAAACAACATTAAATAAATACTCTCTTAACAGGTAAGTTTACAAATATGTTAAAACCAGGTTTAGCATTATAGTTTAGGGATGTAATCTATAAATAATCTTTAGTTGTGTGCCTGTGGTCTATAAATTTATATCAACCTATTTCCTTTGTTCCTTTAAATCCTGGACAGACACAAATCATCCATTATGGCAACCTAGGCTACGATCTGAGGCCGTGGCAACATGAGAGGCTCTAGCTGCAAGTGATGGTTCACAGACAGAAGCCCTGCTGTTGGTGTCACTAACATCTTGTGTCAGATGCCCTTTGTTTGAAAGAGACCAGCATCATGCAATTGTTCCCACTTCCATTAAAGCCATAATGACAATACCCGTTAACAGCACTCTGTTGTCAGAAGAGCAGGATCAAGAGATGTACGGCTCCAAATTGGTACCTTGCTTAGGGCCCATGCAGCCTTAATCCATCTCTGAGCCTGGCTTGTTTACAACCCTTGAGGACTGAATTAGGACACCTATTACTAAATTATTGCAATTCAGTCTACCACGTAGAGCTGTTACCACCACATTCTGAAGAAAGCTGTAGACTAAAGCTTCCAGAGAAATCAACAGAAAAAAAGAATGCTGTTTGGACACCAGGTAGCACTGTTGCTAACAGTTTAATAAAATAAAAACAATAAAAGTTTTAACAACTTTTGAATGAAGAGTGAAGTGCCATCATTTTGCCGAGCAGGAAAATCTCTACAAGAGATATTTTTTTCATGATAAAACATTACTGCTCTTGTAAATTTTCTTTAACATCAAATTTATTCACCAGATATTATTCCTGCATTTCAAAATGATGTCTGACAAAATTATTTCAAACATTTTGGTGCCAATAATCCTTATATATTTGGCAGAGGCAAGTTCTAGAAGTTATTGAAAATATGATATTCACAAATTTGTACAATGTCCATACAAAATACATAAAGGCACATTTGGTGTCTCTGGAACAGAGAACAAGATACCCAAACAAAATTTTGTTTTACAAATCTAGCTGACACTCAGCTTCACATTAATATTCATTGCTGCCAATTCAGCCACAAAATACCGGAACACGTAAGGAACAGATATTGTGTCGATCGTATCCGTGCGATTGCAGATTGTACAGTAGTGTTTTCTGTTACGCACAGATGACCAGTATGGAGGTGGTTTCTCCAGGAACGGAGATAGCAGGCTGCCACATTCAACGCACACATGAGCCACTGACCTATCTGAGCAGTTAAAGAGCCTGTCATGTAGCAGGAAGGAAGTGCCATGTGCCAGCAGGGCGTCCCGTTCCATTTCTCCAAAACGTATACCACCTTGGATGTTCCTGCCACCAACAGGTTGATTGGTCACCTTATCCCGGATACCCGTCGTTCGGACTTGGAACTTGTCTGAAACCATGTGACGCAGACGCTGGTAGTAGACAACACCGATGAAAATGTCTGCCTCCAGCTCCAGGCCACTGATGCCACTGTACAGCTTTTCTGTGCCATAGAAATTGTAGCCACCTGCTTTCAGCATCTCGCCAAAATATTCCAAAGCAGAGTTTTCTTCAGAGAAAGTGAAAGGAGTTGCATCATGGCATAGGCCGTGAAGTGCGGCAGATTTGCCAGCCATGCTCTCTATTAGCATCCCAATTGTCATTCTGGAAGGAAAACCATGTGGGTTGAAAAGAATGTCCGGCACCATTCCACTTTCTGTGAATGGCATGTCCTCAGATGGCCAGAGCCTGCTCAAGATGCCCTTTTGCCCATGCCGACTGGCAAACTTGTCCCCGATGGTGGGATTACGTGGGATTCTCATGGTGACGCACACAGATTTAAACTTTCCTAAACCAAGGTCATTGCTGCACACCTTGATATTGTCAATCACACAACTTTCTTTATACCTGAAACAATACACAAAGTCAACATTATGAACAACAAATATTACATATGACAGTCCTTTAAGGATCAGATGGGTATGAAATGCATTAAGAAGCAATGCGTTTCACACTCCTCTGTCCTTAACAGAATAAAGAGATGGTACTGCTTAATATAGAAAAATAGAAGTGTAATCCCAATTTTAAAAGGTGTTCTATTCAACAGTTATTGCAGCTCAAAGATGCATTTTTTGTGTGCAATTGTTACAAGGCCTGACATTTTATGGTGGATCTGTTGCTACAGCAGTGTATAGACAGTGGCTATCAGTGAAACTAACCCTCCATAGGATGATGTAGCAACAGTGACACTAAAATGTAAGACCATGGAGGTACTGCACCACAAAAACACAAGTTTGACCTGCAATCAGTTTTTAATGCCTCTCCACAAGTATTTTACTCAGCAGTATAAACCCTGCAATATATCTTTTCCCATATTAATGCGGAACTTTCAGGTAGTACTAAGTCACCCTTTAATAATTAAACATATGGCGAATAGCATCTTAATACATGTATTACCCCACATTCTAAAGAAATCTTTCATCTTCGAAGACCGGAAGCCAGGCATCAGTGCAGACATCTTGTCTGAGCACCTGAGCTGTCAGTCCCGGTCTCCTCAAAGAAGCATTACAGTGTGCCCCACGGTAACCAGAAGGACTGACGTCACAGGTGGCACTAACCTGGCTGTCAGTCTCGCAGATGAAAGTTTTCTTCAGAATGCAGCACTTTACAGAGGTAATACATGTATTAGAATGCTAGTCGCCATATGTTTAATTATTGAAGGGCGACTTATTACTACCTGAAAGTTCTGCTTTAAGCAATGCTATCTATTTGTCACTTTAGTGAAGGGGCTTTTATACACTAGAGGACAAAATCAATTTTGGCCTTCTTAGTACACCTTTGTATAACCATATTTCCCTCTAACTCATTTAACACAAAAGCTATACCTTGTAAGGAAAAGTAGGGCTTTCTTCTGATGCCACATTTTTATGGAAAACCAACCATTTAATTTGATAATAGTAAAAGAACGTGGAAACATTTGAAAAAGCTAAACATTTTTATAGGTTTTGCTGTGATAATTTGTGCTCATTTGATTCATTTCAAGTCTGAGTCCACCATCACCAACTGGTTTTATTTTGATAGTTTAATAAAAAGTAAACTACTGTAATCAATTGATACTTATTATTCAGGAATACATTATTTAACACAGCCAAATCAATTGGTTATCTTTGTTAAACATTTATGTGAAATTGCCATTTATATGAATATCCCCTTCGTACAACATTTGCTTATAGAATTTAAAACTTTCTTGCGAGAAGACTGCTGCATGAGAGGCTAACACCGCAGTGTGTAAAACCTACAATTAAAGGGATAGTAATGTTTTATCATAAAATAATAATTAATCATCATAGTATTTGAACTTTGGAGAGTGTTATTTCAGTTCTGTCAGAGTTGTAGTTTAAGAGTAATTCAATGACAAAGTATCTCCCTCCTACCCCTTTTACTGATGGAACACTGTTCAGCCAGATCAGAAGGGAGGTGCCCAGGTAGACTGCAGAGAGCGACAAAGAGCGACAATCTTCAATTAAGATAAGGGAAAAACCTGAAAAACTTGTCAAGGGGGGCAGGGCTTTTATTGTTCTCATAGGAAGAAGATTGTCCCCTTCTGTTATCTGTCTGGTCTATGGACTGAATTCCACATCTGAGAAGAGATGGCTTACACTAGGTAAAAGGGACAGGAGGGGAAACTTTGCTTGTGAATATCTCTCAAACCATAAAGGTTTGAGAGATAAGACATATAGTTCTTCGTGATTTTTTAATGCCTACAAAATAAAATAATAAAAGATAAAATGAAGTATTACTATCCCTTTAAATACGGTGCAGGAAATATTCAAGCGTGGAGATGCTTTTCCTGTTCTGGAGTTGGTGACTTGCACAAAATCAGCTACACTTTGACCAAAGAGAAGTGCCACTATTCTGCAGAGGCAGGCCATCCCTTCTGGCTTAAAATTGCGTGGAAGAGGATCCATTTTCCAGTAGCACAATGACCCTAAACATACATCAAAGCTGTGCTAAGTGTATCTGAAGTCCAAGGAGGAGCAAGGAGTCCTAACTTGCATGGCTTTCCCAGCACAATCATTGGACATCAATCCCATTGAACATCTCTGAGAACATCTCTAGACAGACACTCTCTAGGATGGAGTGCTGGAATAATGTGGATTGTAAAATTCTGCACAAGCTTGTAGAATCAATGCCAGACAGTCAAAGCTATCATTAAGACAAATGCATTCATACCAAATATTGAGAATTTTTGATTTTCAGTATGTACTAACAAAAATATGTTTTACTTTTATTAGTGAAAAATTATGTATTTGTTTGAGAAGTACTGTATATTTTGTCAAACAAGTTAGTTTTTCAGAAAGGTTGAAAAAAGCATATTGTGGTAGTAGACTCAGACCCTATTGTGTGAGTGGATTAACCCCTTAATGACCCTTGACGGTCATAGTATGTCAAGGGTCGATTCGACTTAACGACCGATGATGTACTATGACCGTCATCGAGTTCCGGGCTCCCCCCGCGGCTGCACGCCATTCGGTGAGTCCGGAACGCAACGGAGCAATAAAAAAAATTGCTCCGTGGTCGTTCAGTCGCGTCCGCATTCCCCGGTCGTTAAGGGGTTAAATGTATATATATTTATTATACACATAACCTAAGTGTTTACATTAGACAGACAACAATATAATGCCCAGAATGCCACACTGGCTGATGTAGATGCCTGCGTCTGCCTCTACAATTTCTTCATGTAGAAAGTACATCTACTGTAGGCTCCAGAATACCGCTCAGCAGTGTGGCTTGTCACCTGCAATGAGCAGTGACATCATGATGTGTCAAACGTACAATACAAATGGTTTAGTGGGTCTTGGAGAGACGGGGCCATAACATTGGCACAAACAGCGAGTCACAAAAGGAAAATAAAAAATTACTATGAGAAAAAAAAAATGGCAATTTCTGCAGCCCCTGAAAAGCTGCCACCCTAGGCCTAAATACATTACTGGATATATCTGGCTACTGTATGAAAGTTTAATGTGTTAAACACATCAAAAGTTACTCACTTCTATAAGCCCTCTTTACTGGGTGGAGTGGCAGAGGAATGGGACTTAGTAGTTATTTCAGATGAAAAAGTTAAACAAGCAATAGAGTAAAGCAGTACATGGAGTCAGCCGGGTACTCTAGTGCAGGAATAGCCAACAATGGTACTCCAAAGCTAGAACAGTTTGAATTTTCAGGATATCCCATGAACAAGCTAAGGAACACCGATTAAATTGGCCACTTATTAGTACACCTGTGCTCAAACTGGAATATCCTGTTGACTATCCCTGCGCTAGTAAGAGTACTGTGCACAGCTCTAAAGGCCTTACCACAAGAAAGATAAGAGATTACAGATAAAGAAGAGGTACTATATGGTGCCAGGCTTATGGTGACTCCTAGGACAAAAATTCAGATAAATGAAGTAGCATATTAAGGAATGGAAATAAACACACCCAAATATCACCCATCCCTCTTACTACTCCTTAACACTTCCTTCATTTGGGTTGCCTTTAATCATCAGTGGGAGGTTGAAAACAAGAAAGGGGCAGGAATAAGAGGAGACCAAGTCAATTTATCAGACCAAGAGGAATTCAGAGTAATGTGAAAATATAAAAAACTAACTGAACATTTAAAGGTTTGTGGGCCACTTAGGAGTAACAGTGAGAAGCTCCCAAGAGGTGTGCGTGTGTGTGTGTAATATATATATATATATATATATATATATATATATATATATATATATATATATGTATATATATATGTATGTGTGTGTGTGTGTGTGTGTGTGTGTGTGTGTGTGTGTGTGTGTGTGTGTGTGTGTGTGTGTGTGTGTGTGTGTGTGTGTGTGTGTGTGTGTGTGTGTGTGTGTGTGTGTGTGTGTGTGTGTGTGTGTGTGTGTGTGTGTTAAAATTGGCCATTTTAATAGATGAAATGGATAGATTAGATGGACCTGCTGGTTCTTATGCTCCAAAAAGCTTAATTTTCTTTTATAGGGTAGAATCCTGGAAACAAAAACCTTAAAATAATACTTACTTATGAAACACGATAAAGCTCTCACCAGTGTTGAGGTTCAGATAGCCATAGTATGGGTCTCCAAACTGCAGAACAGTGCCAACAGGGGGAAGGCCATCACTGTCTAACCTCCCCTTCACCCTTTCATCATCTGGCTTGACCCCAAACACTAAATTGTCTTCTCCATCTTTAACTTTAAGAGCAAGGTCTATATAATCCGTCTTGTAGACACTCCCATGGGCAAACCCTCTCTCCCATGAAGACTTGTTTAAGATCTGTTAAAAGAATATATATATATATATTTAGCTTTATGCAGAGATAACTGAATGCAGAGATTTTTACACTGACCTTCATAAAACACTTTTAAAGTGTTAGTAATGTCTAAAAAAAGCTGATCTAAATGCAAAAAAGTATCTCTCAAACCGCTATGGTTTAAGAGATACGGGCGTTTGAAGTTTGATTTCTCCTACTGACAGCTGTAAAGCTGTCAGCAGGAGATGCATGTTGGTCGACGAGGTGGCGCTTGAGAAGTGCCGAGATCACGTTACTTACACGGAATCCCTTCATTGGAATGGTCTAAAACATGTGCCTGAACGCTATAAAGCTGTCAGTAGGAGAAATCAAACTTTAAACGCCCGTATCTCTTAAACCATAGCGGTTTGAGAGATACGTTTGTTTGCATTTAGATCAGCTTTTTAAGCTCTTCTAAATGCAAAAAAGTTTTTTTAGACATTACTAACACTTTAATTGTTGCTATCAAAAGGCACATTAATTGCCTGATATACTAAAGAAAGTGAAGCAATTTCAGACCAAACTAAAGGCACCATAGAGCACAAATCAAACATTTCTAAAATGCCCACACATTTACTGGGCTTTTACCCCCAAGATTGCTAGGAAGTGACCAACCCATTGCACTGAAAAGTGTTGGACCTTTTTAGCAATCAGGGTTAAGAGTCTCCATCTAAAGGATTTGCAACACTACTATGGATACATATACTGTCGGGATATTCTTACAAGAGAAATACCACAGTTTGCATTTCATTCCAAAATTGTTAAAATTCAAACAGCTGGTTTTGTATGAAATGGGTTATCAACAGTGCCACCAGGTGTTCTGCCAATTTAGCTGGTGCCCAGACAAATTCTGTTACATTCTATGGGACCGGTGAGTCACTGACTATAGTAGATTGTGATAGTAACAACTCCACCACTTGCTGACATTTCGAACAGTTATAATATTTGAATAAACTACAGTCAACAGCGGGAGTACTCCATAGCAAAATAAACTACAATATGTATTCTTTCACAGTATACCTTTATTGGTCATTTACACAAATTCCAAAGGAAAAAATTGCAGAAAGAAGTGGAAAACTAGGTGCTCTGCTGGTGTGGTCTACTTCTATTTACACAAATTGGCGTAATGGTGCACTTGGTTCCCCACAACTGCTGCACTTTTCCTTAGTACATTAGCCCCTGTCTTTGTTAATTTACGTTTGTTTTCCATCATAATGTTGGCTGTTTCAGGCTTTATTTGGATTGATCTGGGTAGTATGATGCATTAGGAAAAGAAAAGTTAAAGTGCACTGTCCATATGTGTACACATAAAATAGCCCTTTTTACACAAAAATCTCATTAAAAGGCTGTTGGTCTTAGATGACATCACAAGCCAGAATCCATGTCACAGTATTCGGTATATAGAAAAAAGAAAAGGACACAGAGCAGACTCTCTCTAAGTGTAGTAGTAGTCGATCAATCAAAGGTGCCCACTTATGCCAGCCTCCCCTTCATTCAATGCACTCACTACTTATAGAGGATTCCCCTGCCTCTCTGTAGATCTCATATACACTGGTTCAACGTTCACTCCGCATCAGTTATTACCCTAGGGCTCTGAAGATGACTGAAGATGCATCTAATTTTTTATTGTGTCACCTTGAGGGCAACCCATAAAATGCCTTGGTACCCATAGTTTGATTCCTTTCTATTTATTTTTCCTCTATGCTCACCAGTCATAATTTTCAGTTGCCTAGCTGTGCACCCCACATATTTGTCCACAGCCAAATAATAGTATATAGACCACATAGTTCGTGTTGCAGTCTATGCGCGGTTTGATATTTAAATGTACCTTTACCTATTGCATCAGTGAAAGACTTCCTGCCATCCAGCATGAAAACACAACAGACACATCTTGTACCAAAACATTTAAAGGTGCATAAGGTTGTAAAGTTATTATCTTTAAAACAGACTTAAAGGGATAGTAATACTTCGTTTTAACTTTATTTTATTTTGTAGGCATTAAAAAAACATGAAGAATGATATAAGTCTTATCTCTCAAACCTTTATGGTTTAAGAGATATTCACAAGCAAAGTTTCCCCCTCCCGCCCCTTTTTCCTAGTGTAAGCCATCTCTTCTCAGATATGAATCTGGTTGTAAGACCAGACAGATAACAGCAGGGGACAATCTTCTTTGTATGAAAACAATGAAAGCCCTCCCCCCCGCCTTGACAAGTTTTTCAGCTTTTTCCCTTATCTTAATTGAAGATTGTCCCTCTCTGCAGTCTACCTGGGCACCTCCATTGCTTGTGAATATCTCTCAAACCATAAAGGTTTGAGAGATAAGACATATCTTTCTTCATGTTTTTTAATGCCTACAAAATAAAATAAAGATAAAACGAAGTATTACTATCCCTTTAAGATGACTAGACGCTATATAGGAGTGGATATTTCTGTTTTTCCAGAATGTTAAAGCCGAAATGTTGCCCTATGCATTCCTTCGTATTGGGTACTGTTGCAATATTCTCCAAAGTTAAATTTTATAACGATAGGAGTTAAAAAAAAAAAAAAAAAAAAGAGATGCAACACAATTTAAGATTTCGAGCTTCCTGGTTTTTTTTAGTTAAAATCTCATTCCTATTAAGATTCTTAGGCCCTGTTGTATACTGAATTAAGCAGAGCTTCTTTATATTCCTTTTCCATAAACTGTTTTATGAAAAAGATTCCATCTTTTTCATAATCCCCAAGTTTACTACAGTTGCGTGTAAGCCTGTGAAACTGTCCAAAAGTAACATTTATTAACCATTTAGAGTACGGTCCACTGTCTGCCTAATATACTGATTAGAGGCCACCTGTTTTCTACATATGCTACTCTTAAGTTTCTCTTGGCCATCAAAAGACAGCAAAAAAATCCAAGAACTCAATTTGTTCATCTCCAGTTTGCACTGTAAAAGTCAAACCTCTATTGTTCTTCCTGAAGTATTCAATCATGCTTTCTAGTTCTGCCCTACTTACTCTCCAAATGATTAGGATGTTGTCAATGTAGCTGCTATAGTACACAAGAACGCTCCCTCTAGACTGATTAAGCCATGCATTATGGGCCATAAATAAGTTGGCATAGGAGGGAGCAAATCTCGCTCCCAATAGAGGGAGGAAGATCAAACTTAAAAAACTACACCCTGCAAACCTTTGCGGTCAAAACTAGCATCTTGAGATGCTAGAACATCAAATTGATAATAACAGCAAACGTGTGAACAGATGACCAATTGGCCACCTTGCAAAGCTAGGCAATGGAGGCCCGATTCTGGAAAACCCACAAGGTGCTAACTGCAGGAGTCAAATGGGTAAGTAACATGGAATGAAGCTGGACGGGACCTAAGCACATAAACGGATAGTCCATCTCAGACAAAGTCGTCTTCGAAGCCAGACGGCCCTTCCAAGGACCCACAGGAAGTACAAACCATAAAGGTTTGAGAGATGACACTGGGGACAATTAAATTCTTTTTAACATTACTACAATATGGGGATTAGTAATATTTAAGTATTTCTATCCCTTTAAAAACACCCTTTTATCATGTTTTTGAGAGGCTTCCCCTGCCTCTCAGTAAGAAAGCTTGCACTGGATTAGTGGGAGACACTCCAGGCAAATGACACTTTTTAGGTATTCTCTCTACAAGTCGACTTGGAATGTAGTTTCTAAATGTTAGCCCAACTGTATAAGAGTGGCATTAGGGTTAAATTCCCCACTTAGAGGAACACTGATCTACAAAAGAAAGGAATGGAAAACTAGAGCAAGGGAGCCCCTGTGAGTCACAGAGACAAACAAGGGTCAGGGGTAGGGTATTTTAAAAGCTTAGATTTTATTAAAGTATAACTTTAAAATTAGAAGTTATTTTTTCAACAATAAATTATAAGCTCAATGTAGTAGTAAAAACACGGCAGACAATATAATATAAATAGAACATATACACGTATATAAAGAGAGTTACTGCAGTAAGTAAAAACATTAAATAGTAAAACTTAGCTGCATTGATGATCTCTCTGTGTTTCATGATAAAAAAATCACTTCATCAGGAGAAAGGGATTGAGAAAGACTCACTCTCCTATCTTTATAGGTCCCCAGGTGCCCATCATTGTCATCCCACCATGCCCCAACGGTGTCCAAACTGCACACGTCTCCGGGCAATGCACCGGAAGTGGAAACAACAGGCTTGGAATGCTACATCACGTATCTCCCAGAGGCATCCGTTGCAAGCTAAAAGTAGCAAGCTGCCGAGTAGAAGAGACAACATGGAGTTTTAAACAGCTCGCTCATACCACTCCTCGTTACATGAGGCGTAGTGTACGGACGAACGTCAGGATGCTTCACAGCCTGCCTCCTCTAAGCTCAGCCCCAGTCACAAGTATTGCAGCACTGGCCATGGCTGCAGCCTCCTCTTCAGGGCTGCAGCGCAACAGTGTCAGGCTCTGCTTGCCCAGCACCCCTGAACTACATGTCCTGGGCGATATAAATTCCACAGCTCTGTGGAGACAGTGGGCCTTAAGTTAAGGTTAAGATACAGAACTGTATGGGTAGGGGGAACAAAGGCTGAAGAGTGAGAAGCAAAGCCAGCCAGAACACTGTCATAGTCCCGCCATGGATTTTCAGCCATTTTTTTATTTTGGCTTTTTGCCGAAAATGCCATTTTCGGCCGAAACATTTCGGCTGCCGAAATGTCGGTGCATCCCTATTAACAAATGTGAAAATATGGAAGGATAGTTGTTTGGTTGTGTGTCTGCACATCTCTAAATTTCAGTTTAGTACATAAACCCCAGCTACGTACCATAGCATCCTCCATATCGTATCCAGTGTAAGAGATGACAGCTACGATTGCATTTGTGCCAACAGGATAGTTATCCATCTCATAAAAATCATACATGGATGGACGGACCAGTGGACTTTGTGGGGTTTGTAGACGGTATAGTTTGTTATCAGAGCGGTCCTGGTAGGTCATAAGTGGAAAGCCCATTGTTTGCTTACCTAGAAATGGAACACAATAAAACATTAAATTCTACAAATTGTAGGACACAGGTAACAAATGTTAAAAGCTTCTAGCTTGAAACAGAGGTTATTTAAGCACATATAACCCCATTTCATTTTTACATGATGGAGCCAGTAGTTCAAAAAACAGCTAGCAGAGGCAGGCAGATTGCACAACCAGCTGTAACATAATGGTTAACTCTGTTGTCTTTTTTTTTTTCTACATCTTTTTAACCACTTGACTGCTTGAGATACCGAGTCAATTCTAGCATCTAAGGAAGGGGTAGGCAATTATTTTGGCCCAATGGCAATGCTTCTGTTCAGGTTTTTGCAGGGCCACAATTTAACTGCATGTCCAAACAGAAAAAGAGTGTGCGTGTGTGTATTATATATTTTATCATACTATATTATTTATATAAAATAGATAGAAGCATAAAGAAACAGCAACAATCACAGTATCCCAGTGCTTCCTGCTTGTTTGCTTGTTGCGCATATACATACACCAGATGAATGAGTATTTTGGTGATTTGTTTCTTTAGATCATATATTAGATGTGTTGTGTGTGTTATAACAAAAGGTGCACGTCTCTGTCCATTGAACTGGGCACACAGAGTAGTACATCAGGGACCCGCAGTCACTGCAGCGATTTTCACAGGATTGGACTTCCTTAAGGGCTTCAAGGTTAATCACCACTTATTAATTTCGGTCATAATTTTACTTTATTCCATGGCAATGAAGCATTATGTAAAGGTGTGTACTGAAAGACCGGTACTGGTTTTATCATATCATTGAAGGACCTTAGCAGATTATAGTTATTATGAATGGCATACAAAGATGATTGACATACCCATTTGGCACTGGTACATATTCCTAGGGCTCTGATTGTGATCAGAGAAGGGGATGAAGTTGGCCACTACGCTCATCATGCTGTGTGGGAATAGCTCCTGGTGAGTGGTGACTCCTGGCACAATCTCACCCTCATATATAGCCACATTCATGAAGACCTGGAATAGCGGAGAGTAGGGGATTGAAATTAAAACACAATACAAAATTTAAAGAGATAAAAATACTATACTTTTACTTCATTAAAGTAAAATGTAAAATATTAAATAATGAGACAGATGTCAGTCATACTAATTTCATTTTAAAAATCCCCCCTTTTACCTGACAATCAGCTGATTCTCCTGAAAACTAGCTGAACAGACAGGCAACTTGCCCAGCCAATCACTCACACAGAGACATTGGTCTCTGTGCAAGCAGTTTTAATGTCTCCTGTCTCTCTCAGAGACAAGTGACTATGTAAGTGTGACATGCGGGGTGGATTGCCATGGCAACTAAGCAACAGCCAGCTCCCCAACTAGGGGGAAAAAGGGGAAAGGTGGGATGCTTTAAAAATGAAATTATTCAGAATCTAGTGAGAATTAAAAATAGTGACTGACAGTCTAATGCTTTAATACTGTAAAGGGATAGTAATATTTTGTTTTATCTTTATTTTGTAGGCATTAAAAAAACATGAAGAAAGACATGCGTCCATCAAGTCCAGCCCATGCCAATAACACTCCTGTTGATCCAGAGGAAGGCAACAAAAAAGCCCTCTGGAGCAGTGTGTGTGTGTGTGTGTGTGTGTGTGTGTGTGTGTGTGTGTGTGTCAAATAGCTCCCCGGCTCAATATCCTATTTGCTTTAAAGCCATCTGTCATAACTGTCAATATTGTTCTGTGCTATATAGGCATCCATTGCTTTTTTGAATGCAGTTACATTATCTGCAAGCACAACATCCCGAGGCAAAGAATTCCATAGCCTTACCGCCCTTACTGTAAAGAATCCCTGCCTGTGTTTTAGTCGAAAGCGCCTTTCCTCAAGTCTTAATGGATGACCTCTTGTTCTTAGCTCAGCTCTTTGCATAAATAATTAATTGGATAGTTCTTTGTATTGACCTTGAATGTATTTGTAAATGGTAATCATATCACCCCTTAGACGTCTCTTTTCTAATGTAAACAAACCCAGTTTGGCTAGTCTCTCTTTGTAACTCAGATCCTCCAATCCCTTTATCAGTTTTGTTGCACGTCTCTGCACCTTTTCGAGTTCAGCAATGTCTTTTTTTAGAACAGGCGCCCAAAATTGTACTCCATATTCTAGATGAGGCCTAACCAAGGATTTATACAGAGGTAGGATAATATTAGCATCCCTTGCTTCTACACCTCTTTTTATGCAGGCTAGTACTCTATTTGCTCTTGCAGCAGCTGAGTGACTCTGCACACTGCTGTGAAGACTATTGTCTATCAGTACACCTAAATCTTTCTCTAATGAGGATTTCCCAAGTTGTTTCCCATTTAGAGTATATGTAGCAAGTTTGTTTCTACAACCCAAATGCATAACCTTACATTTATCTACATTAAATGACATCTGCCACTTTTCTGCCCATTCATTTAGTTTATCTAAATCCTTCTGTAGGGAAAAAACATCGAGCTCTGTATGTATTTCCTTACATAGCTTAGTGTCATCAGCAAAGATTGAGATGCTACTTTCAATTCCCACTTCTAGATCATTAATAAACAAATTAAAAAGCATTGGGCCCAGGACTGAACCCTGCGGCACCCCACTTATAACCCTAGACCAATTTGAAAAAGTTCCATTTACAACAACTCTCTGCCATCTATCATTTAACCAGTTCTCAATCCATGTACAAATAACACCACCCAAACCGAAGCCTTTTAATTTATGCAGTAACCTGTTGTGTGTGTCAAAGGCTTTTGCAAAATCCAAGTATACTACATCAACAGCAATTCCCCTGTCCAAATTACTACTCACTCTTTCATAAAATGCAAGTAAATTAGTCTGACATGATTTGTTCTTCATGAAACCATGCTGATTCCTACTAATGATATTGTTTGTCTTCACATAGTTCTGAATACTGTCAGTTAATAACCCTTCTAGTATCTTACCCACTATGGAAGTCAAGCTCACAGGTCTATAATTTCCTGGTTTGGATCTTGCTCCCTTTTTAAACAATGGAACTACATCAGCTTTCCTCCAATCACAGGGCACTATGCCTGATGAAAGCGAATCAATAAATATTAAGTATAATGGTTTTGCTATTACTGAACTAAGTTCCTTAAGTACCCTTGGGTGTATACCGTCCGGTCCAGGCGCTTTATTCACTATAACCCTTTCCAGTCTCTTTTTTGGACCTTGTCCTCAGTAAGCCATGTACATGTTGGAGGAAATTCCATGGTTTTGTCTGTTTGCCCACAGCTTGTCATTTCTGCTTCCTTTGTATATACTGAAGCAAAGAACGTATTTAGGGTGTCAGCCATACCTTTATCCTCACTAATCAATTCACCTGTTTCAGTCTTAAGAGGACCAATATCAACCTTAACTTTTTTGTTGTTAATATACTTGTAGAATTGTTTAGGGTTTTTCTTGCTCTCATTTGCAATGTTTCGCTCATTTTCTATTTTAGCTAGCTTAATTGCTTGTTTGCAGATTTTATTACATTCTTTATATTTTTTAAATGATGCATCTGACCCATTTGACTTAAACACCTTAAAAGCCTGCTTTTTATTTCTCATTTCCCTGCTAACCACATTATTAATCCACATTGGTTTTGCTTTACTTCTCTTGTGCTTATTCCCCAATGGTATATATTGACGTGTATATTTGCCCAAGAGCATTTTAAATACATTCCATGACTCTTGTGCATTTTTATCTTTGAAAATTACATCCCACTGGATATCCTTTAAAGCTTCTTTTAACTTTGTAAAATTAGCCTTTTTGAAATTGAATGTTTTGGTTAAACTCTTGCTATTGGGTTTCTCATAACAAACTTCAAAGGATACAATATTGTGGTCACTGCTGCCCAAATGTTCCCTTACCTGCACATTGTTTACAATGTCAGAATCGTTTGAGAGCACTAGGTCAAGCAAGGCCTCTTTTCTAGTTGGCTCCTCTACTAGTTGGGACATAAAATTATCATTTATCATACTTAGAAAAATATTTCCCTTTGTTGTGCCTGAAGTCATATTGCTCCAGTCAATTTCAGGGTAGTTGAAATCTCCCATTATAATTACCTTTGCTGACCTAGCAGCCTTTTCCATTTGCAGTAAAAGTTGGGCTTCCTCCAACTCCCCAACATTAGGTGGCTTGTAGCAAACCCCCACCAATATCTTTTTATTATGTGTGCCCCCAGTGTGTATTTCAACCCACAAGGCCTCTACCTTTTCATTGGACCCTTCATTTATATCTTCACATAAACTAGGTTTTAAGGCCTGCTTTACATATAGGCATACCCCTCCTCCCCTTTTATTAACCCTGTCCCTCCTAAAAAGTGAATAACCCTCTAGATTGACTGCCAAGTCATACGTATCATCTAACCAGGTTTCAGACACTCCAATCAGATCATACTGCTCATGTACTGCAATCATTTCTAGTTCCCCCATCTTACTAGCCAGAGTGCGAGCATTTGCATGCATACATTTTATCTTTTTGCCATTCTTAAAGATTTCTTTCTTTTTCAGATGTATTTGTCTTTTATCAGGCTGTAACAATGGCAACTCCCTATTAGATGAACTAGCCCATTCCCCCTCTCTATCCCCATGACCCTTCTCTAATCCCATTCCCTCAATTATACTATCTTCCCCAGCCTGTGTTGCAGCTCCCTCCCCCCCCCTTTCTAGTTTAAAGTCTCCTCCAGCCTTCTAACCATCCTATCACCCAGCACCGTGGCCCCCCTTCCACTAAGGTGCAATCCATCAATACTATAAAGATTGCGCCCAAGGGAAAAGACTGACCAGTGCTCTAGGAACCCAAACCCCTCCTGCTTACACCAAGTCTTTATCCACGCATTTAACTCCCTAATCTCCCGTTGCCTTTCTAATGTAGCGTGTGGCACAGGTAGAATTTCAGAAAATACTACCTTAGAGGTCCTCTGCTTAAGCTTATATCCTAGGTCCCTGAAATCCTTCTTAACGGACCTCCATTTTCCACTGATTTTGTCATTAGTACCAACATGTACCATGACAGCCGGGTCATGCCCAGCCCCTCCCAACAATCTATCAACCCGATCAGCCACATGTCGAACCCGAGCTCCCGGGAGACAGCAAACTGTACAATTGTGGCGATCTTGGCGACAGATTACCCTGTCTGTCTTCCTAATAATAGAATCCCCTACCACCACCATCTGTCTAGGTCTGCCTGAGTCCTGGATCCCATCCGTGCTAGAGGGGCTGTTCACTCGGCTGTTAGAGAGAACAGTCCTCTCCAGCAAAGACATTCCTGTGTCAGCATCCCCAACATCATTACTTAATGTAGCAAATCTGTTAGGATTAGTAAACACAGGAGTGTCCTCCCTATTTCTCTGTCCACCCCCCTTGCTATGTCTAACTGTAACCCATCTGGCTCTACCTGCTCTTTCTTTGTGCAGTCTCCACCCCCAGAACTACCTACCACCACTTCCTGCTGCTCAGTCAGCAGAACCCTCTCAAGATTGTCCGTCTTTCTCAATGTTGCAACCTGCCCCTCCAGATCTCTAATACAAGCTTCCAGAGAGACCACTTGCTCACATCTGCCACAGAGGTATGCACCCTGGAATGGTTGTTCCAGGTGTGCAAACATATGGCAGTTTGTGCACTGAGTTAAATGGACAATCATGCTACAACTCATATGTGCCAGTTACCACAAGATAAAAAGGCAGGCAAAAATAGCTGCACAATAAGATTGATAAATGTGTTCCCCTGTGTAATACCCTGTCTTTGAATTCCCCCTGTTTTAAATTCCCACACTTACCACCCTTCTGCACTTGAATTCCCCCTGTTTTAAATTCCCACACTTACCACCCTTCTGCACTTGAATTCCCCCTGTTTTAAATTCCCACACTTACCACCCTTCTGCACTTACACACTGATGCAAGATTCACACGTTTAAGTATTCACTATGTATCTGCTATTTAAGCCAGGAATCCACCAATTACAAACACAGCAATTAGTCACTCCCACCACACCAGACTTCAATTATTTATCACAGCAAAGAGGGAAAACAAAACTCAGAGAGATTTGTTTTTAACCTCTTCCTTACCACACCACACAATATTCTTATGCTATTATTCCAGCAAGTATCCAATCTCAGTCTTTCAGGGCACAGGGCACTGATGAACTTACAGAGCTCTCTCACTCCTTGCTATATAAGCCAGGAATCCACCAATTACAAACACAGCAATTAGTCACTCCCACCACACCAGACTTCAATTATTTATCACAGCAAATAGGGAAACAAAAATCAGAGAGATTTGTTTTTAACCTCTTCCTTACCACACCACACAATATTCTTATGCTATTATTCCAGCAAGTATCCAATCTCAGTCTTTCAGGGCACATTCTCAGTCTTTCAGGGCACGATATAAGTCTTATCTCTCAAACCTTTATGGTTTAAGAGATAGTCACAAACAAAGTTTCCCCTCCTGCCCCTTTTACCTAGTGTAAGCCATCTCTTCTCAGATGTGGAATCTGGTTGTAAGACCAGACAGATAACAGAGGGGGACAATCTTCTTCCTGTGAGAACAATGAAAGCCCTGCCCCACTTGACAAGCTTTTCAGGTTTTTCCCTTATCTTAATTGAAGATTGTCCCTCTCTGCAGTCTACCTGGGCACCTCCCTTCTGATCTGGCTGAATAGTGTTACATCAGTAAAAGGGGCAGGAGGGAGATACTTTGTCATTGAATTACTCATGAACTACAACTCTGACTGAACTGAAATAACACTCTCCAAAGTACAAATACTATGATGATTAATTAGAGCTGCTTTTATTATGAAACATTACTATCCCTTTAAAAAGAGCTGCAATAAAGCAAAAACTGAGCATTGCTATCTTTGTAAGCCCTTAGATGATACAGTCCTTTCTGGAATCCAATGGATTAATTCAGGAAGAGCTCCCTGTTGCAGAAACAACTGATTTGATATAAAACTCCTGGACTGAAAACAAAACTCACTTTTCAAAACAAAATGGACATGGGGTTGGACTGCAAGCTCTACACACAGAGGCTGATCTAAGGGAAAATGGAGTGGCTATGGAGAAAACCAAATGCACCATAGGGTCTGAAATAAATAAATTGCTTTGCAATTTGTTACATACTCCACTGGCACGCAGTGTGTTAAAATCTTGGAAGCCAGAGGAGACTACATGCTTTGCAAAACATACACACTGAAGACCTCTCTCTTCACAATGCCTTGGAGACACCTGTCACCTGTCCTGTCACCACAAGATACCGGTTTAGTTAATGTTAAAGGAACTAAAAACGGTCTACAGTGGATATAAAAAGTCCACACACCCCTGTTAAAATGCCAGGTTCTTGTGATGTTAAAGGGATAGTATTACTTCAAAATTACTATCCCTCATATTGTAGCCCTTAATAAACTGAGTTAAATGACACCAGCGGCATCTCTCAAACCTTTATGGTTTAAGAGATAGCCGCTTTCAAAGTTTCCTCTCCCCTGCTGTCAGTGTTCTGCTTCCAGCAGGAGAATCCGGTCCCGGGACAGGCGGAGGCTCTTAAACAGAGCCGATATCTTGTTATGGAAGGAAAAATGATTCATTGAAACAGTCTTCTACGTGTGCTTGGTAACCAAGCACACGTAGAAGACTGTTTCAATTAATCATTTTTCCTTCCATAACGAGATATCGGCTCTGCTGAAGAGCCTCCTCTTGATTCAGAGACCAGATTCTGTTCTGCTGCCAGCAGGGGAGAGGAAACTTTGAAAGAGGCTATCTCTTAAACCATAAAGGTTTGAGAGATACCGCTGGTGTCATTTAACTCAGTTTATTAAGGGCTACAATATGAGGGATAGTAATTTTGAAGTAATACTATCCCTTTAAAGAATGAGACAAAGATAAATCATGTCAGAAATTTTTCCACCTTTAATGTTACCTATAACGTGAACAACTCAATTGCAAAACAAACTGAAATCGTTGAGGGGGAAAAATAAAAAACTCACAATAACCTGGTTGCATAGGTGTGCACACCCTTAAACTAATACTTTGTTGAAGAACCTTTTGATTTTATTACAGCAATCAGTCTTTTTGGGTAGGAGTTTATTAGCATGGCACATCTTGACGTGGCAATATTCGGCTACTCTTCTTTGCAAAAGCGCTCCAAATCTGTCAGATTGCGAGGACATCTCCTGTGCACTGCCCTCTTCAGATCACCCCAAAGATGTTCAATTGGATTCAGGTCTGGGCCATTCCAAAACGTTAATAGTCTTCTGGTGATGCCATGCTTTTGTGGATTTGGATGTGTGCTTTGGTTCGTTGTCGTGCTGAAAGGTGAACTTCATCTTCAGCTTTCTGACGCCTGAAGGTTTTGTGCCAAAATTGCCTGGTATTTGGAACTGTTCATAATTCCCTCCACCCTGACTAAGGCACCGGTTCCAGCTGAGGAAAAACAGCCCCAAAGCATGATGCTGCCACCACCATGCTTCACTGTGGGTATGGTGTTCTTTGGGTGATGTGCAGTGTTTTTGCGCCAAACATACCTTTTGGAATTATGGCCAAAAGTTCAACCTTGGTTTCATCAGACCATAACACATTTTCCCACGTGTTTTTGGGGGACTTGATGTTTGTTATTGCAAACTTCAGTCGGGATTGGATGTTTTTCTTTGTAAGAAAAGGCTTCCATCTTGCCACCCTACCCATTAGCCCATTCATATGAAGAATACAGGAGATATTTGTCACATGTAGCACACAGCCAGCACTTGCCAGAAATTCCTGCAGTTCCTTTAATGTTGCAGAAGGCCTCTTGGAAGCCTCTCTGACCAGTTTTCTTCTAATCTTCTCATCAATTTTGGAGGGATGTCCAGTTCTTGGTAATGTCTCTGTTGTGCCATATTTTCTCCACTTGATGACTGTCTTCACAGTGTTCCATGGTATATCTAATGCTTTGGAAATTCTTTTGTACCCTTCCCCTGACTGATATCTTTCAACAATGAGATCCCTCTGATGCTTTGGAAGTTCTCTGCGGACAATGGCTTTTGCTCTGAGATGCAACTAAGCAAATGTCAGGAAAATCCTACTAGAACGGCTGTACTTTATTTGTGATTAATCGGAGTCACTTTAAATGATGGCAGGTGTGTAATGACTTCTATTTAACATGAGATTAAATGTGATAATTCTGAACACAGTCACGTCCCCAGTTATAAGAGAGGGTGTGCACACCTATGCAACCAGGTTATTGTGTGTTTTCACCCCCCCCCCCCAACGATTTCAGTTTGTTTTGCAATTGAATTGTTCACGTTATAGGTCACATTAAAGGTGGAAAAAGTTCTGACATGATTTATCTTTGTCTCATTCTTTAACATCACAAGAACCTGGCATTTTAACAGGGGTGTATAGACTTTATATCCACTGTATATGTTTGTTTTATTAGACATGTGAGAAATGAACCTTTATTTGCTGTGGCACAGTCTGGCATTTTGCGTCAGTTAATTTCTGAGCTTTACCAATAACATACATTGCTATGAACAAATCCAGGCAGAGCCCACGTGCATTGGGGACATTTCCAATAGCAAGAGTTGTAAGTTTGCCTTCAAAAACAATTAGCATTCTTTGCAGAGACTAGGCATAAAGTGCCACACTGTGCCATCAAACTATAAAGGTCAATTACTCCAAACATATGTATATTTTCACAAAACTGGTTAGTACAACAAATTGTAAAATGTTAGTTCTCAGTAAAACAAACTAATTTTAAAATGTATACTAATTCTCAATATGTAAAAATATATATTGTAGCGTATATCCCCTTGAATAAAACAACATTGCTCTCACTGCTGAATGGTGTTTTATTTAAAATTTATTACAGCTCAAACAGTTTTTAGGTGCAGTATCACAGTGGCCTGAAATTGTACAGTAGCACTGGTGCTACACCATCCTATGGACAGCTCGGCTCCGTTGACCATAAACCTCCATAGGATGACGTACAACAGCGCCACTGTAACATTTCAGGTCACTGTGATACTGCACCTAAAAAAAAATCCAAGCTTGAGCTGTAATAACTGTTGAACAAAACATCTTTCAGCAGTGGGAGTACCTTGTGTTACCCAGGGGGATAAACATTAAAGAAAAAAGAAAGAAGCTCACTGCGCTTACTCATACTGAAATAAATATCCATATGATAAATATAAATGAAGTGCACTCAGCCTGAGCTGCAGCGAAGAAACGGCACTCTCTGGAAGCAAGTGAAAATACAATGACTTTAATTCACATTAATGGTTCCATATTCCCAAACGTTTTCGGTCCTGAAAATGGTCCATTTTCGGGACCGAAAACGTTTGGGAATATGGAACCATTAATGTGAATTGAAGTCATTGTATTTTCACTTGCTTCCAGAGAGTGCCGTTTCTTCGCTGCAGCTCAGACTGAGTACAATTTATGCATTACCTATGGGATGGGCACCTTATCTATTATGATTTTTGATTTAATTTTGGTGTGCCATTGTGTATATCCATTGCTATAAATATAAATGAAATACAAATATACACACACACACACACACACACACACACACACACACAGATAGCAGCAAGGAAAGAGAGTGTTCTCCAGGCCCCCTGACATTAGGCCTAAACCCAAAAGTGGAAACACATACAAATACTCTAATTATACACCTGTAAAAGCCCTACCTAAATTAAAAATTATAACATCCTTTGCTGTTGGCTCATCAGAAAAAAAAAAAAAAAAAAGAAAAAAAGAAAATTAATTTAGATAGTGCTTTTACAGGTGTATTAGGGTAGGACTTACTGTAAACTGAGATAACTTGGCGAGGTGGTAAGCTTACACATGGATTGGCCAGTTTTTGGGACAAAATTCTCACTTATTTTACTTAGATTTACTAAATATTATTATATATGCCCAATGCAGGGCACACATATACACAGCATAAAGAGGAGCGCAGGTCTGTCTTTTTGCAGGGATAAACATTACAGCATATTTTTTTTTTTTTACATTTTAAGTATTTTTTACATTTTAAGTATTACTATCCCTTCAAAGGGATAATTACAATTAATATGAAAATAAGCATATATACTGCAGGTTTTGTTCTTTCTGAATAAACAAGAACATTCCCACTGATGAGCTGTTTTATTCAAAATATATTTTAGCTCAACTTGCATTTTTTGGGTGCAGTACTTCCATGGCCTGAAATTTCATGGCAGTGCTGTTACTGCAGCAGTCTATAGTCAGTTGTCCACAGGCTGTTGTAGCAATTACCATTTTAGGCCAAGGAAGTACTGCTCCAATTAAAGGCAAGCTTGAACTGTAATAACTTTGGAATAAAACATCTCTCATTAATGGAAGTACCCTTGATTTATTCAACAGGATAAACCCTGCAATATACAGTATTACGTATTTCGCTCTAAAAAAGAAATACCTGTTCCATAGTACCAATCAGCTCTTCTTTTCCCAAAGCCAAGTTCCTGATGGGACGTACCATCCTGCAGGGGGTGGTGAAAATAAACAGACCAGGGTACAGACTTGCTTTCCCAGTCATTGGAACGAGAACTATTTCTGTCCAGGGTGGGACTTTTTTTTCCTGAGTTACCTGCATTAACACAAAACATATAGTGGCTGAGAAAGAAAACCACCATTTTGTGGACTTCTACAGAGATGTTGAAGAGTCAGTCTTTCTAATGTATTCATCCATTTTCTGGACCTTCTAGTTAATAGAAAAGTGGAGTAATTCTGGGGCAAGTCTACTGCCTCATACAGTGATGGAAAAAATTATTTGATCCCCTGCTGATTTTGTTCGTTTGCCCACTGACAAAGAAATGATCAGTCTATAATTTTAATGGTAGGTTTATTTGAACAGTGAGAGACAGAATAACAACAAAAAAATCCTGAAAAACGCATTTCAAAAAAGTTATAAACTGATTTGCATTTTACTGAGTGAAAAAAGTATTTGACCCCCTATCAATCAGCAAGATTTCTGGCTCCCAGGTGTATTGTATACAGGTAACAAGCTGAGATTAGGATCACTCTCTTAAAGGGAGTGCTTCTAATCTCAGCTTCTGTATAAAAGACACCTGTCCACAGAAGCAATCAATCAATCAGATTCCAAACAATCCACCATGGCCAAGACCAAAGAGCTATCCATGGATGTCAGGGACAAGATAGTAGACCTACACAAGGCTGGAATGGGCTACAAGACCATCTCCAAGCAGCTTGGTGAGAAGGTGACAACAGATGGTGCGATTATTCTCAGATGGAAGAAACACAAAATAACTGTCAATCTCCCTCGGTTTGGGGCTCCATGCAAGATCTCACCTCGTGGCGTTTCAGTGATCATGAGAATGGTGCGGAATCAGCCCAGAACTACATGGAAGGATCTTGTCAATGCTCTCAAGGCAGCTGGGAGCATAGTCACCAAGAAAACAATTGGTAACACACTACGCCATGAAGGACTGAAATCCTGCAGTGCCCCCAAGGTCCCCCTGCTCAAGAAAGCAAATGTACAGGCCCGTCTGAAGTTTGCCAGTGAACATCTGAATGATTCACAGGAGAACTGGGTGAAACTGTTGTGGTCAGATGAGACCAAAATCGAGCTGTTTGGCATCAACTCAACTCGCCGTGTTTGGAGGAGGAGAAATGCTGCCTATGACCCCAAGAACACCATCCCCACTGTCAAACATGGAGGTGGAAACATTACGCTTTGGGAGTGTTTTTCTGCTAAGGGAACAGGACAACTTCACCGCATCAAAGAGACAATGGACAGGGCCATGTACCATCAAATCTTGGGTGAGAACCTCCTTTCCTCAGCCAGGGCATTGAAAATGGGTCGTGGATGGGTATTCCAGCATGACAATGACCCAAAACATACGGCCAAGTCAACAAAGGAGTGGCTCAAAAAGAAGCACATTAAGGTCCTGGAGTGGCCTAGCCGGTCTCCAGACCTTAATCCCTGTGGAGGGAGCTGAAGGTTCGAGTTGCTAAACGTCAGCCTCGAAACCTTAATGACTTGGAGAGGATCTGCAAAGACGAGTGGGACAAAATCCCTCCTGAGATGTGTGCAAACCTGAAGGCCAACTACAAGAAGCATCTGACCTCTGTGATTGCCTACAAGGGTTTTGCCACCAAGCACTAAATCACGTTTTGCAAAGGGGTCAAATACTTTTTTCACTCAGTAAAATGCAAATCAATGTACAACTTTTTTGAAATGCTTTTTTCAAGATATTTTTGTTGTTATTCTGTCTCTCACTGTTCAAATAAACCTACCATTAAAATTATAGCCTGATCATTTCTTTGCAAACCAAGCACATCCTTTGTCACTAATGGGATCTCGGCTCAGTACAACGCTGACTTCAGGGAAGGGGGAGGGAGGGGGGAACTTTATGGTTTGAGAGATAACCGAAGGCAAAGTTCCCCCCTCCCTCCCCCTTCCCTGAAGTCAGCATTGTACTGACTGCAGTGGAAGTCTGTAATATGACAGACTTGCGGCTCTGCAGCTGAGCCGAGATCCCATTAGTGACAAAGGATTATTTCACTGAAACTGTCTTCTACATGTGCTTGGTTTGCAAGCACATGTAGAAGACCGTTTCAGTGAAATAATTCTTTGTCACTAACGCGATCACGGCTCTGCTGCAGAGCCGCATGATGAATGTCAGACCGGATATCCCTGCAGTCAGCACAACGCTGACTTCAGGGAAGGGGGAACTTTGCCTTCGGCTATCTCTCAAACCATATGGTTTGAGAGATGAACCTGGGGGCTATTAAATTATTTTACAAATATGTACAATATGGGGGATAGTAATAATAAAGTATTTCTAACCCTTTAAACCCGTGTTTTTTTTTTGTTTTTTTTTAATAGCAATGCCCTCTAGTGGTCAAATTCCAATTAGTAAATCTGTTACATTCTAATGGAGAGGAAAGTCAGTAACTTAGAGTTCTCCACAGAATGTGATAGAAACTGCTGAACCATGCTGTCAGTTAGAACTATCAGGACGTAAACATATAGTAAATTAACTTCCTGATTTTTTTAATGTATTTAAATGTTGAATAAATCAACTGACAGCAGTTAGAGTGCCCTTGTTTTACTCTGCACAAAAAGCTCTATAACAAACGTTTTCATAAAAAAAAAAAAAAAAAAAAAAGTTTACTGCTCCATTAAGTTACATTTTAGTTGGTGCACATTTCCACGCAATAAGAAGCTGGCACTAACCATCTCAATGAGAAAGCTTTTAGTTAAATGCCCTACCCATACTTCTTTAGAAGGCTGCCAGAATGTGATATGTCACTACCCAGCTCCTACAGAGTTCCAATGCAAAAAGCATATATACAGATATACCTGACCAATTAATAAAAATCCTTCTGTTAACCCCTTAAGGACCATGTGGTCTGGAAGTGGGGTGTACCGGAGGACCAAGAAACGAGCCCAGTGTTCACATCGTGCCGTGCAGGCATGCTGTGATCACAAAATTCCATGATGTGCCAGGACGGTTACTGGTCCTTAAAAGGGAGAGTAATGTTTCATAATAAAAGCAGCTCTAATTACTCTTCATAGTATTTGGGCCTTGGAGAGTGTTATTTCAATACTGTCATAGTTGTAGTTCAAGAGTAATTGAATGATAAAGTATCCCCCTCCCGCCCCTTCTACTTATGTAACACTGCTCAGCTTAGAGCAGCAGGGAGTGACCAAGTAGATTGCAGAGAAGGACAATCTTCAATTAAGATAAGGGAAAAAGTTGAAAAACCTGTCAAGGGGGCAGGGTTTTCATTATTCTCACAGTAAGAAGATTGCTTCTTGACGTGAGCTGTCTGGTCTATAGACTGGATTCCACATCTGAGGGGAGGCGGCTTACACTAGCTAAAAGGGGTGGGAGGGGGATACTTTATCATTCAATTACTCTTGAACTACAACGCTCACAGTAATGAAATAACACTCTCCAAGGCGCAAATACTTTGAAGATTAATTGTGGCTGCTGTTTTTGTGAAACATTACTATCACTAACTCCAGAACAGCCATGGTGGTCCTGTCATGTCATGTGTCGTTAAGGGGTTAAAGAAAAATTAAGATCCATTTATTGCTCTAGGTACACTTCACTTTTAACTTGGAATGATAAATTATTATAGCCTATTGCCACAACATGAAATCATCCCTTGCTCGCTAACAATTAACAGAAAGTAAAATGTTACCTTATATGTTCGAAGAGTGTTCACAAGGTTAGGAGCAATGTCACTCTCCACCCAACCCACCATGGCACCATCTAACATGACAGGGTAGCAGTCTGCATAGGGCTTCCTTGGAATACCATCAAAAGGAGTCATACCTGAAAAAAGATAAATAACCACAGACATAGGATGGGAATGCAGTTACTCAACTGTAATTGTAAGCAACATGTTCTATAGGTTCCACAGAACACATTTCTTTTGTAATTCAAAACAATGGAAAACAACTGAGGTGGCAGACAAGGAGTCTGATGCACTAAGATTGGGAAGCAGTTTTGGAGCAAACCCTTTAAAGGTATAGTAATACTTAAAATGTAAAAAATATATGTTGTAGGGTTTATCCCTCCGAGTAAAACAAAAGGTACTCCCACTGCTTATTCAAAAGTTATTACAGCTCAAAGTTTAATTTTTTAGGTGCAATATCACAGTGGCGCTATTGCTACACCACCCTATGGAGATTTATGGTAAATTGATCAGAGCGGTCCATAGGATGGTGTAGCAACAGCGACACTGTACAATTTCAGACCACTGTGATATTGCACCTAACAAATTCAACTTTGAGCTGTAATAACTTTTGAATAAAACACCTTTCAGCAGTGGGAGTACCCTTTTTTTTTTTACTCAGGGGGATAAACCCTACAACATATATTTTTTTTTTACATTTTAAGTATTACTATACCTTTAAGCACCAGAAGGGTGTGTGTCCAGTGTGTTGCACAACTCTCTGGTCCTTAAAGGGATGTTTCACAAAAACAGCAGCTACAATTAATCTTCATCGTATCTGGGCCATGGAGAGTGTTATATCAATACTGTCAGAGTTGTAGTTCAAGAGTAATTGAACCTAGTGTAAGTCATCTCTTCTCAGATGTGGAATCTGGTCGTAAGACCGGACAGATAACAGCAGGTCACAATCTTCTTCCTATGAGAACAATGAAAGCCCTGCCCCCCTTGACAAGTTTTTCCCTTATCTTAATTGAAGATTGTCCCTCTCTGCAGTCTACCTGGGCACCTCCCTTTTGCTCTGGCTGAACAGTGTGACATCAGTAAAAGGGGCGGGAGGGGGATACTTTGTTATTGAATTACTCTTGAACTACAACTCTGACAGAATTGAAATAACACTCTCCAAAGTCCAAATACTGTGATGATTAATTACAGCTGCTTTTATTATGAAACATTACTATCCCTTTAACCCTTTGAGTGCCAGAGGAGCATACAACACTGGCACTTAAGGGGTTAAAGGTTTAAGATTAATAACACAGTGTGGAGTTTGTCCATTGCTTCTGCTAGCGACTGTATAGCTGTCCCTTTTGGTTCAGCCGAATGTCTCCATAATTATTGAAGTGACAGTCAACCTCCTGCAAGTTCATTATAAGTAAAGTCAAATTGCTTATACTCTATTTCATTATCAACTTTCATGTCATTGACAGCAAGCTCACAGGCCTGTTTCCAGAGTGTTTTCCACAAAAAACTGTGAAATCAGGCCTACAACGTAACCCAATCCCTGCAGCACATAGGTTATATTTCATTGTAGGTGAACAAAAAAAAAAAAAATAATATAAAGTTTAGGCAATTACAATTTTCATATTATGCCTTTGCAGAAGTTGTAAAGTCAAAAAGGAGGTCAACTGTCCCTTTAAAACTATCCTCTAGATGCAACGAATACCTAATGAGCAGAGCATTAACTGCAGGGAAGTGTTGTAGGATGTCTGCGTCACAATCTCGCACACAGTGGTCATGTGATTCATAAGCCCACATGGCGCTCCGTCTGGCGTGTGTACAGGGCACATGAAACCCCAGGACTCGGGCAGAAGGCGACGTACACTGGTGGTTCTCATCTTGGCAAAGGCAGCACCTCTGTGCACGCAGCGGAAGTGTGAGAGGTAACGGATGAAGTTCAGCTTGTCTGCAACTACGATCAGACCAGTATCCTGCAGCATGCCAAGACCTAGACAAGAAAATCATGGCGTTAACATGGAAATAAACCCTTCCACATTAACCCCTTGGATGCTAGAGAAACATATTGGTGATGTCTCTAGCATCCATGGGGTTAATCTGCTCTATGTCATTTGAGCCTTGGCCATGTGGGTGCAAAGAGAGGCTTAGAAGCCAACATAACCCCTTAGTGACCGGCCACGCAGCCAGCACTTATCGCCCACCTAACTTTTTTTTTTTCCTCCATTGTTTTAAGTGAATTCCTGGACGTACATGCACGTCCTCTGTCACTAAGTGACAGTTTTGCGGGACGTACATGTACATCCATTGTCGGGAAGGGGTTAATAAGGAGAACTGAAGCAATTCTGAAGCAAACCAGATGCACCATAGGGGAAAATAAAAATTCCCAAACATTTCATTGATTTAATTAGAGCTTTTAACCCCAACGCCAATAAGGTCGCTAACACATTGAGAAGAGACCTAACCATAGAGGGGTTAATCGTCCCACTTAAATTAACATGACTTTGTTTCAGAAGGTGCAGAATTGATCTAGTTTTTATTAAATAAGTGCGGAATGCAAGTGTGTGCCAGCGCTATTTACACTGTACTTTTGATGGCAAAATGATTGGCGCCAAAAGGTTACTGAATTTAGCATGCTTTTTCTCAATTAGTGAATGTTTGTTCATTTAGTAACGAGTGTGGCTAAAATGTTTGCCTTTTTGTGACAGTATTAGCAATTGCGCCTAATTCAGCAAAGCAATTAGTACACAGTTTCATGTCTGGATAACTTTGCTGTTAATTTAGGAGCGTGTGCTATTAGGTATCAAGACTTTTATAGGTGTCTTGAATCAAAATGTGAGCAATGGCACATAAATGTATGAGTTATAAAATAGTGACTGCTCCACTTTCTTGCATTCCATCCCAAGTCTCTTGGAAATCATTATGGGGAGTTAAAGGGATAGTAATACTTCTTTTTATCTTTACTTTATTTTATTTTGTACACATTAAAAAAACATGAAGAACGATGTAAGTCTTATCTCTCAAACCTTTATGGTTTGAGCGATATTAACAAGCAAAGTTTCCCCTCCCGCCCCTTTTACCTAGTGTAAGCAATCTCTTCTCAGATGTGAATCTGGTTGTAAGACCAGACAGATAACAGCAGGGGACAATCTTATTCCTATGAGAACAATGAAAGCCCTGCCCCCCTTGACAAGTTTTTCAGGTTTTTCCCTTATCTTAATTAAAGATTGTCCCTCTCTGCAATCTACCTGGGCACCTCCCTTCTGCTCTGGCTGAGCAGTGTTACATCAGTAAAAGGGGCGGGAGGGGGATACTTTGTCATTGAATTACTCTTGAACTACAACTCTAACAGAATTGAAATAATACTCTCCAAAGTCCAAATAATTAGAGCTGCTTTTATTATGAAACATTACTATCCCTTTAAGGTGAAAAGCAGTGCAAAATACAAGCTGAGCAATTCCTGGTCAAGAGGCTGTACTGTGCCAAAACACAGCAGGAAGTGGGGTGGGCAAAGGATAAAAAAAAAGCTGAAGCATGAGAGATTGGAACACTAAGTCTCAGCCACACCTCCACAGAACAATGCAATCTGATCTACCTATCATAATGAGTGACAATGCATTCCACAGATGTACACCTCCAAATGGTGTTGCAATACACCTCGCATCATCTTCTGCTAGCAAGGCTGAGGGTAATGGGAGTTGTAGGACCACAGTATGACTGCCAATGATTTAGGACAGCAGTGGGTAACAGGTGACCCTGGGGCCTCCTGCTTCCCTTAGGTGGTTTCCTCACTCCCACTGGCATCACATCTTTTACATGTATGTAAATAAAATTTTAATGTATGTTACGTGTCTGTACTGGTACTCAAATCCCTTTGGGCTATATCATGTTTGCTATGGGGATCCCCAGAAATTTTAAGTGCTACTTTCATAGCCATTTGACTTTGTGTAAGGCACACAGTTATTCAGTTCTGAAGTCACTCTCTCCATGTGACTAACACCTCACATCGATCAAAGCTACCAACAGCACTGAAAGGGTTAATAACTTCCACAGACGTCACAATATTAACTTGACCTAATTATTTATTAACCCAGTCTAATTATTATTCTCAAATCCACAGCCAAACTCCAACACACAACCAAATTCCAAACCCTACCCCCCACAACACATATTTAAAGGGGAACTACCACCCCGCAAAGCTGGCCGGCTCCAAAAGGGACTGACAGCGCAGGCGCACGGACATCACTATGACAAGATATCCGTGCTTCCTGCTACTGTGAGCCTCCGAAAAACTCGAAAATCTTTGAAACCAGGTAATATTTCTGGCGACTAGCGCTACTAAGCAGCTGGTCGCCAGATGAAGACTTCATTAATGTAAAGTTATTGCGGGGTGGTAGTTCCCCTTTAAGATGATTTACCAGAACATATGGCATTTATCTATCCTTGAGGGCCATGTATACATTCCTTGGGGTGAATATGGCTGCCTGCATCGATTAGGAGGTTGCCAATACAATATGGTACACCTGTACTACTAAGTCTATATTTCACCTGTTTTAGAGCGAAGATTTCCAGTGGCCAGCAGATATTCACAAGGTTTTGTGAGATCGGATGTGGAGCCGAATACTTTCATGATGGATTCTGTGTTCAGGACGACTGTAGATTTCTGGGCTCTCTTATCAAGGTTTATCTTAGCAGCCACCAACCAAGATTCCATCTTTTCCTTCACAAATAGAAATAAAAATGCATATATTATGAAGGCATAAAACATTACAATTTGCTTACAATTATATTGAGTGTGTTTTTTTTTTTAAAGGGATAGTAATACTTAAAATTTAAAAAAATATATGTTGTAGGGTTTATCCCCCTGAGTAAAACAAAGGAACTCCCACTGCTGAGAGGTAATTTATTAAAAAATTCTAACAGCTCAAACTTGAATTTTTTAGATGCAATATCACAGTGGCCTGAAAATTTACAGTGGCGCTGTTGCTACACCATCCTATGGACCACTTTGGTCTGTAGACCATAAATCTCCATAGGATGGTGTAGCAACAGCGCCACTGTACATTTTCAGGCCACTGTGATATTGCACCTAAAAAATTTAAGTTTGAGCGGTTAGAATTTTTTAATAAAATATCTTTTAACAGTGGGAGTACCCTTGTTTTACTCAGGGGGATAAACCCTACAACATATATTTTTTTACATCTTAAGTATTACTATCCCTATAAGCAATTTTCTGTTATTGAGTAATTTAAAAAGAAAACTACGTATATTAAAACGCTACTAATAAAAAAAAAAAAATAAGAGTTAAGAAATAACCATGGTATTGCACAAGTGACTGATCAGAGCATATATTTCAAATGTTTTTCCACTAAGGAATTATATGGAATAAGTATTTTGAATGAGGAATGCCTTTGTTAAAGGGTCCCCCAGCACCTAAACACAAATTTATCTATATTTGTTAGCCACATTCTACTTAGAAAACTATTGTTTGAGTTACTTAGATTTAAAGTTTATACTAATTACAGTATGCAGTGGAGACTCTTCTTGTCTTAGCCCTGCATTACATCCTCGACTCGCCGACGATACTCAGGAATGCACTGTCCACTTCCCCAGGCACTAAAAGGATTAAGGGCCAGTGAGTGGGCAACTAGGTCATGTAGGACTAAAACATGAAGTAACTGTGTGGCATACCTTAATTAGCTTAAGCTATACATCTACATAACGGAGAAACCGATTTTCTAAATAAAAAGTGGTTAATACAACATATATGTTATTTAAAATATTTAAAAATCACTAGTGTTTTTTTTTTTGTTTTTTTTTTTAGGAGATAGATTCATTCAGTGGTGGTGCTACCATACAAGCAGAAAAAGTAGATGTTAGGGGTTCCCACAACGCTTATCAGTGGTGTCTGTAGATTTTTTTCCGGGGGGGGGGGGCAAAGCCATAATATGACCCCCAGGCCAGCCCATCTAGCCCCCTTTATTTATATGGAGCGGGGTAATTGTGTGTGTGTGGGGGGGGCAAGTGCCCCTCTTGCCCCCCCCCCTCCGGACGCCCATGACGCTTATACAGTACTGCCACTTGTAAACAAAATCAGATGGCAAGGTTTTATTAACACAACAACACAGGAACAAAGGGGGGGGGATTTTTCTGCTTTGGACCCCCAGAAACCTAGAGCCACCACTAGAGTCCTTAACCTCTTGAATGTTAGAGGGGTATGCTTCAAATTTATTGGACCTTTTTAGTCAGCAGGCACACATCCTCAAAGTGACTTTTCTGGGCCAGGTAATCAAAGCTGTGCAAACAGGTAAAAAAAAGTGTGTTCATTCCTATTCCACTCACATGCTTCTCAGTGAAAATGACAGTATTTAAAGCCTTTGGATTAAAATTAGATGCCTGGCTGATTTGGTACATTACACTGAGAATACATGAGGACTATTTATGAACAAACTCATTAAGACCCAGAAAAACATTGAAAATAAGTTAGTGAGCAGCAGTCTCAGGGGGCTTTATGAATAAAGGAGAAAGTAGAACAATTTTGGGACAAACCAGATGCAACACTGGAGCATTCAAGGGGGTATAAAAATAAATAAATAAAAAAATCAAAACCATTAAATCAATGGGAATTTTGTTCCAGATAATATATTTGATCAGCTCTAGAATTGCCCATTGTGTATACGGTCCAAATACTTAAATAGTACTTTACGAGTAAAAATATCAAAATCTCAATGTTAGTTACATATTTAGTGTTCACTTTCAACCAGTGTCATTTTAAATACTTTAAAAGAAAGAAAAAATAAAAGAACCTTTAAGAACATTAGTAGAAACTGTCCCGGTGTGACCACTTCCTGGTTCATTAAACTGTCAGGGTTCTCCTCCATGCATTCCTCTTTGGCAAAAGTGAAGAGTTTTCTTGTCATCATGCAGAGCATATAAAACTTCTCAACATTGGATTTAAGGTGTATGCATATGCACCGACTACAAATAGACAAAAAAGATAAATAAAACGTTAACTGAAGTAATCTTTTAATTTAGGGCACTTTCACAATGGCAACAGGACTTTAAATGGCCCCTGCTACAGTTCTTTTGTCCACTTTCTTTCAGTCACCTTCTCCTGTGTTCCACCATTGATCTGGACACAGAAAAGACATTTGACTGCCACCTCCCAAGTAAGTTGGGAGTCAGATACAACAGATGTCTTATGTTGTGGGGCTGATGGATAATGATTACGAGTTACTCTACCCAGCCCTATGTAAAATACACAGAAGAGGTCTCACTACCAGAAGCTAAATTTTTTTCGTGTTTGACAGCTGGAAGCCCTCAGGTTACCCAACACTGAGCTATAGAAAAAGTATTACTTCTGGCTTTCTTCACACTTTATCCAATAGATCATTCTCAAAACAACTGGTCAGAGATGTTCAACTAGGAACAAGACTTAGAATTGAGCAGGGTCTACAAGAATGGTATTTTACCCAGTGTGTAGTCTCTTTTAGCACACTAGTGCCTTTCACAGAGAGGAAATATCATAAAGTACATCATACAGACTGCCAAAATGGCAGACCAGTCACAAAATGCCAGTGAATTCCTCTCTGAACAAGAAAGAGCCAACCCCAGAAATATGTTTTGGCCTTGTCAGTGAGGTGTATGCATATGAAAAAGAACTGGTTGGGGGTGCTCAACTAGGAATGAGGCTGCCCTAGAATTGAGCAGGCTGTATAGGAACGGTGTCCTACCTCCAGGATGCAGTCTCTTTTAGCTCACTAGTGCCCTACACAGAGAGGAAATATCCTAAAGCACAACATACTGATCCTACCAAAATGGCAGTAAGGATATGAAATGGCAGGCAATTCCCCTCTGAACAAGTGAATCAGCTCTTTGCATATGCAAATTACCCATGGGGTTGGTCATTCTAAGGGTAGCAGAGGATCCATACGTGGATCCCGTGCTGACACTGCCAAAGAGATCAGCTAAACCTCACTGACGAGATCCAACACCGCAGAAATGTACATCTGGAGTTCTGTTTCTCTTACTCAGGGAGGAATTACCTGACACATTGTGGCTGGACTGCCAACTAAGTAGGATATTTCCTCTGTGTAAGACACAAAGGAACTAAGAGAGATTACACCATGTTTCAGACGCAGTTCCTATACAGCCTGCTATATTCTATAGCAGGTTCGTTTCTAGTTGAGAATCTCTCACCAGCTCTTTACAATATATAAAATTCTATCAATATTGGGAGCCAAAACTGATGCAAAATGAGAATCAACCTCCTTTTTGAGTATATATTCTGCATGTAAATTTGTAAAGTCATATTTACCCATGTTTTTTCAGTTAAGCTTACCTATTTATTTTTACACTTTAATGTCCCTGTCAGTGATCTCCTGGGATCATTGCTCCCAGAAAGCTTTCAGTAAAGGACTGTGAAAGAAGGGGCAGTTATACAATGTTACGCTATCACTGCAGAAGAAAACGCTCCCTCCAGTCTATTAAACACAGGCTGTCACTTTAAGAGCTGCAGTGTATGATCAGAAGCACAAAAGAAAAGCCAGGCACACCTCACCATAACTCACTCTCACAACATGCTTTGTAGCAAAATTGAGTTTTTTTCTAAGAAAAAATTAAATTACACACCCCTGTATTAGAGATACATATACTATTCAAAGGATTAATATTCTGCATATATTACTGACCAGTTCACTTTCAAGAGACAGTCAGCTTCTCTTTAGAATTTACATATTCTGCCCTTACATAACACTTATCTCCTTGACAGGGAGTTAATATGGGACTGGACTGTGAAAGCTGGAAAAGTCAGCAATATCAAAAAGATGCAATGAAAAAGAATTAATACATTTTAAAAAGGACAGTGAAACAATGTAGGAAAGCCTGCCTCTATAGCACACAGATCAATAAGTGCTGCAGAGATACTGCATTGTACTAATTCACCTTTGTTTTCACAGCTCCCAACAGAAAGCTCTGGAAACAGAGGTCCAGGAAGTTCAATGTCAGGGGATGAAAAAAGAAATACAAAAATTAAAGAGATAGTAATGTCTCAATATAAAATAAGGTATAATCAATCCTTATATTTTGTAATAACTCTCTGCCCCATTGCCAGTCCTGTACTGGTCTAATTTTTGTGTAATTATATTATAAAGTTTCACACTCTTGCCCCTTTTATAAACGTCACTATTCTGCCTTCAGATCAGAAAGCCGGTCTGAACGGATCAGCATAAGGAAAAACCTGCCCTACTTCAATTGGGGGGGGGGTACAGAGTTTGCTTTATACTGACAGACAGAAGATTGTCCCTCATTGCAATCTGTCCGGTGAAGCAAATGGATTTCAGACCTGAGGTAAGACTGACGTCTGTAAAAGGGGTGCAAGGGTCACCTTATAAAACAATTACACAAAAACTAGGCCAATATGAACATTGGCAGTGGGGCAGAACGCTATTATAAAGTATAAGGAATGATCCAACCTCACTTTATGAGACATTACTAGCGCTATAAAGTATAGGCAGTTTGACTTTACATATTGTGAAAGTGCAAAACATGTAAAGGCAAAAAGGAGGTTGACGGTCTCTAAGTACATAGTCACTGCCAGGTGCTCAGGCATTTCAGATTTTCTTTGGAGATCTTAAAGGGATAGTAATGTTTCACAATGAAAGCAGCTCCAATAGTATTTGGTCCATGTAGAGTATTATTTCAATTGTGTCAGAGTTGTGGTTCAAGAGTTATTGAATGATAAAGTATCCCCCTCCTGCCCCTTTTACTGATGCAACACTGCTCACCTCAGAGCAGTAAGATTGTCCGGATGGATCGCAGAGAGGGACAATCTTCAGTAAGCATAAGGAAAAACCTGTCAAGGGGTACATGGTTTTCCTTATGCTCATAGTAAGAAGATTGTCCCTTGCTGAGACCTGTCTGATCCCAGGACTAGATTCCACATGTGAGGGGAGGTGACTTACACTAGGTAAAAGGAGCAGGAGGGGGATACTTTATCATTCAATTCTATTGAGCTACAACTTAGACCATATTGATAATAACACTCTCCATGGCCTAAATAGTATGAAGATTAATTGGAGATGCTGTTTTTGTGAAACTTTACTATCCCTTTAACGCATAGGTTCTATAGAATAACATAGGAAGTGGAGAAGTTATATCATTGGAGACACCATCTCCACTTATGCACTAAGGCGTAATAAATGTCCTTGAATGCTAGATAGGTCTCCAAAGCTCTCTAACATTTAAGGGGTTGAAATCCCCATTTAAATCAATGGAAATGTTTTGAATTTTTTGTCCTTCTTTATCATGCAATTGATTTGCACCAGAATAACTCCACTTTTCTTTTAGACATATGGTCTTTAATGAGAAGATTTATAAAAATGGGTTTATAAAACAATGTGGTGTACAAGTGGCAAAAACTGAAGGTCGGCATTTAAAAAGAAGCTTACTCCAGTTTTGGAAGCCATAGTGTGACATAGTTATGTTTCTGGAAAAATGACGGTACAGCTGGCAAGAATTGTTGCTCAGTGAATATATAAAGAAATGTCATTAACTGCGACAACTTAGCAACAGAATTTTCGCCAGAATCTGAACGGCAAGTACAGTCTGACCTTAACCATTCCAGTCGTTAACATCCGAATGTTAACCCCATATTTATAACTATGCCTTTACTCATTTACAAATAAGACCCAGTTGCCATGACTAAAGTGAAGAAGCACTCAAAAGGTCTTAGACAGAAAACAAAAGAAATTTATTAATATACGTTGTCAAAATATCAGCATTTCGGCCCTTACAGGGGCCTTCTTCAAGACAAAAAACATAGTGAAAATGGTGACCATTTATACAGTGTACGTTTCTCAAACTTGGCGCCAAAAATGTAGTAGTAATATCAAAGGAAGCGTTATATGTGGTGCATCTTGTCAGCAAAAATTCTACAACCGGTCATTGTCTGGTGGCACACAATATTAGATAACAAAGTAATAAATTAGAACGATCTTAGAGTTCAAATTGTTGTTTATCCACATGTCTCAGAGGGAGAATGTATTAAATAGTCACATCCTAGGTATCTAAGAATCAAATTTAACATTATGACCACAGATATTTATAAAAAGTTCCTTATAATCATATAGATAAACACCCAAATACTTGCAATTGTACAGCCAAATGGTGTCTCATTTCTTGTCTCAATTTTGAAGAAGGGTTACAGTGACACATGTAACCATCATACAATAGGAAGCCCTATCGGAATAGTGATTGGAGTTACATGGGATGAACCTATTATTCACCACACAAGACTACCAACCCGGTACTAGGTCTCCGTCCCATCTGCCCTAGCAGCAGCAGATGTAGAGCCACGGGAAAGAGGTAGCAACATTGTTTATACCGTCAGGGCTCAAATGTGGAGGATTGCGACACAAACTCACTATGACACCAGTTATGGATTACTAAGATCATATGTTGGATTTCTACCACCTCTATCGGGAGGCGGATGTGCATGGCCATCAACACTGGATATATTACATCATTTTACAGACACTTTGCTAATGATGAAGGAGAAAGATACAAAAATTGCAAGTATTTGGGTGTTCATCTATATGATAAGGAACTTTTTATAAATATGTGTGATCATGTTACATTTGATTCTAACATACCTAGGATGGGACTTTTTAATACGCTCTCCCTCTGAGACATGTGGATAAACAACGATTTGAACTCTAACATCGTTAAAATTTATTACTTTTTATCTAATATTGTACAATTGTTGCCACCAGACAATAATCGGTTGTAGAATTTTTGCTGACAAGATGCACCGCGTATAACGTTTCCTTTCATATTACTACTTGGACCATGTGTGCAATATAACAGGGCATTGTAAGAGTTAATATAGCATTGACATGAGGGGAGGTCAGAGGTCATGTAAGACATTACAGCTGACCCCCGCTAGCGTTTTTGGCGCTAAGTTTGAGCAACATACATTGTACAAATGGTTCCCATTTTCACTATGTTTGTTGTCTTGAGGAAGGCCCCCGGGAGGGCTGAAACGTTGATATTTTGACAACGTATATTAATAAACCTTTGTTTATTTATTTTAGTGGTTCCTATAAATTCCCCCATGTGCCTTACAAGTGAAGAGCCATATTCAATAATGGTACAATCCCGGGCCAAACCAACAGCACCTTAGGGGACAAATAAACATTCTCAAAATTCCCAGTAATTTAAATGGGTCTTTTAAGCCTTTAACCTCTTAACGGCAGTTATGGACTACGGAGCATTTTTTTTGTTGCATTTTGCTTATTGGATTCAGGGGTCCCCGAGTGGCGTGCACCATGACATGCCAGGACCGTCATTGGTCCTTTAATGCAGAACCACTGTGACTGTCCTGGTACATCATAGGTCCTTAAGGGTTAAATGCTAGAGAGGTTTCCAATATATTTTGGAAAAATGCACTGGAAATGTTTCTAGCATTCCCTATAATGCAGTTAAAATGAAGTAAGAAAAAACATGAAACATTATATCCCCCCCATACAATATCATTAATACAAATTCATGTGAGGTAAACCTTAGTTTGGGCACGAAGGTTCCTGGTCTCTCACTTACATGGTGCATAAGAGTTTCAACACTATACGCAAGACTTTGATTTTTGGTCTAAGTGATGGGCTCTTATAGTTTGCTGCAGGGCCTAAAGTAGTGAAAAGAAAGAAAGCACCAAAGTTCTCTAGCTCTCAGACTAAGGGACATATTCAGACAGCAAAACAGCAGCAAATCAACTGTACTATCTATAGGGAACAAATGCCATATTTGCTTAAATATAGGGCAACAACCCCAGCAACGAACTTGGAAACTTAGTGAAAGAAAGAAAAAAAAAAGAGGCCTGAATACAAATCGACCCTATAGAAAAGAATCAGGAAGTCAGGTAAGGCACTAACAACCCATTTCACTTTGCCTTCCCCCCTTTATTCATTGTTTACCCTTACCCATGTTGTGTGTTACGCCCCCTCCTTTTCATTTTATATCATCCTCTCCTTATGTGCTCACCGTGTTACCCCCCGCTTTATTCATTTGTATGTCAAACCCTCCCACCCCTTCTTTTAATTCTTATTGTACTTTATTTCTCCTGCTTTCTACTCCTTTTGCCAACATTTTCATTTTATTCTAACACCATTCCTTTTCTTTGGTGCCCTCCTTTTTCCCCCCTTTCATTCAATTCTTACCTACTATTTTTATGTGCCACCAATTCTTTTTTTTAAGTCAACTGTCTTTAGCAGAGGGCTCAAAATTTCCACTCGCCTCCTTGCATTTGGCGAGGAGAAATTGAGTCAGGGCGAGTGGAAATTGAGCCCTGTATGAAAATGGTCCCTTTCCCTGCAATCCGGCACCGCTACTGTCCACCTCCAACTCTCTACAATTTGGCGACATGAGACGTTACCTACTGAATGCTGCTATCACATCCCCCAAGCTGAGCATGCTGAGCTGGATGCACCAATCTGTATGGTTCTTTTATTAGAAGCTCACTGTGCACACATGGTTAGGCAAGTGAGAGTGATGGTAGGTCGCTGCGAGGACATAAGGAAGAGACGCTCAGACATACATCTCCTAATGCAAGAGTGCCACGTGGTGCTGAGCGCAGGAGCCAGTCAAGACAGCAGAGAAGAATGTGTTCTACATAGGGCTGGCATAATTTAATTAAAGCCCCCTCCTCACGGTCTAGCTTTTCTCTCAGTGCTTCGATGCATGCAAAGGTGGGAAGTCTTGGAAAGGGTATATAACTGCAAACTAAGCTACTTTAGCTGCAAGCATAGGGCGCAAAGACAGGGACAAAATCTAAAAGTAACGTTTTTAATTAAGGGATACCTTCCCCACTCTTAAAACTGCACTTACAACATAAAAGACTTTAAAAACATAATAATAATAATTTCCAGTGGAACCTTTAGATAACCAGTATCTGCATCTGGACTTTGCAGGAATAACCCTTCAATCACCGTTCTCCCATGAGGTCAATTGCACAAACGGGCCATATACACAATGGTACCTCTAGCAACCGGCTCCGTTTGTGGTTCCTCCCGGGTACTCAGATGATTGGTATCCTTTTGTCTCCGACCGTCATTCACAATCCACAGGCTGTTCAATTGCCCCGTGTTGCAATGTTTGTCTGCCTGGTGCGTGTTTTGACAATAGACAATCGCCGCGTATCGCCGGTCCTCTGCTGACTTCCTCAGGGTTTCATTACAGCCCCCTAGTGGGGCTTACTTAAATACCCTTAACTTTTATTCAGCTGTTACTTTGTTTTACAATCCTACCAGTATAAAACATATCCTGTTCAGTATATACAATTTCATCTTTAAATCGTAAGAGAACATTCCCCAAATCAATGTTTCTTTAATTAGAGTATCCCCTCTTTATCAATACAATATATACCAGTTATATCTTATTATTAAAAAACTCTACACTTCTTTCTTATAGCCTCTTCAGATGTGAATACACATCTTCATTAACAAGTAGTCTTCAACTCATTTCTTTCTATTCATGCAAGACGCTCATCTCTTTACATATTCTCAATTAAGGATTCTTTAAATAGATCTCTATAGAAATCCTTCATAAAGAATCTATTACATTCTAAAAATTATTAACTAAAAACTAAAAATTCTGGACTAAAAAAATCATAAATTCTTAAAAACTCTCAGCAGGTCCTACTTAACAACAATATTCTCCCCATTTTTTACCTAATAAAAGAGGCTAGATCAATATCCACACTTAGACCCTCTGGTGACGAACATTTCAGCTCATAAATCCAGTAGGTATATAGCTGTCTAGTTTTATTAACCTATCACCTCCCCTCCTATTTATTGGCACATGGTCTATTGCCGTCACATATAATTGTTCTGTCTTTTTATTGTGTAAGTCCACAAAATGTTTTGACATGTTATGAGTCTCTACGCCCTTCTCTATATTCCTAAGATGCTCCACAATTCTGGTCTTTAACGTACGTGTGGTCCTCCCCACATACTGCAGACCAGTGGTTCTCAACCTGTGCTCTCAGTGGCTATTAACAGGCCAGGATTTGAGAATTTCCTTTTAAGAGCACAGGTGAGTTAATCAATATGAATGAGCCTCTGATCAACACACTTGCGTTCTAGCAGGGAAATTCCTACGTCCTGGCCTGTTAGTGGCTACTGAGGGCACGGGTTGAGAACCTCTGCTGTAGACCGCATCCACACTCCAAGAGAAACCACATGATCAGAACTGCAGTTCATCAAATAAGCTACTTTAGCATCAGAAGATAGAAACTCAGATTCTGTTCTAGTCATATATACTTTCCCAGACTTCCCACCTGTACAAGCATAGAACCACTGAGTGGAGAGTTGACAGTGAGGAGGGGACTTTAATATAGTCTTTCAAACAGCATGATTACTACCTGATGCTGAAAATCCCATTTTATTCCCCCATCCATTTTTGCCTGTCACTCAAAGAAGAGGTAAGTGGAGATATGCACGTGTTTGCATCCAGACAGTGGTATCACTAAGAGACTGCAGCTGCTCCCAAGCCCAGTGTCCCACACCTCTACACATTAATACAAAGCACTGGGCCCCAGAGCTGAAAGAGGTAAGCTGAACATGTCTCTGTTGCCCATCCAGTTTGTTTTCTAACCCTTAGAGTGCTAGTGAAGCAACGGATTGTGTACCCCAGTGGCACTCGAGGGGTTAACCCCTTGAGTGCCAGATGTTTGTCCAATACATTGAGAGTTCCAGACACAGAAATAGACCAATGTGTTGGACACCCCTCTGTCACTTAAAGTTAACCCAGTTTAACCATTTGAGTGCCAGAGGTTGGGGCATCCCTTTAGTTTGAAATAAGAGCTACTTATTAATTGTTATTTTTCCACTTGCTGTTGGACTACAACCCTTATCATTCTGATGATGATAGCTGTAATCCAACAGAATATGGAGAGAGAAACAGCTTGAATACCCGCATGTATAGAAGAAGCTCTATAACCCTATGAGACAGAGGTGTATCCAAAGCATTGCAACACACTGCATATTAGATACCTCTCTTGCACTCAAAGGTTTAAAGGGATAGTAATACTTCGTTTTATCTTTATTTTATTTTGTAGGCATTAAAAAAACAGGAAGAATGATATAAGTCTTATCTCTCAAACCTTTATGGTTTGAGAGATATTCACAAGCAAAGTTTCCCCTCCCGCCCTTTTACCTAGTGTAAGCCATCTCTTCTCAGATGTGGAATCCAGTCCATAGACCAGACAGATAACAGAAGGGGACAATCTTCTTCCTATGAGAACAATGAAAACACTGCCCCCCTTGTCAAGTTTTTCAGGTTTTTCTCTTATCTTAATTGAAGATTGTCCCTCTCTGCAATCTACCTGGGCACCTCTCTTCTGCTCTGGCTGAGCAGTGTTACATCAGTAAAAGGGGCAGGAGGGGGACACTTTGTCATTGAATTACTCTTGAACTACAACTCTGACAGAATTGAAATAACACTCTCCAAAGTCCAAATACTATGATGATTGATTAGAGCTGCTTTTATTAAGAAACATTACTATCCCTTTAAATTAAAAAGATGTGCCAAACCCTCCAGCTCTTAAAGGTTTATACTTGATTAAACATGTTTGTATCAAAGGGTTGTCCAATGCATTATGTGATAAATAGCCCTCTGGCCTTCATAGGATTAATACATTTAAATCCTTTGAGTTACAGAGGGCTAGCACACCATTTTAGTTCTCAAAGTTATTGCTGTGCATAAAGGGTGTTCAACCTTTGACTATATGTTGCTGGATTAGAACGGCCATAATTCCCAGGTTCATGGGGTTGTAATCTAACAGCATCTGGAGAGATGCATGTTGGACTTCCCTGCTATACAAGTTGCTAGGGATTACGTTATTATTTGCCACTGCAAGTGGAATCTCATGCTGTGGGGGGTGGAGGGGGGTGGAGGCTGCCTCAAAATCTGTCTCAGGACCCTGCATTCATCTATGATATTATGAGTAAAGATAATTTATTTGATGCCGTGGTCACATGTATAATAGTATAGGAATTAATACACTGTGCTGCTTCATAAAATGTGTAAGCCATATTAACCCCTTGCATACTATTGAGGTCTGCAATATGTTGGATACCTCTCTAGCATTCAAGACATTAGGTTGCACTATGTCAAATTTACAACCTGTAGCATTTTTACAGAAGTGTTCACCAATGAAGCACATACACTTATGTGGATGATATGCAGATAGTAGCAATGTTAGGTGCTGGTTGAGGGGGATAAAGCCTTAGGTCTTATACTTAAAATCCCAGGGCCTTTTGCCAGCTTTGGAAATGTAATGGTGCAATGTGGCTGTACTGCGCAAAAATAATGCACTGGAAGTTCCCAAGCTCAGAACTTTTGGTAACTTACAAACAACCCTGTAGAGAGGTGTTTAAATAGGAGGGCACTGCAAGCTGATCTCAGGGATAACTTCAAGGGAAAGTGTGAAATAAATGGGCAGTTGGCATCACCCATGCTTGATCCTCTGATGGCCTTGAAGGCCTACAGTTATTGGAGGTGTCATTTCATCAAAGAGAACTTGAGATGGGTGGGGTTAAAGGTGGGGATATGGGTGGGGCTAGGCATGGAAACTGGTGGCAAGTAACTTTTCAGGCTTGGCTAGTAGCTCAGGACTTGAAATTTTGAGCCCTGCTTTAGCACATGCCATGCACTCATAATGCAGATCATTCAGTGGGGTTGCCATTTCTGGGACCACGATACGGCGGTGCTTGTCTGGTCAAGGAAGGGATCATCAAGTAGTGAAAAGGACTGGGTGGGGTATTATAGATAGAATGGGGAGATCCCTGTGAATGGCTTGGGTTGATGAGCTTTGGCAAGCATAAAGATCACTTAACATGGTGTTGAGGCACACGTTTCAGACCATTCCAATGAAGGGATTCCTTGTAAGTAACGAGATCTCGGCACTTCTCAAGCGCCTCCGTGTCGACCGACACAAATCCCCTGCTGACAGCTTTACAGCTGTCAGTAGGAAACAGCGAACTTTAAACGCCTTTATCTCAAACCATAGTGGTTTGAGAGATACGTTTTTTTTTTTTTTGCAATTAGCTCAGCTCTTTAAGCTCTTCTAAATGCAAAAAACCTTTTTTTAGACATTATTAACAGTTTAAAGAGTTACTTAACTATATGTATGTCAAAGCTCATCAACCCAAGAATGTAGAGACTGATTGTAAGGAAATGTCTTTTTTCCAGGTTCAATTCAGTGGAGAAGGAGAAAAAAAAGAGCCTTATATTCATGCAAATACAGTAAAAATGTCCCAGTGGATGAAAATGCAATTATATTTTACTATGTGTGCCTCTAAGGAAGCAAACATTGTAACAGACTTGTGGGCAGAACAGCACCAAAATGGAGCTATCATCTGGAACACAACCTGAAAGTATGTAGCGCTCAGTTACAAATGCCAGGAACATATGTGCAGTCCCCATAGACCCTCTCTGTTGGGCTTCAATGCAGATGTTCTTAGGCACTGCATTAGAGAGACTGAACTGGGAGACTGGTTGTGGGACCAACCAGGAAGTCTCTGTGGTCTCCCTTCAGAACCCCTTTCTGTCCCCCAACTGATCCTCTGGGACTCACAATGCAGCCACAGTTTCATTGGCAGGTCCCCTCCCAGAGGATATCATCTGCTGATAGCTTCCTTTGAAATGGGACTTTTAAATACCTGAATAGTAGAAATAAATATTTAATACATTGCAAAGCAATGAACTGAAGATCTTACCATCCAGAGGGTTTAAATGACAATTTAATGCCACAGAAGAGATTTGATCCAGAATTGTTCCGCTTGTCTTTTGAGCACAAGGTCTTTTCAAGGATATATATTAAAAGAAAAGTTGAGTAACCCAAGGCAAAACATATATCACTGGAATGCCAGTAGGTTGAGAAATTAATTGTAAAGTGCTGAGTTAAATGGAAACAGCACCACAGATAATTATTTTTTTTTTTTTTTCGTCCTATCAGCTTTAGCACTGATATCCTTGTATATGGGGCAATACAGCTGTGAGCACTCTACTGGCTGCAATATAAACCATTACCTTATAAGGAACTCAGCAGCTTGTTCATCCGTATACCAGTCCGGAAGGTAGAATTTAACACGGAACCGCTCTCCCAGATACTTGAGGACCTGTTTCTGGTTGCAGCAACCCTCTACCATCACTACCCTCAGCATCTGCGTCACACAGTCTCTGTAGAAGGAATTGTCTTCTTTGCCTTTGATCAACTCCGAGAAAATCTGATAATCGGAGAAGTCAACTAGTGCCTGAAAAAAAAGAAGATAAATGAATGGTCATAGCAGGTGCAACAGTAAACTAGGAACAGCCAACCTTTGGCTTTCCAAGTCTGAGGACAATTGCATAATGATCGTATAATATAAAAGGCCAGATGTATGTTTGTCCGATGCAGTCATGCACAGTAGAGACTGTCCGAATGCACAGAATGCTGGCCTGCAGGCTTTTACACTAGTTTGTTTATAAAGCAGATTGTGCAGTGATGTACAACAGAACACTTTACAATGGGATACAACACAGAGCTATATTTATAATCAATATAAAAAAAAAGATGCTGGAAACTGAAAGGATAAGAGGTCTGCAACTTCCTTCTTTACTAGCTGGGGATGATGGGAGCTGTAGTCCCCAACCAAAAGGTTGCCTACCTTTACACTAGGCTAACTAGTCAGCCACTGAGGGCGGCAGTACCCCTCTCATTTTTGCTCCCGTTTACCCATATTTTCCTTTTCACAATATAAATGAAATGAACACCGTAGAATTTTTTTTATATTAAAGGGATAGTAATACTTAGTTTTAACTTTATTTTATTTTATAGGCATTAAAAAAACATGAAGAATGATACAAGTCTTATCTTATGGTTTAAGAGATATTCACAAGCAAAGTTTCCCCCGCCCACCCCTTTTTCCTAGTGTAAGCCATCTCTTCTCAGATGGGGATCTGGTTGTAAGAACAGACAGATAACAGCAAGGGACAATCTTCTTTATATGAAACTAGCAGTTTGGGACGGCGTTGCCCGTCATGTTATGCAGGAAATGTTTCTTTTTTTTTAAATAAATGTTATGATAGTGAATTATAGCGTAGGGTGTACGTGTCAGAAAGGTACACACAGTGATAGACAGAGACACATGCAACACACACATATACACACACATGCACTGACAACACAAACAGTGACACACAGCTGCAAATCAGAACATAAATACATACAGTGTGAGCAGTGTAAGTAACATACCTCCCAACATTTCATATGGCCAAAGAGGGACACTTGTGTTTAGGTGGTGTTACTGGGGGCGTGGCTGGTGGTGTATTTTAGAGAATTTTTAACCCTTTGAGTGCCAGGGGGTAAGCAATGCATTGCATCCCCTCTGGCATTGAAATGGTTAAGTTACTCTTTCTGTAAGTGAATGATTTAGAAGAAGATGAAAGTATTTTTTTTACACAGACTAATTTAACAGATATATACAGAAGTTTATTCCCACATTACTGTGGGTTTTATTGATGTGGAGCAATCTGATACACTGGTATATACACCACACAATGTGATCTCCTAAATAGAGGAGCAGAGGGATTTGGGTGTCAAACAGGGACTGTCCCTCCTATACTGTATAGTGCCAGTCCTTATACACAGACACATGCAGACTGTATACTATACAGCAGAGGTTCTCAGCCCATGCCCTCAGTGGCCACTAACAGGCCAGGACTTAGGAATTTCACTGCTAGAACACAAGTGTGTTGATCAGAGGCTCAGTCATATTGATTAACTCACCTGTGCTCTTAAAAGGAAATTCTAAAATCCTGGCCTGTTAATAGCCACTGAGGGCACAGATTGAGAACCACTGCTATACAGTGCCAGACCATTGTAGAGAATTTTTAACCCTTTGAGTGCCAGGGGGTAAGCAATGCATTGCATCTCCTCTGGCACTGAAATGGTTAAGTTACTCTTTCTGTAAGTGAATGATTTAGAAGAAGATGAAAGTATTTTTTTACACAGACTAATTTAACAGATATATACAGAAGTTTATACCCACATTACCGTGGGTTTTACTGATGTGGAGCAATCTGATACACTTGTACATTAGGCTGACCAGACCTCACCTTTAACCAGTGACACATATGAAAAATGCATACTGCAGGGCTGCTTTGATTTTGGTGCACTCCTGAAATATGCTTATTTCCTATGTGTCCCCGGTTAAAGGTGAGGTCTGGTCAGCCTACTGTATATACACCACACCGTGTGATCTCCTAAATAGAGGAGCAGAGGGATTTGGGTGTCAAACAGGGACTGTCCCTCCTATACTGTATAGTGCCAGTCCTTATACACAGACTGTATACTATACAATGCCAGACCATATATAAATAGTTTGTCATACATGCTATACAGTGAGCTATGTACAGCATGGAGATGATTGCAGGAACTGGCACCTCTACTTACAGACAGACTGACAAACAACCTGCTCTCTCTCTCTCTCTTTGTGCAATATATAAATACAGTCACATCCATGTCTCTGCCATTTACCAGCTCAGCTGAAGCCTTGCTCTGCACTGCCTGATCACCTCTCTGCCGTTGTTTCCACTTTCTCAGCAAGCCAGTATCCTCCTGCTGATTGTTTAGAAATCAGCTCACTTGTAGTAATTAGCAGAGCTGTGTAGGCTCAAAGACAGGGATGAAGAAGCTGCATAATACAGATTGGACCATGGCCTTCCAGCTGTAGCTTGAACATTGTTCCCATCATCCTCAGCGTGCGTGTGTGTATATGTGTGTATGTGTCTGCTAGTGTGTGTGTGGGAGGGCATGTGCATGTGTCTGTGGTGTAGGAGTGTGTGGCAGCCATTTTTTTTTTCAGCCTTAGATAGTGGTGGGCGGGCTGGATAGTGGGGGCAGGCCAAAAATCACACTCCCACAGAATCACCCAATGGCAGCAGTAATCCTTTTTACTGCCGCCCCTGGGTGTGTTTTGCCAGGCACAAAGTCTTCTTTTATATATATAGAAGAATGAAAGCCCTTCCCCCTTGACAAGTTTTTCAGCTTTTTCCCTTATCTTAATTGAAGATTGTCCCTCTCTGCAGTCTACCTGGGCACCTCCCTTCTGATGTGGCTGAACGGAGGGGGGGGGGGGATACTTTGCTTGTGAATATCTCTTAAACCATAAAGGTTTGAGAGATAAGACTTATATCGTTCTTCATGTTTTTTTAATGCCTACAAAATAAAATAAAGATAAAACGAAGTATTACTATCCCTTTAAAGCAATAAAAGGGCATATATATAAAAACAGGCGTAAAACAGCTTTGAGTCAAATCAACACCAACATAGGGAACAAATCCAAATTCCAAAACTTCTCAACAATGTGAATGGGGGTTTTAACTAAATGAATGCTAGTGTGGTCTGCAATGTATTGTGAAATCTATTGGATACCTCGATACCATACAAGAAATTAGAAGCCTTAAAGGAGTAGAAAACTTTTTTTTAATGAAAACATTTGTTATAGAGTTTTTTGGTGAGTAAAACAAGGGTGCTCACACTGCTGTCTATTGTGTTATTCAACATTTATAAAAGTTCAAATAATAAGGAAGTGAATTTACTGTGCGTTTACTTCCTGGAAGTTCTAACTGACAGGAAGTGACAGGCAGTTTCTATCACATTCTCTAGAGAACTAAGTCACCGACTTTCCTCTCCATTAGAATGTAAAAGAAAAACTAATTGGAATTTGACCAACTGAGGGCATTACTAATGTAAAACAAACAAACAAAAAAAAAACCTCACAGATGTAAACTGTAATAGCGCTGGAAATATGCATCTCTCAACAGTTGGAGTACTCTTATTTTATTCAACAGGAAAAACCCTACAATATATATTTTTTTTTATTAAAAAAAAAAAAAAAAAAAAAAAAAAAAAAAAGTTTACTGCTCCTTTAAACCAATGGGAATTTTTATTTGTTCCCTATAGTGGAGTTGGTTTGCCCCAAAATGGCTTCACATATTTACACAGACCAGTATTTCTGAAAGCTCAGAGAAGGGTTCAATGCATTGAAATCCTCTCTAGCAATCACGGCTTTAAAAGTCCAAGTAAAATCAATAGGAAACTGCAGAATTTTCTTTTCATCCCAGTTGGTTTGATCCACATTTTGCCTCTAACTTGATGTAAAAGGCCCTTTATAGGCTTTACTTATGGAAGCAAACTGTACCAAACCATCTGCATTATAAGGCACAAGGAAACATTGCCATTGAGCTAAGTGGGGCTTTTAAATCTCTGAATATGAGGTCTACAACACCAGTGGTGTATTTAGGTTTTGTGCTGCCCTAGGCCTGACTAAACTCACACATCTTCATTTGCTCCACCCCTTCTTATCCAGGCCATGCCTCTTCCTGTTTAGGATCCACCCCTTCCTAGCATCATTGAGTATTTGCTGAAATTTAATTTCAGCCCTATGATGGAGCTGGTGCTACCTCTTTAGAAAGAAAGAAAGAAGAAAAAAAAAAAAAAAAAAAATCCACCAAAGGAGAATGGTATGGGTATTCACCAATGCAAGCTACACCACCACAAAAATGTAGATTCAACAAACACGATTATATTTATACACGTGACAACAAAAAAGTGCACATAAACTTTTCAGTTAGCAGGCTTGAAAAAAATCAGAATACCTATAAAAATGGTCATTATCACTAAACTCAAAATAGTTAGTCTGCCTGGCCTATGTCCATACCTCCCAACATTTCAAATGGCCAAACATGGACCTCTCTGGCACTCAAAGAGTAATTACTCTGTCTCACTCCACATATCACTTGGTTACCTTAGCTATATGCCTTCTTTGCAGCGAGCTCAGCTTTTTGGCCGGCAGCAGCTATTTCACACTGATTAGCACGTGTGCCGGGGTCTGCTCTGTGCCTAGCACCCCCTCACTATTCAGACTGCCAGCCGTGCCCGGTTTTGTGCCCACCAGAAGAAGTAACCACTTGCTGGTGAGAGTGGGGTGAACCTGCGTTTGTAGTTTATTTTCCTGGGGATGTGCAGGTTAGTGTAACTGATAGGAGTAATTGTTTCCCACAACAACCATCCTGATCTAGTCTGTGCCATTTGAGGATGTAAATCTTAGATATGCCATATAAAGCAATTAGGTTATTTAGTGAAGAATACGGTCATATCAGGGACCATCTATTATGACCACTTGTGCATAATATGTACAGTCAAAATGTCTATTCTCATTATTATTTCAAATTATCCCACCTTTCTAATGATTTTAGAACCCCTTGAGGGCTTCTCCCTCTAGACGTTTCTAGAGAGAAGCTGTCCTCCAACCATTCTTAACCAGAAAAGCAGGGATAGTAATACAATGTGAGAACATCTATATCTTATCTCTCATCTCCAAATACACTCCCACTCACCATCTTCGTTCTGCACATGACCTTCTCCTCTCCACATCTCTGATTACATCCTGCCACTCCCTCCTACAAGACGTCTCCCGTTCTGCACCCGAGCTCTGGAATTCCTTCCCCCACCCCATCAGACTCTCACCTAGCCTTCAGATCTTCAGACGCTCCCTGAAAACTCGCTTCTTCAGGGAAGCCTATCAACTACCTCCATAAATATTATCACCAAGAACCAACCATTCCCTGGACCACTACACTCACTAAGACTTCTCTCTCCCACCCACTGGCCGGCAGCTTATGTGGCAGGAGAAACTTACACCCAACAGCACTTATACCTTCTGTATCCTACCCACCTTCCTCTAGACTGTAAGCTCTCACGAGCAGGGCCCTCTGATCCTTCTGTTCTCCACATATGATTTGTACTATTTAATATCTCTATGTGTCTATCCCCTATTGTAAAGCGATGAGGAATAAGTTGGCGCTATATAAATAAAGATTATTATTATTATTACTATCAAAAGTATTTTGTTTGCTGTCAAGCTGAAGATCAGTTTAGGCACCTGGCAGAATATGCCCTGGTTGTTCTATGAGTGAAGAGATGGGGGCTGCTCATTTGCTGCAGACTTTACTGGAAAGTAAATTGTGGCAATATCCTCATATGATTTACTATTAAACTATAGCTCTGATGGAGACATACTCATTTACCCTTTGAGTGCCAGAGAGGTCCGCAACGCTTTGCAACTTTGTGCATATGTCTCCATTGTGTCCTGGCCATTATGCTACTAAGATAATTACTGGTTGTGTATCTTAGGGATCTGCTGCTCTGTGTACCTGAGTCTGGTACTTCCCAGAGCTGTGGCTGTGTGTGTGTCTGTGTGTCTGTCTGTGTCTGTCTGTGTCTGTCTGTGTCTGTGTGTGTCTGTGTGTGTCTGTCTGTGTCTGTCTGTGTCTGTGTGTGTCTGTCTGTGTCTGTCTGTGTCTGTCTGTGTCTGTGTGTGTCTGTGTGTGTCTGTGTGTGTCTGTCTGTGTCTGTCTGTGTCTGTCTGTGTCTGTCTGTGTCTGTGTGTGTCTGTGTGTGTCTGTCTGTGTCTGTGTGTGTCTGTGTGTGTCTGTGTGTGTCTGTGTGTGTCTGTGTGTGTCTGTGTGTGTCTGTGTGTGTGTGTCTGTGTGTGTGTGTGTGTGTGTCTGTGTCTGTGTGTGTGTGTGTCTGTGTCTGTGTGTGTGTGTCTGTGTGTGTCTGTGTGTGTGTCTGTGTGTGTCTGTGTCTGTGTGTGTGTGTGTCTGTGTGTGTCTGTGTGTGTGTGTGTCTGTGTGTGTGTGTGTCTGTGTGTGTGTGTGTCTGTGTGTGTCTGTGTGTGTGTCTGTGTGTGTGTCTGTGTGTGTGTGTGTCTGTGTGTGTCTGTGTGTGTCTGTGTGTGTGTGTGTCTGTGTGTGGCTGTGTGTGTGTGTGTGGCTGTGTGTGTGGCTGTGTGTGTGTGTGGCTGTGTGTGTGTGTGTGGCTGTGTGTGTGTGTGTGGCTGTGTGTGTGTGTGGCTGTGTGTGTGTGTGGCTGTGTGTGTGTGTATGTGTGTGTGTGTATGTGTGTGTGTATGTGTGTGTGTATGTGTGTGTGTATGTGTGGCTGTGTGTGTGGCTGTGTGTGTGGCTGTGGCAGTGTGTGGTATGTGTGTGTGGTATGTGTGTGTGGCATGTGTGTGTGGCATGTGTGTGTGGCATGTGTGTGTGGCATGTGTGTGTGGCATGTGTGTGTGGCATGTGTGTGTGGTATGTGTGTGTGGTATGTGTGTGTGGCATGTGTGTGTGGCATGTGTGTGTGGCATGTGTGTGTGGCATGTGTGTGTGGCATGTGTGTGTGGCATGTGTGTGTGTGTGTGTGTGTGTGTGTGTGTGTGTGTGTGTGTGTGTGTGTGTGTGTGTGTGTCTGTTGAAAAGGGAGGAGTCTATGGACATGATAACTGCAGTCAGCATTATGATATCTCTATGACCTTATTTCTAATCACACATTTCTATTCACACAGGTTACTATACACTAGAGGCAGAATTGAACCCAATTTACTGTTTCAATACAAGAGCTGCAGCATGTTCACTATTGTCATTTTAACCCTTTGAGTGCCAGAAGGGTACGCAACGCATTGCTTTGCAATGTGTTGCGTACCCCTCTGGCACTCAAAGGGTTAATAAAGTCACTGTTCTGGGATTTTTCTACTCTCCCTCAGAGCCACAGACTAATTTATCTGTAGTTTATCCCTTTGAGTGCCAGACAGCAATGCAACCCACTGCAAAGCAATTCATTGCATACCCCTCTGGCACACAAACGATTATAACCCAAACAGACCACAGAGACGTTAATTTCTGTTTTATCATCTTTTTTATTTATTGAACCCAATTTACTGTTTCAATACAAGAGCTGCAGCATGTTCACTATTGTCATTTTAACCCTTTGAGTGCCAGAAGGGTACGCAACGCATTGCTTTGCAATGTGTTGCGTACCCCTCTGGCACTCAAAGGGTTAATAAAGTCACTGTTCTGGGATTTTTCTACTCTCTCTCAGAGCCACAGACTAATTTATCTGTAGTTTATCCCTTTGAGTGCCAGACAGCAATGCAACCCACTGCAAAGCAATTCATTGCGTACCCCTCTGGCACACAAACGATTATAACCCAAACAGACCACAGAGACGTTAATTTCTGTTTTATCATCTTTTTTATTTATTTATTTATTTTTTAACCTTAATTAAGTAGCAAGGAACAAATTGAGAACTAGACAAGCATCCATGTTGTTCAGGCTTTGCCATGTCACCTTGGTTTATCCAGGTGAACTTTGTCTTTGTCTAGAAGCCCTGTTTTCTGCTATACATTTGGCTGACATTCTCTCCATGGGCAGGCTTTGACTAACCATTTTTTAGCCAAGGATGGTTCAAAGCCTCTCTGGGTGTCATACGGTTATCAGGGTCCCACTGTAGGCATCGTCTCAGAAAGTTGAGGAATTTGAGATCGCCGCGCCCCTTCAATGCAGATGGAAGTTTCCTACTGCCTGGGGAGCCCCGAAAGATTCCACTGGGGGAGAACCCACCTTTCCGCCGTTTATCTGTACAGTAGAGAGGGTAGCCTGTGGCGCTGACAAAATGTGCCCCTCTCTTTGATGAATTAAGAAGCTCTCGTGGTGGCATCCCTAATACTTCAATGATGCATGCCATCTGATCGTCTGAACTCTCTCCATAGAACAGAGGGGATCCAGTCAGTAACTCTGCCAGAATGCACCCAAAGCTCCACATGTCAATAGATGTGCCGCAGCGGTTACCTAGCAACACCTCTGGTGCTCTGTAGTAGCGCGTCTGTATGTATGTGAAAAAGTCCTGATGGTCATAGACGCTTGCTCCGAAATCGATGACTTTAATTCCGGAACTGCCCGCTGTCTTTAAAGCAATATTTTCCGGTTTCAGATCACAGTGCATGATTTTATTCTTGTGTAGCATGTCCAAGCACTGTAAGATCTCAACAGCCAATTTGCGCACTGTAGTCAAGCTGAGGCCCCGATACTTGTTTTCCCCAAGCTGATCATAGAGGTTCGGGCCCAGCAATTCAAAGGTCATACACATATGGTTCCGGAAGCTAAAGCTTTCCAGAAGGTGTACGACATTCCTTTTATTTTCTTTGTCCAGTTGTTTCAGCATTTTCAGCATCTTGATTTCTTCTTTTGCTTCTTGGCTAAAACGTCTGTCATTTCTGACCATTTTTATTGCGACATGTTGATGTGTCTTATGGTCATAGGCCTTCACCACTTGTCCAAAGGTCCCTTTGCCAAGTGTTCTTAGCACCTCATATCTGTATGCAATATGATCGTGTGGCACTACTTTGTAGAAGCCATCATCATCATCATAACCACCAACTTGATGTTTGTTTGCGTGGAGTCCCATACAGTAAATGACAGGATAGTTGAAAATCTCTTGGTGCTCAAAGGCCGTTAGTTTGTCCCTGTAGAGCAGCACTGCTTGTTCTGGAGTTCTGCTGGTACTCTTCGGGACTTGTTTTTTCTTGCATTTCTGCATCGTAACACGTTCCATTTTGTCTGGTTTGGGTTTTCTATCTCTGAAGATCACTTCTCTCTCTCTCTCTCTCTCCTGAATTAATCTGAGCTCAGGGTAAGCAGCACCAGGTTTTATAAACACTAGTCTTTATGACATCATAATGACTATGACTAGCAGTTATACAGGCAGTCTCAGATTTTAAAACCTTGGGTAACTATGATGTCATAATAAAGTGGGAGTGTCTTAAGCATGGAATTGTAGTCCACAATAGCTGGAAGGCCACAGGTTGTCCACCTCTGAGCTATAGTGACCCTGTGATGATAATGAATATGATGGCGATGCTTGTTTATGATAAAGTGACTCCTATGCTATCAGCTCAAAGCAATTCACAAACCACTATGCACAAAGTGCTAGGCAATACACAAAATGCTAAAACGCTATATGCAATACATAGTATGCAATAGGCATAATGCTAAATGCTATACGCAAAACGCTGTAGGCAAAATGCTTTACACCTAATGTTATACGCACTGCATAATAGGCAACACAGGATATGGAAAACACTCTAACCACAATGCTAGTCGCAAAACGCTATAAGCAATACACAAAATGCAATATGAATTATGTAAAACGCGATACACAGTACTCAAAAAGCAATATGCTGTAAGCCAAACACTATATGGAATACAATGCTATGTTGGATTTAAATGTTACCCCCAAAAGTATATGTTATATAGAAAAGCAGACAATCATGGGTTCCATTCTAGGTGAATTTTGACAATTTATTCGGAGCCACTTTATCATCAATCCCTCCCAAAACCTGCTGCCAGAAAAAAAGACAACATTTTTGCTTTGATTAATGTTCAGCTATATCTTCTGAGTGCAGCAATGCCCCATATGTATAGGTTTGTCAGGGTTTGGGGAAGCTACTGGGCCCAGCTGGGAACCTGTGTGTTTCCATTTTCACACATGGCATTTTTACAGCTTGCTTAACTGGCGCAATGTCTCATTTAGGGCCGTTTGGCAATGCTGCAATGAAAAATTTACCCCCAAAAGTATATATTTTAGAAAAGCAGACAATTCTGGGTTTCATTCTAGGTGCATTTTGACAATTTTTTCACAGACACGTTATCATCAATGCTTCCCAAATCCAGCAGTAAGAAAAAAAAAAAAAAAAAAAACACAAAAAAACAAACTGTTTTTTTCACACCTATATCCAGTATTGCTCTGGAATTAAAGCACAGAATATGAAAATACTTTTAAAAATGCTTTGATTAATGTTCAGCTACATCTGTTCAGCCAGTGGTGTATTTAGGTTTTGTGCTTGCCTAGGCCTGACTAAACTCACGCTCCCCCTAGTCTTCATCTGCTCTGCCCCTTCTTATCCAGGCCATGCCTCTTCCTGTTTAGGATCCACCCCTTCCTAGAATCATTGGGAATTTGCTGAAATTTAATTTCAACCCTATGATTTAGCTTATCAATTTAAAGAGGTATCACCAGCTACAAGTGTTTTGCTTGTTCACATTTAAAGTTACAACTACAACAAAGCACTACAGAATGTAATTCAATTCGCTATAACTTTAATAATCCTGAATTAGAAGCCAAGTCCTTCCATTTACAGTGTTCCTCCTGTCTACATTCAGCCATATTGTACTGTGCATTGAGAGTCACATTGTAAACTGAAAAAGAAAAAAAAAATATGCACCAAAGGAGAATGGTATGGGTATTCACCAATGCAAGATACATCACCACAAAAATGTAGATTCAATAATCACGATTATATTTATACACATGACAACAAAACAGTGCATATAAACTTTTCAGTTAGCAGGCTCTAAAAAAATCAGGATACCTTAGTTATATGCGTTTTTTGCACCGAGCTCAGCTTTTTGGCCGCCAGCTGCTATTTCACACTGATTACCATGTGTGCCAGGGTCTGCTCTGTGCCTAGCACCCCCTCCCTCTTCAGACTGCCAGCCGTGCCCGGTTTTGAGCCCACCAGAAGTAACCACTTGCTGGTGAGAGTGTGGAGAAGCTGCATCAAGTAGGTTATTTTCCTGGTGATGTGCAGGTTAGTGTAACCGATAGGAGTAATTATTTCCCACAACATCCATCCTGATCTGGTCTGTGCCATTTGAGGATGTAAATCTTAGATATGCCATACAGAGCAATTAGGTTATTTAGTGAAGAATACAGTAATATCAGGATCTATCTATTATAACCACTTGTGCATAATATGTACAGTCAAAATGCTTATTCTCATTATTATTTCAAATAAATCCACCTTTTTAATGATTTTAGTATCCCTTGAGGGCTTCTCCCTCTAGATGTTTCTAGAGAGAAGCTGTCCTCCAACCATTCTTAACCAGAAAAGCAGGGATAGTAATACAATGTGAGAACATCTGGTACCATTACGGGTTACTAAATAAACATTGCTGCTCTGCTGATGACTACCAATACTACTAACTGGCCTTCCTCTTGCTCGACTAACCCCACTACAGTCCATAATGAACTCAGCAGCACGACTAATCTACCTCACCAATCGCTTCTCCAACACCAGTCCCCTCTGCCAATCCCTACAATGGCTCCCATTAGCACACAGAATTAAATTCAAAATCCAGGTGCTCACCTATAGAGCCCTTACCAACACCTCATCCCCTATATCTCATTTCCAAATACACTCCCCTCTCATTACATCCTCCCACTCCCTCCTACAGGACGTCTCCCGTTCTGCACCCGAGCTCTGGAATTCCCTCCCCCGCCCCATCAGACTCTCACCTAGCCTTCAGATCTTCAGACGCTCCCTGAAAACTCACCTCTTCAGGGAAGCCTATCAACTACCTCCATAAATATTATCACCAAGAACCAACCATTCCCTGGACCACTACACTCACTAGGACTTCTCTCTCCCACCCACTGACCGGCAGCTTATGTGGCAGGAGACACTTACACCCAACAGCACTTATACCTTCTGTATCCTACCCACCTTCCTATAGACTGTAAGCTCTCACGAGCAGGGCCCTCTGATCCTTCTGTTCTCCACATATGATTTGTACTATTTAGTATCTCTATGTGTCTATCCCCTATTGTAAAGCGATGCGGAATAAGTTGGCGCTATATAAATAAAGATTATTATTATTACTATCAAAAGTGTTTTGTTTGCTGTCAAGCTGAAGATCAGTTTAGGCACCTGGCAGAATATGCCCTGGTTGTTCTATAAGTGAACAGATAGGGGCTGCTCATTTGCTGCAGACTTTAAGGAAAGTAATTGTGGCAATATCCTCATATGGTTCACTATTATATATGTATGTATATCTTTATTTATATGGCGCCACACAGTGTAGGCAGCGCCTTACAATAGGCATATGTTACAATAAATAAGAGGGGATGAAATAAGTGCGACATTCATAGAAACAATGGGAAAGTGGTCCCTGCCCCAAGGAGCTTACCGTCTAAATGTGTAAAAGGAGACATACAATGGGGTAAGAGGGTGTTAAGTGCTGAGATTACAAGTGCTGAGTTTGGCCAAAGGCAGTGCATGGTCCTAGTGCTCCAGAAGATAAGATATCAGGGTAGACTTAAAGACAGAGGGGGATTTTTCAAGACGTAAGGAGAGGGGTAAGGAGTTCCACAGGTATGGAGCAGAAAGTGAGAAAGGTTTGAGACGGGAGAGGGCAGAGGGTGTGGATGGTTCAACAAGAAGTGCGTTGTGTGCTGAGCGAAGGAAGTGGCCAGGAACATAATAGGAGATGAGGGAAGAGATGTAAGTAGGGGTAGCAGTGTGGAGAGCATTAAAGGTCAGAAGAAGGACTTTGTAATTGATGCGCTGCTGAATCGGGAGCCATGACAGATGTCTGAGAATTATGTGGGCAGGTTCAGTTTTTGGGGAGAGTGTGGCGATTCGTGCAGCTGAGTTTAAAACAGATTGCATAGGTGAAAGATGAGTAGCAGGGAGGCCAGTTAGTAGGATATTGCAATAGTCTAAGCGGGACAGAATGAGGGCATGTATAAGAGTTTTAGTAGTTCGTTGGGAGAGGAATGGGCAGATTTTAGCAATGTTGCGGAGAAAGAAGTGAGATGATCTAGCCACAGAGTTAATGTGAGGGGAGAAGGAAAGAGAGGAATCAAATATGGCCCCAAGGCAGTGTGCTAAGCTGACCGGATCAATATCAAATCCATCAACTGTAATGGTGAAGCTAGGTGTTGGGCAAGGTCTTGTTGGGAAGATTAGCAGTTCGGTTTTGGCCATGTTAATCTTCAGCTGACATTGTGCCATCCAGGAGGAAATGGCCAAAAGGCAGACTGAAATTTGCAGCTGGATTTGAGGTGAAAGATCAGGAGTGGAGATGTAAATTTGGGTATCATCAGCATATAGATGGTATTTGAAGCCAAATGAACTAATAAGTTCACCCAATGAAAGGGTGTACAGTGAGAAAAGCAGAGGACCCAGAACGGAGCCTTGAGGCACCCCCACAGACAGAGGGACTGTGGAGGAGTTGTTATTGTTAGAGGACAAAATAAAGGAACGTTGTGAGAGATAGTAGGAGAGCCGTGAAGCAGCTTGATTTAGGAAACCAAGACTGTGGATACTTTGAGCAAGGGGAGAATGGTCAAAGGGGAACTACCACCCCGCAAAAACGTAATGTTATTTAAGTCTTCATCTGGCGACTAGCTGCTTAGTAGCGCTAGTCATCAGAAATATTACCCGGTTTACAAGATTTTCGACTTACTCTGAGGCGGACAGTAGCAGGAAGCACGGACATCTTGCCATAGTGACGTCCATGCGCCTGCGCTGGCCGGCTCCAAAAGGGACTGACAGCGCAGGCGCACGGACGTCACTATGGCAAGATGTCCGTGCTTGCTGCTACTGTCCGCCTCAGAGTAAGTAGAAAATCTTGTAAACCGGGTAATATTTCTGGCGACTAGCGCTACTAAGCAGCTAGTTGTCAGATGAAGACTTAAATAAGATTAAGTTTTTGCGGGGTGGTAGTTCCCCTTTAACCGTGTCAAAGGCAGAGGATAAATCGAGTAGTATAAGTATAGAAAACTATCCTTTGACTTTTGCAGTCTGGAGATCATTAGCCACCCTGCAGAGAGCTGTTCAACTATAGCTCTGATGGATGCATACTCATTTACCCTTTGAGTGCCAGAGAGGTCCGCAACGCTTTGCAATGCATTGTGGACCGCTCTAGCACACAAAGGGTTAAGGCACAGATGGAGAGACTCATTTATGTGTTATGCCTTAACCCTTTGGGTGCCGCATCACAGCCCCTGTGATCACGCCAATGGGGCATCACAGATTCACAGTCCCAGTACAGACAGCTAACCGGCTCCCTGCACATCTTTATTTTAACTCTCTGAATGCCAGATGTGTATGCAACGTATTGCAAAGAGAAGCACTGTGTACCCCTCTGGCACTCAAAGGGTTAACCATTCAATACTGAAAATGGTGACATTCACTTTCCTTTCCTGATGTTGTACATGGGAATGTTCTGGTTGCCCCAGCAGAAGAAAAGAGGAAGCGCGCTGGGACTATATAAAGCCCGTACACATGGGCTGATCCGGAACGGGGAGTTCCAGATGGCTCACAGCCTGTCTGTACTCCTGGCTCCTGGGCAGCAGTGGAGGAGCTGGGTGACTGTGGATCAGCCCATTCTGCGAGTCTCTACTGCGCATGTGTGGTTACACACACAGTGAGTGACTGACGCATTCTAGTACTTTATGTTGCAGAATTATATATATACATATATATATATATATATATATATATATATATATATATATATATATAAACCAATTGAGTACTTAAACCTACACAACTGCTAGAGGTTTTAACACAAAGTGTAACAATTCAAGATCAAATAATTTTTATAATTAAAATATTATTTTCTCATACATATATACTCTGAGACAGGAGGATGATCAAGAAAGACTTGGACCACACGCGTCGGTGGCATCATCTCGTGCTGCTCAGACCAAGCACTCAGGACTTGCCAGTTGCTCAGGCAACAGAGCGGAACACTGCGTGTGCGTGCGCATATATGAAGCGAGACACGCATGTGCATAGATTAAGTAATCAATGGAGAGAGTCCTGACCTCTGCAGTTGTCACCCAAGGCAGTCGGCAGACATGCTTTGTGGCCCACAATAGAACAGGGGTGGATGGGGGCATCTTTTTATGCTGCCCCTGTCAAATTCCACCATAGGCCTAGTCGGCCTAGGCCAGTGGTTCTCAACTCCTGTCCTCAGGACCCACTAACAGGCCAGGATTTGATGATTTCCTTGTTAGAGCACAGGTGAGTTAATCAATGTGAATGAGCTTCTGATCACTACACCTGTGCGCTAGCAGAGAAATCCCTAAGTCCTGGCCTGTTAGTGGGTCCTGAGGGCAGGAGTTGAGAACCACTGGCCTAGGCCAAGATACATTACTGTACAACACACTGCAAAGCAACACGTTGGAGACTACTAGCATTTAAGGGGTTAAAAGTCTTGTTTGAATCAATGGGAATGTTTAGTGTTTACCCTATGAGGCAGTTGGTTTGCCCTTTACATATGGACTTATGGCAAACTAGAATTATTCTGGAGTAAACCAACTGCAACATAGTGGACAAATAAAAATCCCCATGCACTCGAATAGAATTTTTTAGCCCCTTGAATGCTAGAGAGATCTCCAACCTCTTTGGCATTCAAGGGGTTAAAAACCTAATTTAATCTAACAGGAAGTTTTGCTTGTCCCCTATATGATGCAGTTGGTAGACTCCAAAATAATTCCAGTTTGCATTTATACATAAAGCCCAGGGCCGGCGCCACCTATAGGCGAGGTAGGCGCCGGCCTAGGGCGCACATCTACTGGGGGCACAGAGGTAGAGAGCAGAATCGCACACACTTCGTGGCCCATGTGTCTCACTGTGAAAGGTACGGACGGCATTAGTTGTGCCCCTGCACCACCGTCCAGTACCTCCCTATTACTAGCGTGCGTGTTGGATGATGTTGCACAACTTGCACAGTCGCATTACAGCCAATGAGAGAGGTGTGCTTTGACAGGCTACCCCTCTGTCATTGGCTGCCTGTGCGTGTGATGCGGCGCTGGGTCTGGGCATGGTCAGAGGAGTGGAGTGACCAAGAAGGAAGTTGGCAGCCAGGAGTCAGCTCACCAGGGATCTGACAACCATAGCCTCTATGACAGCCTGTCTGAATCATTTGGTCAGCTGGCTACATCCCAGACAGGTATGTCACTTAACTGTTTAAGTACCAGAAGTGTGTGCAATGCATTGCATGCCCTCTGGTTCTTAAACAGTTAATATGTCAGTATATTGCTTACCACAGGGTTGGCAGCCACAAGGTAATTAAGAGTGTGTAGGGGTCTCTAGCATTGCCAAAGGGACTCACTGCATAGATAGTGGAGTAGGCACTGGCCACACTAGTGGGGAAGATGTTCGGGGGCATTACAGGCACTTGGCAAATGGGTGCATGTGATATTTTGGCATCACGAGGATAGGGAATATATTATTAGAATACAGTACGTGACTATCCCTAATTGGTTTATTGCTGTCTTGTGCTGCTCCTCTGTGCTCATATGATACAGAATCCCTCTGAGACTTACCTAGCCATCTCTGGCCCAATGTAAGTGCAACATTCTAAATATTAATAAACCCAGAAAGGGAATATGAAAGTTCTGGATCAAAAACAGGAGGCACACAGAATTATATTCATGCACTGATATGCTGAGAGCATTAGTATGACTTCTTACATGGGCAGCTCAGTGGTTAGCACTGTTGCCTTGCAGCGCTGGGGTCCTGGGTTCAAATCCCACCAAGGACAACATCTGCAATGAGTTTGTATGTTCTCACTGTGTTTGCGTGGGTTTCCTCCGGGTACTCCGGTTTCCTCCCACACTCCAAAAACATACTGATAGGTGAATTTAGATTGTGAGCCCCAATGGGGACAGGAACCAATAGGAGTGTAAAGCGCTGCGTAATCTGTCTGACCTATATAAATAAAGGATTGTTGTTGTTGTTACTGCATAGACTGGCCCTGTCTGTACTGTTCTACAGAATCTTCATTATGTTTTAGAATTATTCAAAATAAACATTATTGCATTATTTTATCCCTCGGAGTGTTTCAGAGAAATGTGCTATGCATCCCATGCATGTGATGGGCACTATTTTGTCACTTAGGGCCATATGATCAAAAGAAAAGTGGAGGAATTTTGGGGCAAACCACTTGCACTATAGGGGAAAATGAAATATTCCAAATACCCATTGATTTAAATAGGGATTTTAACACCTTGAATAATATAGAGATCTCCAATGCATTGTTGAACAATGCATTGAGGATCTCTCAAGCATTCAAGGGATTAAAATCTCAATTTAAATCAATATGAATTTTAGTTCCCACCTACAATGCACCTCAGAATTCCTCCACTTTCTTTTGAACATATGGCCCTAAGTATTAGAAGAACAGTAGGCCGTATGTTAAAAAGAGGGGAGGCAAAGGGGCGGAGCCAAGGTGGCGGCAAAATGAGGTTTTGCCTAGGGTGGCAAAAATCCTTGCACCAGCCCTGATAAAGCCTTAGGAGTTTAACCCCTTAACGACTGGCCGATCGGCGCTGCGAGTTAAGGACCACGTCTTCCGGACTCCCCGAACAGCGTGCTGCCGCAGGGGGGAGCCCGGAATTCCATGACGGTCATAGTACGTCATGGGTCGATCTGACTTAACCAAGCACACGTAGAAGACTGTTTCAATAAATCATTTTTCCTTCCATAATGAGATATCGGCTCTGTTTAAGAGTCTCCACCTGTCCCAGGACCGGATTCCCCTGCTGGCAGCAGAACGCTGACAGCAGGGGAGAGGAAACTTTGAAAGCGACAATCTCTTAAACCATAAAGGTTTGAGAGATGCCGCTGGTGTCATTTAACTCAGTTTATTAAGGGCTACAATATGAGGGATAATAATTTTGAAGTAATACTATCCCTTTAAGTCAGATCGACCCAAGACATACTATGACCGCCAAGGGTCATTAAGGGGTTAATATATACACTGCAGTGTATCTCAGCAAACTTGCGTACTGGGATTTATAAAGGTTCTCATTTGGTTAAACCACAAGGTAAACTGTTCAAAGGTGTCCTATAATCTTATTGTATCTGACTGACCTTTAGGGCAAAGCCTAGAGGAATGAAGAAGAGCTCTTTTTGATAGATGAAGTTCACTACAACGGATCCATTTTCCAGATAGTGTAGGTTCATGTTCACAGCTGTATGTTCATCTTGGACACAGTGCACGGTCATACCTGAGATAGGGAGGTAAAGCGACAACCTGTATTAACCCTTGATGACCAGCGTGGCATGCATCGTGTTGTACATGCAAGTACAAATGGAACACTGGTTGGAAAACAAGAGCGGTCCACAGCAAAAGTAAATATGTATGTATGTATAGCTTTATTTATATAGCACCACACAGTGTATGCTGCACCTTACAACAGACATATGCTACAATAAATAAAAGTGGATAAAATAAGTGACACATTCATAGAAACAATAGGAGAGAGGTCTCTGCCCCAAGGAGCTTACAATCTTCCATGAGACATAATACTAAGCCTAGAGAAAAAAAAATGTAATGCTTTTATTGCAGGATAAAACAAGAGTACTCCTATAAGAGGAATATGCTTCATTCAAATATTATTAAATTAAAAAAATAACAATTTGATGTGGTTGTCCCCGAGGGATAGACCGTCTGTGTGTTCTTCACATCCTGTTCTCCTATATTTGTTGGGGAAATGGGAATCGGTTAATTCTTCTGTCGGCCACACCCTACCCTTCGCATTTATTATCTGCCGTGGGCAACCCAGGATTCCCTCCTGGCATTCAAGGGCATCCTTTCCTTTCTTGGCAAAGGAAAAGGACTCACACTCTGGAATATTTGATGTCATCCGCGGGCGTTCTTTCCTTTGAGGCACGCTCTTCTGCTCACTCTCTCCTGATTTCGCATCTTTGGGGATATCAACAGGTCAGACACTATTTGCATTCCCTGACTGAGAAAGGATGCTTCCTCAGAGATCGAACTGTTTTTAAGACATTTTCCTCTGGTAGTCTGTTTGCTAGACCTCTGGCCAAACTTTATAGTTTTCTTCTCTCCTCTACTTCCAACATTTCTGTTAAACCCTCCTATATACTGAATTGGGAAGGAGATCTATGTATATCGTATCCCCTTAGTCGCTGGTTCCAGATTTTGCACGAGGCCCTCAGATGCATTCCTAATTCCTTGACGGAACCAGCTACAAACTATTTACCAGATGGTACTATATAACCCATTGGGTCTTCAAAGATTCTATCAAGCACTTTCACCATTATGCTGGAGATGCTCAGAGGCTGATGGCTCTCTATATCATCTATGGTGGACATGCCCGGCCATACAGAGAGTTTGCACTGAGGTGATCTCATGTATCAATAAAATACTTATGATGGCCTTGATATCAGACCCCTTGCTTTGTTTGCTTCTTATCGTACCTGCTCCCTGTCTGGTGCCCTCACCTTCTAAGAAATTACTTCTGTTCTTGCTACATCTGGCAAGACACATGATCCCGAAACACCGGAAATCTGCAGTGCATCCCTCGGTTTCGGTTTGGCAGGATGGGATGAATAGGTTATATGAACTGGAACGGATGTGTGCTATCTCTATAGGTACAGTGGACTCCTTTAACTCTATGTGGGCTCCCTGGAGGAGCTTCTGGGACTCTCGTGGGAGATCCTGAGTCTTGTGGATCGCGGTCCATTAAGTTAAGGCTCCCTGGCCCGAGGGCCACACAAACAGGGCTGTGGATTATATACTTTCTAGGTCCTCTGTGGCTGACATTTGACTCATTACCCCTCTGCCTTGGCCAACCTGCACTACACTGGATGATGGAGACTTTGATGGCTGATTGCTCATGTGCTTTAGCTTGTATGTTGTTCCCCTCCTGGTATATGGAGAGCTGGTGTTATCGAACTATGGGCAAATTAGAGGAGCGGTTCCGCTCTGTCCTGGCTTGCATGTAGAGTCACTCTCCTATTATTGATAACTGTATATGTATTCATCGCACACAAGTTCTCTCCTTTCTCCTTCTTTTCTATTTTTTTTTTCTCTTTAGTCCTCACTGTTTACTCTTATGTTGTCCTCTCTCTCTCTTCATTATATATCACTACTGTTTGAATCTCTGATTTTAGCAGGGATATGTTGGCTTCAATATAGTGGTTGGATATGTCACGGTTCCTGTTGTACTACATATGTCTATAAACATGTGGGTTATATGGCTGTGTAGATACTTATGTTATGAATTGTATGTTTTTTTTATGGCACGTTCTTTATTATTTGATGCTTCCTGTAATTTGTTGTATTCCTGCTGATGTCTTCCAATAATAAAAACTTTTGAAATTAAAAAATAAATAAATAAATAATAATGTTGGTAATCTAAATTCAGGATTATGGAAATTCACCACAAGATGGCACTGTTGCTATTACAAAGGACACCTATACCAGACATTCTCCAAAGACTAATTAAATTTTTTTTCTTTTAGAGAGGCTGGTGTACTAAGAAGTTACAATTCTGCTAGCAAACCAAATGCATCTTATGGATAAATAAACGTTACCCAAATTCCAGTTGATTTAAATGGAGATTTTAACCCCTTAATCTCAAAAGAGGTCTCCAATGCATTGCTTCACAATGTGTTAAGAGACCTATCTAGCATTCAAGAAGTTTTAAGCCCCATTTAAGTCAATGGGACTTTCCATTGTTCCCCATTATGCAGCTTGTTTGCGCCAGTTCTTCTTAGTACACAAGCCTTAACCCATTGAGTGCCAGGGTGGTACGGAATGCATTGCAAAGCAATGCATTCCGTACCACTCGGGCACTCAAAGGGTTAATGGGACAGTAATGTCCCATAAAAATGTTTAGAGTTTTGTAGAGATTAAAAAAATAAGCTAAATGCCACAAATCCTCTCTCTCTATCCTCCGTTAAAATTCCCCTCTCCCTCCCATCTCCTGACGTCAGCTGTAAGCTGACAGTATAAATTCATGGTCCGGGGACTGACAGGTGGCTCTTCAGCAGAGCCAAAATAGCACGATTTAAAAAGAAATACTTCTTTGGAACAGTCTAAAAAGTTTGCTTTCTTTTTAAATCGCGCTATTGTGGCTCTGCTGAAGAGCCTCCTTGTGTCAGCCGACACGCTATGGTTGAAGCGATATCCTCCTTTAAAGTTCCCCTCTCCCTCCTCTTCTCCTGATGTCAGCTGTAAAGCTGAAAGAAGGAGATCCGTGTCTGCCGACACGAGGAGGAAGCGGCTTCAGAAGAGCCGCAATAGCACAATTTAAAAAGAAAGTGTGCCTGGTTTGCAAGCAAACTTTTTAGACCGTTCCAAAGAAGTATATCTTTTTAAATAGCGCTATTGAGGCTCTACTGAAGAGCCGCTTGTCTGTCCCCGGACCAGGAACTCCTTCTGTCAGCTTACAGCTGACGTCAGGAGAAGAGGAGGGAGAGGGGAACTTTAAAGGAGGATGTTTCTCAAACCATAGCAGTTTGAGAGATAGGATTTGTGGCATTTAGTTTATTTTTTTAATCTCTACAAAACTCTAAACATTTAATTTTGTTTCATATCTGAGCAAAACATTTCCCTGCAGTTAGACTTACCCTTTTTTAATCCACCATTAAACACTAAATCCAGAAGAATTACTTATGCCAGTCAAAATTGTCCTTACCCAGTGTAAGCCCCTATGGCAGCATGCTCAGGAACCTCTTCATACACATAGCAGGGGTAAATTATTGAGGTCATTTCTGGAATGGAGCTGAAATGCTGACATCAATAAATAACTTCTGCTTCACTGTATAAAAAGATCCCACAAGTAGCAGAGTGTGTGTGTGTGTGTGTGTGTGTGTGTGTGTGTGTGTGTGTGTGTGTGTGTGTGTGTGTGTGTGTGTGTGTGTGTGTGTGTGTGTGTGTGTGTGTGTGTGTGTGTGTGTGTGTGTGTGTGTGTGTGTGTGTGTGTGTGTGTGTGTGTGTGTGTGTGTGTGGGGGGGGGATTTACAATATTTAATTTTTTGACTTCATTTCAATTTACCAATAAAGTGGATTAACTTGTCATAAATCTCTCTTTCTGATTTGCTTGCAAAATAATGTCAGTATGTTTTTATCTAGAAGGATACTTAAAGGGATAGTAATGTTTTTATAATAAAAGCAGCTCTAATTAATCATCATAGTATATGGACTTTGGAGAGTGTTATTTCAATTCTGTCAGAGTTGTAGTTCAAGAGTAATCCAGTGACAAAGTGTCCCTCTCCCGCCCCTTTTACTGATGTAACACTGTTCATCTAGAGCAGAAGGGAGGTGCCCAGGTAGACTGCAGAGATGGACAATCTTCAATTAAGATAAGGGAAAAAGCTGAAAAACTTGTCAAGGAGGGCAGGGCTTTTATTGTTTTCATTGTAAGAAGATTGTCCCCTTCTGTTATCTGTCTGGTCTTACAACTAGATTCCACATCTGAGAAGAGATGGCTTACACTAGGTAAAAGGGGCGGGAGGGGGAAACTTTGCTTTTGAATACTCTTAAACCATAAAGGTTTGAGAGATAATACTTATATCATTCTTCATATTTTTTTTAATGCCTACAAAATAAAATAAAGTTAAAATGAAGTATTACTATCCCTTTAAAAGCACTGTCCCTTCCACCTTATTCTGACTAATCATTAGCAGTGAAAACAAAAACTGTGCAGTTATTACAAGCCTTCACATATTGCCTACTCTACAGACTACAGTCACTGCCATCATTAGCCTCCTAAGTGTCTATCCGATAGAGTGTTTCGGTGTAAACACATAAAAGTGGAACTTTCATCTTAACTAAAGTCGCCCTGCAATAATTAAGCAGGTAGAGACTAGCTTTAGAATATATCTTTTACATTTCAAAATTACCCGATTGTAAGGAAATCCTTTATTTTAAGAGACTGGAAGCCAGGCATCAGAGCAGACATCTTGTCTGAGCGTCTGCGCGGTCAGTCCCGGTCTCCATTGTGAAGCTCTGCAGTGTGCCACAAGGTAACTGGAGGGGATTGAGGGCAGACTGCACTAACCTGGCTGTCAGTCTCCGAAAATAAAGGATTTCATTACAATCAGGTAATTTTGAAAGGTAAGATATATATATATATATATATATATATATATATATATATATATATATATATATATATATATATATATATATATATACATATATATATTTTTTTTTATTATAAAGCTAGTCACTACCTGCTTAATTATTGCAGGGTGACTTAATATATGATGAAAGTTCCGCTTTAAGTGGTAATAGTATCTCCAGGATTAACCCTCTGAGTGCCCAAAAAGTTATCCAATGTATTGTGTTGCAATGCATTAGACACTTCTCTATCACTTAAAGGAGGGATTTTAGGCACCACCTGACCATGGCTCCTTTTTTGCCCATGCAAAATGTCATTGCATTTTTACTTTTGCCATTTCATTCCACGTAGTTCTGTATATGCAAATAGTTAAGTTTTAATCCCATTTGAGTGTCCAGTCCCAAAAACATTGCAAGAAAATGCATTGGGTTGTGAAAAAACACATATAAAACCCTTATCTGAAAACCAGATTCACCTAGTGTTCTACAATATAAATTATCTATGCAATATAACAGATAATATATGAGTTTTATAAAGGAATACTCACAATTGGAGAAACTGAGTGAAGATATTAGATGCAAACTGGATGATATTCTCATGCATTTAGATACATAAAAAAATATATATAACACATAGCATGATCTGTGCAATAATACTGAAACAAAACAATTTCACAGATCACACTGTGTTATATTTTTTCTTTATGTATTTAAATGCATGAGAATATCACAGTTTGCATCTAATATCTTCACTCAATTTCTCCAATTGTGAGAATTCCTTTATAAAACATATATTGCCTGTTATATTGCATAGATAATTTATATTGTTGAACACTAGGTGAATCTTGTTTTCAAATAAGGGTTTTATATGTTTTTTGACACAAAACCTGAGATCACAGTTTTCTTAGCACTCACCCAAATTCTATTTACATTTATGGGACTTGCTGTGCCATTAGGCCTACCAGGTATTTCTCCTGGCGCAGGTTTATTCAGGGTGACCTTGTGCGAATGGGGTATCGCAGACACAAGTGGAAGCGCTAGACAAGCTGATAACACCTTTCCCCAGGAATTTGATTCTCAGGCATTGGCATCGTAGCTTCATTAGGAAGTATTGGGGATGCATGTATGTGCACTGGAGGTGACAGGCCACTGGCACAATGCTTAGCTATAGAAGGCATGTTACATAGTTACATAGTAATTTAGGTTGAAAAAAGACTTGCGTCCATCCAGTTCAACCCTTTTCCTATTCCTGTTTACCATCGCTGACTCAAAAGAAGGCATCCGACTCCAAATGGCAATCAGATTTCTCCCTGGATCAACAAGCCCTAACTAAATAGTAATCCCAATACTAACGTGCATAGCCCTCTATATTATGCTCTTTTAAATAAGTATCCAGGCCCCTTTTAAAGGCATCTAATGTATTTGATAGCACCACCTCCTCCGGAAGTGCATTCCATACCTTTATTGTCCTTACTGTAAAGAAACCCTTCCGCTGTTGTAGACTAAATCTCCTTTCCTCAAGTCTAAGCGGGTGGCCCCTTGTCCTGTGTACTGTTCTGTTAATGAACAGGTCTTTTGAAAGCCCTTTATATGGGCCTTGAACATATTTATATAGTGTTATCATATCCCCTCTAAGACGCCGTTTCTCTAGTGTGTACAAGTTTAACTTTTCTAGCCTCTCTTCATAACTAAAACATTCCATTCCCCTTACTAGTTTTGTAGCCCTCCTCTGCACTCTCTCTAGTTCCATAATGTCCTTCTTCAGAAAGGGCGCCCAGAATTGAACAGCATATTCTAGGTGGGGTCTTACCATGGACCTGTAAAGAGGCATAATTATATCTTCCTCCCTTGAGTCAATACCCCTTTTAATACATGCCAATATCTTATTGGCCTTTGCAGCTGCCAGCTGGCACTGCATGCTACTGCAAAGTCTATTGTCTACCATTACTCCTAAATCCTTTTCATTAGTAGATTTCCCCAGAGAAACACCATTTAAACTATATGTTGCATTTTTATTATTATACCCAAAATGCATAACTTTACACTTGTCTATATTGAATCTCATTTGCCATTTGCCTGCCCAGTTACTCAATTTGTCCAAGTCCTCTTGTAATGAAGACTAAGAAGCATTTGACTGAGAGGGTCATGTTCTGGGTGTTTGCGTTCCAATTTAACCACTTTGATGCTGGAGACGTCTCACAGTGACAGTGCATCGGAGATCTCTCTGGCACCCAAATGGAAGTTTTGCAAACTGCTGTTATATTGGATGTTTAGTTTAATGTGTACCATCTGAGATCACATGTAACCTGCTGCCTGGTAGGTAGTCATATATTTGTAAGCTCTGTGGTATCAATAGTGTAGCTATATTTCAGTTAACAGCTTTGTAGTATCACTATTTCAGTTGAAATTTCTGTGTATCACTAGTGTAGCTATAATTCAGTTGTACGTTCTGTGGTAGCACCACTATAGCTCAATTTCACTTGAGATGGGTGGTGTTAAAGGCGGGGATATGGGTGGGGTTAAAGGCAGGGATATGGGTGGGGCTAGGCATGGAAACTGGTGGCAAGTAACTTTTCAGGCCTGGCTAGTAGCTCAGGACTTGAAATTTTGAGCCCTGCTAGAGGGGTATGCAATGCATTTTTTACCCTTGTGGCACTCATAGGGTTAAATCTTATTAATATTCCAGCTAAACACTGCCAGTAGTTTCACCTTCTATTTCCTGACTGAGGATAGGGCGCACCCCCAAGAAACCGCCACCTGCCAAATATCAACCAAGAAATTGACACAAACAGGTTGGGTAAGAAATGGCCACAGAATTTATTAAACCTTAACATAACAGGTAAACGATATGCCGGCCCCGGGGTAGTACGGGCACGAAAAAACAACCATAACCAAGAGTCTCTGGCCTCCCTGAGCCGTTAGCCAGCAGGTGAGGTACCAACTACCCAAGGCCCACCTGGGCAACAACAGTTTTTCCATCCCATGGCGAGGACCAAACCTTACGAACTTGGTGTGACAAAAACTATAAGGGAGGGAAATGGAAAAACTCTTTCCCTGCGGGGCTGCTGGCCAAGAAGAAAGCTGACTGAACCAACAGCCCCGCAGGGAGTATATATAACCTACTTCAGCACAAGCCATCAGGCCACCGCCAGATATTGCGCCCAGAGTGTGGGACGCCACCAAGCAGTCAACCCCTCCCGTCCTTCATCAGTTCTGGAAGGATACCTTCTGAGAACAGGAACAGCCCCTTACAATCTATTCAGGTCTACCATTGTTTGCTGCGTGGAGGTGTGACCTAAAGGCCGAGAGTGTGCTATATAAAGAAAACTGCCAATAAAATGCAAAAATAAACAGATAAGCCTGATGGCTGTATAAAGACAATGTAAAATTAACTTAATTACTGATGTAACACTGCTCAGCTCAGAGAAGCAGGGTGGTGTCCAAATGGACTATCTTCAATTAATAAAGGGAAAAACCTGAAAACCTGTCAACAGAGGCAGGGCTTTCATTTTTCTCACAGTAAGAAGATTGTCCCTTGCTGTTATCTGTCTGGTCAAGCAACCATATTCCACATCTGAGGTGAGCAATGTTACACTAGGTAAAAGGGGCGGGAGGGGATACTTTATCATTCAATTACTCTTGAACTACAACTCTGACAGTACTGAAATGACATTCTCTATGGCTCAAATGCTATAAAGATTAATTGGAGCTGCTGTTTTTGTGAATCATTACTATCCCTTTAACACCCACTGGTTTACATTTAATAAAGCCAAATAATTTGGGAAAATTTACTTTTTTATTATGAATTACACAAGTAATTGCAATTTTTTCTGCATCTGTTGTTGAATAAATAAGACAAAAAAATTTTACCATACTGAGTGTACCCAGGCCCTCGATTTTTCCACTTGGGTCGAATCAAAGCGATGGGGAAATTCCTCCGAGGCATAATCAGCATTCTGATAACTTTCTCTATTCCATTTATTATGAAATAGCCTCCCATTTCCTTGAGGAAAAAAAATGGCAATTAAATTATTTATTAAAATTAGAGGAACCCAGTGAGTTGCACAATGCATTGTGAAGCAATGTGTTGCACACTTCTCTGGTCCTTAAAGGGTTAAGAGACATACCTGGGTTCTCTCTGAATGTGATCAGGAGCTCTGATTTTAAAACTTAATTACCAGGTCTCCAGGGACAGATTTAAAGGGCTCAGTGAGTTTTCTTGTAGCTCCGCCCACTTCACCATCATTCTGGTTATACTCCGCCCCGTTCTTCCCATTCTCTCCCATTTGTACTTCATGAGTTATTAAATTATAATCATTATTATATATTATTACTAATATAATTGGGAGTTACCCCTTGAATGCTAGAGGTCTCTATTTCATTGCTTCACAATGTGTTGGGGTCTCATCTAGCCTTCAAGCAGTTAAAAACCCTATTTAAATGAATTGGAAGTTTAGGGATTTGTATGCCTACCCTATTCCCCTACAGTTGGTTCACCCAGAATTAGTCCAGTTTGCTTTTCCAGGAATAAAAGTGAAATCTATCCAAATCACTATTTTATTCAGCCTTTATCAAAGTTAATTACAACCCTCTTGTTTGGAAGTGAGACGCCATAGAATGAGACAGGTGTCAGAGAGGAACCTCTCATTGGAAAGATGTTTCAGTTCTTAGTGCAGGGTAGTTAATGTTTGGATCTCAAGCTGTTGGCGAATGGATACTACAATTTCCACCATCACCAACCTGCTGTTGTCTTATTGGGGATGATGGGAATTGTAGACCCCAACAGCAGATGTTCCAAAGACATTTGACTTATGAAATATAAAAGTGTTGTGATAAATTCCTTGTCATAATTAATTATCAATACAAGACTATTTAGCAGGTACTTAAAGGGATAGTAATACTTCATTTTATCTTTATTTTATTTTGTAGGCATTAAAAAAACATGAAGAACAATATAAGTCTCATCTCTCAAACCTTTAAGAGATTTTTCACAAGCAAAATACCCCCCCCCCTTCAGCCAGAGCAGAAGGGAGGTGCCCAGGTAGACTGCAGAGAGGGACAATCTTAATTAAGATAAGGGAAAAAGCTGAAAAACTTGTCGGGGGGGGGGGGGGGAAGGGCTTTCATTGTTTTCATAGGAAGAAGATTGTCCCCTTCTGTTATCTGTCTGGTCATACTACCAGATTCCACATGAGAAGAGATGGCTTACACTAGGAAAAAGGGGCGGTAGGGGAAACTTTTCTTGTGAATATCTCTTAAACCATAAAGGTTTGAGAGATAAGACTTACATCGTTCTTCATATTTTTTTAATGCCTACAAAATAAAATAAAGTTAAAACGAAGTATTACTATCCCTTTAACAAAATATATATTACCTGTTCTTCTTCATGATGTTCAATCAGCTCTTTTGGTGAAAGACCATACAAGTTGCAAAGTTTTGATTTCACCATGATAGGAACATAGCCAAGGGATTGTTTAACAATTTCCTTCTGGACACCATTTACAGACCAGCTTATGTCAACCTGAAATAAGAGAGAAGACTCCAAATGAACACTTTTTTCATTAAAAAAAAAAATATTACTATTCCTTAGTCATTCTGCCACTGAAACATTTCTCTCCTCCTCTTGGAAAGGTCAACAGTAATTTAGAGCAAATACCTTGCAGTTAAAGTTGAACTGTAACGTTTCACTAATTTTAACCCTTTGAGTGCCAGAGGGGTACGGAACGCATTGCTTTGCAATGCGTTCCGTACCCCTCTGGCACTCAATGGGTTAAGGAAAATTAAAAACTGCCTATATATTGTACTATGCATTTCTTTGTAATATACAGAGTTTGAGAAATGCAATTTTATTCTCTGTTCGAACATTGTGGCACTTTATGCTAATTCATTCACTGGGTCAATTTTACCACACACTGTGTTGTGATTGACTTTAGACAGAGCCAACACATGTGAATAATTTCTAATAGCACAATGAGCAAGTCTGACCTCATAGAGAAATATGTGGGTAATAAATATAAAAATGCAACATGGTCATAAAAATGTAAAGCTTAATTTCTAACAACAAAAAAAAAAGTATATATTTTACAGAAAAATACCTAGTACAAGACATAGGCAAGATTTAGCTTTCTGTTCAAAGCTAAGCTTGCTTGCGATAGATCCACTATCTTTAAGAACTAGATGATAACACATTGTGTTATACAAGTTCACAGTGACTTCTGGCTGAGTGGCGTCAGATTATGGACTTTTCCAGACGCAATTCATAGCAAGCGACTCTGCTACACATTGAATGAAACTATTAAAACTGACATATTAACATTGGAATTCAGCAGGAAGCCTCACCAACAATAAAGAGGTGGTGTTAAGAGTTTGTAGGATAGAATAAAGGTATATAGAAATAATGCATTGCTTGCTGCACTGATAAAGTTATGAGATTTAAAGTTATGAGGAACACAAGCCATAATTATGCAATCCATTATATTTAACATTTATTGGATTACCACCTTAGTGCTACAACGTATGATTCAGAGGTTCTGTCAAGTATGTACTCGAGGATCTAAAGCCTCAGGCTTCATGGGTAAATCCCTGTGTATTGAGGCTAGCCCGAGGTATGTAATGGTTCAAGTGGGCTGCACAGCACACTAATAATGCATGAGACAAGAAAGAGAAACAGCCTTTTACTAGTTAAAAGGGAAGAGACGCATTACATATTACAGTCCTATCGCTACAGACCTGCCTCACGCTTCTTGTCCCACTTTCTGTAAGCAGAAAAAAGGAATCAATAGCAGCCTCTCTAGACGTTACATGACAAACCAAGGGGGAACCTGTACACTGAGTAATGTTACAATGTGGATACTGCTAGAGGTGGAAGAGCGAAGATAAAATAATATTTTATGTTGCTTTTGCTCTCTGTTGTAGTCTAATGCTACCAGTTTCTAGTCTGATGAAGACTAGGGATAGTTATGAGTCATGTACATCTATTGAAGACCATTCTTTTCTGTGAGGTGGTGTCATCTAGAGTCAGATTTCAGAGTTCACCAAGTAAAGAAAATTGCACATACAATGTAAAACATACATAATACACTTGACTGCTTTATGTAATCTGTTAAACATATTAAGAGACACCTACTCCTGAGGCACAGTTTGTGACTCTTACAGATCAAATGTGTATAACCATTCACATCTCGATTGCTAGAAAGGTCTCCATTGCACTGTAAAGTACCTCTGGCATCCAAGCTTTCATGAGACAACATGATCATTATTTCTCCTCAGTGCTCCACATATGTATCTAACTGGTGTACTTACAGTCAACTTTCCTCGATATGTGCTTCTTCGTCCTCTACATTCCGCTGGGTATATCTTTGGCTCCTTGCAGATGCTTCCTTTAGGAACCATGGGTGGAGTAATAACTGCATCCACAATGTCAAATGTCACATGGTCATTTCTAAATGCAAACTCCAATGGTTTTATAGCCTGAAACAAACAATCGCATAACAGGTTAAAAGAGGGCAACAGTGAACAATCAGAGGATGTGCACAACATGGATTTTATGGCCACATTATATTCAATGAAGTACATTTTATCTGGTGTCCAACTGGGGAACACTAGGAGCAGGAAACATGGCACTTCTTAAAATAAATAAATAAATAAATATTATTTAAAAAAAAAAAAAAAAAAAAAAAAAAAAAACACAAGTAGGAACTCATCACATTCCTCCGTCAATTTTACTCCCCCCCAGTAACTGGAAGCCAGTTTTTAAAGTGCCCTAGCAAAGGATGCTATACGACATATCCTCCAATAGATTTCCTGAATAAAATGTATGTAGGGAGCCCAAGAGAAAGCTAGACCTGTATTTTGGGATCAAGAAGAGATGTAAATTCTAATCATCCAAACACCTGTCTTCTCAATCAGCCTTTAATAAGAATTTCAAACTATTCCACACAATCCTGGCAAGGTGAGAGAAACCAAACCCAACTAACAATCCAGGCAAGGTAAGAGAAACCAAACCCAAACTAACATGGCCAGGATTCAAAAAGTCTCCAACCAGACCCTCCCTAGGAGGAAGGTTCAAATCTTTCTGCATTAATGGAGGGATTCCATGTCAGATGAATGGGTACTAAAGGTAGGATACCACCATCATTCCAAATATATTACTCTAAGAAGACTTATCACATTCACATTCCAAAGGAGGAAAGTAAATGACCCCCCTCCCAAGTATGTAAGAGTTCTCTTGGATTCAGAATTCATCATTCCTGTTGCCAAAAATCAGATATTCGGAGAATTTTACACTAACCTTTTCATAGTATCCTAATTTGCCAAAAAACATAAATAAATATAAATGTGGTCATCCATTTCAGGTTGGTAATAGCTCTGAGAGCATTTACAAAAGTAATGGCAACATTCCTGAGAATAAAAGGCATCAACACCATACCCTATATGGACGACTAAGTGATAAAATAATAATAACTAGCATTTATATCGCGCCTTTCTCCCAGTGGAACTTAAAGTGCTTTCAGTGCACACTCTTGGAATTAACTGAATCGGCAGCTGAATAATAGAGGTTATTATACTCATTTATCTACCTAGGAAGGATGAAGGGCTGAGTTGACCCTACTGGGATTCGAACCTGCAACCTTGAAGTTTCAACAGGCTCTGTAGTCAGGGCATTTACCACTGAGCTATCTCACCAATAAAAAGATAATGTTACATTCATATTTATAGAAAGCAACACCAAATCAATGAATGACTTTTCTTAGTCTACTGTTAACTGTGATCCAAAGAATATTCTCATATCAAGTCAATATTTCTTCAGTCAAGAACAGAATCCAATTTCTGATTCAGGATCAAAGACCTGCTATTCCAAAATGCTTTCATATTCTAGGAGCCATGATATCCACAACAGAAGCAAACCATTTGCTCAATTTCATATGAAGCAGCTGCAGTTGGATATATTACAGAAATGGAACAAGAACCCACAAGACCTGGATCACTGCATATCCCTATCAACAGAAAGACAAGAAGCTGAATGCTCAACATATACAGAAAGGGAAATTTCACTCACAACATGGACAGCTATTATAACGGATGTCAGTCTTTCAGGCTGGGAACAGTTTGCAACCACCTCTCTGCTCAAGAATCAATGATGAAATCCTCTCTCACAATCATTGTCATAGCAGTTATCAGAGCTCTCAACTCAGACAACTCATTTGAAACCAATCTGACAATACCACAACAGTGGCCTACTTAAATCACCAAGGAAGCAGCAAAGCAGCCTCTTTGGAAGTACAAAGAATTCTGAACTGGGCAGAAAGGTATGTTCCAGCACTTTCCATTATATATCCCAGAGGTAGAAAATTGGGAAGCAGATTATCTCAGCAGAAAGATTATTGATCCAAATGCATGGAAACAAGAGAAATTTGAATTGACAATAAAATGATAAGCTCCTCCTGAAATCTTATGACATCCAGACAGCTTAAAGCATCCAAAAAGTGAAAGAACAAAAGATCCCAAAGCAGTGGCAGTACAGACTATGGTAATAATGTGGGTGCGTTATATTTGATTTTCGCATCAACCTTACGTTCTCTGTATCCTAACCCAACCAATGCATTAAACAGTATATTCAGGTTACAAAGGAATTCAAACTATTTCAACTCTATCATACCAAAAAGTCATAGAAATGGAAAACCTGCTACAAAAGCTACTATTGTGTCTTGAACAAAGTGGACTACTAAAACAAGCCTATATCCAAAATTCTAAACCAGCACCATTTTAAATTATTATTGGCTATCCCATTAGTACTTCATGAGCAGTTAAACATCAGGGTTCAGCAGACCAAGTCTGAAAATCAGCCACTTGGTCTTCAATCCATACATTTACTAAGTACTTCAAAATTAATGTGTTGGCTTTGGCTGATGCAATTTTCAGGATCTCCTTTATAAAGCTTACCTTCTCTATGATAAGAGATTGACTGTCATCCTCACCTTCAGATAAGAAAAAGGTGATAGGACAAGAACATTTCTGTTGACTGAAAGGGATAGTAATACTTTGTTTTATCTTTATTTTATTTTGTAGGCATTATAAAAAAACATGAAGAACAATAGAAGTCTTATCTCTCAAACCTTTATGGTTTGACGGATATTCACAAGCAGTTTCCCCTCCCGCCCCTTTTACCTAGTGTAAGCCATCTCTTCTCAGATGTGGAATGCAGTCCATAGACCAAACAGGTAACAGCAGGGTATAATCTTCTTCCTATGAGAACAATTAAAGCCCTGCCCCCCTTGACAAGTTTTTCAGGTTTTTCCCTTATCTTAAATGAAGATGGTCCCTCTCTGCAGTCTACCTGGGCACCTCCATTCTGATCTGGCTGAACAGTGTTACATCAGTAAAAGGGGCGGGAGGGGGAAACTTTGTCATTGAATTACTCTTGAACTACAACTCTGACAGAATTGAAATAACACTCTCCAAAGTCCAAATACTATGAAGATTAGAGATGCTTTTATTATGAAATATTACTATCCCTTTAATCACATGTAGAGGATTACAGGTCACAGGAGAAAGTTATGCTGTAAAGGCCCTCAAACAATGCTGGAATATCTTTTCGACATATGGCAATGATGACAACTGCAGAACACGACATGCTCCTTCTGACTGGAACACATTAAGGTGCCACACCTACCCATGTGCCAAATTCAGATTCAGAGCCATGCTGAATTCTTACTGCCTGGAGAGGCAAGGCCCTTACCTGAATGCCCTCAGTCACTCAATTATTGTATCCTATGTAGGAGGGGGAGGAATTGTTATACTCACTCTGGGTGGTCTAGCCTTACAAGGGATAGATATAAACCTTACCTGACCAGGTGACAACCAGATCTGGTATATACATATTTGAGCTATCCAGCAATGGGAAGTGTCCACGGAACAGTTTTTCACTGCCTCTCTGGACACTCCTGAATAATTCATTGAAAATAAACTCAAAAAGAAACCGTATCCTCCTTATTCTAGAGCACTTAAAGGGTTCGTAATGTCTATAAAAAAAAAAAAAAAAAAAAAAAAAAAAAAAACTATTCTTCACTTTGTAGAGGTTAAAAAGTTGGCTTGAATGCAAAAAAAACGTCTCTTGCAAACCAATCACAAACTTTAAATGCATGTATCTCTCAAACCATAGCAGTTTGAGAAATACATTTTTTTTGCATTCAAGCCAACTTTTTAACCTCTTCAAAATGAAGAATAGTTTTTTTTTTTTTAGACATTACTAACCCTTTAAAAAACTAATTGGCCGGATGGTTGGGGTAAAATAGGCTAAACATAAAGATGTGTTTTTAGCTGGTTAAATCACTAGCTCCAGAATCTGTTCAAATCTCCAGGGTAGCAGGTTCTAGTCCTGGCAAGGTCAGCTCAGCCTATCCCCTTCTAAGGTAGATAAAATAAGTGCCAAGGACATACTTGAAGATGAGAGACAGTATCAGTGTAGCCTTCCTGGTTTTACCATGTACTGGTACCTTAACATATCTGCCACCAGTAAAATTCTGAGGGGAAAAAAAAAAAAAAAAAAAAAAAAAAAAGCCTTCGCAGGAAATCCTGACCTTTACCACTAACACGTGACTTACTATAGATAATAAACAGTGGGGTATAGTTAAACATTTCTGACCAAATCCCATGATAAGCTTGCCTGTCCCATCAATGCACCCCAGATTTATTCAAGTCCCTCTGTCTCAAATCTAAGAGAACATGTATTTAGTATAATGCAATTTAAAAGAAGTGATACCACCTTACCTCTACTGTGAGAAAAACCCTTGTGATGGGAATAAGGGAGGTATTTATACCATACCTAATTAATGCTAACATCTAAATAAACTGGAAGCTACAAACCAAGAGTGGAGGGACCCTCAAAGCTCCCAACACACATACAAAGAAATATAATATACAGGTTCCTGGTGAGCTCAGTCTGTTTACTTTGCATCTGTAGCCAAGATATAGTTCTTGTAGCTCTCTTGCCTACACATATGTGTAACTATCCTATCCTATATAATAATTCCCTACAAGGTTTGTAACGATGCAGTCATGCTCAGTAGAGACTGCTGCGTGTGCTGCAGTCATGCTCAGTAGAGACTGCCCGTGATGAGGCTGATACAGAGCGGGGAGCTCCCACTCTGTGTCAGCCGCAGCACGGGCAGTCTTTACTGAGCATGACTGCACCGAGACCAGCTGGCAGTGGCACTGTGGCCAGTGTAACGGGCTCTTCAACTAGTTGGAATATAATTGATAACGCCATTTTGAGATCACCAAAAACCTGTATATTAAAATTCTGAAGCTTGCCAAATGTAGTATTCTACATATTAACCCCTTAATGACTGCGACCAGAAGTTAAGGACCATGGAGCATTTTTTGGGGGGTGGGCTTATCAGATTGAGAGGACCCCTGAATTCCATGATGTGCCAGGACCTTAAATGCAGAATTGCCAAGATGGTCCCGGTACGTCATGGGTTCATGTGGGGTTAAGCTGGCAATAATCTGTTTATTTCTATTTTTAAGGATAGTAATGATTTATATGGAAACATATATACTGCAGCATTTATCCTGCTGAGCGAAACAAGGGTAATTCTACTGCTGAGATGTGTTAGTCAAAAGTTATTTCAGCTCAAACACGCATTTGTGATGCAGTACTCCCATTGCCTGAAATGCTGTGGTGGCACTGTTGCTACAGTAGTATGTGGACAATGAAGGTAAGTTGAACATAAACCTCCATAGGATGCTGTAGCAACAGCACAACTGTAAAGTTCCAGGCCATGGATGTACTACACCCAAAAATGCAAGGTTGAAATGCAATAACCTTCACGTAAAACATCTCTCAGCACATAAAGAATCCTTCTTTTACACAGCAGGATAAACCCTGCAAAACTTTTTCTTTCAATAGTAAGCACTTTTTATCCCTTTACATATCCTACCAATATGTAAAGTTAAACTGTCCTTTTTTTGGCAGTTGTACCATAGGTCCCTGACAGGATTCACAACGCAAGAGCTGTAGAACATCCAAGACTGTGCGTAGTGGACAACTCTAGTACATTGGGTGGACAACTCTAGCCCAGTGGGTGATCAAAAGGTGAAGAAAACTTGATGGAATGTAATAATGATGATGATGATGTCCCTGACAGCAAGCCCCCAGTATTTAATTTTCAGAGAGCTTTCTGTCAGGGACTGTGCACATGGGACTAGTGATACAATGTAACATTATCCCTGTAGCACTTAGTGCTTTGCAGATTGTATTTAATGGATAGGATGTTTTGTTTTTTTACAATGTAACATTATCCTTGCTTTCAAAGTCCCTGACAGTAAGTGTTCTAGAAGGATATCCAGTGAGCTCACTGTCAGGGACATTCAGGTGTAAAAATTAAAAGATGTATAAACTGTAAGCAATATGAATATTATGCACTTTCAAAATACGCCAAAACAAAAGAGTACTATCACTTTAACCCTTTAAGGTGCATAGGGGCGTGCAAGAAATCGCTGTTTCTCAAAGGGTTAAGGTCAGATCCCTATGCATTTCTACAACGCATTTAACATGCACCCAGATCCCAAGTACCCGTGGACCCACTACCCACCTGCACTGCCAAGTTAAGCCCCTCTGTCATGGCCTGGTTGAAGGACTCGGTGTGAGCTCGGGTGAGCTCCTGTAGCGGCCGATGCTGTCTGTGTGCAGGGGTCCCATATCCGGGATCAGTCAGCTTCTTCAGACTGGGCTGTCTTGGAAGTTTCTGCCACTTAAAGGACGGATCCATTTTGCCTGGGTTTGTAAAGTAAGACCAGGAGAAAGTTTCCCCCTGAAAGGGACTGCACGGACCAGAAAACCCCAAAGCTCCAAGCCAGGCATGCAGCACATGTGCAGAGGAAGGGGAAGGAGCATACAAACACGGCTCTATGGTCTACTTCCGCTTGTGTTTCCGGGAGGACTAGTGAGCTGTCATAAAGTGTATTTGTTTGTGCTTTAGTCAGACCGGGTAAGAAACTATCTGATCCTGGGCAGAATGGAAATAATTCACTGCAATACGCATTCTTAAGTATTTTGGTTATGTACGTGACTCCCAGGTTTGCTAACAGATTAACACTTTAGAGATACATGCCAAGTTGCCAACAGTCTAAGTATTGGTGGTCAACTGTTAGATCGCTAGTTCTTTAGAACAACATCTCTGATGATTGGGGAAGATGAGATGTGTATTCCCCGACAGCTGGAGATCTGACAATGGATTAGCTCTGGTCTAAGGTTTTCAGGGATAGTACTAGTTTTGAGTTTCCGTGGCAGGATTTACTCTGTCTTTTAACTGGGGTCTTACTCTCGTAGCCCAATGGTTCTCAGACTGGGTATACGTGGTTCCGTGACTGTCCATATCAGTGGACATGTGGCAAACTGAAACTTTCCAACAGTTCAAGTTAGCTTTGTGTTACTTATATACGTGTTTGTATATAAGTACTATAATGATGCATTTTATCCTATTACGCTACTTGTAATGTAGGTACCGTAAGTTGGTTCATAAACTCTTAAGTTTTTAAAGACCGGAAGGTTGTGCATCGCAATGCGTTGCACACCCCTCTGGGCCTTATCCCTTTGAATGCCAGAGGGGTACCCCTGTGGCACTCATACGGTTAATGTTTTAAACCTGATCAGGTTTTCCAACACCAGTTTTATAGAAAAATGCATTGTGTTTGTTACATCATGTTGTTGAATACTACGTATACTTGCTCCTATTTAATAACTTAATGACTTGTTAGTTAACCCTTTGAATGCCAGAGGGGTAGCCAACATGATGCCCCTTTGGAACTCTAAAGACTTATTACTGTGTTGGTCATATGTACAAAAACAGAGAAACAAACTGCACTATAAGGAGCAAATGCAAATTCCAATTGAATCAAATGGAGCTTGTAAGTACTTGAATGCAAGCAAGATTTTCCAACACTGTCCATTGTAATATGTTGAACATCCCTCTAGAATTCAAAGGGTTAAAAGTCCCATTTAATTCGTGAACATTTCTTTGTTCTGTATGGCACAACTGGATTTCCCAACAGCACTCCACTTTTGTCTTAGTATCTGGTATTATATCTGTAGTTGTATTATTTTTTTAAACACCTGTTTTTTTTTTCCAGATTTAATGAAATACAGTACAGCACTGAATTGCTGAACCTGAGCTTTTTATCTTGGTTCTCCAAAATGGTGCTTAATGGAGTCAAAGCTGTATTTTTTGACTTGGATAACACCTTGATTGACACTTATGGAGCAGGCAAGAAGGCAATAGAGGAGGTAATTTTTTGTGTTTACTGGAGATGCATAATCAGACTGATTCTGAATAATAATCAGACTGATTATTTCATGTCTTATGTCTGCTAAAGCTGTTTTTTGGAATGATACGTGCTTAAATTTCTTTCTATGATGTATTTGAATAAAAGAGGTGCTTTCTGCACTTTGCTTTGGCCATTACAATGTTTGGAGGAACTATAACCATTTCTTGTTAAAAATGAATATTTTGCCAGGGCTGTTATTAGGGCCTATCTGAGGTGTTTGGCTTCCACTATGAAGCAGTGTTATAGGTGAGTCTAGGTGGCTAGAAGCCTAGTTACACATTTGTCCATATTTAATTGAAATGCAAACTTTAAATTACAGTCTGTCCATGGTTTGTACCCACCCTTGTGAATATCAGGCCTCTCCAAAAATAAACACTGGCTGTGTAACTACTATGGACAGAGTTTTTATATTCACAGTTTACAGTAGTTGTTTTCCCTTGCATCTGATTTTGGGGGGCACAGGAGCTATGGGTTACATTTCAATCCACCAGGAGACTGGGAACTTAATAGGTAATAGCTACTATGCTGAAACACCTTCTTTTCCTCACTTATGTTACCCCTATACAGTTGTTTTTAAGAGCTCTGAAAGACAAGACTAGAGCAGCTTCTTCCCAAAGATTTTGTTTTTCTTTATTTTCTTCCTCTTTAATTTTTTTTAGAAGGGTGACCCCTGGACACTCTACATCATCATATACCCTCAAATAATTATTACCAAGCCTAGTGCATAGCATTAGGAATAGCTCCACTCTTTAGACAGAGTGGACCACCCTAGGAGAGCACACAACACACACACACAAATACACACTAAATTTGGGTACCATACTTTCGTGTGAGGGGAGATCTGGAATGTAAGTGGTGTCCTCCATGCAGCATTAGGAGGACTGTTTTATCCATGTGTCTTGGATATGCAGGCATATGGTATTGGGGGGGGGGGGCTGGCTTGTAGCTCCTCTTCTGTTGTGTGGGAAGATATATAAAAACCAGTGATGACATCATAAATGTGAGGCAGAATATCTACTCCATCATTGACCGACACCTAGTAGAATCACTGATCCTGGGTCAAGGTGAGGGGTAAGGTCACAATATCCCAGTCTAGCAAAGGAGAATCTAGACCAGTGGTTCTCAACCCATACCCTCAGTGGTCACTAACACGCCAGGGTCTGGATGTAAATGCAGGAGGTAAATGCTATCTCCCGTTTTATCACAAAATTTACTATTGAAGTTTATGGGGATACCTGGAGATAAAAGCAGAGATAAAATTAGTACCTGCATTTGAATCCAGCCCTAGGACGTAGGAATTTCCCTGCTAGAGCAAAGGTGTGTGGATCAGAGGCTCATTCAAATTGATTAAAGCAGAACTACCACCTGACCTAAAGTCGCGTTGCCATACTTAGGCAGGTGGTGACTAGCTTAACAATCCTTATTTTACCTGTTGAAAGTGCCCAGGAGTAAAGTTATCGCTGATCTTCTGAGACTGATGGCCAGCTTATTGCAGCTTGCGCACCTGTGCCGTCAGTCTCTTCCTGAGCCGTTTGGGCCAGTGCAAGGCTTGTGAAGGATGACGTAGACTGAAAGCGCAGGGGCGTAGACAAAATGTCTGTGCTAATGCCTGGCTTCCGGTCTCTGAAGATCATCAACTTTACTCCTGGGCACTTTTGACAGGTAAAATAGGGAATATTAAGCTAGTCTCCACCTGCCTATGTATGGCAGGGTGACTTTAGTTCAGGTGGTAGTTCCGCTTTAACTCACCTGTGCTCTAACATGGAAATCCTCAAATCCTGGCCTGTTAGTTGCCACTGAGGGCACAGGTTGAGAACCACTGGTCTAGACCAAAAACATCCAGACTAATCTCCTCCATAAGGAGCTGTTTACAACAAGCTTTCTGATTGGGGACAATGGTCAGTGCAAGAAAAAACTCTACCAATCAAACATACTGGAACTCAGGGCAGTTCAAAAAGCTCTTTTGAATTGGACAGTCCTATTGAAGGACCTTCTGTTTGGATACAGTCAGATGGAACTTGAAGCTTATAGACATTAAGACAAAAGTTTTTTTTCACACTGTTATTCAAACCATGCTAAGAGCTAGGAAACCAGTGTCTATTCAGCTTAGCTATTCTAGTGTATTTCTTCCAAGCAGGTCTGGAGAAAGGTCTAAAAGTTGAGTTCTCTAAAAGTTCAGATTTCAGCATATCCATTGATTTTTGTACATGAATGAGCCCATGGGACTTCTCCTTACAGGGAACCTACTTTTAATGAGATCTTAATCTGGTTCTAGAAATATTACAAGTCCGTCCTTTTGAACCATTGTTTTCAATATCCATCAAGTGTCTTGCATGTAAAGTAAATTTTCTTAACTGCTATAGAATTGGCAAGAAGAATCCAAAATTGAGCTCCTTGGGCTCAATTCTATTACCAGCGGTAAAAATAAAACAGGCATTGTTTTAGTATCCTATTACCCGACTTGTGAAAACAAAACCAGCGGAAATTATACTTGCCGCCAGTCAAAAAACCCCATAGGAAGCAACTAAAAACAACATGCAATTAGTATCCTATTACCCACGCTCCGTATTAGCACCTGTTTTGTGGTTACATTTAAGTCGGAAATTCTGCACCTCAGAGGTTGAGACATAGAAGCCATAACGACAGTTTCAAAAGCATCGATGTTTGAACAAAAGCAGTGCAGAATACAGTATACAGCATAGAAATCCGACATACAGTTCTCCCCTTTGACATATTAACCACCCCTTTTAAATTTCGACTTACAATGCTTTCTTTCACCACTTTAATTCAACTAATATTGTTCACATTCCACATTTTAACCCTTCCCCTTAAAAATTCGACTTACAGTGCTTTCTTACACCAAATTAATCCACAAATTATACATTTGACATTTTAACCCTTCCCCTTGAAAAATCGACTACAGTGCTCGCATAACTTTTTCACCATTTAAATTCAACAAATATTGTTCACATTCGACATTTTAACCTTACCTCTTGAAAACTCGACTTATAGTGTTCCTATGACCTTCTTTCTCCATTTTAATTAGAATAATATTGCTCATATTCAACATTGTTTATTCTCCAATTTTACTGCAAAATACAGACTCTTTATGTGTCACAGTGACTCCTGTACAAGAATGTATAACTTTCTGTACTAAGTGTGAAAGACCTCTCACTCCTACTGTTTGATGGATAAACCCATTTGATGTGTCAGTGCTACAGTAAGAAGTGATACTAACACCTCCTTTACTTTTGTGAGGAAGGTTACTGAATAAGTGTGAGCCAATTTACATAACAATAAGTGAAACTATTCTTGTTTTTCTTGTAACGTCAGTTTTAGTGCTGGTAATAGAATCGAGCCCCTTATCTTGCAGATTTCCTCATACAATATTTTATCAGGAAAAGGCAGTCTTAGAAACAATTTCTGATTCCAACCAAAAGTAGTTTTGGACTTCCACTTTAATTGCTATGATTATGGCGGATACAGAGCTTTCTTCTGTGTCTAATCCACGGTTACTGTGGGTTTTGGCTCCGCCCTTCAGCTGATAGGACCAATGCAAAATTCTTTAAATACTGCTGACTTCCTCCCCCATGTAGTTATTTGGTCCTACCAAAGCTGGAGGACGGAGGGACATGGCCTCTCTCCTATCTCATACAAAGTTTATTGTTTTCTATTATGTGGCTGGCCTTCCCGCGGTCACATGGGGTGAATCCCCTCAGGCTGCCTCCCGGATCTCTGCGAATCTGCCTCAATCTTCCCTGTATATCGGGCCTCCGCTTGAAGCTCAGTCCCCATCATTGCCTCTGCTCCCCAGCATTCCATACTTCCCCTAGGCGCACACTCTGCCTCTGCACCAGATATTGCTGCAAACCAGGAAGTAGTCATACGTTCTACAGTGAAATGCAGCTGGCGTCCAGGAAACGAGGGAGCAATGTAGGAGGCATAAAAACGTAGCAGGGAAGCAAGATGACCTCCTTAATTGTGTGTACAAGTTACCAGTACCTAGTATTTGATAATTATTTGCTTAAATCTGTATTGGACTTGCTTTGAATATACTTATTGCTAGTCATGTCTTCTGAACAAAAGACAGACAAAACTAAGCCTTCTGCACTTCTGAGAGCTAATAGAACAATTATGAAGCTAGTCGTCCTATGCTTAATTATTGGAGGGCGACTGTATAGAAGGTGAAAGTTCTGTTTTTTTAATTTTAAAATTTTATTATTTTCTTATATAAAATACAAAAAACAATTACAACAATTCCAAATTATTTCCGCAACTCAAATATTCAAAGTTACAAATACATCTTTAAGGCTATGTTTCGCTTCTTATAATCATAATATTCAATTCCACATCCTTACCTTCCACTCAAAAATATATCTCAGATTCATTCACCTACATCTTCATCTCATACTCTTTCCCTCTTCACTCACTCCATCATTCCCCTGACGCGATCGGGTACAAATCATTTTGCCTCAATGCCCAGGGTTCCCATATCTTCTTATATTTATCTAAGTTGCCATACTTAGCAAAAAAATATCTTTCCATTCTATATTGATAGTTAATTTGGTTAATAATCTCAATCCAAGGAGGTGCCTCCACTTTCTTCCAGTGTCTCGCTATGACCATTTTTACAGCCAACAAAATATTAATTGCCAAATAAGTCTTTATATTACCTTCCACTGGTAAATCCATATGAAATAAAAACTGCACTGGTTGAAACAGCTCATCAACCTGAAAAATTTGCATAAACATATACCTCAGTCTATTCTTAATTTCACTCAATTTATCACATTCCCACCATATATGATACATAGTACCCTCTTGTTCACCACATCTCCAACACTCACTTAAACAATCTTGATAAATTTTGTGTAACCTAGACGGGACCATGTACCAACGATGTAACACCTTGAAAAATATTTCATTCAGATTTATGCAATGAACAGCTTTCCTAACATTAATCCATGTCTCATTCCATCTTTCTTCCTCATAGAAAACTCCCAAATCCCTCTCCCATTTTTGAATCGTTACTGCTTTTTTTTCCTCCTGTTGTTTATTAATAAAATTTCCTATTCTAGAGATAAGTTTAGAAGTATAACCCTTCATAATAAATTGTTCTAAAATATGAGTAGTATCTGTTAAGTTAGATCTTAGGTAACTTCTTACTCTACTAAATGTAAATAAATCTGAATTTAAGAAGCCATATCTCTCTTGCATATCTACAAACGTTAACAATTGATGATGAGTGTATAGATCAGATACTCTCTTAACTCCATTAAGTTTCCATCTCCTCAAATCTATATTATCTATATATAACTCTAAAACTTCTATCGGGGTAGCTAAAGTAATATACCCATTATCCTTAAACCTTCTCCTTATCAAATGTATATTATCGTATATATCACATATCACCGGATTTGTCAAATTCAGCTTCCTTTTTATATCTGGGGCTACCCAATATAAATAGAATAATTCATCTACACCCCCATCCATCAATTCACATAGAAACCAAGGTGTTCCCCTATCCTTAATGTTATACCATTCCAAAAAATGAGAAAACAGAGAAATTTCATTTAGTAGGCACAAGTCTGGGAACCCCAATCCAACATTTGCTATACTTCTAACCATCAAACTTTTCGCAATCCTGGCTTTCTTTGATGCCCAAACATATGTTATAAAGGTATTTGATATCTGTTTCAAAATTTTATTTGGAGCTTTCAAAGGTATTGTCCTAAATAAATATACAAGTTTAGGGAGCAAGTAAGCCTTTACATTATTCACCCTACCCATCCAGGAAATCTCTAATCTTTTCCATCTTTCAGTCAATCTCTGCAATACATTTCTCAAATTCAGGTAATTCCCTTCAGGCATTTGATGTAAATTAAATCGTACTATAATACCCAAATATTCTGTATAACCCCTCTTCCAATTGAATGGGTATCTATTTTCCAATTCCTCCCTTACCGTTTCCGATAAACCTATATATATTACTTGTGTTTTAGACAAATTAATCTTATAATTAGAAAATTTCCCATATTGTTCAATCAGAGCAAAAACCGCCGGATTTGAAGTTAATGGTGAAGCTAATGTCAGCAAGATATCATCTGCATACAATGTGATTTTATATTCTTGGGTTCCAACTTGAATCCCTTGTACCTCTTCGGACCTCCTAATCATTGCTGCTAATGGTTCAATTGTTATTGCATATAACAGGGGTGCCAACGGGCATCCCTGTCTAGTGCCATTTCTAATAAAAAAATATTCAGATTTTAAGTTCATACCCATTATAGCTGCACTAGGAGTTGTATATAATGCCATTACTCCATCTTTAATAAACCCATTCAATCCAAATGCTTTCAAGGCACATGACAAGAACCTCCAGTTTACCCTATCGAAGGCTTTTTCAGCATCAAGTGCCAAAAAAACAGATGATATTTTTTTATGTTGTATATTAGCTATCAAATTAATTACCTTCCTAGTGTTATCCTCCACTGTTCTCCCTGTAATGAAACCAGTTTGATCAACATGAATTATATCCCTCATTACATTTTTCAATCTATCTGCCAGAATTTTAGAAAAGATCTTTGTATCAATGTTCAATAGAGAAATCGGTCTATAATTCTTTATATAATTATGATCTTTCCCAGCCTTCGGTATCGGACAGATTGATGCTCTAAGCATCTCACTAGGAAATTCCTTTTTGATAACTATTTTATTAAACATCCTAGCCATTAAATCTGAAATAGTTGTTTCAAGTAGATTATAAAAAGTTGCTGTATACCCATCCGGGCCTGGTGACTTCCCCTTTTTCAAATCTTTTATTACTTTACTAACCTCGGCCCTTGATATAGGTTCATTTAACCTATCAAGTTGATCTTGTGAAATTTTAGGGAGATCTAACTTTCCCAAAAATGTATTTATTCGTAAATCCGTCTTATCTACTTCTGGTAGATTATACAGTGATCTATAATAATCCCCAAAAGCCTCACTTATTTGTTTTGGTAATAAAATAGATCTATTATTCACAATAACTTTATCAATTCTTTTCTTCTCACCCATATTCTTTAATTTTTTTTGTCATAATCTCATTTGCTCTATTATTACCATAATACCATTTTTGTCTTAATATACCTATTGCTCTATTGGCATTCTCAATCAAACATTCTTTTATCTGTTTCTGAATCTCTGTTATGTTTTCCATAAGAACTACATTAGGATTAATTTTATTCCTTTATTCATATTGCGCTAAATCGATATACAGATCAGAGAGAGTTTTCCCCCTATTTTTTTTAATATAGGCCTCAGTTTTAATCAAATATCCTCTAATATAACATTTCAAAGCACACCACAATATAGAATCTGAAACTTGATTATTATCATTATCTTGTAAAAAACTCTGCACTTCCTCAATTAACCCACTCTTTACCTCCTCCCTTTCCAAAATAAACTCCTTCAATCTCCAATTCGGCCTGACAACATACTGTGGATCAGTTGTCAAAGTCATGTATACCGGCGCATGATCTGACCATGTAATACAACCCATTTCCGAACTCAAACATTCTGATAAGTCTGGCTGCCTCATCACAAAAGCATCTATTCTTGAATATGAATAATGTACTTTAGAAAAGAAAGAAAAATCCCTTTCCATAGGATGTAATATTCGCCAAATATCATATAAGTTATTTCTAATCAAATACTTTGTAAATGATGAGGCGACAGACTTTATTTGTGGGTTAACCTTCTTTCCCCTAGGAATTGATTTATCCATATCAGTATTTGCAACACAATTCCAATCCCCCCCCATAATTAAAGTACCTTTACTTATTTTATCCACTCTATCCATAAGCCTATTCAAAAACAGTACCGTATGTTCACTAGGTGCATATATATTTACCATTGTGTAAAGCACTCCATTTATTTTACCTATGAGAATCAAATATCTTGCCTTCTCATCAGCTTCATGATAAATATATTCAAACCGAATCCTAGAAGAAATAAAGATAGCCACACCCCTTTTTTTTGTTCTTTTAGATCTGCAGTAAATATTATGGGAAATTGTTTATATTTCCAATACCCAGTGCCGTTTTTATTCCAATGAGTTTCTTGAACAAACCCTATATCTATTTCATTAGTATTTAACAAATCATATAGAAATGCCCTTTTCTGCGGCGTATTAAGACCCTGAGCATTTATGATAGCAAACTTAAGTTCCGTCTGTTTCCCCTACATTTTTTTCCCCCCATCGCGTCTGGAGAATTCTACCACACCCACCCTTTGCCACTCACCATTCTGTCCAATATACACACATACAATCAATACTTTCATCCTACTTCTGTATATCCTAGATAACAGAAAGATACAACTCCGACCAAACATATGCCAGAGTGCATCTAGTACCGGTGATGTTAGAGGACAAATATCCCAGTTCTCTCCGTGACATAACTCATCCAACCCAACTTATCTACCATTTCTACCTCCTCCCCTTCTTTCTCCTCCCCCTCTCTCTTTATCTCACATATTCTTCTCCCTCAATTCTTAATAAATCTCCAATAAATCTATATACTCAAATAACTTAACCAATGCATCACATATTTATCACATTCCAAAATTTCCCATCATTTTATACTAGTTTACTTTTATACTCAATCCCATATTGATATAATTCTTATACACCGATGTCCCGATGTGAGTCCGGCCACCGCGCCCACCCCGGCCAATACCCAGGTGCGCACAGCCACCGGGCCCACCCGGAACACCGAACCCAAATCACACCATATTTGTATATCCTCACCCATATTCACATTCACCAAATTATATACTTTTTAAATCAAAACCCCATGTGACATATTCTTCATCAAATTCCATATTATATAATACCAAAACTTATTATCAAATCTTTAACCCCCCCTCATATTTAAACTATCCCTACTATTCCAAATCATTCCAAACCAAAAGCAAATTCCCCCTTGTGATCACAATCAATCAAAAAAAAAAAAAAAAAAAAAAGGAGAGATCCAAGAGGATAAGCTTTAAGATAAAGTGTGTTTCCTTACTGTATTGACGAAATAAGATTGCTTGCTTATATGCAATAATGTGAAGATGGAAGATGGATTTGGATGGGGTTTGTAGTGACTGAACTGATTAATATCTTGATTTAAGAAGAACACTGGAGAGTGGTGTTTATTGGCTCCCTGGAGGCGGCTAGAAGCATTGAGGTTGGAAGCTTATATTTGTTCAAATGGGGCCTAAAAAAGATAAGGATAAACACCCCTCTAATTCCAGAGCTATTAATGTGTTTTATTCTCCTAAGACATCAAATCCCACTCGAAGGTCTTTACCAAATGTAGAAGTACCAGATATAGAACATCAACCAGGTGGGGAGAATTTAGAGGGGGTGAAGAAACATTATAGTAATATTACACAAGATATCCTTGTTACTGCTCTGGATAACTTATATGAGAGAATAAAGCTGGATCTTCACTCACAGATTACGGAAGTGAAGCAAGAACTAGCTCAGGTCGCAATGAATTTTTCAGTTCAAGCACAGCAGATACAAGTACTGAAAACTGAGGTTGAAGCTTTGCAGAAATTAAATGCTGTGATTACTGATAATTGCGTAAATTTGGAGAATAAGTTAGCTGATATAGAGGATCGTCACAGAAGGAATAACCTTAAGATTAGGGCTATTCCAGAATTGGGAACAATCCAAGAATTGGAGACTTTTTGTGTTGAGTTGGTTTCTCATTATTTGGAGCGAAATCTTAGTTCTAAAGAGAATTTTCCCTTTGAGAGGATACATAGAGTGCCAAGACCTAAAGATCTTCGTTTTCAAGATAAATCAAGAGACGTTATAGTTCGATTTAACAATGCTTATACTAAAGATCAGTTCTTGAAGGAATTTAGAGTAAAAACCAGGCCTTATAAATATAAAGAACTGTCTGTATTTAATGATATGTCGATCTTTACAAGAAATAAGAGGAGATTGTTTAGAGGAGTTACAGAGGAGTTGAGAGAAAGGAGGATTATGTATAAATGGATTTTCCCAGCTAAACTATTGGTGTTTCAGGATGGAAGTTCTATGGTGTTTAGTAATCCTGAGGCAGCAAGGGTGAAACTGGTTGAAATGGGTTTGATCAAGGGGTAATAATTTGAGGATTATCCTCCTCTCTCCTTCTTCTCCCTATGATTGAAAGTTCTGTTTTAAGAATCTAGAGATTGCAGCAGCCTCATAATATTTAACAAAGTCAGGAAGTCCTAAGCCAGAGTTGGAAGTGCGTCTGGGAAGTATCTCGTATCTCAGTCTCATTTTTCTCTCTGCCCAAATATATGAAGAAACCAGAGCGTGTAGTGAGATCAGAAAATGTCTGGGAATATGACCGGTAAGGCATTAAAGACATACGAAATTCTGGGTAGAATCATCATTTTTATTATGTTTTTATTGCCACCAGGATATACATAATGGATGCCATTTAGTTAGCTCTAGTGAGATCTCACGAATAAGTGGTTAGAGATTCAGATGTGGGAGCGTGGAGAGTGTCAGGCATAATTGGACTCCCAGATAGGTGATAGAGATCGAGGACCATTTAAGTGGATAAAGATATTGGAGCTTCTGCCTTAATGCTGTAGGTACGTTAAAGGGGATGTATTATAAAAATGTTTTTACCAGGTCTTTTTGTTAATAACGTAGTAATAGGAAAGCTGTTTTTCCTCTGTGTCCAATCCAATGGCAATGGACTTTGGGTATTGACTGGTAGGACCAATAAAATTATAAAAGTGTCAGTTCCTCCCTCTTTGCTCAGTTACATGGTCCTACCAATCTGGAGGACAGAGATCTTATACCTCTTTCTAGCTCCATCTTACCTTAACCATAGTTTGTGTTGAGAGCTTATTCAGCGTTCCTTCCAATTATCAAACTTTGACTTACAGCTCAAGAAGATTCTTCCTTTTTTATTCTCTGCTTTGTAATTTGCCTACATCGCATTTTACATTCTAATGCAAGTAATTTATATTGCCCTTAAGCAATCAAGGCCCTTATTCACTAAGAGTTGCAGGGATCAAAGCATATATTCAGTTTCAGTGTTACCTTGTAAGGTATTACCAGATTCGTATGCCTCCACGCTTCTCCAACACGCTCCCGTGTAGGGCTGGTTTCTGCCGGGCAAAGGACGGGAGCCCTGCTTACGCGCATCTTATCAAAGCTCCACAGGAGGTTGTCGCGTTAGCATTCCAGAGATGGGACGCAGAAGCAGGAAGAAGCGGGAAGTCAGCCCAAACGAGATGGGGAACAGTAGGACGGGTGAGTCCATATATAGAGGCATGGGGGGCTAATCCTATGGCTACTTGTGCAGGTTGTAGCTTAGCAATAGGGTGTGTTGCATTACGTTTCCTTGATTGTTTATTTGGGGAAAAATGTCTTCTAAAGGAGAGAAAGGGGACAAGCAAAAGCAATCTGCTGAGTCCCCAAGAGAGGATAAAACCCCCAATTAAGTCAAAATGTTGTGCTAGATGTGAAGCAAAACTTTCTTCCTCTGACCACGCCAAACTTTGTCCAGAAAGTATTAGAAAGATTTCTGGCCCTGAGGTTCCAGGAATTTCTAGGATGGATGAAAAGTTCAATGCAGGAAACTTTTAATTCAATGCAAGAAGCTTAGAGGAAAAGACAACGTACCTCTGACACAGATGAAGGCCCTTCTCATTTATTAGAAGATGACGACTTCCCTAGCATAATAGAATCAGCATCATCAGCGGAGGAAGGGTAGATAACGAATGAAACCGGTTCCTTCTGCCTTGACAAGATTGATGGGTTTGGAGAAAGACCCTGGGTTTGGAGGAGACCCAAAGAGAAATGAATGTGATGGACACGGCATTTATTGGTTACAAAAAGGAGGTACCCACTTTCCCAGTCCACAGTTCCATCCAGGACATGATTAATACAGAGTGGAAAAATAGGGGATAAGCTTCCACAAACCACGAGAAGAATGCAGCGTATGTATCCCTTTAAAGAGGATGACACAGGCAACTGGGTATCCGCACCCAAGGTTGATGCTGCAGTGGCACAAATCTCTAAATGTACTACATTATTAATGGAAGACGGTACTACTCTCAGGGACCCGATGGACAATCATGCAGATGCGGCTCTAAAGAAACAATTCTCAGTCATTAACAAACCAAAAAAACAAAAAACGCAGAAGGCGCCAATAGCGCCTGATCCTAGATAATATTCAAAATGATCGCAAATGTACTCACATTTGACATTGGCTGTATAAGTACTTATGTAAAAATACAACTATATACACTTACCGTCCATGTACGGTAATATGCTCACGTCTCCTTTGTATAAATCCTTGTTTCCCACTCGATTCCAGTCTCCTCTCGTGGAAGGATTAACTCACATGAAAAGGAAAAAGCAAGCCGCTCCAAACCTCGTTCTCCAAAAAAAAACACAACTATTAATAGAAATATCAAATTTAAAACATTAAGTATGATTCTCACAATGTTATGCATTTCGTAACGATTACACGTTACTTTCTCAAGTCATGTAGGTAATCTTAATGGATACTTAGTATGGAGCGGCTATTTAAAACTTCCTATTTGCCTCCCTATTGGATGATGGACAGACCGTCAAGAGACCGTCCATCACAAAATTAACTCTTCACATCTGACTAACTCCATAAAGCAGTTTACCTCTAACCCCTGTCCTTCAGAACAGCAGGCTGGCAAATTCACTTTGCAATAAGATGTTAAACACAGTAATAAACGTGATTAAATAATTACCAATCTCTTTATAATATATCTTTCCTGATCCGATTGGGGTTGCTGTGTCTACTGCTCTTTCCTGCTGCCGTTCCTGATCCGGTTGACTGCCTGCAGATCTGTTTCCTGTCCTTCAACGGCTGTGTTCCTGCTCCTGGATCGCCTGCAGTGTGCCCCTCTCCTCCAGTCGCCCTGGCGACATTTTCATTCACTTGTGTCCCACTCTCCAGTACGCGGGTACTGGTTCACTCCACATACAACCGGCTGCTGGTGCACCGGTAGAGTTCTAGGCTTACTCCAGTACGCGGGTACTGGTTTGCTCCATGTATAAATGGCTGCTGTGGCATCGGTAGAGTTCTAGGTTACTCTAATACGCGGGTACTGGTTTGCTGCATGTTAACCGGCTGCTGTGGCACCGGTAGAGTTCTAGGTTACTCCAGTACGTGGGTACTGGTTAGCTCCATGTATAACCGGCTGCTCGTTGTCATCTGTCAGCACCGGTGGTGATTGGGTATCCCCAGTATGCGGGTAGTGGTTCGCTCCACATACAACAGGCTGCTGTTGCACCAGTAGAGTTCTAGGTTTCTCCAGTACGTGTGTACTGTTTCGCTCCATGTATAACGGGCTGCTTATTATCATCTGACAGCACCTGTGGTTTTCTAGGTTACTCCAGTACGCGGGTGCTGGTTCGCTCCGTGTATAACCGGCTGCTTATTATCATCTGACAGCACCGGTGGTGGTTGGGTATCTCCAGTACGCGGGTACTGGTTTGCTCCATGCATAGCCGGTTGCTGTTCAGTCCTAGACCGCTCCGGTAGAGTCTTTGTCCCTCCAGTACGCGGGTATTGGTTCGCTCCATGCATAACCGGTTGCTGTTCAGTCCTAGACAGCACCAGTAGACTTGCTGTTCCTCCAGTACGCAGGTACTGGTTTGCTCCACGTATTACCGGTTGCTTGCTGCGTATTCCTCAGCACCGGTAGAGATTGTGTTCTCCAGTTCGTGGGTACTGGTTCGCTACAGCATTCTAGGGTGCCTATACCATCCTGACTTCCCTAAGGGCCTCAGTCAGTCCATCTCATGCTACTGGTCATTTACACCTTTAGCCAGTTACCGAGGTCCCAGCTGCTGATATTCAGTACTTGCAGTCCAGGCTGCCTTGCCCGGTATATTGGTAGGGCCGGTACAACCTATTCCACATTGTACCAACTTAAGGTTGCCTTACCCGGTATTGGCAAGGCCGGTAGAGCCTTTTACTATTCATTGTACCAGTCTCCAGGCTGCCTTGCCCGGTATATTGGCAAGGCCGGTAGAGCCTCCTTTTCTCCGTTACTAGTCTAGGGCTGCCTCGCCCGGTATATCGGTAAGGCCGGTAGAACCTTTTCCATCTGTGCCAACTAAGGTTGCCTTACCCGGTATTGGCAAGGCCGGTAGAGCCCATGTTACATTCTGTATACCACTACTCTTGCTACTATGTATTGACATTAAACGTTATATGTGTATGCTACCCACATGGGTTTCCATTAAACTTTTCAATAAAGTTGTGTTTTATCTTAACTCTGTGTCTGAGAGTCATAACAAACCGTGACACCCAGATAGGTACAGCAAATCCTGCAGACAGGGTATAACTTAGAATTCAAGACTGTTCCAGTAAAAAACAAATTCAAATCAACCAGAATCAGGAATCACAGGACAGCAATCCTTATGAGAAAGGCAGTACGGGATCTTCTTTCCAACAGAGTGATCGAGCTTGTTCCGAAGGCACAGGAGTACCGTGCCTTTTATTCAACAGTTTTCTCGGTTCCAAATATTTGTGCATCATCTTGGACCTGAAGGAGATGAATTCAAATCTCAAACTCCAGAAGTTCAAGATAGAGGCAGTAATGACAGCTCTAAAGATAGTACAGCCAGGGTCCTTCCTAACCAGGAGAGACCTCAAGGATGCTTACTATCATGTCCCAATACAGCTTTCACACAGAAGATTCCTGAGGTTCCATGTTTTTCAGAAACACTACCAATACAGAGTACTGCCATTCGGGTTAGCATCAGCCCCAAGAGTTTTCACAAAGATATTAGCATTAGTCATGGCAGCATTACAACGGGAACAGATCAAGGTATTACCATACCTGGACAGTCTCATTATAGAAGACTCAAAGGACAAAGCAAGAGACAGGACAGCAAGGTGTCTATATCTCCTTCGGAACCTAGGCTGGTGGAGAAAAAAGTCAGCTACTACCATCACAAAAACAAATATTTCTAAGAGTCCACTTCAACACCCAGATGGGACTAGCAACACTATCCCAGGAGAGACGGCAACATCTTCACCTATGAATTTCAGCATTTCTGAAGCATAGCATGCAAACAGCACAGGAGTTCTCAGTATTATTGGGAAATATAGCTTCTGCACATCAAATTGTACCTTGGGCCAGGTCCCATAGTCATTGGACTCAGCTCAACTGTCTTCTATACCTCAGACTGTAACCATCCAACAAGTCTAAAACCCATTCAATGGGAGACCATCTGCACAGACGCAAGCAAGACAGGCTGGGGTGGTGTGTGGAAACAGAAGTCAGCCCAGGGAAGATGGACATCCAGAGAAATAGAACTTCACATAAACACTTTAGAACTCAAGGCAGTTTGGAATGGTTTCAGGCGGACCTCAGACATCATCATGTGTTGGTCCGTTCAGACAACAAAACAGCTGTTCAGTACTTGTCAAACCAGGGTGGGACAAGAAGCAGGACGCTAAACCAGTTGGCACTCAAGATCCTACACTGGGCAGAAACACATCTAGCCGCACTGAAAGCCTCATACCTATCAGGAAACTTAAACATCCAGGCGGACTACCTCAGCAGGAGTCGAATAGGTCCGGGAGAATGGTCCCTAGACAACCAGATCTTTCAGCAGATCATACAAGAATACACAAGCCTCTGATAGACCTTATGGCATCAAACAAAAAAGCAAAATGCAGAATCTTCTCCAGATGGAAGACTGCTAAAGCAGCAGACCAGGATGCTCTGCATCTGTGCTGGAACCATCACCTTTCATATGTATTTCCACCCCTTCCACTCCTTTCGGAAGTAATTAAAAAAAAAAAAAATCAAGAGAGACAAGGCGGAAGTAATCCTAATTGCCCCAGACTGGCAACAGAAGGTATGGTATACCGATCTCAGAAGGATGGTCATCAGACCTCCACTATCTCTTCCGGTGGTTCCTCACCTCCTGTCTCAGGGGCCAATATACCATCCAGATCCAGCTTTTTTAAGGCTACAGGCTTGGAGGCTGAGCGGAGCTCATTACACTTAAAAGGTCTTTCAGAGCCTGTTATACAGACGATCTTAGCAGGGTGTAAGCCCTCATCTACTAAAATTTATTACAAAGTTTGGACAACCTTTTATAATTGGTGTAAGAATAGAGCAATAGACCAGTCCAACATATCTCTAGGGAAGATATTGGACTTCCTGCAGGAAGGGTTCCAAAAAGGTCTCAGACCTTCTTCTCTCAAAGTACAGTTATCCACCATTTCAGCTATTTTAGCTACTCCCTTAGCGGAACAGTATGTATTTAGACGATTTCTCATATCAGTAACCAAGATAAAGCCAACCATCAGATATATACCTCCATGGGATCTGAATCTGGTGCTACACCAGCTCAGTACACACGAATACTTTGAGCCTCTGGATTCTATTTCATTAAAACACTTAACCTTGAAGACCGTATTACTCACCGCAGTTACCTGTGTTAGGCAGGTCTGGGAGCTACAGGCATTATTATGCATATCCCCATATATGGTATTCCATCAAGATAAAGTGGTTCTTCATCCAAAACCATCATTCTGATCAAAAGTTATATCCACTTTTCATCTCAGTCAGGAAATCATCCATCCTTCATTCTGTTCTTATCCCTCAAACAAAAAGGAAATGGAATTGCATAGACTAGATTTAGTTCGATGCTTACAGACATACTTACCCGGAACAAAGCCTTTCAGAAAGACAGAGGCCCTATTCATGCATTTTGTTGGAAAATATAAAGGCACAGCGGCCTCAAAGGCCTCTATAGCCAGATGGATAAAGGACTGTATTATCCTGGCCTATGACTCTGCTAAGCTGGTTCCCCCAGCTGGCATCAAGGCTCACTCTACCAGGGCTATTGCTACATCCTGGGCTCAAAAGGCGCTGGCCACGCCAGACGAGATCTGCAGAGCAGCCACTTTGTCATTGGTATCCACTTTCATTAAGCACTACAAGTTGGATATCCTAGCATCGGCTGATGCAAAATTCGTCAGGAAGGTGCTAGAAGCAGCCATTCCTGTTTCAGACTAGGATTCCACACCCAGGACACGGGGACACTGCTTTGGTAATTCCCAGAGTCCATTGCCATTGGATTAGACACAGAGGAAAAGGTGAAATTTACTCACAAATATTTTGTTTTCCTCTGTGTCCTTCAACGGCAACGCACGTCTCAATCCTGGTTTGGTTATCGGTATTGTTCCATGAGTTGTTTAACAGTGCTTTATGTAACTACTATATATAATATAAAAAAAAAAAAATATATATATATATATATATATATAATAATATAAAATACCTACCCATGTGTAACTGTGCAAAGAGGGAGGAACTGACACTTTTATAATATTTTATTGGTCCTACCAGCTAGAGGGCGGAGTCAGTACCCAAAGTCCATTGCCGTGGAAGAACAGAGGAAAACAAAATATCTGAGTAAATTTTACCTTTTTTTTTTTTTTTTTTTTTTTTTTTTAATGTAAGTATCTTAAAAGATATCATATCTTCTGTGCTGTGCACTTCCACATAATGTGCACAGCACAGCTCTTCTTCTCCTCCCACCTCCCTCCCAGCTGCCCCAGGGAGCGCATTCACGCTTCCCTTTGGTGTGCCGTGAATGGCTTCTATTGTTATATCAAGCTCCGGTTAGCCTTATACTGAAGTTGCAACCTCCAGTATAATGCTAAATGGAGCATAGTTCGAGGTTCCTCATATATACATATTATCATGTGTCTTCTATTAGTCCTTGCTTCTCTTTTTGCCTATTGACCCTAGTTTTATTTTTCTCTAGGTGATGAAAATACTTGTTGACAAAAACCAGTATAAGGTAGAAGAGGCTCATATCATCTGTGACAAATTCCAAGCCAAACTCGTTCATGAGAGCCTGGATGCCTCTCAGATGACCATTGATGACCTTCGTATTCAGCACTGGGAGGAAGCCATGCAAGAAATCAGGCCAGGAGAACACAAGGAATTGGCCAGGGAATGCTACACACTTTGGAAAACAGGGCGTCTGCAACTCATGACACTGCCAGAAAGCACCAAAGACATGCTTTGTGAACTCAGAAAATCAGCACACTTGGTCCTTTTAACTAATGGAGTGAGGCAGGTCCAGAGAGAGAAAATTGAGGCCTGTGGTGCCCAGCCATTCTTTGATGCCATTGTGGTGGGAGGAGAACATGCTGAAGAAAAGCCAGCATCTTCTATCTTCCAGCACTGCTGTGACCTCATTGCAGTGAAGCCTGAGGACTGTGTGATGGTTGGCGACAATCTGGATACAGATATACAAGGGGGACTCAATGCAGGCTTTAAAGCGACCATCTGGTTAAGTAAAACCGCTTCTTCAGTTAGGAATCCCTGCCCAGCTCCTCACTGCATCATACAATCTGTCTTAGAAATACCAGATCTTCTAAAAAATTTAAAATAGATCATAGACCAGAGGTAGTCTATTTTTGGACCTCCGGCATTTGGACCACAACTCCCATCATTCTATCCTCAACCGGCCATCTATACACTACACCAATGGTTCCCAAACGGTCTTCACGGTCCCCTTTCCCAGTATAAGTTTTTAGGGTCGCCTCATATAAGCATAGATGGATCAATCAGTGGCTCACTCACTTTGACACTTGTGCTAGTGATCCGCCTATTTTCAGTTAAGATTATCCTTTTGTGTGTGTGTGTGTGGGGGGGGGTCTTGGGGACAGGTTTGGGGATTATTGCGCTAAAGGGAGAACTGCCCATTGACTGTAATGACAGATAGTTATAAAATTGCTGGGTCTTGGGGGCCATGAAGCAATCATACCCATGTATTTTTATATAAATATAATAGATATAATTTTGTCTTGAAATAAAAAAAAAAATTAGTAACTGTAATGAAGGGATATGGCAACCACTTCAGGGTAAAAAATGTTTTTAACCACTTATGAATTGGGAAAATCTGGAGTGATTTGCACTTAAGGACCAGAGCAATTTTGACCTTTTTGACTGTCTTTGTTCAACCATATTTTCCCTCCAATTCCTTTAGTACACACACACAAATTATATACCATTTTTAAGCACAATCAGGGCTTTCTTTGGATACCAAATTTATATGGATACCCCATCCTTTAGTTTGATTTAAATATAAAAAATAGGGAAAAAAACAGCATTTTGCATACATTTTCCTGTCAGGATTTGTACACTATTAGTTTATTACAGGGTAACTATTAAAAGATGCACACCATTGTTTCCAGGCTGTAATTTTTCAATATTTGGCATGTGAGGATCATAGCTTAGTTGACGGTGTCAGAACCCCAAAATGCCCCACAAAAGTATATGTTTTGAAAAAGTAGACAACATAGGGTAATTCATCAGTATAATTCTGGAGTTTTTATGTAGCTATTTTTCCCGAAATTTGTACCAAAATTGTGTTAATGTTGCTGTGGATTTCAAGTACAGGATAGTTTCAGATATAAAAAATGCATTGAATAGTGTTCAGCTGCTCCTTCAGAGTATGAAGAGTATGAACATGCGCGTTTCCAGTTTCAAACATGGACGTTTCACAGCCATGTCTCATTTGGGGCTGTGTAGCAGTGCTCCACATTAAAATTTACTCCAAAAAGTGTATATTTTTAAAAAGTAGACAACCCAGGCTTTAATTTTAGGTGCTTTTTATACATTTTTATGCAGCCACTTTACCACTAATCCCTCTTAAATCCTACCTTAAATTCTGCATTTTTCACACTTCTATTTCAATGTTGCTGTGAATTTCAAGCACAGGATAGTTGCAGGTATAAAAAAAAAAAAAAAATGCTTTGATTAGTGTTCAGATACTTCTGAGTATGACAGTGCCTCGTATGTATAGGTTTGTCAGGGTCTGGAGGAGCTACAGGGCCAATTTTTTAATGTACATGGAATTTCCACTGCTTGTTTTACTGGTGTCTTGACTCATTTGGCGATGTTTAGCAGTGTTCCACTTTAAAAATGTTCCCCAAAAAGTTTATAGTTTTAAAAGTTAGACAACCCGGTGTTTCTTTCCAGGTGTGGTTACACATATTCAATGTTACTGTGGATTTCAAAAATAGGATATTTGGAGATTTTTCAAAGTGCTTTGATTAATGTTCAGCTACAACTTCTGAGTACAGCAATGCCATACGCATAAGTTTATCAGGCCTTGGGGGAGCTACTGGGGCCATTTGGGAACTTGTGCATTTCCATTTTCAGACATGACATTTTTAGTTTACTTAAAGGGATAGTAATACTTCGTTTTATCTTTATTTTATTTTGTAGGCATTAAAAAAACATGAAGAATGATATAAGTCTTATCTCTCAAACCTTTATGGTTTAAGAGATATTCACAAGCAAAGTATCCCCCCCCCCCCCGTTCAGTCAGATCAGAAGGGAGGTGCCCAGGTAGACTGCAGAGAGGGACAATCTTCAATTAAGATAAGGGAAAAGCTGAAAAACTTGTCAAAGGGGGAAGGGCTTTCCTTGTTTTCATACAAAGAAGATTGTCCCCTTCTGTTATCTGTACTGTCATACAACCAGACTCACATCTGAGAAGAGATGGCTTACACTAGGAAAAAGGGGCGGGAGGGGGAAACTTTGCTTGTAAATATCTCTTAAACCATAAAGGTTTGAGAGATGAGACTTATATCGTTCTTCATGTTTTTTTAATGCCTACAAAATAAAATAAAGTTAAAACGAAGTATTACTATCCCTTTAACTGTAAACCGCATTTGTTGCTGTTTGGCAATGCAGCAATTAAATTTTTACCCCCAAAAGTATATGTTTTAGAAAAGTAGACAACCCTGGATTTCATTCTAGGTACCTTCTGACAATTTGTTTATTGCCACTTTATCCCCAATCCCTCCCTAAACCTGCAGTAAGGGGAAAAAAACTTTTTTCACACCTATTATTTCAGTATTGCTGTGGATTTCAAGCAACAGGGCATTGGAGAGTTCTAAAAATGCTTCAATTAGTTTTCAGCAACATCTTCTGAGTACGGCAGTGCCCCATATGCACAGGTTTGTTAGGGTTTGGGGGAGCTACTGGGCTTATTTGGGAGCAAGTATGTATCTATTTTCAGACATGGAAAAAACTTAGGATGCATTGTTTCCTGTTATATTTTCATAGTGATAGATCTAAGGGGAGGTGTGTTTTGAAAAATAAAAAAACAGGATATTTCAGGGAGAAAAAGTGGCAAAATATTAAAATAACTCTTACAACACTACTATATTGCACCTACATGATATTGCTTGAAGCAGTTGCCAATGCTGAGCCCAGGTTTTGAAGGGCAATCAGGACAGCAAAAGGCGGTGTCTGTCCTTTTCCCATTGCTGTAGCATAGTCTGCAGTGTTTCTGTTGGTTTCTCTTTTGGGTGGTTGGGGGGATTTTAAAAGGATAGTGTCCTATACCAGGTGTCTGAGGTATAACTTCTGATGCAGCTGAAACTGCCAAAAAATTACGTTTTGGATGGGGTTTGCCAGTTTGAAAATTGACCTACATTTTCTCATAGTGAGGTAAGGTTGCATGAGTTGATCACATAGATCCACTTCTCCCATGTGTTTGTTATAATCTGAGAGGGATAGTAAAGTCACATGAGAAGTCTTAGCTGTATTGTAGATATAAAAGAAAGAGATTACTTGAGATTAGTTATATCTCTCAAACCATTATGGTTTGAGAGATATACGATGTTAAACTTACCCCTTCCCTCCCCTTTGCTTGACATGAGCTGTAAAGCCGTCAGAGCTAGATTCTGGTCACGTGACTAGATGGAGGCTCTCCAGGAGAGCCGAAATAGCGATACCTAAAAATAAATACTTAATTGGAACGGCCTACAAAGTATGCCTGGTTTGCAAGCACACTTTGTAGACCATTCCAATTAAGTATATTTTTTTTTGAGGTATCACTATTTTGTCTCTCCTGGAGAGCCGCCTGCTGGTCCGGGACCCGGATATCATGCTGTCAGCTATACAGCTGATGTGAGAAAGGGGCGGGAGGGGAGAAATGTATCCTCATATATCTCTCAAACCATAAAGGTTTGAGAGATATAACTAACCTCAAGTAATCTCTTTTTTTTTTTTTTTTTAAATATCTACAATACAGCTAATACTTCTCAGGTGACTTTTCTATCCCTTGAAGCACACTGGCTTTCTGAGTACCTCACTTTTTCCACGGACAGAGACTGGCACAGTTCTTTCATACATGATGGTCATGTCTCTAACCTTAACTGCCAGCAGCTCCTGTTGGCACAAAGCTGAGGACAACCCCTTTTACCCAGTTCTTTGGGCAAATCTCTGCAGTTGTGAGTAATGGTGTCACAGGCCACTATGTCAAAACAAGTAAGTTAAATAAAAGTGGCCTAGTATAAAACTTGTCTACATATACAGTAAATGATGCCCTTTATTTAATAAGGGGTAAATGAGATCCCAAACAATTTTGCGATTGGTTCCCAGAAAGTCTGGCACCAGGCGGATTAAATTGGCTGTCTTTGCCCTCATAAATTCTGAAAGCCCGAGTACAATTTATAGAATTTTACTCAGAACTTGGAGCACTTAGAGGGGATATACCGTTTAAATTTCAACCTTTGCTTATATTTCATTAGGATTTCATCTATGTATATGTGTTTCTGGGGCGTATATAGTTGTGAAAACGTGTTCTGTAAATTATTTATTAGGGGGCACATTTTGTACAGCCTGTCATACAGGGGGTGTTCTTTTGGGAGGACAGGGTATTGTCACTGAAATGCATGAAGGGCAAAAGCATTTCAAATCTGGTCCTAGTAACTGTTTTTTGGGAAAATAGGGGTATCACATATGAGATTTTGCTCCATTGAGCAGGTAAGGATTTTGCTGCTGAATAAGTTAAAGGTACTCCTACTGTTGGTTGATGGTTTGTTCTAAAATTATTACAGATAAAGCCATTTTTAATATTAAACTGTTACAACAGTGCCACCTAGTGCCCAGACAGTTTCCTATTTGTATTCTAGAGGACAAGTGTCATAGTAGCTGTTCGTCACTTTGTGACAGTTTGAAGTATAAGTTTTGAGTGAATACGTCTCCACAATGTAAATGTCTGTTGTTTTAATCACATGAGAAGCCCTGTAATATATACATTCCTAATCAAACATTTCTAATCCTTTAAATAACTGTTAGATTCTAGAGATCTTCATCTCTTCTCTTCACAATGTGTTTATCTCTGTAGCACCCATCGGGTTAAAAAACACTTTTTTTGTTTGGTTTGCCATAAATTAGTGGACATTGGTAGAAAAAGATCAGTGTTTTGTTCTAGAACTCTAAGGTCCAAGAAAATTAGATATAAGCACTAAATCAATAAAGATGTCTGTCTGTAATCGACATAATAATGGTAATTTGGGTGAACGATTAATGTGCATGATGGCTCCAGCCATTAAAATTACATGGAGACACAATTGTATTTAACATTTTAATAAAAGATTATTATTTATGTATTATAGTATTTCTTTGAAAAAACGGATTACAAAATTGTTTTAAAATAATCTTTATCTTAAAGGAGCAGCTCCATCATATTTTGAATTTATGTACTCTGCATGTGCATAGTATTTAAAAATCTAGTTGCTTATCATTTTTTTTTCTTATGTATCTCCTCCAAGGCTTAAATAAGGGGTATTAACTACACCACCCAGCTAGTAGGACAACTGAAAAAGTATTAAAGGCTCCTTTCTCTCAACCTCCTTCAGCTTTATTTTGGTCCTACTCAGCTGGAGGAAGGAGGTGTGTAGACATCTATTGTAGCATTACCTTTGTCTTTTATTATTTTCTTCATTTATATATTCCACCAACAGTGGTGTAGTGTATTAAGAGTCCTGAGGCATACAAGGTTCCCAAATGCCTTACTGGGAAGGGTAGCATGGCAACGAGAGGGCTAGCAGCACTTGCCGTGTTAGATGGCCGATTGGGAGTTCTATCATGCCACTTCTGCATTTCAGCAGTGGAATGCATAGTTTTCTGATCAAGGGGAAGCCAGATGTAATGCAGTTTCCTTCATATTCTAAAATCAGAAGTCATCGGAGCATGTGTTCCACCGGTGGAACGCACCCCTAATCGGACATTTAGAATGCCCTTTTTAAAGAGGGGCTTGAAACACAGGTAAGCCTTACTAACATTATTTATGTTCATATTCCTTCTGTTTGGATTATTTATTTAGCTGTTTTGCTCCATTATCATGGTATCAAAAGCTCAGGGCGGAAAAAACAAAAAGCCTCAGACTCCTCTACCCTAAGGAAGACAAGAACCCTCAAAAGATGAAGTCATATGCAGGCTGTGATGCTAAGCTCCGTGCTTCAGATCCAGCCAAATTATGCCAAGACTGGATTAAGCTGGTACTGGTGACATTCCTCCCCAGTTTAAAGAATTCCTTGGCTGGATGAGGGCATCCATGCTGGAAACTTTTAATGTGATGCAAGAGTCAGCACATAAGAGCCCTAGACCTGCTGACCCAGAGGAAATCATCTGTGCATTATGAAGAAGTAGATGAGGGCAGTCTTATGGATATAGCCTCTTCTGTTTCATCTCTGGAGAAAGGTGAATTATTTAAAGTAGAACTCCCACTCCCAACAAGTTCATCTTAAATAACTCCCCATCTGGCGACTAGCGTTAATTATTACCTCATTAAATAGATTTCGTCTTTCTTTCCTGGCTGACAGGCAGGACGGCGCACTGACATCTTGCCATAGTGACGTCCGCGCACCTGCTCTGTCAGTCCCAGCCGGCTCTAGTAGGCGTTGCTAAGAGCTGATCAGCTCTGGAAAGGACTTGCAGAGCTGGCGCGCGGATGTCACTATGGTAAGATGTCCACGCTCTGTTCTGCCTGTCAGCCGGCTAAGAAAGGAGAAATCTATTTATTAAGGTAATAATTCAGTTGCAATTAACTTTGAGAAATTAAAAAGTCCATGAGGAAAATACAGAGTTTGACAGAGACCAATAAAGAAATGGATGTGATGGATGCAGCATTTTTAGGGCATAAAAATCCGCTCCAGTATTTACTATCATTCAATTCAGGATGTGATCAAGAAGGAGTGGAATCAAGGTAATCACAAGACCACTGTCTTCAGACGCTTCTAGAAGATGTACCCCTTCCAGGAGAATGAGGTGGTCTCCTGGGTAACCTCTTAAGAGGATTTTGCTATTGTTCAACTATCTAGGAGAGCCACTATTCTCCTGGAGGATGGTACATTTTAATGTGATTCTATGGAAAAGAGGGCAGACAGTGCTCTGAAGAAGCAATATGCTGTCATAGGTTAGAATCTGAAGGCAGTAACATCAATAGACTGTGTATTTTGTCACAAATTTGGTTTACAGAAAAAGTGGAGTTTTCAGTGTCCAGATCTAGGCTATAGAAAGAGATTGCTTCCATGAAGGAAGCAATCAGTTTCTCTTGTGATGCCTCTATGGACAATATTAAACTATTGGCAAGATTTTCGACCCTTTCAGTCAGAAGTGCTCTATGCAAAAAAGCCTGGGAAGCTGACATCAATCAATTGGAGGAGATCATTAAAAAGTCTTCTCGTGGGAAGAGTTATTTTCTGCCACAAGAAAGGAGAGGTAGGAGTCAGTCATCACCATGCTCAACCTTTAAACATTATTAGCATTCTTATCAGGAAGCCAGACCCTACCTTCCAGGGAGACAGTTTAAAAAAAAAATGAGGAATGGCACAGAGGTGCATCTTTCATAAAAGGCCCACAACAAATGGCAATGGTACCCATCCCCAGTTCTAGTAGGGGGCAGGCTCGAACGTTTCTTGGCTGCATGGAAGGAGGCTCATGAAGACAACTGGGCATAACAGATAGTGGAGATGGGGTATGCTCTAGAAGTCAATTCTGTCCCTGCAAAGTCCAGATAAATGTCATCAAGAATCCCATCAAACAGACAAAAGGCATCATACATGCGCCGGGCAGTCCACCAGATGTTGATCAACAAGGTGATGCAGCACGTTTCAGAATCCCAGTTAGGGCTGGGAGTATATTTAGTTATTTTCCCAGTTCCAAAAGCTTCAGGAAAAACCAGGTTCATTTTGGATCTATAGTAGATGAACAAACATCTGCCAAAAGAAATTCAAGATGTAGTCCATCTCATCTGTCATCAAAGCAGTCTTTCTAGGGGCTTTTCTGACAAGTGTGGGTTTATAAGATGCATACCATCACTTCTTGACCAAGATGAGATGGTATGCATCACATCTTCTGTGGCTCTTCTTGACCAAGATGTGATGCATGCCATCACATCTTGGTCAAGAGGAGCCACAGAAGATTCCTCAGGTTTGGGATCAAAAATTCTCACTACCAGTTCAGGGTGATGTCTTTTGGGCTTTCATTAGCTCAGATTTTTCACAAAGTTTTATCCAATTCTATGGCAACTCTGAAGCAACAGGGAATTATTCAATATCTGGGCAACATTCTTATAATGGAAGATTTAGAGAAAAAGTCCAAAAGAAGCACAGAACAGTGCCTGTCCCTGTTCAAAAGCATGGGTTGGCAGATCAAGTAGAAGAAGAGAGAAAGATGGTTCATTCTCAGAAGCTGCTGTTCCTAGAAGATCAGTTTTAATACTCAAACTGGGAAAGTATTCCTGTCTCAAGACAGGAAGTATAGACTAAGGAAAGCTGTGCTAATATTTCAGATAAACAAGTTTCAGACTGATGGAATTCTCAAGGTTATTGGGAATCCTGTCAACAACTGAGATTTTGCCTTGGGCAAAGTTTATTTATATCCACAAAATTCAACACAATTTTCTAACATTCTGGAGAAAGGATTCCTCCAGTCTTCTACAGAATATTCCTGTTTTAAGCTCAACATGAAAGGAACTACAGTGGTGGCTGTCCAACAGGAATCTGTCCAGAAGCAGACTTCTCGAAGATCCAACATGGGAAATCCTGTGGACAGACAACAGTCTCTCAGGCCGGGGAGGCCCATGGAGGAACAAAACAGTTCAAGTTCAGGATGCTCTACAGATCAAATGGGACTACCCCTTAATGTATGTATTCCCTCCAATTCCTATTTTTCCAGAAGTAGCACGGAAGATAATGAAGGATAATGCAAATATAATCCTAATAGCTCCTTGTTGGCCCAGGAAGCCCTGGTTTGCGGACCTTAAAAGAATGTCACTGCCCTTACAATTCAGTTACCAAACATCAGGAATATATTGAGCCAGAGTTCAATCCTTCATCTGAACCCAGGCTTTTTGAAGCTAGTGGCTTGGAGGCTGAAAGGAGCACAATAATGTCCAGAGGTATCTCAAAGAGTGTAGTGGATACTTTCATAGCAGGCAGAAAGTCCTCATCCTCTAAAATATATCATAAAATTTGGTCGCTATTCAGAAAATTGTGCCATGCTAACAACATTGCCAGGAAAAGTGTTTACTACGAGTAGGTTTTTCTAGAGGTCTCAAACCAGCTTCCATCAAGGTCTAGTTGTCAGCCTTGTCTGTAGTTCTTACACTTCCATTGGTGGTGACATGTTGGTGAAGATCAATTACAAAAATCAAGCCCACCATAAGATAAATCATCCATGCTTGGGATATGAACTTGTATTTATAGCAACTGGCAACCAGACAAGAATTTGAACCGATAGAGTATATTTTTATTAAGAATCTGACCTTGAAAGCAGTTTTTCTTGCTGCTATAACATCAGCGAGAAGAGTGAGTGAACTACAGGCTCTTTTCTGCAAAGCACTATACTTCTCCATTAATCAGGATAAGGTAGTCCTACGGAGATTGCTTGTTTAGATCAAATAATAAGGGAGGCGTCACAGAGAAAGTATCCGCTTAGTCCTCAAATTATAGTTCATGAGCAAATAACAGATGATAGTGAAGGTTTGGAAAAGAAGGATAATAAAGATACAAATGGGGGGAGGAAGAATAAAAGAGAGGGTAAAAATCAGAAAGGGAAGAATCTTGATGTCCCTTTGAATTCGACTCCTGCAGATCCTGGTAACACAATTCCCCGATACGCATGTGGATGAGGGGCCAACTGAAAGATACCGGGGGGGGGGGGATGATAGAGGAGATAAGAAGAAAGATGGGAAAAAGAAGCTTAGAAGAGGAAGAAGGGGTAAGAGAGGATATGCCGCAAAACAAGAGACTACACAGCGAGATTGTAGGAATTTAAATGATTGCGGTATTTTTAATTTATCTGATAAGGAACTCAATATCTGGGACATCAATCTCCTTAAACGGGGTTTAAGTTTTGCCCCTACAGTAAAACCAAATAAATTTGATTTATTTATTGATTTAAACAAACATGTGAGGAATTTCACACTTAAAAGGCATTACATTAAGAAAGAAAGCAATGGTATGACTTTGGGTGACAATATTAAGGGTTTGGATATTCCACTGGAAGAAGTGGATACTTATAGGCATACGGGCTTCAAGAGGAAGTCTACTTTTTATCCAGTGGAATCAAGGGATAGTTATTTAAATACTTTTTATAGATTAGTTTTAGAAGACCTGGACAAGTTATGTGATAAGAAAACTGGTTATTATAATAATTTATCCACATGTGAAAAAAAATGCTTAAAGGCATTGATTAAGGATGATAATATAGTTGTTAGAGCAGCTGATAAGGGGGGTGGGATAGTAATTCAGAATAAGGTTGATTATCTAAAGGAGGCTTGAAATATAGTGGGCGATAACTCCTTTTATAGATTATTGAAAAAGGATCCCACAGTAGAAATTAATTAAAAATTATTGACAATATTGGATGAAGCAATGAAGGATGGGATCATAAGTAAGGATGAGAGGGTTTTTTTGTATAATCATTATCTGGTAATCACCTGCCTAAAATACATAAGAGACTTGTTAATCCCCCTGGGAGACCGATAGTGGCGGGTATAGACTCTATTACAGCAAATTTATCACAGTATGTGGATTACTTCCTACAACCCGTAGTTTTGGGCTTATGGTCCCACATCAAGGATTCTATGGATGTTTTGGAGAAAGTAGGGAGTTTGGAGTGGAAGGAAAGTTATTATTGGGTTACTTATGATGTAACTCCATTATATAGTAATATAAAGCATGATTTAGGTCTTCTAGCTGTACAGTATTTTTTAACTAATAAGAGTGATATTAAGAAAGAACAGATTGATTTTTTTTTTTTTATTACAGTGCGTAGAGTTTATTTTAAACAATAATTATTTTTTTATTTGAGGACAATTTTTATATACAGGTTTGCGGGACGGCCATGGGGACTAGGTTCGCATCTAGTTATGCAAATTTATTTATGGGACACTGGGAGGAGGTACATATTCTGAATTCTACTCAGTGGGGCACGAACCTGGTCTACTATGGTTGTTTTATAGATGATATGTTAATTATATGGGATGGATCGGAACAGGAACTTTTAGGACTTTTAAATTTTATTAATAGGAACGAGATAGGGATCAATTTTACATAAAATATAATAAGCAACAAATGTAGTTTTTAGATTTAATATTTTTTGTTGATGATAATATGAAAATCCAGAGTAAAACTTATTTTAAGCAGGTGGATATAAATTCTTATTTAGATCCCAGCAGTGAACATCTTAAAAAATGGGTGAATAATATCCCCTACGGCCAGTTTCTGCATTTGAAACGAAATTGTAGTAGGCAAGTGGACTTTGAGATGCAATCTGAAGTAATGAAGAAGAGGTTTCTGGATAAAGAGTATAAGGAGGGTGTTTTGAATGATGCCCTATCAAGAGCGAATACGTGTGATAGGGATCTACTCCTCAATACAGGGATTGTGAAAGGTAATATGAACAAAAATAAAACCAAGAAAAGAAGTAGAGGTAAAAAATAGAGTTAAGATGGAAACAGGGAATAGATGGAATATGTGTGATGCTGTGGTTCCCTTTGTAACTAAATATAATGAGGCATCGGACAAAATAAAGAAAATGATTGATAGACATTGGGGTGTCCTGAAGTGTGACCCCATTTTAGGAAAAACCCTTCTTAAGAAACCTAAGGTTGTTTTCAGGAGATCAAAATGTTTAGCTCCCAGTCTTTTTAGAGGTAATATAAATATAAATAAAAATAAGAGTGAGAATAAATACACAGATAGGGATGATGTGGGTCCAAGAAAAGGATGCTTTCGTTGTTGGCAGAGTAGATGTGTGACTTGTAGGCATATTAAAACCTCTGACAAAATAGTTTCAAACAAAAATGGTAAAAGGTATTAAAGGGATAGTAATACTTCGTTTTAACTTTATTTTATTTTGTAGGCATTAAAAAAACATGAAGAATGATATAAGTCTTATCTCTCAAACCTTTATGGTTTATGAGATATTCACAAGCAAAGTTTCCCCCTCCCGCCCCTTTTACCTACTGTAAACAATCTCTTCTCAGATGTGGAATGCAGTCCATAGACTGGACAGATAACAGAAGGGGACACTCTTATTCCTATGAAAACAATGAAATCCCTGCCCCCCTTGACAAGCTTTTCAGGTTTTTCCCTTATCTTAATTGAAGATTGTCCCTCTCTGCAGTCTACCTGGGCAGCTCCCTTCTGCCCTGGCTGAGAAGTGTTACATCAGTAAAAGGGGCGGGAGGGGGACACTTTGCTTGTGAATATCTCTTAAACCATAAAGGTTTGAGAGATAAGACTTATATCATTCTTCATGTTTTTTTAATGCCTACAAAATAAAATAAAGTTTAAATGAAGTATTACTATCCCTTTAAATAGAGAATAAAATCACTTGTTGTTCCCACTATATTATATATGTTCTTGGTTGAACATGTGGTAAGCAATATATGGGGAGAACTGTCCGCTGCCTGAAAGACAGGTTTAGGGAACATTGGAATAATATTATTTAAAAAAAAATAAAATAAATAATCATATAAACATGCTGTCTCCAGGCACTTTCTGGAGTGTCAAGGGGGGGAACATAGGAGGTTTAAAAATATTGGGAATCGAACAGATACCGGTGAGCATCAGGGGAGGTGATAGGTTTAAGAAACCAGAGAGAGTCCTATTGGGTCTACACATTACAGACCTTGAGTCCAAACGGCATAAACGAAGAATTAGACATGCATTGTTTTTAAATTAAAATGTATTTATTTACTAAAGTATCACATTGTATTTATATTTATATTTTTTATTATTTTTTATATAGATGAGCAGTCTAAGATACTGAGATGCCGTATGTGTAATAGTTTTAAGAATATGGATTTTTATAGAGAATTGATCTTATGGTAATATTCCTATTGTCTGGGTGTATTTTAATATATGTTTAAATTAATATTTTATCTAATATTTTTGTGTTATGTTTATGAATTTATAGAGTATAAATGGGATGTGGTAAAGATAGTATCCATCCCTTGAGAAAGCGGTTATCTCGTGAAATGTACGTAGGGAATAGTGGACTTGTCTATCACGGACTTGCTTAGCTATGTGGAATAGACCCACATCACATTGGGGTGGAGGACGCAAAATCCGCCGAACCCTAGGAGTGACATCACTAGAGGGAGCCGGGTGTGTGGTGCGAATGGGACTCCCAGGATGAGTGAGATGGAAGTCTTCACGACAGCAGAGTAGAACGCCGTGATTTATGGGCTCAATGTTTTGCTACTTGTGAGTAGATACCCTGAAGGGGTTTTGGTTATTTGTATACTATGTTTACTTTGGTATTAAAACTTTCTGCACTTAGATTGGTCCCCCTTGTCTCTGCTCTCTTTTTTTCTTTGTATAAGTCCTATGGACAAGATAATCCTTTAGGACCAAAGTTGCTTTAGAGTTCCATTTGAGCCAGGAAATCGTTCTGCCCCAATCCTCAGAATGACAAGGCTAAAACTCTACATATTCTAGATCTGACTGGAATGAAAGCACCTTTAATACATTTTCAATTGGTTCCACCAGCTGGCGGAGTTAATACTCATTATTTAAGCTGTGGTGAGGGGCACCAAAGAAAAAGATATATCGGGAAGTAACTTCCACCTTTTTATAATTATTATTTTGCATTTCAATTTTTTTTATACACTTTTATGTCTTTGATGTTGTGCTTACTGAATTTGCATCCATGGAGCTTTCCACTGGGAACTATGAAAGCAGATCTTTTTACAATGTTTCAATCTTCCTGCAGCGCTGATTGATCTATATGCTATGCTGCAAAGGTAGACTTTTCTACATTGATTCACTATATTTTTTATGTTGTATCCTTTTGACGTTGTTGTTTTCTCTTTTTGTTTGCTTACTGTAGTCTCCTCCTACCAACTTCCTACTTTCTCCCTCTGAGCTACTCCTCATACTTCCTGTGGAAGGGTTTAATAGGCAGACTGAGGCCTGACTCAGATGCCCTTGCGTTGTTGTTCAAGCAGCTCTGTTGCATTGGGCTCCGTGTATGACCTGGGTAGTCTTCCATCCATTCTAGTGCTGACCTGTGGCTTGTCTGACTATTCTTTTGCCTAACCCCTAATAGTGGACATCCAATCTGGTGCAGACTATTGGCTCTGGCTGACTACCTGAACTGTGTATGACCCGGCTTGTCTGACTACCCCCTCTGGTGCTGACTAGTGGCTCTGTCTGACTATTCTTTTGTCTTTTCCCCTGGTGATCAGAAACCCAATATAGTGCGGGCCTGGGGCTCTGGTAGACTTGCATACTGACTGCAGGCGTGAGTCAGTTCACTCCCTACTGACTGCAGGCGAGAGTCAGTTCGCTCCTTAAGTCGGATCAAGATCCTGAGTTCCGGTTCCTGCTACTGCTCCTGGTTCCTGTTGAGACTACCAGTGACTAAGGCCTAGTCTCCAGCAGTGTGGTCTAGTGTTGCAGCCTACTATTCCTGATAATAGTGCTTGCTGGCTGGTAACCCTCTGCTTGTTCCTGTAGATGTCTTGTTCCATCTATCTAATTGTTAATAAACTGCATTTACTATACCGTACTGACTTCTGAACTTTTCTGGGTAACCGTGACAGTCGTCCTGCAAAAAGGCCAGGACAGAGGGAAGATGAAATTCATGAGATAGATTCCTGTCAGCACACCAAGACATAAATGTCGACCAGACACGGTGATAGATCTTGGAAGAAACAGGCTTACGGGCACTAAGCATCGTAGACGCCACAGCAGAAGAAAACCCTTTCTTCCTTAAAATCGAGGATTCAACCTCCAGGCCGTCAAATTGAGTCGATGAACATCTTCCTTCCACAGGTAACCCTGCAGAAGAAGATCTGCACGAGAGGTGAGCGGAAAGGGCTCAGCCACTGATAGGGCCAGAAGCTCCGGATACCAGGACTGACGAGGCCAATTCGGAGTGATCAGGATTACTGGACAATGTTCCACTTTCAATTTCTGTATCACCTTTATCAACATTGGAAGAGGAGGGAAAATGTAGGCCAGGGAGAATGTCCAGGAAATGGACATTGTGTCAGCAGAGCTAGAGAGTCTCTCCACCGGGAGCAGAACACCGGAACCTTCCTGTTGTGCCTGGTTGCCATCAGATCCACTAGGGGTACCCCCCATTTCTGAGTGAGGAGTTGAAACACCTCCGGATGTAGTTCCCACTCTCCGCTGTCAACTGTATGATGACTGAGGAAGTCTGCCATGACGCTGTCTACGCCTGGAATGTGCACTGCGGAAATGACAGGAACATGAACCTCTGCCCAGGACAGAATGGCCTTGACCTCTAACCAAGCGGTGAGACTTCTTGTCCCGCCCTGTCTGTTGATGTAAGCCACCGCTGTGGCGTTGTCGGATTCCACTCGGACTGGACAGTCCTCCAGTTGAGACTCCCAATGGCGTAGAGCATGAAATATTGCTCGAAGTTCCAGGACATTGATGGGAAGAAGAGACTCCTCCATGGACCACTTCCCCTGAGCACTGAAGCGACCCAGAACAGCTCCCCAGTCCAAGAGGCTGGCATCCGTCATGACCTTGTATCACTTTGCCCGTGATTGCTGCCTTTCCTTGTCAGTTACCTGTAGGGGGCTCTCCACTGGCTGCCTGCTTTCAGCCCGCCCTCTATTCCCTATTTAAACTGAGCTTGGGCACCCTTTGTGTTCGTGTTGTCTCTATGCTGCCTGTGCCTGCATTGGGTTCCTGAGCTTCCTGGGTCTTTCTTCTGTTCCTGCTTGTCTGTGATCGCCTGAGTTCCTGTTCGCCAGCTTCCCTGGTTCCAGCATCCGTTCCTGATCCGGTTGGGGTTGCGGTCCTTGCTGCTGTTTCCTGCTGCCATCCTGATCTGGTTGACTTACAGTAGTTTTGTTTCCTGTCCATCTTGACTGTGTTCCAGCTCCTGGATCGCCCGCAGTGTGCACCTCTCCTCCAGTCGCCCTGGCGACATTCTCATTCACTTGGGTTTAACTCCAGTACGCAGGTACTGGTTTGCTCCACAGACAACCGGTTACGCATGCACCGGTACAGAGAAGGTTACCCCAGTACGCGGGTTCTGGTTTGCTCCCTGTAACCGGCCGCTTAGTGTTATGAGACAGCACCGGTGGTGGTTTGGTTTCCCCAGTACGCGGGTATTGGTTCACTCCATGTACTAACCGGTTGCTCGTTGCACCGGTAGGGGTTTAGTCTCTCCAGTACGCGGGTACTGGTTCGCTCCCTGTAACTGGCTGCTTAGTGCTATCCTGACAGCACCTGTGGTGGTTTTATTTCTCCAGTACGCGGGTACTGGTTCACTCCATGTATTAACCGGTTGCGTGTTGCACCGGTAGAGGTCCAGTCTCTCCAGTACGCGGGTACTGGTTCGCTCTATGTTTAACCGGCTGCTCGCTGAACCGGTAGAGGTTCAGTCTCCCCAGTACGCGGGTACTGGTTCGCTCCATGTATATACTGGCTGCTGTTCAGTCCTAGACAGCACCGATGTAGTTTCAGTGATTCCAGTACACGGGTACTGGTTCGCTCCATGTGTTAACCGATTGCTTGCCATACATCTCTCAGCACCGGTGGAGATAGTTTCCTCCAGTACGCGGGTACTGGTTCGCTTCATGTATTTATTGGCTGCTGTTCAGTCCTAGACAGCACCGGTAGAGTTTCCGTTTCTCCAGTACTCAGGTACTGGTTTGCTCCATGTGTTAACCGGTGGCTTGCCGCTTACTGTCAGCACCGGTAGATTTTGGTCACCCCAGTACACGGGTATTGGTTCGCTCCATGTACTAACCGGTCGATTGCCAGCACCGGCCGAGATTGTGTACCCCAGGACACGGGTACTGGTTCGCTCCAGCATTATATGGTGCCTATACCATCCTGTCTATCCATTGGGCCTCAGTCTGTCCATCTCATGAGACTGGTCTATTATACCTTAAGCCAGTTACTGAGATGACCATTGCTGCTATCCAGTACTTGCAGTTCAGGCTGCCCTGCCCGGTATATTGGTAAGGCCGGTAGAACCTACTCCTCATTGTACCAACTTATCACGGTGCCGTGATTGCTGCATTACTATGTCTATCACCCATAGGGGGCTCCCATTGGTTGCTTGCATTTAGCCCGCCTCATACTGCCTATTTAAACTAAGCTTGGGCACCCTTTGGTTGCCCTTTCGTGCTGTCTCTGACCTTTTCGTTACCACCATGCTGCAGTCGCTAGTGACCTCGTTCCTGCGTCTCAGTTTCCTGAGTTCCTGTGTTCCGGTACTCCTGAGTTCCTGCTGTTCCTGTGCTAGCTGACCGTTGTTGGTTCCAGTCCTGTTCCGGTTTCACCTCCTGCTGGTCCGGTCCTCGCTGTCGGTTCCCGTGATTGTTCCTCTCCTGGTTGCTGATCCTGCTGGTTTCTGTCATCTCCTGAGCCTGGTTCCTGTAGCGGGGGCGACATTGTTCCTCTGTCACTTGGCGACATTAGCCTGTTGGTTCCCAGTGTGCGGGCGCTGGTTCGCTCCAAGCCTTGCGGCTACATTATATATGTCAGTTGGTTCCCAGTGTGCGGACGCTGGTTCACTCCATTGTCTACGACATTATACAGTGAGACCTGTTGGTTCCCAGCATGCGGACGCTGGTTCGCGCTAAGCCTTGCGGCTACATTATACATGTCAGTTGGTTCCCAGCGTGCGGACGCTGGTTCGCTCAAAAGCCTTGCGGCTACATTATACATGTCAGTTGGTTCCCAGCGTGCGGACGCTGGTTCGCTCTAAGCCTTGCGGCTACATATCACATGTCAGTTAGTACCCAGTGCGCGGGCGCTGGTTCGCTCTAAAGCCTTGTGGCTACATAATACCTGTCTGTTGGTTCCCAGCATGCGGGCGCTGGTTCTCTCCATTGTTACAACATTATACAGTGAGACCTGTTGGTTCCTAGCGTGCGGACGCTGGTTCGCTCTAGCCTTGCGGCTCCTGTGTACATATTAGTTGGTTCCCAGCACGCGGGCGCTGGTTCACTCCATTGCCTAAAGCATTACACAATCATTCTGTTAGTCCCCAGCGTGCGGACGCTGGTTTGCTCCATTTCGGCATTACTGTTTGCTCACAGCGTGCGGACACTGGCTCACACCAAAGCCTTGTGGCTAAATTACTAGTCTGTTGGTTCCCAGCGTGCAGGCGCTGGTTAGCTCCTGGGCCTCTTGACATACCTACCAGTTATACTGTTGGCCACTGCGTGCTATTCACCATCTTTACCCAGGTATTGGAGTATTTGCCTGCTGGTATATCTGGCTGTGCCTTATTCCTTTAACATCTTCTACTGTCATTGTCATCGGACAGTTATTGGGGCCACTCCTGTGTCACATTCTCCTTAAGCTGCCCTGCCCGGTATTGGTAAGGCCGGTAGAACCTTTTCCAGGTTGCCTTACCCGGTATTGGCAGGGCCGGTAGAGCCTACCCTCAGTTTCCTCCAGGCTGCCTTGCCCGGTATATTGGCAGGGCCGGTAGAGCCTGTATACTCCTGATGGTCATTTGGCTGCCTTGCCCGGTATATTGGCAGGGCCGGTAGAGCCACCTGTGTATTGCTAGCCTAGGCTGCTTTACCCGGTATATTGGCAGGGCCGGTAGAGCCTGATTCTATATTGCCATTGCCTTTCTATGTATTGTATGTGTGTGTTTATTAAATCCTACTGGATTATTGTTAACTTTCAATAAAGTTGTGTTTTACCTAACCTTACGTCTGAGAGTTGTAATAAACCGTGACACAACTTTAGGTTGCCTTACTCGGCATTGGCAGGGCCGGTAGAGCCTATTAGTTGCTGTCTTGGTCAAGGCTGCCTTGCCCGGTATATTGGCAAGGCCGGTACAGCCTTACGTCCTCATAGTACCAGTCTCAAGGCTGCCTTGCCCGGTATATTGGCAGGGTCGGTAGAGCCTAATTCTATTCATTGTACCACTCTCCAGGCTGCCTTGCCCCGTATATTGGCAAGGCCGGTAGAGCCTCCATTTCCTTCATTACTAGTCAAGGGCTGCCTTTCCCGGTATATTGGTAAGGCCGGTAGAACCTTTTCTACCTTGTGCCACCTAGGTTGCCTTACCCAGTATTGGCAAGGCCGGTAGAGCCTTTATTACATTCTGTGTACCACTACTCATGCTACTATGTATGATCACTAATGTTATATGTGTATGCTACCCACAAGAGTTATCTTAATAAAGTTGTGTTTTTATCTTAACTCTGTGTCTGAGAGTCATAACAAACCGTGACACCTTGGTCCAGTAGGGAATCCGGAAGGATCTACCCTTCAGGAGATTGGAAGGGTCCAACCACCACTCCAAGCTCAACTCGACATGAGGAGGAAGATAGATCGATAGCTTCTGATGATCTGGTCAGTCCCTGCATGTCTGTATCACAAATCTTTGAAGTTCCCTGGTGTGTGCCATGCCAAATGGAACCGCCTCTATCATGGAGATGAACTTCCCCACCAGAGAAGTCAACTTCGGAACCGGGATCCGATCGCAGGATAGGATCATTGAGACTCTTTGAGCAATTTGATGGGCTACCTCCTCCGGTAGAAACACCATGCACTTCTGAGTATCGAACAGAAGACCCAGGAAGACCAGTCGCTGGGACGGACCAGGTCCGACTTGTCCAGGTACACAATCCAACCGTGATGTGTAAGGATTTGAATGCAGGTCTGGACCTGCTGATGAAGAAGGTCCGCAGACGCAGCCTTCAAAAGCAAGTCGTCCATGTATGGAGTCACTCTGATGCCGTCCCGATGGAGGACGGATATCAAGACCCCCAGAACCCGTTGGAAAACGTGGGGGCTGTTGTCAGACCAAATGGAAGAGCTGAAAACTGAAAATGACCTCTGGCGTAGGCAAACCTCAGATACTGCCTGCTCTCTAGATGGATTGGGATGTATAAATACGCATACTGAAGGTCCAGAGAAGCAAGGAACTCCCCCGGACACATTGCAGCGATCACTGTGCGCAGAGACTCCTGACGATAGTCTTCACTACAAAGGAATTGAGATGTTTCAGATCCAAAATAGGGCGGCCTCCGCCGTCCTTCTTGGTCACCAAAAAAAGGTTTGAATAGAATCCTGAACCCCTGTCTGAAAGAGGTACTGGCTCCAGGACATCCTTGTCCAGAAGAGCCTGAATAGCGTCTTCGAACAGACGGCTTCTCTCGACTTCCTGAGAAGAACGAGAAAGATGAAAGCGAAAAGGTAGGAGGGAAAAGAAAGGGATCTTGTATCCCCTCTGACACCACCTGTAAAACCCATGGGTCCGCCACCGAATCCTCCCAAACCCCGCAGAAGAGGTGGAGACGACCACCCAGAGCGGGATGCGGACCCGGGTTCGGGGAGTCATGCCGAAGCAGTCTTGGAAATCTTGGGCTTGGATGCAGCCTTGGGCTTCCATTGCTGCTTGGGCTTGGAGGAGGGACGCGGAGCTGATGGAACCGCCTGGTTCGTCGCACGTGTCTCAGTTTGAAAGGACTGGTTACGCTTAGCAGGCAACTTTTTCTTAAAGACCAAGGGCAGAAGAGTACTCTTACCCCCTGTGGCCTCACTAATTAGTTCCTTAAGTTCAGATCCAAACAAGGAAGTACCCTGAAAAGGCAAAGAAAGCAAAACTTTCTTGGAAGCTGTGTCAGCAGACCAAATCTTAAGCCAAAGTGCACGCCTAGCCACCACAGAAGTGGTGGAGGCCCTTACCATCATGGGGACGGCATCAAAGGCAGCAGCAGAAACATAGTGTTGCGCTTCAGAGATATTAGCGACGAGACGCAATTTCTCAGAAGTAGGTGCATTCTGACGGACTGCCGTAGTGAGTTGTTCAGTCCAGACCGCAATAGCCCGGTTAACCCATGCAACAGCAAAGGCTGGGCGCATAGCAGTGCCAATAAAAGTGAAAACGGACTTGAGAGAAACTTCAAGTTTCTTATCAGTCCAATCTTGCAGCGCAGAAGCATCAGACACAGGTAATGCAGTAGATTTAGACAGTCTAGATATGGGTGCGTCCACCTTAGGGGGATGAACCCATTTAGCCATTTCTGTTTCAGAAAAGGGATAAAGTTTAGCAAACTTTCTAGACACTGAAGAGGACTTGTCTGGATTTTTCCATGCGTCAGAAACCAAACGGTCAAGGGTTAGGTTAGGAGGAAAATAAGTAAGGGGCTTTGCAGGCACCTGAAAAACATCAGAGGGAACCTCCTGAACCAAGGGAATGTTGAGTGTAGTCAATAGAGCTCTAATCAGGCCCTCAGCAGAGGGTTCAGGATCACATTCAAAAGGGTCCCCAACAGACCTAGAAGACTTTATGACTGTACCATCCTCAACATCTGAATCTTCCTCAGAAGAATCTGACACATCAGGCGCCCCCTGCGGTTTGGGCAGGGAGGTTCTGATTGTAGAGGGGGTCTGCCATAATTGCAGAGCCCCCTGTACATGGGATGGAAAGAGTTGTAGAGTGGACCAAAGGTCCCTAGTCGCAACCTTAAACTCTTGTACCCAAACTGGCTCAGTAGCATGGCTGGAAGGCCCTGGGTTGCTGTCAGGACCTTCGAAGCATGCTGGGCATAAGTGACCAGATAATTCTCTAGGTAGCCCTGAGTGACAGGAAGAGCAATGCGCAATGGGGGATACTGATACCCCAGCCTCCTTAGTCTTAGTTCTAGCCCCTAGTCTTAGGTCTAGCCCCAATTGTAGTGTGATAGATTAATATTTCACCCCAGAAATGCTAAATATAGACTTATCTGGCAGGCGAAGGGTTAATCTGCAGAGGAGGGAAGGAGAGTCCAAGCCCTGTGTTAGGATACTCGCTGAGAAAAGCTCACAAAATGGCTGCCGCGACGGGAGCCAATCAGAAAAGAGGCGCGAAACGAGCACTCATGGGAAATATAGTTTTTCCCAAAAAGTACCCCAAAGCAGTGCCCGAAGCCCCCCAACACACTTGAACTATAAACCGGATGATAGAGCAAGGGTAGACAATTAAAATGAGCCCACTCTGAAGTTGCTGTGTGAAGCGGTTCCAGAGATAAATCCCAAACAGTGTAGACCCATAGAGAGTAAATGGAGCAATGGCGTCTATGCGGTAAAGCGCGCCTTGAAGGCGAGGTACATAAATCAAATACAAGTTAAACCAGAAAGTTGAAACATGAAAAACATACAGTGAACATGTGTGCATAATAAGAAAACACTAACCCAGTAAGGAAAGTGACAGAAAACCACATTAAACGTGTCAAACCAGCAGACAACGGGTTAAGTTACCACATAAACGTGCTCCAAATACCCAACAGACATACACATATATACATATACACCCAATGAGTGCAGGAGTGCGCAATGAGAACTCCCAAAAACAAGCCCAGTGAAGGGGCACTGTGGGACAAGTGGACCTGCAGCACTCAAAGGGTAGCTCACCTCTCCTGCAGATCTTCTGTCTTCAGGTTACCATGTAGTGAGAATTACCTCAGTGGGTAATCCATGGTGAAGCACTTGTATCCAAGATTTTCCCCCTTCAGGGCTTAAGGTCATTCATTCAGCCTGACTAAACTCACGTTCACCCTAGTCTTCATTTGCTCCTCCCCTTCTTATCCAGGCCATGCCTCTTCCTGTTTAGGATCCACCCCTTCCTAGCATCATTGGGAATTTGCTGAAATTTAATTTCAACTTTGATAGAGCTGGTGTTACCTCTGTAGATTGATAAGCTAATCGTGTTTTGCTTGTTCGCATTTAAAGTTACAACTACAACAAACAGGGTTGCCACCTGGCCGGTACTTTACCGGCACAGCTGGTAATTAGGACCTTAGAGCCGGTGCCGGTATATCTACTATACCGGCAATTGAAAAGCTGGTATTTGTGTGTGAGACGTGTTTCTTCCACTCAGCCCTATCTACCAGATGCTCAGGTGGCTCGCTCAAAGTCGTCAATGTCCACGCACCATCACCAGCCAATGAGTGGAGAGTATTTGGACATCAATGGTCCTCATTGGCTGGCTTGTGCGTCAGCGTGTCACACTTGCCTGGTGTGTGTGAGTCTTGTGACTGACAACGGGGAGTCAGGGATGGCGGCGGTAAGCAGGATCTGTGAGAGTGTCAGTGCTCAGAGAACAGCACAACAGCAGGGTAGCGGCACAATCTGGACTCCAGTCCAGTCTCCACTCCAACTGACAATGAGAACAGTACGTTTTTAGAAGACAAATATTACTAGTATTATATACTACTCTAACTATATTACTGAAAAAAGAGAGAGAACTGCCTTTTCCCCTATTCTAATGGGGAAGTAGCACCCCCCAGTGCCCCTCTCCCTGCTCCTACAAACCTTATTCTGAAGGCATTCCCTGCTGACCCATGTGAAACATTTGCTCCTGACATCAGCAATTGCACCCGCTTGTGTCCTCCCCCTTTTCTACTTGTTTTTGATATTAGATGCTCCTGCCCATGTGTCCACCAGTCTACATTCTCCTGATATTCATCACTTCCCCCCATCTGCTCTTCCTGACAGCATTTCATCCATCATGTCCTTTTTTCTGCTGTTGCAAGCCTATGCTCATACTTTGCTTCCAGGGCCGGATTTGTAATAAGGCAGAGTAAGCACCTGCCTACAGGTGCATCCCACAGAAGGGCGCCTGTCATTGCTGGGATCGTTTTTTGGCTTGTTTTTTGTTTTTTTTTTAATTTTTTTATTAGCCTCGCCAGTCAACCCTGGCCCTCCGCTTGGCACCCTTAACAACATGGAGAGGAGAGGTCTGTGCCTTCTTCGGCACAGACCTGTAGAGCTGCTGAGCTCCCTCATCACCGTCGGCTCTTTAGTAATAATGCAGAGCACTGGGATATGACATCATCAGCCAGCGCTCTGCATTACAGAAGAGGACCGTGCAGGAACTCCAGCAGCTACAGCTCTGTGCCAAAGGAGGCACATATACCTCTCCTCTCCAGCGAGGTAGAAAACCAGGGGGGCAATATGGAGATGATGGGGGCAATGTGAGGGGCACTATGGAGAGGATGGGGGCAATATAAGGGGCAATATGGAGATGATGGGGGAAATGTGAGGGGCAATATAGAGATGATGGGGGCAATATGGAGATGATGGGGGCAATGTGAGGGGCAATATGGAGAGGATGAGGGGGAAGTTGGAGCAGATGGGGGCAATGTGAGAGGCAATATGGAGATGATGGGTACAATGTGAGGGCAATATGGAGATGATGGGGCAATATGGAGATGATGGGGGCAATGTGAGGGGCAATATGGAGCTGATGAGCATTGTGGAGGTGTCCAGTGGAGATGGCATATCATTGGGGGGTGCCTCAGATTTCTGTGCCTACAGGTTCCTGAGATGTAAATCCAGCCCTGTTTGCTTCATATGCTTTTTACTTTCCATTACAGTATTTGATTGTGTGTTTGATCACTGGACTCAGTGTAATGGCTCATTCTACAACTGGAATCATGTAATGGTCTGATGCCCCGCTGGACTAATGTAATTGTATTTCTCTGTCGTCCAATACAGGTTACTGGTAACCTGGAAGGCGTCAGTCCCCTTTAAGTAGGCAGGAACATTCTCTTAATGTATGCAGGGGGTGGAGCCTCCCTTCCCACTCAGGTTGCAGCCCAGCTAGCCACTTTCAGAATTGTTTGTCCCTGATTGTGAACACACCAGGTGGAGAACATTCATCGTTAGTTTTAGTTTCTTTTTTATTTTTCTGTCAGATATGGAATACCACCATTATGCAGGTTACCATGACTGACAAATGCCCTTTCAAAGTGGCTAGCTCAGTGTCCAGGTGCTTTTTGGTGGACCTTAAGTCCTGAAGGGGGAAAATCTTGGGTACAAGTGCTTCCCCAGGGATTGCCCACTGAGGTAATTTCTTACTACATGGTAACCTGAAGAGAGAAGATCTGCAGGAGAGGTGAGCTGCCCTTTGAGTGCTGCAGGTCCACTTGTCCCCACAGTGCCCCTTTGCTGGGCTTGTATTTGGGAGTTCTCATTGGGTAGATATGTGTATGTCTGTTGGGTTTTTGGAGCAGGTTTATGTGGTAACTTAACCCTTTGTCTGCTGGTTTGACATGTTTTGGGGGGTTTTCTGACACTTTCCTTACTGGGTTAGTGTTTTCTCAGTATGCGTACATGTTCCCTGTATGTTTTTCATGTTTTTAACTTGTAGTATAACTTTTATTAAAATTATGTACTGCGCCCTTAAGGCGCTTTACCACATAGACACCATTGCTCCATTTACTTTCTATGGGACAACACTGTTTGAGATGTATCTCTGCAACCGCTTCACACAGCAACTTCAGAGAGGGCTCATTTTAATTGTCTACCCTTGCTCTATCATCCGTTTTATAGTTCACTTGTGTTGAGGGGCTTGGGGGGCTTCGGGCACTGTTTTGGAATACTTTTTGGGAAAAACTACATTTCCCATGAGCACTTGATTCGCGCCTAATTTCTGATTGGCTCCCGTCGCGGCAGCCATTTTGGAACTTTTCTCTATGAGTATCCTCCACAGGGCTTGGACCCTCCTTTTCTCCTCTGCAGATTAACCCTTCACCTGCCAGAAAAGTCTACATTTATTGGATGACAGAGAAATACTCATTTACCCTTTGAGTGCCAGAGAGGTCTGCAAAGCTTTGCAAATTTGTGCATATCTCCCCACTGTGTTCTGGCCATTATGCTACTAAGATAATTACTGGTTGTGTATCTTAGGGATCTGCTGCTCTGTGTACCTGAGTCTAGTACTTCGTGTGTGTGTGTGTTGAAGAGGGAGGAGTCTATGGACATGATAACTGCAGTCAGCATTATGATGTCACTATGACCTTATTTCTAATCACACATTTCTATTCACACAGTTTACTATACACTAGAGGCAGAATTGAACCAAATTTACTGTTTCAATACAAGAGCTGCAGCATGCTCACTATTGTCATTTTAACACTTTGAGTGCCAGAGGGGTACGCTTTCCAATGCGTTGCGTATCCCTCTGGCACTCAAAGGGTTAATAAAGTCACTGTTCTGGGATTTTTCTACTCTCCCTCAGAGCCACAGACTAATTTATCTGTAGTTTATCCCTTTGAGTGCCAGACAGCAATGCAACCCACTGCAAAGTAATTCATTGCGTACCCCTCTGGCACACAAACGATTATAACCCAAACAGACCACAGAGATGTTAATTTCTGTTTTATTGTCTTTTTTTATTTATTTATTTTTTTTTAACCTTAATTAAGTAGCAAGGAACAAATTGAGAACTAGACAAGCATCCATGTTGTTCAGGCTTTGCCATGTCACCTTGGTTTATCCAGGTGAACTTTGTCTTTGTCTAGAGCCCTGTTTTCTGCTATACATTTGGCTGACATTCTCTCCATGGGCAGGCTTTGACTAACCATTTTTTAGCCAAGGATGGTTCAAAGCCTCACTGGGTGTCATACGGGTAGCAGGGTCCCACTGTAGGCATCGTCTCAGAAAGTTGAGGAATTTGAGATCGCCGCGCCCCTTCAATGCAGATGGAAGTTTCCTACTGCCTGGGGAACCCCGAAAGATTCCACTCGGGGAGAACCCACCTTTCCGCCATTTATCTGTACAGTAGAGAGGGTAGCCTGTGGCGCTGACAAAATGTGCCCCTCTCTTTGATGTATTAAGAAGCTCTCGTGGTGGCATCCCTAATACTTCAATGATGCATGCCATCTGATCGTCTGAACTCTCTCCATAGAACAGAGGGGATCCAGTCAGTAACTCTGCCAGAATGCACCCAAAGCTCCACATGTCAATAGGTGTGCCGCAGCGATTACCTAGCAACACCTCTGGTGCTCTATAGTAGCGTGTCTGTATGTATGTGAAAAAGTCCTGATGGTCATAGACGCTTGCTCCAAAATCGATGACTTTAATTCCGGAACTGCCCGCTGTCTTTAAAGCAATATTTTCTGGTTTCAGATCGCAGTGCATGATTTTATTCTTGTGTAGCATGTCCAAGCACCTTAAGATCTCAACAGCCAATTTGCGCACTGTAGACAAGCTGAGGCCCCGATACTTGTTTTCCCCAAGCTGATCATAGAGGTTCGGACCCAGCAATTCAAAGGTCATACACATATGGTTCCGGAAGCTAAAGCTTTCCAGAAGGTGTACGACGTTCATTTTATTTTCTTTGTCCAGTTGTTTCAGCATCTTCAGCATCTTGATTTCTTCTTTTGCTTCTTGGCTAAAACGTCTGTCATTTCTGACCATTTTTATTGCGACATGTTGATGTGTCTTATGGTCATAGGCCTTCACCACTTGTCCAAAGGTCCCTTTGCCAAGTGTTCTTAGCACCTCATATCTGTATGCAATATGATCGTGTGGCACTACTTTGTAGAAGCCATCATCATCATCATAACCACCAACTTGATGTTTGTTTGCGTGGAGTCCCATACAGTAAATGACAGGATAGTTGAAAATCTCTTGGTGCTCAAAGGCCGTTAGTTTGTCCCTGTAGAGCAGCATTGCTTGTTCTGGAGTTCTGCTGGTACTCTTCGGGACTTGTTTTTTCTTGCATTTCTGCATCGTAACACGTTCCATTTTGTCTGGTTTGTGTTTACTATCTCTGAAGATCACTTCTCTCTCTCTCTCTCTCTCTCTCCTGAATTAATCTGAGCTCAGGGTAAGCAGCACCAGGTTTTATAAACACTAGTCTTTATGACATCATAATGACTATGACTAGCAGTTATACAGGCAGTCTCAGATTTTAAAACCTTGGGTAACTATGATGTCATAATAAAGTAGGAGTGTCTTAAGCATGGAATTGTAGTCCACAATAGCTGGAAGGCCACAGGTTGCCCACCTCTCAGCTATAGTGACCCGGTGATGATAATGAATATGATGGCGATGCTTGTTTATGATAAAGTGACTCTTATGCTATCAGCACAAAGCTATTCACAAACCACTATGCACAAAGTGCTAGGCAATATACTAAATGCTATTCGCAAAACGCTATATGCAATACACAATATGCAATAGGCATAATGCTAAATGCAAAATGTTATATACAAAATACTATATGCAAAACTCTGTAGGCAAAATGCTTTACGCCTAATGTTATATGCACTGCATAATAGGCAGCACGGTATATGCTAAACACTGTAACCACAATGCTATCTGCGAAATGCTGTAAGCAATACACAAAATGCCATATGCCCGATGCAAACGCTATACACAGTACTCAAAACGCAATATGCTGTACACCAAGCACTTTACGGAATACAATGCAATGCTGGAATTAAATGTTACCCCCAAAAGTATGTGTTTTAGAAAAGCAGACAATCATGGGTTTCATTCTAGGTGAATTTTGACAATTTTTTCGGAGCCACTTTATCACCAATACCTCCCAAAACCTGCTGTCAGAATAAAAGACAACACTTTTGCTTTGATTAATGTTCAGCTATATCTTCTGAGTACAGCAATACCCCATATGCATAGGTTTGTCAGGGTTTGGGGAAGCTACTGGGCCCATATGGGAACCTGTGTGTTTCCATTTTCACACATGCCATTTTTACAGCTTGCTTAACTGGTACCATGTTTAATTTGGGGCTGTTTGGCAATGCTGCAATTAAACTTTTACCCCCAAAAGTATATATTTTAGAAAAGCAGACAACCCTGGGTTTCATTCTAGGTGCATTTTGACAATTTTTTCACCGACACATTATCACCAATGCTTCCCAAAACCTGCAGTAAGAGAACAAACACTGTTTTTTCACACCTATATTCAGTATTGCTGTGGATTTCAAGCACAGGATATGAAAATACTTTTAAAAATGCTTTGATTAATGTTCAGCTACATCTTCTGAGTACAGCCAGTGGTGTATTTAGGTTTTGTGCTTGCCTAAGCCTGACTAAACTCACGTTCACCCTAGTCATTTGCTCCTCCCCTTCTTATCCAGGCCATGCCTCTTCCTGCTTAGGATCCACCCCTTCCTAGCATCATTGGGAATTTGCTGAAATTTAATTTCAACTTTGATAGAGCTGGTGTTACCTCTGTAGATTGATAAGCTAATCGTGTTTTGCTTGTTCGCATTTAAAGTTACAACTACAACAAACAGGGTTGCCACCTGGCCGGTACTTTTTCGGCACAGCTGGTAATTAGGACCTTAGAGCCGGTGCCGGTATATCTACTATACCGGCAATTGAAAAGCTGGTATTTGTGTGTGAGACGTGTTTCTTCCACTCAGCCCTATCTACCAGATGCTCAGGTGGCTCGCTCAAAGTCGTCAATGTCCACGCACCATCACCAGCCAATGAGTGGAGAGTATTTGGACATCAATGGTCCTCATTGGCTGGCTTGTGCGTCAGTGTGTCACACTCGCCTGGTGTGTGTGAGTCTTGTGACTGACAACGGGGAGTCAGGGATGGCGGCGGTACGCAGGATCTGTGAGAGTGTCAGTGCTCAGAGAACAGCACAACAGCAGGGTAGCGGCACAATCTGAACTCCAGTCCAGTCTCCACTCCAACTGACAATGAGAACAGTACGTTTTTAGAAGACAAATATTACTAGTATTATATACTACTCTAACTATATTACTGAAAAAAGAGAGAGAACAGCCTTTTCCCCTATTCTAATGGGGAAGTAGCACCCCCCAGTCCCCCTCTCCCTGCTCCTACAAACCTTATTCTGAAGGCATTCCCTGCTGACCCATGTGAAACATTTGCTCCTGACATCAGCAATTGCACCCGCTTGTGTCCTCCCCCTTTTCTACTTGTTTTTGATATTAGATGCTCCTGCCCATGTGTCCACCAGTCTACATTCTCCTGATATTCATCACTTCCCCCCATCTGCTCTTCCTGACAGCATTTCATCCATCATGTCCTTTTTTCTGCTGTTGCAAGCCTATGCTCATACTTTGCTTCCAGGGCCGGATTTGTAATAAGGCAGAGTAAGCACCTGCCTACAGGTGCATCCCACAGAAGGGCGTCTGTCATTGCTGGGATCGTTTTTTGGCTTGTTTTTTGTTTTTTTTTTAATTTTTTTATTAGCCTCGCCAGTCAACCCTGGCCCTCCGCTTGGCACCCTTAACAACATGGAGAGGAGAGGTCTGTGCCTTCTTCGGCACAGACCTGTAGAGCTGCTGAGCTCCCTCATCACCGTCGGCTCTTTAGTAATAATGCAGAGCACTGGGATATGACATCATCACCCAGCGCTCTGCATTACAGAAGAGGACCGCGCAGGAACTCCAGCAGCTACAGCTCTGTGCCAAAGGAGGCACATATACCTCTCCTCTCCAGCGAGGTAGAAAACCAGGGGGGCAATATGGAGATGATGGGGGCAATGTGAGGGGCAATATGGAGAGAATGGGGGGCAAGTTGGAGCTGATGGGGGCAATGTGAGGGGCAATATGAAGATGATGAGGCAATGTGAGGGGCAATATGGAGATGATGGGGCAATATGAGGGGCAATATGGAGATGATGTGGGAAATGTGAGGGGCAATAAAGAGATGATGGGGGCAATATGGAGATGATGGGGGCAATGTGAGGGGCAATATGGAGAGGATGAGGGGGAAGTTGGAGCAGATGGGGGCAATGTGAGAGGCAATATGGAGATGATGGGTGCAATGTGAGGGCAATATGGAGATGATGGGGCAATATGGAGATGATGGGGGCAATGTGAGGGGCAATATGGAGGTGATGAGCATTGTGGAGGTGTCCAGTGGAGATGGCATATCATTGGGGGGGTGCCTCAGATTTCTGTGCCTACAGGTTCCTGAGATGTAAATCCAGCCCTGTTTGCTTCATATGCTTTTTACTTTCCATTACAGTATTTGATTGTGTGTTTGATCACTGGACTCAGTGTAATGGCTCATTCTACAACTGGAATCATGTAATGGTCTGATGCCCCGCTGGACTAATGTAATTGTATTTTTCTGTCGTCCAATACAGGTTACTGGTAACCTGAGAGGCGTCAGTCCCCTTTAAGTAGGCAGGAACATTCTCTTAATGTATGCAGGGGGTGGAGCCTCCCTTCCCACTCAGGTTGCAGCCCAGCTAGCCACTTTCAGAATTGTTTGTTCCTGGGTGTGAACACACCAGGTGGAGAACATTCATCGTTAGTTTTAGTTTCTTTTTTATTTTTCTGTCAGATATGGAATACCACCATTAGGCGGGTTACCATGACTGACAAATGCCCTTTCAAAGTGGCTAGCTCAGTGTCCAGGTGCTTTTTGGTGGACCTTAAGTCCTGAAGGGGGAAAATCTTGGGTATAAGTGCTTCCCCAGGGATTGGCCACTGAGGTAATTTCTTACTACATGGTAACCTGAAGAGAGAAGATCTGCAGGAGAGGTGAGCTGCCCTTTGAGTGCTGCAGGTCCACTTGTCCTCACAGTGCCCCTTTGCTGGGCTTGTATTTGGGAGTTCTCATTGCGCACTCCTGCACTCATTGGGTAGATATGTGTATGTCTGTTGGGTTTTTGGAGCAGGTTTATGTGTTAACTTAACCCTTTGTCTGCTGGTTTGACATGTTTTGGGGGGGTTTCTGACACTTTCCTTACTGGGTTAGTGTTTTCTCAGTATGCATACATGTTCCCTGTATGTTTTTCATGTTTTTAACTTGTAGTATAACTTTTATTAAAATTGTGTACTGCGCCCTTAAGGCGCTTTACCACATAGACACAATTGCTCCATTTACTTTCTATGGGACAACACTGTTTGAGATGTATCTCTGCAACCGCTTCACACAGCAACTCCAGAGATGGCTCATTTTAATTGTCTACCCTTGCTCTATCATCCGTTTTATAGTTCAAGTGTGTTGAGGGGCTTGGGGGGCTTCGGGCACTGTTTTGGAATACTTTTTGGGAAAAACTACATTTCCCATGAGTGCTTGATTAGCGTCTAATTTCTGATTGGCTCCTGTCGCGGCAGCCATTTTGGAACTTTTCTCAATGAGTATCCTCCACAGGGCTTGGACCCTCCTTTTCTCCTCTGCAGATTAACCCTTCCCCTGCCAGAAAAGTCTATATTTAGCGTTTCTGGGGTGAAATATTAATCTTACACACTACAATTGGGTGATTCATTGTACAGTTGGTTATTTTGACAATGTGAAAATGTCTATACCACTGGAGCTAGGGGCTAGACCTAAGACTAAGGAAGCTGGGGTATCAGTATCCCCCATTGCGCATTGCTCTTCCTGTCACACAGGGCTACCTAGAGTGTTCTCTGGTTATTTCTGCCCAGCAGATTCTGAAGTTCCTGGCAGCAACCCAGGGCCTTCCAGCCATGCTCTTGAGCCAGCTTGTGTGCAAGAGTTTAAGGCTGAAACTAGAGACCTTAGGTCCACTTTACAGCTCTTTACATCCCAGAAACAGGGGGCACTTCAATTATGGCAGACCCCCCCTCTACTATCAGATCCTCCCTGTCTCAACCTCAGGGATCACCTGATGTGTCAGATTCTTCTGAGGAAGAATTGTTGCAAGATTCGGATGTTGAGGTTGGTACTACTTTGGAATCTTCCAGGTCTCCTTGGGGACCCATTTGAAGCTGATCCTGAAACCTTTACTGAGGGCCTGATCAGGGCTGTATTGTCCACTCTCAACATTCCATCGGTTCGGGGGTTCCCTCTGATCACTCCGATGTTTTTCAGGTGCCTGCAAAGCCTTTTACTTATTTTCCTCCTAACCCAACTCTTGAAAGTTTGGTTCTGACGCATGGAAAAATCCAGACAAGTCCTCTTCAGTGTCTAGAAAGTTTGTTAAACTTCATCCCTTTTCTGAAACAGAAATGGCTAAATGGGGTCCTCCCCCTAAGGTGGACGCACCCATATCTAGACTGTCTATATCTACTGCCTTACCTGTTTCTGATACTTCTGCGCTGCTAGGTTGGACTGAAAAACTTGAGGTCTCCCTCAAGTCCATTTTCGCTTGTATTGGCACTGCTACATGTCCAGCCTTTGCTGTTGCATGCGTTAACTGGGCTATTGCAGTCCGGACTGAACAGCTCATTACAGCGGTCCGTCAGGATGCGCCTACTTCGGAGAAATTGTGTCTTCTTGCTAAAATATCTGAAGATCAACATTTTGTTTCTGAATCTGCCTTTGCTTCTGTGCGCATGATGGCACGCGCCTCCACTACTTCTGTGGTGGCTAGGCGTGCGCTTTGGCTTACGATTTGGTCTGCCGACGCAGCTTCCAAGAAAGTTTTGCTTTCTTTGTCTTTTCAGGGTACTTCCTTGTTTGGATCTGACCTTAAGGAACTAATTAGCAGGGCCACATGGGGTAAGAGTACTCTTCTGCCCTTGGTTTAAAAAAAAAAAAGAAAAAAAAAAAAGTTGCAGTTTAAGCGTAACCGGTCCTTTCGTTCCTTTCAAACTGAGACTCGTACGACGAACCAGGCAGTTCCGTCAGCTCCACGTCCCTACTCCAAGCCCAAGCAGCAATGGAAGCCCAAGGCTGCATCCAAGCCCAAGATTTCCAAGGCTGCTTTGGCATGACTCACCGACCCGGGTCTGCATCCCGCTCTGGGTGGTTGTCTCCGCCTCTTCCGCGGGATTTGGGAGGATTCAGTGTCAGACCCATGGGTTTTACAGATGGTGTCAGAGGGATACAAGATCCCTTTCTTTTCCCTTCCACCTTTTTGTTTTCATCTTTCTCGTTCTCCTCAGGAAGTCGAGAGAAGCCGTCTGTTCAAGGGCGCTCTTCAGGCTCTTCTGGACAAGGATGTCCTGGAGCCAGTACCTCCTTCAGACAGGGGTTCAGGATTTTATTCAAACTTCTTTGTGGTGACAAAGAAGGACGGCGGATGCCGCCCTGTTTCTGGATCTGAAAGATCTCAATTCCTTTGTAGTGAAGACTCACTATCGTCAGGAGTCTCTGCGCACAGTGATGGCTGCCATGTCTCTGGGGCAGTTCCTTGCTTCTCTGGACCTTCAGGATGCGTATTTGCACATCCCAATCCATCTAGAGAGCAGGCAGTATCTGAGGTTTGCATGCGCTAGAGGTCATTTTCAGTTCTCAGCCCTTCCATTTGGTCTGACAAAGGCTTTGGTTTCCGTCCTCCATCGGGAAGGCATCAGAGTGACTCCATACATGGATGACTTGCTTTTGAAAGCATCCTCTGTGGACTTTCTTTATCAGCAGGTCCAGACCTGCATTCGAATTCTTACACATCATGGTTGGATTGTGAGCTTGGAAAATTTGGACCTTGTTCTGTCCCAGCAAGTAGGCTTCCTGGGTCTTCTGTTCGATACTCAGCAGTGCATGATGTTTCTACCGAACGAGGTACTCCATCAATTTGCTCAAAGAGTTTCAATGATGCTATCAGTGATCGGATCCCGGTTCCGAAGTCGTCTTCTCTGGTGGGGAAGTTCAACTCCACGATGGAGGCGGTTCCATTTGCCATGGCACACACACCAGAGAACTTCAAAGATTTATGATTTGGACATGCAGGGACCGACTAGATTATCTGAAGCTATCGATCTCTATTCCTCCTCATGTCTAGTGAGCTTGGAGTGGTGTTGGGACCTTTCCAATCTCCTGAAGGGGAGATCCTTCTGGTTCCCTACTGGACCAAGGTCACAATGGATGCCAGCCTCTTGGGCTGGGGAGCTGTTCTGGGTCGCTTCAGTGCTCAAGTGGTCCATGGAGGAGTCTCTTCTTCCCATCAATGTTCTGGAACTTCGAGCAATATTTCATGCTCTACGTCATTGGGAGTCTCAACTGGAGGACTGTCCAGTCCGAGTGGAATCCGACAACGCCACTGCGGTGGCTTACATCACTGGACAGGGCGGGACAAGAAGTCTCACCGCTTGGTTAGAGGTCAAGGCCATTCTGTCCTGGGCAGAGGTTCGTGTTCCTGTCATTTCCGCAGTACTCATTCCAGGCGTAGACAACGTCATGGCAGACTTCCTCAGTCGTCACACAGTCGACACCGGAGAGTGGGTACTACATCCGGAGGTGTTTCAACTCCTAACTCAGAAATGGGGGGTACCCCTAGCAGATCTGATGGCAACCAGGCAAAACAGGAAGGTTCCATTGTTCTGCTCCGGTGGAGAGACACTCTAGCTCTGACTGCTGATGCAATGTCCATTCCTGGACATTCTCTCCGGCCTACATCTTTCCTCCTCTCCCTTTGTTAATAAGGGTGTTACAGAAATTGAAACTGGTCCATTTTCCAGTACTTCTGACTGCTCCGGATTGGCATCGTCAATCCTGGTATCCGGAACTTCTGGTCCTATCTGTGGTGGAGCCATTTCAGCTTCCCTCTCGTCCAGCTCTTCTTCTACAGGGTTATCTGTGAAAGAAGACGTTCATTGGCTCAATTTGATGGTCTGTAGGTTGAATCCTCGATTTTACGGAAGAAAGGGTTTTCTTCTGCTGTGGTGTCTACTATGCTTAGTACCTGTAAGCATGTTTCTTCCAAGATCTACCACCGTATCTGGTCGACATTTGGGTCTTGGTGTGTTGACATGAATTCTGTCTCAGGGACTCAGTCTGTGTTCTCTTACAGTTCAGTCTTCGGCGCTTTCTGTCTTTCCAGGAGCCCATTGCTGTCCTTGCTGATGTCAGTTTCTTCCAGGGCGTTGCTCATGTGCGTCCTGCCTTTTGGAGTCCGGCTCCTCAGTGGGACCTTAATTTTGTTTTCGGAGTTCTCAAACGTCCTCCCTTTGAGTCTTTGGCTATTATTCCTTTACGTCTCTTGGCGTGGAAGATGACTTTCCTTCCTATTTGTAGGGTTTATGAATTGAGGAATAAACATGTTCCCTTTCGGGTCACGGCTCATTCCACCAGGTCCATTGGGGCCTATTGGGCCTCTAAGAATCAAGCATCTGCTGATCAGTTGTACAGGTGGGCCACTTGGTCCTCTGTGCACACCTTTTCGAAGCACTACCGTGTGGATGTGCTGGCTTCGGCCTTTTGCCAGCTTTGGAAGGAAGGTCCTGGAGGCTGTTTTGCCTGTCTAGGATCTTCTTCTTCTGAGGTTCTTAGTGCTTCCTTACTGTTGAGCCCTGTTGGCTCTAGTTCAGTGTGCTGTGTTACAGTTCCTGGGGTGTTTTTACCCCTGTTTGGTGTCTGTTGACACTTCAGTTTTGTTGGGATCTCTGACCGGTTGGTTCATAGAGGTCCTGGTGACCTGGTCCTTGCCTTCTTCCCGCCTCTGGGAAACTCAATGGTTGGACATCCCAGAGTTACCAGTAACCTGTATTGGATGACAGAGGAAAGAGGATTTTAGTCTTACCTGTTAAATCCTTTTCTCTTAGTCCATACAGGTTACTGGTCTCCCACCCTGTCAAGAGACCATGCTTGGCTGTCCTGTGGCAGTTTGTGGGAGTCCTTCGGGGCATGCTCACAGGAGTCTTCTTCCTTTCTACTATCTAGTAGACTTGTGCGAATTCATTCGGAGACATTCGGATTTCGTCGAAAATGGGGTCATTTGGAGACATTTGGCCAATCCGAAACTCAAGGGTCATTCGGAAAAAATGATCCGACTCCGAACAGCCCAGGACTGAAATTCGTCGAAACTTTCGGAAGTTTCGGCAATCGACACATTTCCAAAAGTTTTGACTACTTTTGACCAGGACTTTTTTGTACTTCCTGTGCGCGCTCAATTACTTTCCCTCCATAATTTTCCCTCCATGTCTCTAGTCCAATTCCATTCTCCGTTTCATGCACTACTTCCCTCTTTTGTCTGTATTCGAATAGCCTTCTTCGTTTCATGATGGGGGTTGGACTAATGACACAGTCACACAGACAGACAGCCTGCATTTCCTCATTGCGTTGTTGGAGCTCAGAGAGAGAAGAAGAGATTAGAGAGTGTCCAGTTGTTGTGTAGGCAGGCAGGTAGCATTAAGCTAAGCATAGGTAGGCAGCCAGCATTAATTCCAGTTATTGCCACTGCAAGAGCGAGTAATATTTGTTCCTGTGCAAAATATAAAAAAATATTAGGTATTTGTTCGAATACAGGGCCGGCCCTTACATGGGTCCCAGTGGGTCCATGGACCCAGGCGGCACTTTGACAGGGGCGGCAACTTGCCGTCCCATAGCATGTTTATTTTGTGCGCTTCCGCCAGTTCTGTGTTGCAGGGTGTCCCATCAGTGTGACTGTCAGCAGCCAGGCAGCCCTATGCTCACTCAGTGGCGATGCCTGCTGGCTGCTTCAGTGACGTGAATTATGTGATAGTGAAACATTATGCCTATTTTGTATTGTTTATCGCCCACCTAAAGTCAAGACTTGAGTAAATAGGTCTACCGTCCCAGATTTGCTAGAGAGGTTTTACAAATACAGGAGGGTGCCCCCTGTACGAAATGAGTCTAAACATTTGGGATCCCTAGTATGAGTGCACAACAGTGCATGATGTGTCCTGAACAGGATTGCTGTGAGGTGTCTCCACCCGGAAGGTGCGGGCTGGGCTGAGCTTCAACATTGTGACGAGTGACCAACTAAGAGCACCGTGCCAGACTTAATCTGCAGCCATAGCATCACTCCCTCCTACTCTCCGGGTCCCGCTGACTGGCAATAACAGGTGAGTCACTAAGAGATCTGTAAGTCTTTTCACTTGGAAAGGGGCTAGGTATTACTTGGGGGAGTTGCCTCGTGTGTAAATAATTTCTAGGTGGGAGATGAATGTGCATCACTTATGTGTTTCCTAACAGTAGTTAGAATACAACTCCCATCATCCCCTGATTATGACGTTGGGAAATGCCCAGCAATTACCGTAGAGCCCTGTATTGCACACTCACGGAAAACGGTGATATTGCTATACTAAGACAATGCGGTGGACCCCTCTTCAGTATAGATGTCAAGCATTTTTTTTTAATTTCTCTCCTGTGTTGCAGTTCGTTCACAACAGAATGTCTCAATTTTTCTTTTTAACACATTACATCTATCACATTACAATCACTGATGTTTATTCTTGATGTAGTATGAAACACTACAGTGTATATACACATAGACTTATCTGATATGAGGGGAAATCATGATAGGAAAATGAGAGAGAGGAATTTGGGTACTAAAGAGGGACAGTAGGGTAGGAGGCTGGTACCAGAAAATGAAACCTTAATCTTTATCCATGTACTAACATAGAATGTGACATGTAGTTTGTCCATGTTCGAGTCGACCACTTATGTTGAGTAGGATGTGACAGGCATGGGTTTTCGCTGTTCGAGCATATGCTAAACTGAATGACAGGCATGGGTTTTCGATGTTCGAGCATATGCTATATTGAAGGACAGGCATGGGGTTTCGATGTTCGAACATGCTAAATTGAATGACAGGCATGGGTTCTCGATGTTCGACGTTTGCATTGTGACTGGCATCCCATGCTGGAGTAGAGGTGACATGTAGTGATGATCGAGCACCCCGATGCTCGGGTGTTCGGGTGCTCTGGCCGAGCTCCCCCGGAGGCTCGAGTGCTCGGCCGACCACCCGAGCCCCATTGAAGTCAATGGGAGGACTCGAGCATTACACCAGGCACCCCCTGCTCTGATGAGGGGAGGGTGCCTGGTTCATAGGAAAAGGTCAGAAAATGATGGAAACACCACAGAAATGGTTCAGGGACAGCATAGGGAGAATGTCTGGATGCATCTTGGACTCCAACGTCGCTGCTGGGAACGATGTTTCGCCCGTAGTACGCCATTTTTACAGACTGACCGTAAAACACACAAAAAGGAAGATAAAAACGATTTTAGGCGAAAAATTGTTACCAAACAGTATTTGCTGTATATTTACTTGTATATCATCTGCAAATTCTGCCAAAAATTTCATCGATTTTTCGGAACTGGGGCCATGATTAAGAGGGAAACGTGCGCAGCGTAAAGCAGGTGTTCAACGTGGTTATGGCCCGGGTAAGGTACAGCATTCAGGAACGGAGGCCGCAGCTACCACAGGTTTTACAACATGTCCGTTTGCCCTTGTTAAGTCCAAAATTTATAGTCGGAACAGTGGGGTCTGATCCACTGAGTAAAAGTGACGAAGTGACTTAGTGGATGAAGCCAAGAACTACCTTCTGCTCTGTCGAACACCCCAGCCCTATTTAATTCAATGGGAGGACCTGAGGCACTCCGATACAACCTGTATATCACAAAATGGAGGGCCTCATTCACATTGTGGTACAATAGTTCAGGTAGTGGTCCAACACTCATAAAGCCTATGCACTAAGTGAAAGGGCTGCCAAAAATTAGACTGAAATGTCACTCCAATACACCCTTTATTACACATAAAGGAGGGCATCATACACACCCTTGAAAAATTAGGATTAATGGCCTGCTGGTGACCCTCTAAAACATTAGGGGCAAGGGCATGCCGCTAAGCTGACCATCTAAAACATTAGAAATGAGGGTCTGCTGCTGAGCCGACCATCTAAAACATTATGGGTGAGGATCTGCTGCGGAGCTGACCATCCTAAACATTATATGCGAAGGCCCGCTAGTGAGCTGACGCTATAAAACATTATATGAGAGGGCCCGCTAGAGAGCTGACCCAATAAAACATTATATGAGAAGGCCCGCTGGTGAGCTGACCTATATAAAAATTGTCAAACAGGGCCCGCTGGTGAGCTGGCCCTATATAAAAATTATATCACAGGGCCCGCTGGTGAGCTGGCCCTATATAAAAATTATATCACAGGGCATATGGAAGAGGAGGAGGAGGATGAGAAGATTAAGAGTCAACCATATACCCGTTTTTTGGGTGGAAGGGGTGAATGGGAATACAGAGTATTCCCATCATTGTAAATAACATATCTAAAGTGACTTTATGTTCACCCGGGGCTTTCCTCCAGTGGAGTGGAGAAGTCAGGGGAAATCCAGGCCTTGTTCATTTTTATAAGTGTCAACCTATCAGCATTTTCGGTGGAAAGGCGGATACGCTTATCTGTTATGATGCCACCAGCAGCACTAAATACCCGCTCAGACAGAACGCTGGCGGCAGGGCAGGCCAGCACCTCCAAGGCGTAGAGTGCCAGTTCATACCACGTGTCCAGCTTGGACCCCCAGTAGTTGTAAGGCACAGAGGGATCAGTGAGGACGCTGACACGGTCTGCTACGTACTCCTTCACCATCTTCCAAAACTTTTCCCTCCTTGTGACACTAGGTCGCACATCAGGGTGAGGGTGCTGGCGGGGTGTCATGAAGGTGTCCCACGCCTTGGAGAGTGTTGCCCTGCCTTTGTCGGAACTGCTGTGTGCTCCCCTTTTCTCCCCTTCTCGGTTGGCCAAGGTAGCACGTACTCTGCCGCCAGCGTTGTCAGATGGAAAATTTTGGAGCAATTTTTCGACAAGAACCTTCTGTTATTGCACCATTTTGCTTGTCCTCTCCACCGGAGGAATGAGAGATGAGAAATTCTCTTTGTAGCGGGGGTCCAGAAGGGTGAACACCCAGTAATCCGTGTTGTCTAAAATGCGTATAACGCGTGGGTCACGGGAAAGGCAGCCTAACATAAAGTCAGCCATGTGTGCCAGAGTACCAACAGGCAAGATTTCGCTGTCCTCACCAGGAGGATGACTCTCAATCTCCTCATCCTCTTCCTCCTCTTCTGCCCACCCACGCTGAAGAGATGGAAATAAAGTTCCATGGCTACCCTCTGTAGCGGAGGCAACCGTGTCTTCCTCCTCCTCCTCCGCCTCCTCCAATTGTCGCTGAGAAGACGAAGTGAGGGTGCTCTGGCTATCACTTTGTGTAAGCTCTTCCTCCCCCATTTCCACCTCTTCCACATGCAAAGCGTCGGTTTTAATTGTGAGCAGCGAGCGTTTCAGTAGACACAGAAGTGGGATGGTTACACTGATAATAGCGTTATCGACGCTCACCATCTGTGTCGATTCCTCAAAATTGCGTAAAACCTCACAGAGGTCTGACATCCATTCCCACTCCTCACTTCTGATTAGAGGAAGTTGAACGGAGAGGCGACGACCGTGTAACAGCTGGTACTCCACTACTGCCCTCTGCTGCTCACAAAGCCGGGCCAACATGTGGAAGGTGGAGTTCCAGCGCGTGCTCACGTCACACAGCAGCCGGTGAGCTGGCAATTGTAAGCGCTGCTGCAGCGTCAACAGGCCGGCTGAAGCTGTAGATGACTTACGGAAATGTGCTCACACGCGGCGCACCTTGGTCAAGAGATCATGCAAATTGGGGTAGGTTTTTAGAAATCGCTGAACCACTAAATTAAATACATGCGCTAGGCATGGTACGTGTGTGAGCTTGCCGAGCTCCAAAGCCGCCACCAAGTTACGCCCATTATCACACACAAACATGCCTGGTTGCAGGTTGAATGGCGAGAGCCACTGCTCGGTCTGGTGACTAATCCCCTGCAACAGCTCTGAGGCCGTGTGCTGTTTGTCCCCAAGGCAGATCAGCTTCAGCACGGCCTGTTGACGCTTCCCCACTGCAGTGCTACACTGCTTCCAGCTACCGGCTGATGGGTGAGTGGCGCTGCGCGCAGAGAATTCGGAGGTGGAAACGGAGGAGGAGGAGGAGGAGCCAATAACGTAGGTGCTGGCGGAAACCCTGATGGAGGTAGGGCCCGCAATCCTCGGCGTGGGTAGCACCTGTGCCATCCCAGGGTCCGAGTCGCTCCCAGCCTCCACGACATTCACCCAGTGTGCCGTCAGGGAAATGTAGCGTCCCTGGCCACAAGCACTTGTCCATGTGTCAGTCGTTAAGTGGACCTTCCCAGTAACTGCGTTGGTCAGGGCACGGGTGATGTTACGGGACACATGGTGGTGTAAGGCGGGGACGGCACACCGGGAAAAGTAGTGGCGGCTGGGGACTGCGTACCGAGGGACAGCTGCTGCCATCAGGCTGCGGAAGGACTCAGTGTCCACAAGCCTAAATGGCAGCATTTCGATGGCCAGTAATTTGGAAAGGTGTGAGGTTAGTGCTATGGCCTGTGGGTGGGTGGCTGGGTATTTTCGCTTGCGCTCAAATTCCTGGGGTAACGACATTTGGACGCTGCGCTGGGACAGGGAAGTGGATGTGGTCGCTGATGGTGCTTCAGATGGTACAGGTGCAGGGCGGGAGGTATGCGGGCCTGCGCCTTCGACAGGCGATTGGCCGGCACCGAAAACAGGGGAAGAGGAGGCAGTGGTGTGGCCTGCAGACACAGATTGGCGATCTGGGCGTTCCTCCCACTTATTACGGTGCTTGGATGCCATGTGTCGGATCATGCTGGTGGTGGTGAGGTTGCTAGTGTTCATGCCTCGGCTCATTCTGGTGTGGCACAGGTTGCAAACTACAATTCTTTTGTCGTCCGCACTTTCCTTAAAAAAACGCCATACCGCGGAACACCTAGCCCTTGGCAAGGGAGATTTACGCAAGGGGGTGCTCCGTGGAACATTTGCGGGCCGGTTTGGTGCGGTCCGCCTTCTTTCTTTAGCCACACCACTGCCTCTTCCAGCCTGTTGCGGTGCTGCAGATGGCTCACCCTCAGGACTGCTGTCATCGCTCGGCTTTCCACCTTCCCAGGTGGGGTCAGTGACCTCATCGTCCACCAAGTCCTCCTCCACTTCCTCACTCTGATCATCCTCCTCATTTCTTGATCCCACCACATCCTCAGTCATTGACAACTGTGTATCATCCTCCTCATCAACGTCTTGAGACAGTAATTGTGGTTGATTTGATGGCAACTGTGTCTCATCATCATCATCCACTTCCTTTGACCTTAAATGCCGTTCCCCTCTGTCATCTTCTTGTGATTGGGTACCCTCTAGAGGTTGTGAATCAGGGCACAAGATCTCATGTTCCTCTGCAAGCGTGCTTGGAGAGAGGTTCAAATCAAGGATTGGTGATGAGACGAGCTCCTCACTATATCCCAGTGTGGGATCACTTCTTTGGCCAGACCCTCTATGGTGGGAGGAAGGATGATCAGGGTGAGGATTATGTTGACCAGACTCTTGGCTAGTGAGAGTGGACTTGGTGGAAGACAGGGTGGTGCTTAACCGACTGGAAGCAGTATCAGCTGAAATCCAACCGACCACCTGTTCGCAGTGGTCTGACCTCGAGAGTGATGTCCTGCGACGCCCTGTAAACTGAGACATGAAGCTAGGTATGGTGGATGTCTTTCTTTCTTGTGCTCTTGCACCAGGCACAGTTTCTACGCATCCTGACCCGCGCCCTGAACTATCAGGATCACGTCCACTTCCCCGTCCCTTTTTACCCGCCTTCTTCATATTAAACGGAATATATGCCGGTAATCTGCGGCTAGGCACACGAAACAGAATGTGACGCTAATCTGCGGCTAGGCACACTAAACAATATGTGACGTTAATCTGCGGCTAGGCACACTAAACAATATGTGACGCTAATCTGCGGCTAGGCACACGAAACAGAATGTGACGCTAATCTGCGGCTAGGCACACGAAACAGAATGTGACGCTAATCTGCGGCTAGGCACAGTGAACGGAATATGTGACGTTAATTTGTGAATTTGCACACTAAACAGAATGTGACAATAATCTATGGCTAGGCACACGTTTAAAATGGGCCTTTTTGTCGCTGCGTTGTAAAATCATTGGCCCTGTGCACCTAACAGAATATGTCAGCTTGTCACTGCACTGTGAAATATTTGTCCCTGTGCACCTAGTACAATGTCACCTTAGAACATGTCCCCCCCCCACAAAAAAAGGAAATTGTGCCCCCCCAAACAAAATATAAATGCTGCCCCCACACACAACAGTCCTAAAAAGGACTTTTGGGTCTTGAAAGAGTTTCAACAATTTTATTCTCCCTACACTGACTTCCTGTGCATCTAGTATTATATGTCACCTTAAAAATATCCCCCCCCACAAAAAAAAGGAAATTGTGCCCCCCCAAACAAAATATAAATGCTGCCCCCACACACAACAGTCCTAAAAAGGACTTTTGGGTCTTGAAAGAGTTTCAACAATTTTATTCTCCCTACACTGACTTCCTGTGCATCTAGTATTATATGTCACCTTAAAAATATCCCCCCCACAAAAAAAAGGAAATTGTGCCCCCCCAAACAAAATATAAATGCTACCCCCACACACAACAGTCCTAAAAAGGACTTTTGGGTCTTGAAAGAGTTTCAACAATTTTATTCTCCCTACACTGACTTCCTGTGCATCTAGTATTATATGTCACCTTAAAAATATCCCCCCCACAAAAAAAAGGAAATTGTGCCCCCCCAAACAAAATATAAATGCTGCCCCCACACACAACAGTCCTAAAAAGGACTTTTGGGTCTTGAAAGAGTTTCAACAATTTTATTCTCCCTACACTGACTTTCCCTGCCTAAGCGCATCTCTCCCTGGCTAAGAATGAGCCGAACTCGCGCGTCGGGTGCTATACAGCACCCGATCACGGGTTCTGGCCAGCCAATCAGTGTAATGCCAGCAGCCAACATGGCTGCTGGCATTACACTGATGTCAGAGCCTCCCCGCACGTTTATTGGCTGCGCAGCAGCCGCGAAACGTGCGGGGAGGAGACCCGAACATGGCGGGCGAGCACATGCGGTACTCGTACGAGTACAGCCATGTGCCGAGCAGAGCGATGCTCGAGCCGAACCGAGCTTCGGCCGAGCATGCTCGCTCATCACTAGTGACATGCACAGACTGGCAATGTATGACAATGTCCGTTTTTGGGATGGATCTTTATCTAAATGCACACCCTGTCTGCAAAGAATGATAGCAGCGTGCACGGAGGCGCACTGCTATAATTTAACCCATGTGAAATTCGGCTGAATAATTTGGAATGGATCTGAATTTCGTTCGAATCGAATAGGCCCGGTCCGAAATTAGGATCATCCGAATTAGAAAAAAAAAAAAATTCGTCCGAATTCGAATTTTACCGAAAATTTTGCCCATGCACAAGTCTACTATCTAGTCAGGTTAGTTCACAAACAATTCTGAAAGTGGCTAGCTGGGCTGCAGCCTGAGTGGAAAGGGAGGCTCCACCCCCCTGCATACATTTAGAGAATGTTCCTGCCTACTTAAAGGGGACTGACGCCTCCCAGAGTTACCAGTAACCTGTATGAACTAAAAGAAAAGGATTTAACAGGTAAGACTAAAATCCTCTTGTTGCCATACTGGTCTTTTATAACATATTTCTCATATATTGCTTGCAGCCAACATCTCACAACTCTTTATAATGGACAATTCTATCTTCTTTCTTCTTGTACGCTATAATCAGAGCTTCTCAACCTTGGTCCTTAAGTAACCCTTAAGCCTTGTTCACACTGGTGATTCTAGCTATTGAAATTCTGCACTAATCTCAAGTGTACTGAACACATTTTGCCCTGGTGTGAATTCTTATATTGGAGCAAATTGTGTTGCATGACGCAAGGTAATGCAGCTGTCGCAACTTTCCTGCATCATTTATTTTAAAGCATAAAGTTTACCAGAGTTAACCTGCTCAGCTACCTTTGGTGTAGATCTATTCACATTAGCCAGTTGGAACAATGCTTATCGCTACAGCCAAAGGATGGCTGATCCATGTGGGAATCAACCAATGAGATATGGCTGTTTCCTGCTTGGGTCACCTTCCGTCACACCTTCATTAAATCCTTTTTTTAGGCTGACTTGTTCATCTGCGTATCGGCAGGGGAACCACAAAAAAAAAACGTACTTTTAGAAGTACATGAGGACAGAGCATGAGAAACCCTCATTTATATCTTAGACTGTGCGTAGTCTGAGAGAGAGAGAGAGCTTAGTCTGAGAGAGAGAGTGCTTAGTCAGAGAGAGAGTGCTTAGTCAGAGAGAGAGCTCAGAGAGAGAGAGTGCTCAGTCAGAGAGAGAGAGAGAGAGAGTGCTCAGTCAGAGAGAGAGAGAGAGTGCTCAGTCAGAGAGAGAGAGAGAGAGTGCTCAGTCAGAGAGAGAGTTTGTGCTTAGTCTGAGAGAGAGAGTTTGTGCTTAGTCTGAGAGAGAGAGTTTGTGCTTAGTCTGAGAGAGAGTGTGTGTGTTTAGTCTGAGGAAGAGTGTGCTTAGTAGGAGAGAGAGTGTGTGTGCTTAGTCTGAGACAAAGTGTACTTCGTCTGAGAGAGTGAGAGAGAGAGAGAGTGCTTAGTCTGAGAGAGAGGGTGCTTAGTCTGAGTGGTCTTGCCACTTTTGTGGCTCCTCCCTTTTGCGGCTCCGCCCTCACCAGCCCACAACTATGGCCGGTATTTTTTTGAGGAAAAGGTGGCAACCCTAACAACAAAGCACTACAGAATGGAATTCAATTAGCTATAACTTTAATAATCCTGAATTAGAAGCAAAGTCCTTCCATTTACGGTGTTCCTCCTATCTACATTCAGCCATATTGTACTGTGTATTGAGAGTCACATTGTTATCTGGGGGAAAAAAAAAACATGCACCAAAGGAGAATGGTATGGGTATTCACCAATGCAAGATACACCACCACAAAAATGTAGATTCAATAATCACGATTATATTTATACACATGACAACAAAACAGTGCACATAAACTTTTCAGTTAGCAGGCTCGAAAAAAATCAGGATACCTATAAAAATGGTTGTTATCACTAAACTCAAAATAGGTAGTTTGCCTGGCCAATGCCTATACCTCCCAACATTTCAAATGGCCAAAGTGGGACCTCTCTGGCACTCAAAGGGTAATTACTCTGTCTCACTCCACATATCACTTGGTTACCTTAGTTATATGCGTTACCTTAGTTATATGCTTTTTGGTCTCCATCTGCTATTTCACACTGATTAGCACGTGTGCCAGGGTCTGCTCTGTGCCTAGCACCCCCTCCCTCTTCAGACTGCCAGCCGTGCCCGGTTTTGAGCCCACCAGAAGTAACCACTTGCTGGTGAGAGTGGGGAGAAGCTGCATCATGTAGTTTATTTTTCTGGTGATGTGCAGGTTAGTGTAACCGATATGAGTAATTTTACTACATGACAGGAGGCTTCGTATTTTGCATAAATCCTTCTTTACTCCTCTCATAGCAGCAAGTCTTAACCAATCATAAAACAGAAACTTTCCCCATAAAACCATGTTTCCCTTAAGTCCCTCCCTCTTTCTTTGCTGCTCTCAACAAGTTCAGGTCAGCGTTTTATTGTCCTTTCTGTGCATGTTATCTCTATTCTTGTATTGTGCTATTCTTATTATTAGTTTTATACTATTATTGTATGTTGTCTGTTATACCTGTGACTTAATGTGGGATATAGCTTGGTTTCATACCTGGTAGTACTGTCTGTGCTCCCCGCGGGGGTGGTTTGGCGTCTGGTGCCGTGCTGGTGCTGCCGCTGGTTGGCCTGGCCGGCGGGGAGGTCTGCCTTCCTCCTCCGTGGGGATCTGGGGTTACCCGGGTTCAGCGTTGGGTTGTCTGTTGGGCTTTTTTGTGTGTCTCTGGCCTTGTTCTCCTACTCTGGAGCGGGGAGGTAATCTCCCTGTGCTTCCTCCCTATCCTGTTCCTCGCGGCGCAGGGGGCCATAGTATCAGCGGGCCTGCGCCGCATTCTTTCTCTCCGGTTGCCTCTGTGTCTGTGCCTGCCCTGGTCGGCCCGCATGATCGCGTGGCCTGTCCGGGGTTTTCTGCTGTCAGGGTTGCCTGTCGGCTGGGCGCTCTATTGTTGTGGAGATGCTGCTCTACTTCCCCTCCTTTGTTTGTTATGCTCCGGCCGGTTCAGTTTATTGCACAAAATAAAATATGTTGCTGTCCTGTGTGAGCCCGTTCTGTTCCCTGCAGTGAACTGTTGGGTCGGGACGATGACGGTCTGCCTCCGCCCAAAAAGATTAGGCCTGCCTTGGATGGCTCTGGATCCTCTACTAAAGGGAAGCATCCCAGACGCTCCAAGGGGGATTCCGTTCCAGTTGCACCGTGTTCCGTAGAAGTTAGATCTTCAGATGATGAGGATCCTCTCAACCCTCTTTCTGTTGTTGATGCTTGGCACACTGAGGCGGATTCTGGGTCTGACAAGGCTCTCTGTTGGGACGAAGAGGAGGAAGTGTCTCCCTACGTTAAAGAATCAGTGCTGGCGGATAAGCCTTCAACTTCTCGACCTTCGACATCGCAGGATCCAGAGGGTGTCTTTTTGGATTCCTTAGGTGCCCCACTCTTCGAATCTCGCACTATACGTCATCCACGCTCGTCTGAATGGCAGTTACCGGATCATCTCACCAATTACATACATTTCTGGCTACGCAGACCATTGGAGCGTGAAGTTCGCAACCGCCTGCGTGCAGAATGTCCGAGACCTCTATTACAAGACAAGGTGGCCCTTACCCCAATCTTTGATAATACCATGGTGGGCTTCATGTCCCGATCTGGATGGGACCCTCGGAAGGGAATGGAAAAGGGGTTGCGAATGGCTCAGGATAAGCTTTTGGACATCTCTGGGCCATTAGCGCAGATATTGCACATGGCGAATGAAGTGGTGGCACACAACCTTACTCTTGATCCTCTCTGTGTCAGGGAATGGGCACTTCGTTCCTTCTGTCTCCTGGGCAACGCGAACACCGCACTGTCATCTGAGCGTTGGAAGGCGGCCCTCCTTCATATAGATACCAAGCTTTCCGACCTGGCGGCCAAAGAGTTGGGACCGGCGGCAAATGGCCTTCTGTTCGGGGATTCTTTCTTGAAGGAGTTGCACAAACATGCACAAAGCATGTTTACGACCCTTAACAAAGCTCAGCTCTCCATGAAAAAGGTGTTCCATCCAGTGGCCTCTCGAGGGGTTTTTGGACGGGCTGGCCGGCAGAGGGGCCGTGCCGCCAGCCGGTTTTGGCCATCAGGTCCCCGTTCAGGGTCGCTGCCTTTCTTCCCCTCCACGTCTACTAGAGTCAACTTCCAGTCGAGAGGTCAAGGTCGAGGCTCATCGTTCCGAGGCAGAGGGAGAGCTGCACAATCTAAAGGTGAGTGGTTCTGCAGATCCGCTTTCTCTAACTTTAACTGCGGGTCGCTTGGCCCTTTCGTTACAGGCTTGGTCGCTTCTGACGTCGGACACTTGGGTCTTGCAGACGGTTCAAGGGTATGTAATAGAATTTTTTGCAGATCCTGTTCAGCTTGCGCCTCCGCATCCCATTCAGTTCGCGGACAATCAGAAGGTGTTGGTAGATGGGGAGATTCAGTTTTTACTTCGAAAAGGTGCCGTAGAAGATGTGGCAGAAACCGGAGGTTTCTTCAGCAACATCTTTCTGATTCCCAAAAAGACCGGAGGTTTTCGTCCGGTCATCAATCTTTGTTATTTGAACGCCTTTGTCCTCTATTGGCACTTCAAGATGGAAGGTATTCATCTTCTCAGGGACCTTCTACGTCCCGGCGACTGGTTTACCCGGCTAGATCTGATGGACGCGTACCTGTCCATTCCAATGGCTCCTGCCAGTCGCAGGTTTCTGCGTTTTCTTTGACAGAACAGGGTGCTTCAATTCACATGTCTGCCTTTCGGCCTCAGCTCTGATGCATGGTGCTTCACCAAGGTGATGAAGCCCGTTGTGGCACATCTCAGAGCTCGGGGGTTTCGCTGTTTAATCTATTTGGACGATCTCCTTCTGTTTTGCGACGATCGCTCTCGACTGCTCTCTCAAACGATATTTACCATTCAGTTGTTGGAATCCCTGGGATTCTTGGTCAATGTGGAGAAGTCGGCGTTAACACCTTCCAAGACGGTGCAGTTTCTTGGCTTCGAGATCAATTCCGAAACTTGTTCGCTGCACCTTCCTTCTCAAAAAGTCAGGGCGATTCGGAAGGAACTTCGGAAGGTTGTTCGGTTGGAGTCGGTGCCTCTTCGCCAGTTGGCACGGATAGTGGGACTGCTGTCATCCTCCATTCAGGTGATATTTCCGGGGTCTGTGCATTACAGGGCGATGCAGGGGTTGAAGGCTTCCTTCCTCAGGATACAGCCGTCATACGATCAGATCATTCCGTTGACCGAGGAGGTCAAAGGGGAGCTGAGATGGTGGATCCGACACATGAGCGCATGGAACGGCAGGGCCATTTTTGGTCAGAGTCAGGATTTTATTCTGGAATCGGATGCCAGCCTATGGGGCTGGGGGGCAGCCTGTGCGGACGAAGCGACAGGGGGTCCTTGGTCGGTGGAGGAGATGGGTCTCCACATCAATTGTTTGGAGTTGATAGCGGGCTCCTTCACCATTTGCAGTTTTGCGAAGAATCTGTCGGACTGTTGTATCCTTCTTCGAATGGACAACGTGTCTGCTGTTCAATACATCAATCGTCTTGGAGGTACGCGATCACGGATCTTGGCAGACACGACGAAGGAGATTTACCAGTTTTGCTTTCGCAGGAACATCACCCTGTTGGCAGAATATCTCCCGGGAGAGGTCAATCTGACGGCGGACCGGTTCTCTCGGCATTGGAGGGATGTCAGCGATTGGATGCTGGACAAGGTAGTATTCAACCGTCTACGTCAACTCTGGGGTCCACTCGTGCTGGATCTTTTTGCATCACGGACGAATCGTCAGTTGCGGAGGTTCTACAGTTGGCTTCCGGATCCAGCCTGCGAGGCCGTGGATGCCTTTCTTCAGGTTTTGCCGCATCAGGGAGCCTACGCTTTCCCGCCATTTTCCATGATAGCGCGGGTTCTTCATCAACTCAGACGTCAAGGCGTATCGTTACTTCCGTTGACTCCATTTTGGCAGGGCCAGGCTTGGTTCCCGGACCTGTTGGAACTATTGTTTCAGGATCCGCTTCTCCTTCAGACAGACTGGTTCCTGCTTCGCGATCCTCTGGGTCATTCGCATCCTCTAATAGAGCAAGGGCGACTGCACTTGGTGGCCTGGATGGTTTCAGGGGACGTTGGGCTGTCCATGGCCTATCGGAGGAATCTAAGAATCTCCTTTGGGACTCATGGGCTCCAGGTACCAGAAGATGTTATATCTCGGCTTGGGGTCAGTGGACTAGCTGGTGTGTGGAACGGGGTTTTGATCTCTTTACGGCACCTTTACCAGACATTTTCTCTCTCTCTCGTCTCTGTTTCATTCTGGGAAGTCTGTTCGGTCAATAAATGTTATGCGTTCAGCTATTTCGGCCGCTCATGTTCCGATTGCTGGGGTTCCTGTGGGTCAGGATCAGTTGGTGTGTCGCCTTTTGCGGGGGATGAAGTTGTCGTGGCCTCCGATACCCAAATATTCCCAGTTATGGGATGTTCATCAGGTTCTTCGTTTTCTGCAGCACTGGCCGGGGGATGAGGATTTATCTTTACGTCAATTATCGGCCAAATTAGCCTTGTTGCTTTGTTTGGTGTCTTTTCGTAGAGTATCGGACATTCATGCGTTTGATGTCGACGGCTTTACGTTTTCCCCGGCTGGGGTTACTTTTGCTATTTCTCGGCGAACGAAGACTGACTCAGCTACTGTTTTTTATCCTTTTTTTCGGGACCACCCTAAACTTTGTGTATATTCAGTTCTTAGTTCTTATGTCCACAGGACGGAATCGCTTAGGTTTGAGGCTTCTGGACAACTTTTGGTATCTTATGTGAAGCCCTATAAAGCTGTTTCTACCACGACTTTAGCCAGGTGGATCCGCTGGATTTTATCTTCAGCTGGCGTGGCAGAGTCCTTTGGCGCTCACTCTGTTAGGGGAGCGGCAGCTTCATCTGCTTTTTTGGTAGGTGCTTCATTGTCGGACATATTACGAGCTGCTGATTGGTCCCGAGAATCTACGTTTCGCACCTTTTATTTTCGTCAGGTTGAACATGCGTCATCCGCGTTGTTTTCGGAGCGTTAAAACTGCAAAATACGAAGCCTCCTGTCATGTAGTAAAATTGAAGATTATGCTAGCTTTAGTGTACTTATAATCTTAATTTTAATAATGACAGGAGGCGAGTATTTTCCCTCCCTTCCCTCCCGCAGGTTATTGAACAGTGGGGGGGTGTTAAATTAATAATCGTGTACTATTATGTTAGTCTGTTGTATTTGCCTATTTACTTAATGTTGTACCATATCTGCTTACTGTTACGATGTTTATGTGGTCAAATAGTTTGGAGCTGTTGTCTTTCACTTTGTTTCTTTTTCTTTCAGTGTAATTGAATTCCGGTCTGATTTTGGGCTTCGCTGACCCGGTGCAGAAGTTATTTCGGTTCTTGGGAGATTGTTCCTGTTTGTTGGAGTGCTATCAAAGAAAGAGGGAGGGACTTAAGGGAAACATGGTTTTATGGGGAAAGTTTCTGTTTTATGATTGGTTAAGACTTGCTGGTATGAGAGGAGTAAAGAAGGATTTATGCAAAATAGTCGCCTCCTGTCATTATTAAAATTAAGATTATAAGTACACTAAAGCTAGCATAATCTTCAATTGTGTCCCACAACATCCATCCTGATCTGGTCTGTGCCATTTGAGAATGTAAATCTTAGATATGCCAAATAAAGCAATTAGGTTATTTAGTGAAGAAAACCGTATTATCAGGCTCTATCTATTATGACCATTTGTGCATAATATGTACAGTCAAAATGCCTATTCTCATTATTATTTCAAATTAACCCACCTTTTTAATGATTTTAGTATCCCTTGAGGGCTTCTCCCTCTAGATGTTTCTAGAGAGAAGCTGTCCTCCAACCATACCTAACCAGAAAAGCAGGAATAGTAATACAATGTGAGAACATCTGGTACCATTACGGGTTACTAAATACACATTGCTGCTCTGCCGATGACTATCAATACTATCAAAAGTATTTTGTTTGCTGTCAAGCTGAAGATCAGTTTAGGCACCTGGCAGAATATGCCCTGGTTGTTCTATAAGCGAAGAGTTAGGGGCTGTTCATTTGCTCTTTACTGGAAAGTAAATTGTGGCAATATCCTCATATGGTTCACTATTAAACTATAGCTCTGATGGAGACATACTCATTTACCCTTTGAGTGCCAGAGAGGTCCGCAACGTTTTGCAATGCATTGTGGACCACTCTGGCACACAGAGGGTTAAGGCACAGATGGAGACACTCATTTATGGGTTATGCCTTAACCCTTTGAGTGCCGCATCACAGCCGCTGTAATCATGCCAATGGGGCATCACAGATTCACAGTCCCAGTACAGACATCTAACTGGCTCCCTGCACATCTTTATTTTAACCCTTTGAATGCCAGAAGTGTATGCAACGCATTGCAAAGAGAATCATTGTGTACCCCTCTGGCACTCAAAGGGTTAACCACTCGAGACTGAAAAAGGTGACATTCACTTTCCTTTTCTGATGTTGTACATGGGAATATTCTGGTTGCAACATTGTCTCTTAAATGCACCAAAGCATGATGTGTCTTATCATGAATAAGCTCTGTGCAAGTGCAAAACGCGTTGATTGACACCACAGTCAACAATTTGCCGTTACCCACTCTAAGTTAAGCTGTATTTGTTTTTGGAGACATCTGGAAAGCAGGTATGAATTTTAAATTGTCGAATAAAGGTGACTGATATTAAGAAGATACAAGTATTGAATTGTCCGCTTTGGTATTTAACATCATAAGTGGTGCATTTAAGAGACAATGTTGGAAGAGTTATGAGGCAGAGGGAAGCCTTTATATGTGTTTTCTTTGAGGCATATCTTGAAAAAGCGGTGTAAACCGCGAAATGTTGGTGTTGCCTTGAACATTGTTTTAGGATCACATGATCCGGATGAAAGTCTTATATATATTTTTAACAGCAGCTGTTTGTTTTATTATTTTTTATTTTTATTTATATTTTGGGATTTTTTTGCCGGTGAATTTTCTGACTCCAATACAGATGAAGATTTGAACTGCGAACCTGAATAGGGACAGGTATTTCCCTATATGCTTTATATGTTGTGTTTGGATATAAATCCAGATTACAACCACTACTTTTGTGAGTATATTTGATTTATATAATTTTTTATTATGAAATACTGAGATAAGACACAATTAGGCGCCCTCTTTGTGTTTTGTGTTTTCTGAGTGGCTACCCCTTCGAGGTTGAATAGAGGAGCGGCCGGAGAGTGCTTAGAAGAATTGGAGGAATATACTTTTAAAGGGGCAGTGTCCTTTGAGACAAAAATCCCTAAAGCTAAGATTTCAGTGAACATATAAGTGTGGCACTGAACATTATAAAGTGTGAGTTTTATTCTAACATCGGTGATGGGTTGGTGTAAGATCTTATGAAGCGTTAATACACTAGGAACACCTTCTTGTTTTGTTTGTTCCTGCAGTAATTCAGAAGGTGGCATGGTTGTGTTTGCTGCTGCTTCTTCCAGAGCTCCCTTACAAGATCCTTGGGGTAGGTGGAAATTAATGGAGTGCACTATCAGGACCTTCACAGGGCAGTACTGTAGTGTGAGTGTTGAATTTGTGCACCTCCGTGCATGGATAAGGCACCCTTTGTAAAGGGTGCAATAACCCTTTCAGAAGCAGAGAGGTGTGGCACTGAAAGGGTTATTGCAGCCTTTACAAAGGCACAAACTCCATTAAACTGTGTTCTTATAAGCTGCTGTGAAACTATGGCAGCCAGGGGAGAGGTCACATGCCTTATCCGTGCACTGAGCCGCACAAAGAGTTAAAGCTTAAGGTATGCGACCCATGCAATGGATGGAAGGGGCATCCAGAGCAGGATGACCCACTGCTCCTACCTGTACAGGAAGAAGAGTCTGGCCAGCGGCTTGCAGTGATGGAAGGTGGAGTGGAGTAGGATAGTAACTGAATGCTAGAGGGATACGCTAAAGTGGCTGAAAGTGAGTTGTGCAGGGTTTTTTTTTTTCATTGAAGCAGCAATAGTGAATTCCCAGCTGGGACAATGGCACATCTCAATGCCTGGTCTCCTAATTTGCAGGCTTTTTGGACAAAGACCCCATGCAAGACTACTGCTGTACTACAGCTTTTTATCTTTATAACGTGAGTCGGTGTGTGTGTGGGGGGGCTTGTGTGTGCCTCTGTGGTGTAGGAGAGAGTGGCAGCCATTTTGTTTTTTGAATCACTTGTATACTGGTGGGCGGGCTGGATAGCAGAGGAGGGCCAACTCATCCATTATTTTTATAGGAGTAGCAGTGCAACTCCTATGAAAATCACACCACCATTGAAATACCCAATGAGAGCAGAAACTCCAACTTACTGCCACCCCTGGGTGTGTTTTGGCAGGCACAAAGTCTTCTTTTATATATATAGATAAGATATATATCGTATTAACCAATTGAGTACTTAAACCTACGCAAGTACTAGAGGCTTTAACACAAAGTGTAACAATTCAAGATTGAATAATTTTTATATTTAAAATATTTTCTCATAAATACATACTCTGAGACAGGAGGATGATCAAGAAAGACTTGGACCACAGTTCTTAGTCTCGTCGGTGGCATCGTATCGTGTTGCTCAGACCGAGCACTCAAGACTTGCCAGTTGCTCAGGCAGGCAAAGTTGGAGTACAGAGCAGAACACTGCGTGTGCGTGCACATATATGAAGCATGACACGCATGTGCATAGATTAAGTAATCAATGGAGAGAGTCCTGACCGCTGCAGTTGTCACCCAAGGCAGTCGGCAGACATGCATTGTGGCCCACAATAGAACAGGGGTGGGTGGGGGCATCTTTTTATGCTGCCTCCTGTAAAGTGCCGCCCTAGGCCTATGCCAAGATACATTACTGAACAAGTGGGTGTGGCTGCATGTGAGAGAGATGGGGGTGGCTGTAAGGCACAGACAGCTGGAGAATGATAATGATACTAGTGGTTTTATTATGGATGATGGAATGCATTTGACTGCCATTAGTAATTACATCTTTTTGTGTGGCTTACAGGACAGGGTTGAGCTGGCCATTTTTATATTGGGGGGCAGAGTTCCCACTAGGTTTAGTGCATCCTCCTGGTGGCAGGTTTGTCGGGCCTGTGTCCAGCCTTTGGGGTAATGTTGGCCCTTAGTGGGCAAGGGTGGCAGCTTGGGGACTAAACAGATGAGGGTTTACATGCTCGCAGATAGGTGGCTGGCATGGGCTACGCGGTCTCACTGCCTGTTTGTTAACGGGGGGATGTGGAGTCAGGCCAGAAGGATGTGCCTCCCTTTAGATCCGGTCCTTCCCTTCAGCCAGCAAACCCCACCCTCCTTCCCTGATAGTGTGTCACTGTTTCATATGTGCATGAGCGACTACCATTGCCTTCTTTTCAGAGTTTAGCTATGTAATACGATGTGATTTACTGCATATTTAGATTCATTATATTCAGGGCAGGGTAGTGCGCAGAATTTAATTCGCTTATGTTTGTATAGTTTAGTAGTATCGTGGCTCATGTAATTTTGTTGTACCTGAATTTGGTAATAAAGATGTTGTGGAGGGATTGGTCAGAGCCTAGGTCCAGCCTTCAGGGTAATGTTGACCATTGGTGGGCATGGGTGGCATCTTGGGGGCTGACCCATTGAGGGTGTACGTGCTCACAGACAGGTGGCTGGCATGGGGCACACATTCTGAATACCTGTTTGTTAACAGGTAGGGGGGCTGGTGCTCATTGTTAATCCATCGAGTGCCAGAGAGGTATCTAATGCATTGCAGTACAACGCATTGGATACATCTCTGGCACTCAAAGGGTTAAGCTGGGTAAGGGTCTGTCTTGGGCTTACAGTGTTGAAACCTCTCACACTGTAAACTTTAATTTCCCTCCCACTTCTCCTCCTTCCCCATCCTATTACTAACACTTTTGAAGATTTATGTTAAGCCCCGCCCCTATTAGTGATTAAGCCCCACCCACTTTTAACCCAAATTGACCCATTGGCCTCTCCACATCAGACCACATAAGTCCCCTCCAGGGACTCCACAAGTCAAAGTTCCCAGGTATGAATATGCTTCCCACTGCTATTTTACTCTGACATGCCTCTCTATACCTTAACCCTTTCAGTGCCAGAGGTGTGCACAACTCATTGAAATGCCCCTCTGGCATTCAAAGGGTTAACATGCTGGTATAACGCTCCTTTTATTTTCTGCTTTCCATTTGCACAACCCAAACACACACAGGCATAATACTGATATTCTGGCCCAGTGTGTGTGTGCATATCTGTTACCTGTGTGTGTATATCTTTTGCACGCATGTTTGTCTGCGCATGTAAGTTGTGTGTGTGTGTGTACATATCTGTTACATATGTGTTTTCATGTGTGAATCTTCGGTGTGTCTGTGTGTGCATGTCTTTTGTATGTTTCTGCCGCTCAGGGCCGGCGCTGCCATTAAGGCAGAACAGGCAGCTGCCTTAGGGCGCCGCAATGGAGGGGCGCCGAAAAGAGGGAAGTTGTGGGTTTTTTTTTTTTTTCCTGTGGTGTGTCACATAGACGCCGCGAGGGAGCGCTTGGTAGTGTAAATCAGCGCTCCCTCGAAGCGTCTATGTTACACACCGCAGAGAGACCCAGGCTCTGTAGTAATACAGAGCGCTGAGAGATGACATCATCTCCCAGCGCTCTGCATTACTGAGAGCAGCCCGCGGGAGCCTCAGCTCTGTGCCGGAGGAGGCACAGAGCTCTAAGCTGTGGCACGCCGCTAGACCACCAGGGACTCAAGGTAGGGAGATGAAGGGGAATTATGGAGATGAAGAGGCATTGTGGAAGGGGAATTATGGAGATGAGGGGGCATTGTGGAAGAGGAATTATGGAGATGAGGGGGCATTGTGGAAGGGGAATTATGGAGATGAGGGGGCATTGTGGAAGAGGAATTATGGAGATGAGGGGGCATTGTGGAAGGGGAATTGTGGAGTTGAGGGGGCATTGTGGAAGGGGAATTGTGGAGATGAGGGGGCATTGTGGAAGGGGAATTATGGAGAAGAGGGGGCATTGTGGAAGGGGAATTATGGAGTTGAGGGGGCATTGTGGAAGGGGAATTGTGGAGTTGAGGGGGCATTGTGGAAGGGGCAATGTGCAGTTGAGGGGGCATTGTGGAAGGGGCAATGTGCAGTTGAGGGGGCATTGTGGAAGGGGCAATGTGCAGTTGAGGGGGCATTGTGGAAGGGGCAATGTGGAGTTGAGGGAGCATTGTGGAAGGGGCAGTGTGGAGATGAAGGGAGCATTGTGGAAGGGGCAGTGTGGAGATGAAGGGAGCATTGTGGAAGGGGCATCATGGAGATGAAGGGAGCATTGTGGAAGGGGCATCGTGGAGATGATGAAGGGAGCATTGTGGAAGGGGCATTGTGGAGATGAAGGGGGCAATGTGGAAGGGGCATTGTGGAGATGAAGGGAGCATTGTGGAGATGAAGGGAGCATTGTGGAAGGGGCATTGTGGAGGTGGGGAGAGTGTGGAGGTAAATATGTGGGCGGGGGCAGGGGATTGTGGCAAGGTCAGGGGGGGCATCAAAATGCACCTTCGCCTGTGTATTCAAAAATCCTTGCACCGGCCCTGCTGCCGCTCACTGTGTTTATGTGTCTGTCTGTGTGTTGCATATGTCTGTGTTTATCAGTGTGTCTACATTTCACACACGTCCGCCCAAAGATCATAACATGATGGGCAACGCCGTCCCATATTGCTAGTCTAATATAAAAACCCCAAACAGTATAACCAAGAAGAAATATATCCTTGATATCATAACTCATTGAATCTCGTTACCACTCAGGCAAGGATCCTGCCTGAAGGACTTGTCTGCCAAATTTTGCATCTGCTGAGGCTTGAACATCGATCTGATAATGCCTGATGAATGCAGAGAGAGATGACCATGTTGCTGCCTTACATATATCTTCTGCTGAGACTGCTGCTTTGGATGCCCAGGATGTAGAGACTGCTCAAGTTGAGTGCGCTTTAATGTTCTAACCAGGCTTCTAAGTAAGAGATCTTAATACAGTCTCTAATACATCTAGGATTGGTGCCTTGGATGCAGTAGTACCCTTAAATTTTGCTTGAAAATGAACGAACAGACTATCTGCTTTTCTGAACTGCTTAGTTCTTACTAAATAAATGGAAATGCAATGCACCAGATCCAAGTTATGCAACAGTTTTTCATTTTTTGTATTAGGATTAGGGCAGAAGGAGGGCAGTACTATATCCAGGTTGAGATGAAATGAGGACACTACCTTAGATCTAAAGCCTGGTTTGGTCCCAAGAACTACTTTGTCCTGATGAATGATCAAATAAGGAGAACAAGAAGATAGGGCCTGTAGCTCACTAACTCTCCTGGCAGAAGTGACTGCCGTCAAGAAAACCACCTTTAATGTGAGGTATTTCACTGGCACTTTCTCCAAAGGCTCAAAACGAGAGAAGCCTGATAGTTGATTAAGTACTGTTTTCAGATACCAAGGGGCCACCCCATCTTTAATTCTAGGCCTGAACTATCTGCCCAAATACTTCTCTGTTCAGAGACCATTCTCCTTGATCCAGCTGATTTCTGCTTAGGAAATCTGCCTGGCAATTCTTCTTTCCTGGAACGTGCGATGCTTTGATTGCTACTAGTTTTTTTCCGCCCACCTTAGTAGTCTTTAGGCTTCTATATTCATCATTCTGCTTCTGGTTCCTTCTTGGTTTCTGAGATACATTACGGTCACTACATTGTCTGACCGAATGTGTACTGGTTTCCCTTCCAGGTGAGGCTTTTCAGTCAAAATAACACTGCCCCCAGCACCAAGATATTTATGTGTAGACTTCTTTCCTTTGGCATCCATGTACCCTGCTTGAAAATGCCGTTCCAGCAGCCCCCCCAGCCTTTCAGGCTGGCATCTGTCTGGACTACTTCCCAGATGAACTCCTTTAAAGGGGATCTATCACCACTACAAAAGTTAGGCTTATTATGTAGAGTAAATATAGATAATGCTGAAAACGTTATTGATTTTAAAAAACCCAAAAACGCTATTTGGGTTTAAACGATATCTTTTAGAGTGCCCTGCACCCTGATTCCACATACACATCTGTTGCTACACTGCCCCTGCTCCCTTCCCACTATCCAGTCTCCTCCGATGACAGAGGCTGTCTGTCTGTCTGGAAGCTGGAGCGATCTCATTGGCTAGATATCGATCTCTGCCAATGAAATCGCTCTAGCTTACAGAGGCTGGGTAGTGGGAAGGGAGCAAGGGCAGTGCGGCAAAGGAAGCATATGCAGAAGTAGGGTGCAGATCACTCTATAAGCTATTGTTTTAACCTAAACAGTTATTGATTTAAAAAAAAAAAAAAAAAGTCTTCAGCATTATCTATATATACTCTACATAATACGCCTAAGTTTTGAAGAGGTGATGGATCCTCTTTAAAGAGAACCCCTTCTTCACATTGCTTGGAGTTATCCACCACCTTAAATGTGTTTTGATTTTGTGTGGCACAGGAATCCTCTGAGATCTGTTGAACATAAAATCCTGAGCTGTATGGGTCTTCAATTTTCTGAACAAGGATACTTGCTTTATTATATTCCTTATCCGAGTGTTGGACAGGCAAGCCAACGCTGTTCTTGATTTGAGGCATCTTCTTAAAAATGTTAATACTTTAGAAGGAACTAACTGGCTCTTTTTTTCTGCTCATTAGCCAACCCATCTCCTCCAGGTGATTGATCACCTTCGATGTAATCCATTCCGCTTGGGAGAGAGATTTCTCCATTGTGAGAATATTGTCGAAGTAGGGAATCAACATTATCCCTTCCTCTCTGAGATTCTCCAGAGCCACTGCCAGTGTTTTGGTAAATATCCTTGGGGCCGAAGAGAGGCCAAAAGGAAGCACCTTGAATTGCATGTGTTTATCCTCGAATGCAAATGTGAGGAATTTTCTGTGAACTGGTCTTACTGGAATATGGTGGTATGCATCCTGCAGATCGCATCACGGTGCCTGTGATTGCCCTCTGGGACCGCTGCTGCGGTTTGCAGGTGACATTGTTCTATCATTTCCTGAGTGTCGCGCTTATGTATGTTCACTATTCTTATAGGCCTGTGGTAATTGCCAGAGTTAGTCTCCGCCTACTTGCTAGGCCTTATAGGCCTCATTCTGCCTGTACTCCTTTTCCCTTTTGTGGTGTACCTGTGCGCTAGCTCTTTTGATTATTTCCTATGCTCTGATCCGTGTATGACCTCTGGCTACGTTTGACTCCAGCTACGTTCGATCCCTGACTTGTTGCCTTCCACTCCGGTCTGACCCTTGGCTCCGTCTGACTAACCGCTTTGTGCTGACCCCGGCTCCGGCTGACTATCCGATATGGTACTGACCTGTCACGGTTTTTGATGAACACTCAGAACAGTTTGGTAAGGTTAAAATAACTTTATTGAAACAAAGTTCAAACACATAGATAGGCCTATGGGCCCACACATACAGAGCAGAAATACAGGCAGGTAAATACAATAATAGCAAACCAGTAATAGTGATGTATGTGTGAATAATGACAATCTCTGGCAATGGAGGTCCTGGCTTGGACCAGAACGGGCAGCAGGATAAGCAGAGGGCTGACCACAGGACCTTGATGGTAGATGGTCCAGGAGGAAGTGACTGGTACAACCCAGAGGAGCGAGGCAACACTGCTGGCACAACCCAGAAGCCTGGGAGGCACTGAACCCAAGGAGCCAGGCAACACTACTGACACAACCCAGACGCCTGGGAGGTACAAAACCCAAGGAGTGAGGCAACACTGACCCTGGCACCGGATGGCAACAGACCGAGATAACTCTCCCAGGGAAATCCCTAGAATGCTAGGGGTGGATCGCAGCACAGTGGAATATAGAGATGTAGGCAACCAGTGTCCCCTCTACTGAGGATGGTACAACGCAACGCTGGCTCTTGAGCCCAAGGATCCTGCAGATGGTAATATGCACAACTCTAACTGGAACATCCAGGTACGCAAAGGGTCAATAGGTAACGCCCTGATACACTGCAACTCCCCAGGGGAGTGAGCCCAGCGATGTAAGAGAGGTGGACACAGAGAGATCAGAGTACCACAGTCAGTGCTATAACACTGTACCAGTACTTCGCTTGTGCAGTCCTCCAACGGTGGTATGGACAGTAGCTACAGCACGAATGCTTAGCTAACGGTCGACAGAGATATAGGACCATGCGGCGCAACCGACTAGCGTAACAGCAAGCCACTGCAAGTAAAGCGAGAGCACAACGGAGACCACCAAGCGTTATGCTGGAAACACAAGGCACTGTGTGACAAGACAGTACACAGAGTAGACTCGTAGCCAGGTATGGTCAGACACGGAACGGAATAGTCGAAGAACAGCAAACTCAGGAACGTCGTCAGGCAGGCCAGGTCATACAGGATCAGCAATAATGGAGCAAAATACAGGAATTAATACACACGAAAGGGCACCATAACGTGGAAATGACAGGGTATATAAAGGCCATCGCTGGGCGGCGACAAAAGGTACTAGCCAATCAGTAAGAGGTAATGCAAACTAGCAGTCAGAATGTCACCGCCCGCTGCACAATGCACGGGTACCGTGATATGACCTTGGCGTGGCTGACTAACTGCTCTGTGCTGACCCCGGCTCTGGCTGACTATCTGATACGGTACTGACCTTGGCTTGGCTGACTAACTGCTCTTTGCTGACTCCGGCTGACTATCCAATACGTTTCCAACCCTTGGCCTGACTGACTCCACTCCTACGCTAGACCGTGCTCTAGCTGATCTTGCTGGTTCAAGCTGTGTCCAGTATCCTCCCGCTGCTCTGGACTTTGTCTCTGGCTATCCTATACTACTTGATACTGACAGTTAGTGCCTTTTGGGTGCACCCTAGCATACTAGGGATTTCAGTCACTGTTGCCCTAGCATTCTGGGGAATTTTAGTCACCATTGCTTGTAGGTTTACCATAGCGTTCTAAGGTATCCGAGTCTATTACCTTGGTGTACCCTAGCGTTCTAGGGGAGCATTTCTCATTTTTGTTTGTACGATTCTGCTTTACTTGCACTAGTAGCTACTGCTATGCTTGCTACCTTCCCATTCCGTTGTCAGATTGGGATCAGTTCCTGTTCCATCAGTGGATCGTGTGCTGTCTCCACACCTGGTCCTGTGAGGGTTGGGGAAGTGCTTTCTTTATTTATTTTTTGATCTTATTCTAATAAAGATATTGATTTTACTGTATCTGTACTTGTCAGTGTCATTATTCCATAGTCATTCTGTGACAGATCCACTGTTGTGAGGAACGATCCTGGCTGGATTACTCTCAAAACTGATACTACTGTCTCCATCTTGAACTTTCTGTAGCGGCTGAATGAGTTGACCAATTTCAGATCCAAGATGGAATGGGTGGAATCCAGACGTGGACTCCTTGCTCACAGTGCCTAGAGGGATCAGATGCACCTCACCGATGAGGCCCCAAAAGGCTGAAATATACATCTGGGGTTAGTTCTTTCTCTTGTTCAGAGAAGAATTGTCATTTGGCAGAACCAGTATGATGTGCTTCAGATTTTCTCTCTGTGTGTATGGCACTGGTGAGCTAAAAGAGACTGCACCCTGGAGGCATTCCTAGTGAGATTCGTGAATGTATTGTATGCTAGCTCATGAGCCTAGTTGAGCAACTCTGACCTTTCTTTCTACATATACAAATTGCTTTTGGGATTAGTCACCCTAAGAGTAATGGGGAGGAATACAGACGTGGACCCCTTGCTCACAGTGCCTAGAAAGATCAGCTGCACCTCCCCCACGAGGCACAAAAAGGCCAAAACGGACGTCTGGGGTTAGCTGTTTCCCTTGTTCAGAGAGGAATTGTCTGGCATTTCGTGGTTGGACTGTCATTTGGCAGGACGAGTATGATGTGCTTCATAACATTTCCTCTCTGCGCATGGCACTGGTGAGCTAATAGAGATTGCACCCTGGGTGCTGGATGCAGTCCTAGTGAGCTTCTTGCATGTATTTGCTAGCTCATGAGCCTGGGTGAACATCTCTGACCTTTCTTTCTACATTTGCAAATTGCTGTTGGGATTAGTCACCCTAAGAGTAATGGGGGGAATCCAGATGTGGACCCCTTGCTCACAGTGCCTAGAGAGAGCAGCTGCACCTCACCGATGAGGCCCAAAAAGGCCATAACGTACGTATGGGGTATCACGGTGCCCTGGCTGTCGCTCTATGTGAGTCACTGTTCTTAAAGGTCACTGTGGCTGTGAAGTCATCTCTCTGCCCATCTGCCAGGCCTTTTAAACCTCAGCATGTCCTATTACCTGTGCCCTTTCGTGGTGTACCTGAGCTTAGTGCTGTGTTGGTCCATTGCCGTTCCTGTGTATTACTCTGGCTCCGTCCGACTACCTGATCCGGTTCTGACTCCTGGCTCTTCCGATTACCTGATCAGGCTCTGTATCCTGGCTACGTCTGACCACTCTCACTCTATTGCGTTCCGCTACCATTGCTAGCCTTGGCTACCCAGCCGGCTACTGTATCGTTGTTGTTTGGGCCTACCTTACCGTGCTCGCTACCCCGTTAGCAGTGCTTGTCAGTCAGTTTGTGTCACTGACCTTCTGTGATCAGTCTAGTCTGGGCGCTTGCTTCGGTTAGTCCGTGTCACTGATCTCTTGTGTCTGTCCGGTCCCAGTGTTGCCTCACCTAGCCTACTCGGTTCCGTTTTGCGTTGCATAGGTATACCCTAGCGGAAGGGTATAGTTGTGCTACGAGTCACCTGCTTGGTGTGACTAGGGAGGTGCCGTGCACTGTCCCTCTGTCCTGCTGCAAGGGTTACCTATGGCCGTTCGGTTACTTCTACACCTGCCTAGTGAAGGGTTGAGGAAGTGTCTTGCACTGTCCTCACACCTGGCCTTGAGAAGGTGGTGGAGTTAGTCGCTACTCTGTTGCTCCAGAGTTCTGGAGATACTCACTCAAGTTGCCTGGTACTCTAGCGTTAGGGTACAGACGAGAGTTACCACACTTGCCTAGTGAAGGATGAAGAAAGTGTGTACTGTTCTTCCCTGGACGCGTGGGGGTGTACTATTGTTTACTGCCACTGTTGTATTTAAAATAAAGTTTATTTTAAATTTTATCTGTACTTGTCAAATGTCGTTATTTCCTAGTCACTCCGTGACATGGGGTTAGCTGTTTACCTTGTTCAGAGAGGAATTGTCTGCCATTCCGTGGCTGGACTGTCATTTGGCAGGACTAGTATGATGTGCTTCAGAAGATTTCCTTTCTGTAAATGGCACTGGTGAGCTAAAAGAGGTTGCACCCTGGGCGCTTGATGCAGTCCTAGTGAGATTCTTGCATGTATGTGCTAGCTCATGAGCCTAGCTGAGCATCTCTGACCTTTCTTTCTACATAGACCAGTTCCAACAGAGATTAACATTAACAAATATGAACTTCAGGTGTCAATGGACACTTACACACCAAACCAATTAAGACACAGGTTACTGGTAATAAACATATGAAAAAAACCTACATAGGTACAATGATCTGTAGCCAGAAGCCAGAACATTGACACAGTAATTTTCAACAAATATGTGAAGGGATGACCAAGTAACCACCTTTCAAAGCTGCCCCGCAGAGTCCTAGTTCTTGCAGGCACAGGCAAGCACACATCTCTCTGGTGATGAGCTGTGGCCTTAAAGGGTTCAGGCTTTTTTCATGAGAACGTAAGTCTGGCAAATGGTTGATGTAATCCATGAGGTCCCTCAGGAATGATAAAAAGCGAGTCTGATTTTTGGAAAGGCTCAGTGCAATGAATCATACAATGAAGCTCCTGTCTTTTAGCAGGGCCGGATTTACATCTCAGGAGCCTGTAGACACAGAAATCTGAAGTGCCCCCCATTTGCCATCTCCACTGGACACCTCCACAATGCTCCATATCTCCACATTCCCCCTCATATCCATATAGCCCTCACATTGCCCCCCATCAGCTCCATATTGCCATCAGCTCCAACGTATCCCCCATCAGCTCCATATTGCCATCAGCTCCAACTTATCCCCCATCAGCTCCATATTGCCATCACATTGCCCCCATCAGCTCCAAATTGCCCCTATCATCTCCACATTGCCCCATCATCTACAACTTGCCCCCATCATCTCCACATTGCCCCATCAGCTCCAGCTTGCCCTCACATTACCCCCATCATCTCCACATTGCCAATATATCAGCTCCAACTTGTCTCCACATTGCCCACATCATCTTCACATTGCCCACACTTTGCCTCCCACATACATTTCCTACCTCCCTGGTGGTCCAGCGGCAGATGTCTGTGCCTCCTTCTGTAGCTGCTGTTGCTCACGCGCGGTCTCTTTAGGAATGCAGAGCGCTGGGAGATGATGTCATCTCCCAGAGCTCTGCATTAGATCTGACAAGGGAGCAACAACAGCTACAGGTCTGTGCCTTCTGTCTGAGCCGAAGAAGGAACGGACCTTACGCTGTGAACAAAAATACATTATATATATTTTTTTTTATGACAATGAAAGGTGCCCCTCTGTGCGGTGCACCTGTAGGCAGATGCCTACTCTTCCTTACGGCAAATCCGGCCCTGTCTGTTAGATGGAGCTGTAAAATGAGAATAAAGAACATTATCCTGGTTGATGTGAAACTCAGAAACAACCTTAGAGAGAAAGCCTATAGGAGTTTTCAAAACCACTATATCAGAATGAAAGATCAGAAACAGGGCTTTACAGAACAAAACCTGAAGTTCAGCAACCAACAGAGCAGATACAATTGCTAGCAGGAGAGCTGTCTTAAAGAGACAATAATGTCTCAGATAAATTAGCATTCAATTTTTCCTTATACTTTGTAATACAGCTATGTACCGTAGGCCATGTTGTGATCAGTGTAGTGTTTGTGTAATTATATTTTAACGTTTCCTCCTCTCACCCCATTTACATATGTCAGTATTCTTCCCTCAGATCTGAAATCCAGTCACTTGACTGGACAGATCACAATGATGGACAATTTTGTGGCTACCAGTATAAGGAAAACCCTGGCCCTCTTAGTGATTCATCCAGTCTAGGAGAGAAACTTTAAAATACAATTACACAACAACTACACTGATCACAGCATTGCTGACGATACACAGCGTTATTACAAGGAACAATCGAATGCTCATTTATACTGATATAATACTATCTCTTTAAGGACCAAAGACAGAGCCTCAAAAGGAGACTTCTGAAGCACTCCCAGGACCAAGTTCATGTCCATATGAGGAGAGAGATCCTGAAAGCCTGGGTAGGCATGAGCCACCCCCTGCACAAAAGTCTGTAAGTCAAAAGAGACACACATTTGACAGGGGGAAACTGCCACAGAATGATCATCATGTTCACAACGAGAGAGACAGAGAGAGAGAGGGTCCAGGGATATGGAGCAAAAAAAGGAACCATACAGTTCAACCAAAAGTCCATTAGATAGGTGGCTGGAAGGTCCCACAGATGGAGTATGGAGTTGAACACCATCTGGCTGAGTTCCTAATTTGCAGGATCTAGATATGGATTGCTGAAAATGTTCACCACAACATTGCCTATCCCTGGAATGTGAATGGAGGAGAGAACTGGCACACGAGCCTGCACCCAAACGAGATACAACCGAACTTCTGACCACACGGCCTCACTCCTCATCCGGGACTAAATCCACACCGGTAAACTCCCATAAGGATTGAGATTAATACAGCAGAGCTAGCCTGGAGCACCAAGTTGATGGGCAGAAGACTCTTTGCCAATCCAAAGGACCTGAGCCATCTAAGGACCCAAGGCGGCTCCCAAGAATGTCAAGCTGTCAGCCATCGTAACACACACAATTCAGAATGATCAATATCTGTCCCAATGATAGATGGGACATCTGAAGCCACCAGTGAAGATCCAACTTCGTTCACACACATAGTGATATGACATGGGAGAGATGACACTGCTGCCGGGACCAATTCTTGAGAATCTCCATTTGCATTTTCTGAGTGTGGAATCGAGCAAAGGGGACCATCTCCACGGCAGAGACCAGATACCCTAACACCTTAATGTTCTCCCATTGTCACGGTTTCCCAGGAACAAAACAGAAGTCAGTACGGTATAGTAAAACAATGTTTACTGAAAAAATATAAATACAGTAAATCACAGAACAATGAGTAGAGGTCCTTCTAGTGGCCAACAACTCTATTAGAAATAGGAGTCTGCCAAAAGTTGGAACACTCTTAAAGAGACTGGCAGAAGCCTCTGGAGTCTCTATATAATGAAGGCCCAGCAGGAATCCCAGTAAGAGACTGATTCATGCCTAGAGTAAGCAGGTAGATCTAGGGATCTCCCTAAAGATGATATGGTAAGGGAGTAGTACTGACTGAAGCTTGCAGTCAGTAAGGACGGCCGTCTCCGTCCGAGGAACCAGAGCGATCCTGACTCACTCCTGCAGTCAGGGAATAAGGCATTAACGAGAGCCGAGGGTCAGCACCAGATTGGATAGTCAGACAAGTCGGGTCATACACCGTTCAGGTAGTCAGCCAGAGCCACAGGTCCACACTAGATTGGGTGTCCACTACACAATAGGAGCAGGCAAAAGAGTAGTCAGACAGAGCCACAGGTCAGCACCAGGTTGGACAGTCAGATAAGCCAGGTCATACACAGATCCCGAGGAAACCCAACTGTATAGAACAACAACGCAAGGGCAACTGAGTCAGGACTCAGACTGCCCTTTAAACCCCTTCTCAGGAAGTAGGTAGGAGGAGCAGGCTCAGAGGAAGGAAGTAGGTAGGAGGAGACTAAACAGTCACTCTGAAGCCTTGCTCCTGCAGATGTCGCATGGAATGACATGGAGCGTTGCTGAAGCGGCGGCGCTGGAACTAAGGTAAGCTGTGACACCCATACAATTGGAGATTGGAGAAGTAAAGCCTGAGACATCTGCCTAGACAATGACTGAATCTTATCCTATGGAAGAAAGAACCATCGTTGAAGAGTGCTGAATCTCATGCTGTGAAAGAGAAGGAGCTTGAACAGAACGAGAGAGGATTTCTAGAAAATGATTATCCAACAGTGTGGTTCCAAAATAAACATACAAGTCTGAATCTGAAGGTGAAGAGCCTCTGCTGAAGAAGCCTTAACAAACGGTTATGCAGATAGGGAGTAAGAGAAATTCCTAGACAGTGAATGCGGCCAGCCAAAGATGCTAAGACCTTTGTAAAAATCCACAAAATAGACACCAGCCCAAAAGAAGGGTGGTGAAATGAAAAAGACAGGAGCGGATACGCATTTGGTCATAGGATACCGATACTGTTGAGGGATGTCTGTTGCCCATTGAAGGTGGTTGGTGTATACGTGTAAAAGTCAGGTGTTTTTCGAGTGGGTGAGCTATCTGGGGAAGGCCATCCCTAATGAGTGTAGAAATTACACATTACCTGGCTGGTCCAGGTTGGAGAGGATATGGGGGTACAGATTCTGTCAGGGGATGTGTGTGGACTGAGAGGAGGTTGGTATGTGTGTATAGGTAATGTGTGTTTTGAGAAAGCATGCTAGCAGAGGAATAGTGTCCACAATGAGTGCAGATTCGACACAGTTCATGTTTGAACCAGGAGGGAGCAGATAAGCATTTAGGCAGGGGATCCAGATTCTGACAGGAGATGTGAGTGGACCAGGAGAGCTGGTTGGTGTGTGTACATGAGAAAGGTGTGTTTTGAATGGGTTTGCTAGCAGGGAAATGGTGTCCATATTGCTGTATACACTCTCTCTGACATGCAAGGTATTCATCACAGAATGCCATACTGCTATACTATCTCTCTGGTATTCAAGGGATTAATTAGAGCGTAACATTGCTGTACACCTCTCTGGTATATGAGGAGTTCATAGCTGAGCATACAGTAGGTTGGTAAATAATGGTATTATCTGGCATACAAGGGGGTCATTACACAATACCATATTGTTGTACACTCTCTCTGGCATACAAGGGGTTACTAACAGAACACCATATTGCTGTAAACTTGCTCTGCCATACAAGAGGATTATAATAGAAACATATTGCTGTAGATTGTCGCTGGAATACAAAGGGTTAATCATTGAGTATATAATGGGCTACATTAGTTTTTGCCCCTTCATCAATCCATACATTGGGTCAATCAGGAAAGAATAAAGGGGTTTACCCCACTAGTATATACTGGGTTAAATGGTGAGTTATGCCTCTCTAGCAATGAGTGAGGAATAAAGAAGCATGATGATTTAGGATTATGACATCCTGTAGCAATCAACGTGCGTTTTAGGACCCAAATTCCCAGCCTGCTCGAGTTCTGCAGCAGGACACAACAAGACACGCCTAGCGGGCAGAGCAGAGCTGGGTGGACAGTCTTGGGGGCGGGACGGATATCGGACATCATCTTCGATACGACACCTGTCAATGCTAAAGGGAGCTGCAATCCATTAACAGCCGGAGAACTGCAGATTGCCTGAAAGCCTAGCAAGCAACAAAGCCTTGCATTGTCAACAGTAACCCTAATACAACCACAACATAGCCCGGCTTCACCATACATCATGCAGCATGTATCTCCTCCCACTGCACCCTGACCCTGCAGCCCGGCCCCTTTCCCAGGGAGGGCTTACTCGCAGCAAGAATTCAGAAGCTTTAAGTCTGCAGCTGCCTCTTTCCTGCTGAGTGTTCCATATGAGATCAGTTAACTGCAGATCTACCCAGGATTATATTAGAGATAATCATACAACCAGTGGCAGACTGGAGCGGTCGCTATATACAGCTCTTTGTTTTATTCCATGGATCTGATCATCAAACTCTAGCATGGCTAGAGTGCAATAATACACAGTAGTATTGTCAGATATAATTTTATCCCTGGTGCCTTAAACAAGAGGAGTGATTATTGGAAATCATGTACACTTTCGTGGTACGAGATGAAAACAGCACTGTTTATGCTGAAGTATCTAAAATCCTTCTGGAAACGGGACAATGGAAACGGCTAAAGAGGGACAACCCCCGATTTAATCTAATGCTGGGAGAGCGGAACAGGCTGCCATTTGGGAGACTAGGTAAGGCAATCTGACCTGGGAATATTACTCGGTGAGGCGTGCATTTTCTGGTGATGTTTTTAATCCTTTCCCTAACAGAATAGCAGTACTTGATTTTTATCTTCTTTCCTGGCAGATGGGTTAGCAGCGCATCTAACATCCCTGGCAGGGAAGGGGTTAACTCAGAGTCAGTGGCTACTCAGGAAATGAGCTATCTGCATTTGGGTGTTGCCTACTGCACCAAGTCTGGGATCTGTATCAGTGCAACTCTATTCTTGGACTACAGTCTACTGACTAATTATTACTTTTATAACATTGTCTTCTGTCAGTGTGAAACGTTATTTCTATATTTAATGCAATATTTTAGACCATTCAGATGTATCTACGAGCCAGTGACAGAGAAAAAAATAGTCTAAAGAGAAGTCACAAGCATATGCCATTGTTCTTTTTAACTGTTTTTTTTTTTTTGTTTTGTTTTTTTACTACAGTAAATGCTATTGTTTGTGACTTGTTGGCCCACTAAATTATACATAGCGTGACTTCACTGCTAAATGTAGCAGGAGTGAAGAGAAAAGTAACCATTTTGTGTGGCAACACAATTTGGGTAATACTTAAAGGGATAGTAATACTTCATTTTATCTTTATTTTATTTTGTAGGGATTAAAAAAACAAAGAAGGATATAAGTCTTATCTCTCAAACCTTTATGGTTTGAAATATATTCACAAGCAAAGTTTCTCCTCCTGCCCCTTTTGCCTAGTGTAAACCATCTCTTCTCAGATGTGGAATGCAGTCCATAGACCAGACAGATAACAGAAGGGGACAATCTTCTTCCTATGAGAACAATGAAAGCCCAGCCCCCTTGACAAGTTTTTCCCATATCTTAACTGAAGATTGTCCCTCTCTGCAGTCTACCTGGGCACCTCACTTCTGATCTGGCTGAACAGTGTTACATCAGTAAAAGGGGCGGGAGGGGAATACTTTATCATTGAATTACTCTTGAACTACAAGTCTGACGGTATTGATATAACACTCTCCAAAGTCCAAATACATAATGATTAATTAGAGCTGCTTTTATTATGAAACATTACTATCCCTTTAAATGCTAAAATAAATAATGTACCTACTTGATTTTCTAGTGGATGTAATAACCTTGAAATGACCAAAGTAAGTATGGCTTGCTTGTTGAGTTGACTTGTATATTAATTACAACTAACCTAAATATTCGTAATTATAAAAAATTATTAATGTCCATGGATAGAAGAATCTAAGAATTGAAGATACGAAAATTAACCCCTAAAGATCATATCTTCAGTTAAGTTAAGAACCGATTTCCTGGATCATCCCCATAGAGATCCATTGGCCATAAAAGACAATGCAGCATCTCTGGGAAAGCTAACCAGAATCCGAGAACAGAGCAAAACTGTCATATAACTACCTCAAATTAAAGTCATCCAAGTCCTTGCTGAGCCAGTTACAAAGACACAGAACAAAATATTTTAATGTAACTCTTTTAAACTCTTTATTTATACAATGTAACATTGGGACATTAACCACTTTGTTATTGGAGATCATAAACACATTGGAGACATATGTAACATTCAAGTGGCTTATAGTTTTAGCAGCTTGATTGTTGGCCTAGGCAGCCTTTTGGCTCCCCAGTTGTTGGGGACTACAACTCTTATTATCCTCAAAAATATGCTTTGTAGTCCCCCCAACATCTGGATAGGAAAAGGCTACCGACCACAGCCAATGCAGTAAACCCACTGAGTGCCAGAGGGGGTAATGCGTTGCGTACATCCTGATATTAACCTAACCACTTACCTTACTATGGATAGAAAATCCTAAGGGCCTCTATGCATTATGCCTTTGTTCAAGAAATAACCTCTTCAGTCTGTTCTGGATGTCATGTCCATGGAGACAGACATGATAGTTTTTTCAAACTGAATCAGAGTGTATAAGCCTACTCACAATGCACTGCACTCCCATTTGGCCCTTAAAGAGACAGTAATGCTTAATATTGAGAAAATATCAGGTTTTATCCCTCTGAGTAGAACAAGAGTGCTCCCACTGCTGACAGATGTTTTATTCAAATGTTATTCTAGCTCCAACTTGAATTTGTTTTGGTGCAGTACCTCCATCACTTGAATTTTTACAGTGGAGCTGTTGCTGCCACGGTCTATGGGTGACTCTGGTCACTTGACCATAAAGCTTCATAGGATGCTGTAGCAACAGCAACACTGTAAAATTTCAGGCTATTGAGGCACTGCACCCTAAAATGTTTTGTGAGATGCAATAAAGTTGTAATGAAATATCTGTTAACAGTGGGAGTACTCCTTGTTTTACTCAGCAGGATCAACCCTGCAAGATATATATTTCCATCTCTTTTAATGAGGTAAGATTACCAGCTGCAGTGAACATAATTTGAGGTCCTGTTAGCAACCAAAGGGTTAAAGTGGCCATTGTCTTAGTCAACAGATGTACAAAAAATAAAATACCTAAGAGGTACCATTAATGTAACACACTGTAAAATATATAATTTCACTTAAAAAAAAAAAAATATATATATCTATATAATAATTGGCTAAAAAGTTTGTCACGACGCAGTCATGCACAGTAGAGATGGCTGTGCGCTCTGCAGTCATGTGCAGTAGAGACTGCCCAAATGCGCCGCGGCTGATACAGAGCAGGGGGCAGGGAAGACTACGGTCTGATTTCGGAGCGCCCCGCCACAGCCGTGGTGCGTTCGGGCAGTCAGTACTGCGCATGACTGCAGCGCCGCCAGTGCTGGCCCGTGTACACAGGCTTTAAAACTAGTGTGTGTATATATATATATATATATATATATATATATATATATATATATATATATATATATATATTTAAGATGTAGGAGAAGGTTAAACAGTCATAATTAATGAAAAATAGCCAATATATCATTTGTTTAACCCTTTGAATGCCAGTTATCCAATGTGTTGAGAGTCATCTGGCAGGCAAAGAGTTAATGGAGTGTTTCTATTTTTTTTTTAATAAATGGTCACCTTTCAAAAGAATTCTGCTTTCTTTCTATATGTATGACATCATCCAGTAATGTATTTAGGCCTTATGCTGCAGTACTCCCAGCCAAGTACATGCACCCTCCCAGACCACACCTCCTTATATTAGAGATGCAGAATCACTTAAAGTGTAAACCACTTAAATAAATATATGCAGTTTTAAAATATATAGCCAAAAGCTTGAAGGTATCCAATCAGAAAAAAAAAACTTAAGACTACCAGTCCACCCATCAACATCACACAGTATGTACAATATTTGCAATGTTTACACCTCACAGAAATGGAGGGGTATGTGATGCTTCACCCTGGGCTTTGGAAATACAAAAATGTAATTGCTATATTAAAATAATTTGAATTGGTTAAATCCACCCAAGGCTTGGTTGACTTGGGCTTAAATACATCATGTCATTGCTGCAGCAAAGGCTTCTGGGATACTGTGCCTCCAAGACAAAGTCAAAGCTCTATTGCATATCTGCAAAGAGTATGAAACTTCTACTGAATTAATTGAAGCTTTAAAGGGACCCCATCACCTAGAAACAACCTTGGTGACTTTGAAAGAGCTTTTAAAATCAACAGTATGTTATATTCACCATTGTTAATTAAAATATATTTTAGGGGTTATTTAGATTTGTAAATGATGATACATGCCATGTAGGCACTTCCTGCAATACCATCAAAAAAATAGGAAAAGGGACAAGAAAAGTGGATCCTTAAATTGGCACTCGGACCCAAAATATATAGTATCTAACGAAGTAATAAAAATTCAGAATTAATCAAAATAGAAAAAAATAAATTTATTATAGAAAATTATGGTCCCACAAACTCAGCGTGGGACCACCACATCCCCCAATCCCCAAAAGAACATCACGTCCCAAATAAAAAGCAATGTTTCATACAAAACCACCCCTTTAAGACATAACCAACATCTCAATTACTACCTTTGTGTGTGAGAGACCACAGCTGGATGCGCCTTGTATACAACAATGCTTGTCCACAGTGATGTCCCACACACGCAGGTAGAACCCCTGACCACCAATCCTAATAGCCCACCCAAAAATTCGTATCTATCTCATATAAACCTATTCAACATAAGTAATATATGATGATATATGATCTATTGTAGTTTTCTAAATCGGACAGTATATGAACCACACATAGGATATGCAATATCCTCTCAATGTAGATACAGTATTGATTGATGGTAACAACTCCACAACGCACGTGTGTAATCTTTTATATATGAAATAAGATGATAACCAATCCTGGGTAATAGTCCATGAAATTGATTCAAAGTATGGCTGTCAGAGGGTTAATTCCTTATATCATATGAAGCAACAACAGTGGCATAATGGATAAGAGTAAGTAATTAATGTGCCCACATAGCATAATAGTAACAGCACAATAAGGATAGCAGAGGGTTAATGGAGGGTTAATAGTGTTGGTAGAGGTCACTTGGATAATAAAGCAACTGTAGAATTATATCACAGAAGTAGCACACCTTAAAGGGATAGTAATACTTGCAAATTACTAATCCCCATATTGTAGCTTTGTTAAAAAGAAACTTATTGTCCCCAGTGTCATCTCTCAAACCCTTATGGTTTGAGAGATGATAGCGCTCAAAGTTCCCCCCTCTCAACTCCCTTCCCTGACTGAACGCTGACTGCAAGGATATCTGATATTACTTGCATCAGGCGGCTGTGCAGCATTGCCGAGATCGCATTTATAAAAAAATAAATCTTTCACTAAAATGGTCTTCTACGTGTGCTTGCAAATCAAGCACACGTAGAAGACCATTTCAGTGAAAGAATTCTTTTTATAAATGAGATCTTGGCTCAGCTGCAGAGCCGCCTGATGCACAAAAGACTGTTGTACGACAGCTTCCCCTGCAGTCAGCGTTCAGTCAGGGAAGGGGGAGGGAGGGGGGAACTTTGAGCGCTATCATCTCTCAAACCATAAGGGTTTGAGAGGTGACACTGGGGGCAATAAGTTTCTTTTTAACAAAGCTACAATATGGGGATTAGTAATTTGCAAGTATTACTATCCCTTTAAGTATATAAGGGAGTGATCTGTATCTATCAGATACAGGGTGCCATTAAATCTAAAGCTCAGCTATATAATACCACAAACAAAAAGTAGATTATTTACAGGCACTTGACTCCTCAAAAATAAACCTCTCTATTAGGTTAATAAAATAAGAAATTGTATCAAAATGCAATACATTTATTATCGCTTAAAGACACACATCTGTAGGAGCAAAGAAACTCCATAATGCACCAGTGATGATATCTGCTATGTAGAGATTTCCCCAGTCAGAAGAACACTATAAAAAAACACACACTTGACCCTACCTCCCACACAAATAATGCCGGCTTCTACCTTAGGACAACCAAGATAAAATTTGGAAGTCCTAAGGTAGACAATGAAAACTATACAATATATAGGATGTCTAGACTCAATATATAACTTCCATATAAAGTCAATTGAAGGAATATCCAATATCTGAAAAAGGACACTAAGAAAGATAGATAAATCTTAGTTGCTCCTATTATATTTTGAGTTTTCCACTTCAACTTGTGGCTGCTTATCATGCTAGAAGGGACCTTCTCATATAATATTCAGTCACTATATTGCTTGAATCATAATTGTGGCTTCATTCTTCTCACAAGCCCACATATCTCACTGCTGTCATACGTTTTTTCAGCCATATATTATTCATACTGGGATCATTAAATTCATAAATATCTACAGCTAATTGCAGATAAGAACAATCTCACCCTCTCACAGTGATCTGCTCCAGTTCAGTGAATAAATGATCCTCTAGGTATGTGTGATCCGTGCGTTCCATTACACGTTTGCAGTAACAGGCTGTAATGTGAAAGCTTGTTACAAGTTTTTCATGAAGTTTCATTCCTTAAATCAATATTGCCACAATGTATCTCATCTTCTGGTGACTTATGCCTTCCATTAGCATGTTGTTCAGCGTCCACATCAACTTCGGATATAATCCGTTTAATCAAGCCGTTAGACATCCATCTCCTCCATTAAACCGGACAGGTAGTCAGCAGCAACTGTGTCTGGCATCTTATTATCTTCTGTGTGTATAATACTTCATATCAGTCAGTAGATACATCTCACAAGTCCTGGTTTTCTGCATCAATACTTCATATTTCAATAATCATGTTTCCAGAATCTTAGCCACTCACTAGTTGCAAACATAGAAATCTTCAGACCATAATCAGATCAGTCCATCCTCACAAGCTACCTCCATCTTCAATCTTTATTCACTGATGGCCACAGATTGTCTGCTGTTGTCATTTCAGAGATTACTGGTCTGTCACCATAATGTCAAAGTGTATCGCCCTTACTGAGAGGGCTTCATAAAAACAGTTGCATATTCACTGCAGGTAAATGTTTAAAGCGGAACGATCACCTGAAACCAAAGTTTTACCATGCATTTTAATGTTTAACCCGACATTAGTGCTGTGTGTCTGTGTGTTCTTCAAGTCGCCTGGTAGTGGAGATATTTGCCCTGCAAAATCGGGCACTTCCGCGTTCTACGGTACCCTGTACCATCTCAGGACTTCCCAGCTGCCCCAGGGAGTGCTTTCAAGCTGCCCTTCGAAGCTGGGTTTCTGTGATGTAGCGTTATAGCAAACTCCGTTTATAATGCTACTGAGTTTGCAACCTCCGTAGTTTGCTATAACGCTACATAACAGAAATCCAGCTTCGAAGGGGAGAGTGAACGCTCTCCCTGGGGCAGCTGGGAAGTCCTGAGACATCATGGAGTCCCACAGAACGTGGAAGTGCCCGATTTTACAGGGAAATATCTCCACTACCAGGCGACTTTAAGAACACACACACATAGCACTAATGTCGGGTTAAACATTAAAGTGCATGGTAAAACTTTGGTTTTAGGTGATAGTTCCGCTTTAAATAATCCTCCACAGGAAGTTAAATCCCACATTCAGTATTTTCTTGCATACTATCAGCATAAATCAGGCAACTTATAAAAACATACTGAATTTTAACTCTTCATTTAACCCTTGTGGAGACACTGTCCCAAATTTATATATCCACCTGCTTTCACATTGCAACAGAGCTTTCTCATAATCCCCCCTTTTGATAGTCCTCTCAACATGGCATATTCCTAAGGCTTGTAGTCCATCAACCTGACTGCCATGAAAGTCCTAAATGTGTCTGGCAACTGGACTTTCTATATTCTGTTTTTCAATGTCTCTTTTATGCTCCAAAATCCACCTTCTTAACTGTCTAAATGTCTTCCCAATATATGCCAGGTTGCAAGGACATCTTAGTTGGTATATCACACCCTCCTTTTTGCAATTAAAGGGATAGTAATACTTAAAATGTAAAAAAATATATGTTGTAGAGTTTATCCCTCTGAGTAAAACAAGGGCACTCCCACTGCTGAAAGGTGTTTCATTCAAAAGTTATTAATTTTCAAAGTTGAATTTTTTAGGTGCAATATCACAGTGGCCTGAAATTGTATAGTGGCGCTGTTGCTACACCATCCTATGGAAATTTATGGTCAACTGACCAGAGCTATCCATAGGATCGTGTAGCAACAGCGCCACTGTACAATTTCAGGCCACTGTGATATTACACCTAAAAAATTCAACTTTGAAAATTAATAACTTTTGAATGAAACACCTTTCAGCAGTGGGAGTACTCTTGTTTTACTCAGGGGGATAAACCCTACAACATATTTTTTTTTACATTTTAAGTATTACTATCCCTTTAATGAAGCTATGGATATCATAACATTTAGTTCCATCATGATTCCTAAATATCTTGGTTTGAAGAATAAATTTTCATGCACTGCATGCGCCACACTTGTACATGCCCTTCATTATATTTTTACCCAACCACGTAGTTTTCATATCAGAGCCTTTATAATGGCTACTAACTAACTTATCACGCAGATTGGGAGCCCTTTTTGCAACCATAGCTGGACTATCTCCCACAGATTCCCTCCGAATATCATTCTGAGTGAGGAGATACCAATGTTTAGTAATAATACCTCACAATGTATTCCAGTGTGTTCCAAAGTTGGTAACAAATCGGACCCTATTATCTTGTGTGTTACTTTCTTTTTGTACAAATAGAGCAACATCTCTGTTTTGACCCAAGGCTCGATATCCTTTTTTCAGAAGTTCAAAGGGATAACCCCTTTGTAGCAGACTATCTGTAAGTTCCCTCGCTTGGGGTTTAAAATCAGACATGTTGCTACAATTGCGGCACAGCCGCAAATATTGTCCATACGGTATTCCTCTTATTTGAGACGGTGGATGATAACTGTCCTTGTTTTTGTTCTGGTTCCTTCCTCTTCTTCCCCTTCCTCTTCCCTCTCCTAGTCTTAGATCTTCTCTCTGTAAGTCTAAAAAATGTACATTACTGTTAATTTGTGAATGTCCTATAAATGGCATTGTTTCTCCACCTGTCTCTCTTTCAGAGCTAGAGTCCCCCCCACACTATTACTATCAGATGTTCCTGATTGGGATTGACCATATCTCAATCTATAATTCCTAAATATAGATTATACTTTATTCGAAGTAAAGTCTTGACTATCTCTTACATATTTTCTTTTTACGTAACAGTTTCTCTCTGAGCTTCCTCAATCTCCATCTTCAAATTATCATTAATGTCCCTAAATTCAGAGAAGTCCTGATATTCAGTCAAATGAGAAGTACTTACATCAAGCTCTAACTTTAATTCGGTTAGTTGTTTTTTACTGTCTTCTATAATTAAACTAATTAGTTCCAAAGAACATTTTGTAAGAACCTCTTGCCATTTTTCTATAAATTCCTCTGTTTTCAAATGTCTACCTGGCATCATTCTGATTCGGAGACCCCTTGGTACAGTTTTAACCTTTAGATAGGCCTCTAAGCTAGAGAGAGCCCATTTTAATCGTAACTGTTTTAAAAGTATTTGTTTATGATCCTTAAATTTAGAAAATACGTTGGATTTTAAAGAATCGGCTCCAACATTTATATTGCCCGAAAATGCTGCATCATTGTTTGCATCCCACTCATCATCAAATTGGAAAGCCATATTAAAATCAATATGAGGTCAAAAATGAAAAAATATTGAAGACATAAGTGCCATTAGGGGGAGGACGAGTAAATCCAAACATGCAGTGCCAGTGTGACCTATAAATAAACAATAGTGCTTCACTAAGATATAGAAAAAAAAGTGAGACTAATATATTCCCACATAAAACTAAGTAATAAAAATTCATAATTTATCAAAATAGAAAAAATACCCTTATTGTGCTGTTACTATTATGATATGTCACACTAATTACTTACTCTTATCCATTATGCCACTGCTGTTGCTTCGTATGATATAAGGAATTAACCCTCTGACTGCCATACTTTGAATCAATTTGATAGACTATTACCCAGGATTGGTTGTCATCTTATTTCATATATAAGATTATGCATGTGCGTTGTGGAGTTGTTACCATCAATCAATACTGCATCTACATTGAGAGGATATTGCATATACCAGAGGTTCTCAACCCATGCCCTCAGTGGCCACTAACAGGCCATGACTTAGGAATTTCCCTGCTAGAACACAAGTGTGTTGATCAGAGGATCAGTCATATTGATTAACTCACCTGTGCTCTTAAAAGGAAATTCTAAAATCCTGGCCTGTTAATAGCCACTGAGAGCACAGGTTGAGAACCACTGGCATATACTATGTGTAGTCCATGTACTGTCTTATTTAGAAAACTACAATAGATCATATATCATCATTTATTACTTATGTTGAATAGGTTTATATGAGATCGATACCAATTTTTAGGTGGGCTATTAGGATTGGTGGTCAGAGGGTTCTACCTGCGTATGTGGGACATCACTGTTGACGTGCATTGTTATATACGTGCCTGCCCGGCTGTGGTCTCTCACACACAAAGGTAGTAATTGAGATGTTGGTTATGTCTTAACCCCTTAGTGACTGGCTACGCGCACACACGTCCGTCACTTAACACCCGGCTAGGAAAATTTTTTTTTTTTTTTTTTGCTAAAGTAATCGGTTGTCCCCAAATGGTGTGCAGCCGCGCGAGGACCCGGACTTCCTGGACACACATGTATGTCCTCTGTCACGAAGTGACAGTTTCTGAGGGACGTGCATGTACGTTCATTGTCAGGAAGGGGTTAAAGAGGTGGTTTTGTATGCAACGTCGCTTTTTATTTGGGACGTGGTGTTCTGTTGGGGATTGGGGGATGTGGTCCCACGCTGAGTCTGTGTGACCATAAGTTTCTACAATTTATTTTTTCTATTTTGATAAATTCTGAATTTTTATTACTTTGTTAGATACTATATATTTTGGGTCTGAGTGCCAATTTAAGGATCCACTTTTCTTGTCCCTTTTTCTTTTCCTATTTTTTGATATTATGATATTTGAGATCCTTGGCACCCTATGTGTGTTACACATGGTTATGTCCAAATTATGTACTTATTATTTATATATACTCCTTTGATTATTTATATATAATAATAATATATGTTATAGTTTTATGTGGGAATATATTAGTCCCGCTTTTTTCTCCATCTTAGTGAAGCACTTCCTGTCATAGCCCTACATTACCTTCTCCACTCAATGGGACGCCACCTTTTAAATGCTAGTGGAGGTGGGTATTGTTGAGCAGTGTCAGTGGTGGGAGAGGTAATGAAGGGATTAGACAGCAGTGCCTGATCTGCATAACTGGGAACTTGCCGGGTTTCATCTCGAAACACCAGATTTTGGGCAGGGTCTCTGGATGAAGCCTGAAGTTCTCCAGAATCCTCTTTAATGATAAAAAATAAAAACTGTTTACACTTCAAGCTGGGGGTTGTGTTGCAGTCACAGTGCTGGCGTGAGACTGTCTAATGAGCTGCTATCACTCTGCATTTCATTGCTCATTGGACAAATCAGCAATGTGACTGGTGTTTGCACAAATAGGGCAGAGGAGGAACTGTTATAACACTACTGCCTTGCTTGGTCACATTGATAAGATTTGAGGAGCCGGAGCTGCAGGAGCAGTGGAGACTGAGCAAAAGTTTGAGTGCACACCAGTGTAGCAGTACCAGTGCTTGTAGTAAGTAGATGACCAGTGTTATGTGTGCTTTAAGGTGCCAGATCAGTAAATGGGCACCCTAAGGGACACTTAACACTAGTCAACACACAGCTGGCAGATTGTGGTGGGAATAGCTGTTTCAGGCATTTTTGAATTAATTATTGATGCCTCTTTTGGTGATCACATCCTGTCTTCACAATTATACATTTCAGTTCTTCTTCTCATGGCCTGGGATTGATTTTAGAGACATTGGGCTATGACTAGTGATGATCGAGCACCCCGATGCTCGGGTGTTCGGGTGCTCTGGCCGAGCGCCCCCGGAGGCTCGAGTGCTCGGCCGAGCACCCGAGCCCCATTGAAGTCAATTGGAGGACTCGAGCATTACACCAGGCACCCCCTGCTCTGATGAGGGGAGGGTGCCTGGTTCATAGGAAAAGGTCAGAAAATGATGGAAACACCACAGAAATGGTTCAGGGACAGCATAGGGAGGATGTCTGGATGCATCTTGGACTCCAACGTCGCTGCTGGGAACGATGTTTCGCCCGTAGTACGCCATTTTTACAGACTGACCGTAAAACACACAAAAAGGAAGATAAAAACTAATCTGCGGCTAGGCACACTAAACAATATGTGACGCTAATCTGCGGCTAGGCACACTAAACAATATGTGACGTTAATCTGCGGCTAGGCACACTAAACAATATGTGACGCTAATCTGCGGCTAGGCACACGAAACAGAATGTGACGCTAATCTGCGGCTAGGCACAGTGAACGGAATATGTGACGTTAATTTGTGAATTTGCACACTAAACAGAATGTGACAATAATCTATGGCTAGGCACACGTTTAAAATGGGCCTTTTTGTCGCTGCGTTGTAAAATCATTGGCCCTGTGCACCTAACAGAATATGTCAGCTTGTCACTGCACTGTGAAATATTTGTCCCTGTGCACCTAGTACAATGTCACCTTAGAACATGTCCCCCCCACAAAAAAATGAAATTCTGCCACCCCCAAAAAAAATTAAATGCTGCCCCCACACACAACAGTCCTAAAAAGGACTTTTGGGTCTTGAAAGAGTTTCAACAATTTTATTCTCCCTACACTGACTTCCTGTGCATCTAGTATTATATGTCACCTTTCAAATATCCCCCCCACAAAAAAAAGGAAATTGTGCCCCCCCAAACAAAATATAAATGCTGCCCCCACACACAACAGTCCTAAAAAGGACTTTTGGGTCTTGAAAGAGTTTCAACAATTTTATTCTCCCTACACTGACTTTCCCTGCCTAAGCGCATCTCTCCCTGGCTAAGAATGAGCCGAACTCGCGCGTCGGGTGCTATACAGCACCCGATCACGGGTTCTGGCCAGCCAATCAGTGTAATGCCAGCAGCCAACATGGCTGCTGGCATTACATTGATGTCAGAGCCTCCCCGCACGTTTATTGGCTGCGCAGCAGCCGCAAAACGTGCGGGGAGGAGACCCGAACATGGCGGGCGAGCACATGCGGTACTCGTAAGAGTACCGCCATGTGCCGAGCAGAGCGATGCTCGAGCCGAACCGAGCTTCGGCCGAGCATGCTCGCTCATCACTAGCTATGACCTTTTTGAGTGCAGAAGGGTATGCAAAGCACTGTAGAGTAGTGTTTCGCACACCATTCTGGGATCATCAGTTCAATGCACTATCTCAATAACACAGCTACTTTAAAGGGATAGTAATGGTTAATTTTAAGTTGATTTATTATTGTAGACATTAAAAAAAAAAAAAAAAAGGTTAACATCGATGTAAGTCTTATCTCTCAAAGCTTTATGGTTTGAGAGATATAACTTGCTAAAGTTACCTTTTCCTGGCTGTTTCACTCAAGTCTGCCATCTAGCTGACAGCTGCAGATTCCAGTCATTTGACCAGACAGAGGCTCTTCAGCAGAGTTGAAATCACGCTATTTAGAAATAAATACTTCATTGGAACAGTCTGCAAAATGTGCTTGCAAACCAGGCACACTTTGTAGACTGTTCTAAATGAAGTATTTATCTTTAGATATCGTTATATTGGCACTACTGAAGAGCCACATCTGATCAAGCGACCAGATTCTGCCTCTGACAGCTTTACAGCTTGTCAAGCAGAAAGGGGAGGGACCAGAGAACTTTACTTTCCTATATCTCTCAAACCATAACGGTTTCAGAGATGGGAATAAGTGCAAGTACTCTCTTTTAATTGTATCTACCATATAGTTAATACTTTTTTTTTCTGACATTACTATCCCTTTAATGTAGATTTCTTTAAAGAGTAGCAAAGAAGTCTTGGTACCCTTGGTTTTTCAGTCTGTGAACCAACTTATTAGTCATTTTTTATTATATGAGTGAGTTGTTTTTGAAAATTCCCAGGTATGCTGATCTGCATGCCTTAATTATCATAATCTATACATCTAAATAACTCACAAAACTAGCTTTGTAAATAAAAAGTGGGTAATACAAGATAGAGGGGATTTGGAAGCACTTGCTAAATAACCAAACATGTTTTAGGTGTTAGTGTCCCTTTAAAATGACATAAAAAACCTCCTTTTTCACTCTATGCATTCTGTAAGTGCTTGATAAATGAGTCACATTTAGATTTTTTTTTTTTTCCAGAGAGATTTTTAGGTAGCACTGTGAAAACCGAATGCAACAATGTAGAAATATGTGCACTGTGATGCAGAAAGACTGGAACATTATATAAATATCTCTTCAGTCATAGTCACTGACTGAAGGATTTCTGGAAATAGAGACCCAAATGTTAGGGACATAAAATGTAATAAACAAAAAAAAAAAAAAATTGTAAAAATCATACCTTCCAACATTTCAAATGGATAAAGAGGGACATAACTTTAGGTCATGTTGCTGGGGGTGTTGCTGTTGTGTGGAGAATTACCAAGAAATTTAGGTTATTTACACCTCTTTGTATAACTGAAAAAATATTTGTCATTGCTCTAAATAATTTAATTTACACAGACTAATTCAGAAACACATAAACTGAAGTGTAAACGTATATTAATGTGAGTTTTATTGCTGTGGAGCAATGTTATACACTTATATACACACCACACAGTCTGACCCCTAAAAAGAGACACCAGGGTGGGAAATGGTACGGGGATTTGGGTCTCAAAGAGGGACTGTCACTCCTAAAAAGGGACACTTGGGAGGTATGGTAAAAAAAAAGTATTGACATTATATATTCTGTAAGTCCATAAAATGTAGGTCAAAAAGGAATTTGTGCACTCTCATCAACCTTTGAATATCTAACAGAAGACCCCAACATCCTATATACTAATTTGCTAGGATGTTTGTCAGAAGCAGTCATGCGCAGTAGAGACTGCGCACGTTCAGGCAGTCTCTACTGCGCATGATTGCATCGCGTGAGTGAGGCGACGCAAGACTGCATTACGTGGAGTAGTGTGGTAGCAGCCTCTTAACCCTTTGAGTGCCAGAGGGGTGTGCAACGCATTGCAATGCATTGTGTACCCCTCTGGCACTCAAAGGGTTAACATTACCCAGACCTTGGCTCGTGTACACGGGCTTTTACGCTAGTGTTATCATAATTATTTTAACCCCTTAAATGGGATCTAGCACCCCTATACAGTGTGTTAAATGTTAGGTTATATAGCGACTAGGTGAATTTCATTATTAATTATTATTATTTATTTAACCCTATTTGGCCGAAAATTAATGTTTAAAGAGTGCACTTCCAGACAGACTGCGGTTACCAGCTCTGTACCGCAGTCTGTCACTTTCCTCTGCTCCCTCCTATATGCAGCTCCTCCGATTACGGAGACTTTGTCTGGAAGCTGGAGCGATCTCAATGGCATGTATTTCACATGTATTAACATGGCTATTTATATTGAGGAAGTGTTTCTTAAAACTTTTTTACTGCCTCTTTAAATGAATAGTAGTGCTTTATCTTAGATGTTCTAACTTTATTAATGTATAAATACATTTTACAAACTGGATTTATTTTCCTTAATTATGTTTACATACTTTGTATTGGCTATTACCCTTCTCTTACTTCCATTCAGTATACATAATTACATTTATAAGCTGGATTTATGTTTAGTTAATTATGCTTACTTTTCATTGGCTATTAGCCTTCTTCTCTTCCTTCCATTTTAGTGACATGAGAACTTTCTACCTGCAGTCTGTTTAACCCTTTGAGAGACAAAAAGGTATCCAATGCATTGCGTTGCAAAGCATTGGATACCTCTCTGGCACTCAGTGGGTTAAAGCAGTCGACATCTGCAAAGAGACTGAAAACTCTGTGAGAGAAGTCACTCTCATGAGAGAAACCTCTCCATTTCCTATTATTTTCTACTAGTGTAAAAGCCTGTGTAACACGGGCCAAGGTCTGGGTAATGTTAACCCTTTGAGTGCCAGAGGGGTACATAACGCATTGCTTTGCAATACGTTGTGTACTCCTATGGCACTAAAGGGTTAAGAGGCCGATACCTCACTGCTCCACACGATGGTCTTGCGTCGCCTCTTTCATGCGATGCAATCATGCTCCGTTGAGACTGAGGGCAGTCTCTACTGCGCATGACTGCATCGTGACAAACATTCTAGTGAATTATTATTATTATTATTAACACCTCAAACTTGAAAAAGAGGCTGCCTAGAATAACAGAGGAGCTGAAGAGAATTCTCTTAATTTCTTATTAATTTAAATGCATGTTTAACCCCGAGAATGCTAGAGGTCTGGAAAGCATTGCTTTACAAGTATACCTTGATAATATGTAGATTTTCCTGTGTAACCTTGCCCACTTCTCTTCCTGCTCCCCACATGTCCCGCCCACTTCCTGCTCATTTTCATATAAAATCCCTCCTTTCCTTGAAGTCCTACCCAATTAACCCCTTTTAGTGCCAGAGGGGTACGCAGTGCATAGCCCTCTGGCGCTGAAAGGGTTAAGATCCATCCACATTATGACACATCTTGTCATTTGGACACTCCCATACCCAGCATATGTTTTTACTTCAGATGCCACAATGCTTTTGGGGACATTTCTGCCAGTCAAGGGGTTAAAATATTAAATCTAGTGCAAGTTTTGTGAATGTATTTGTTTGCTGTAGTGAAGTTGGTTTGCCCAAGAAATGCTCACTTTTTTCTTTAAAGCGGAACTGCCACCTCAACTAAAGTCGCCCTGCAGTACTTAGGTTAGTGGCGACTATCTTAATAATCATTATTTTACCTCTCAAAAGTGCCCACGAATAAAGTTATCCTTAAGCTTCCGAAACCGGAAGCCAGGAATCACTACTGACATCTTGAATGTGTGCCTGCGCTGTCAGTCCTCTTCACCCTTCACAGGCATTGCACGCCCGGACGGCTCCGGAAGAGACTGATGGTGCAGGCGCACAGGCTGCAGTAACCTGGCCATCAGTCTTGGAAGCCTAAGGAAAACTTTATTCGGGGGCACTTTTGAGAGGTAAAATAATGATTATTAAGCTAGTCGTCACCTGCCTAAGTATTGCAGGGCGTCTTTAGTTGAAGTGGTAGTTTCGCTTTAAATGGCTAATAGGACCTTATTTATCAAGCAAAAGTAGTGCAACAAGACCTCTCTATTATTCAGGGTGGGTAAAATTTTCATTTAAATGTATGAGACTGGTCCCCCCCCCCCCCCCCCCCCCCGTGATGCTTTTGGTTTGTTCCAGAATTGTATGTCTTCAGGTTATTACACAAGGGCCATGGAGTTCTTGTGATCCTTTTGAAGATACAAGTGTTTTTTGGCAGACTGTAGGAAGGGGGGTGCGCATATTTGTAAAAACTGGTAGGAAGAAAATAAACTGAATTGGCTGAAAAGTAAGGTAATTTATACATTGAGAAAAAGAAAAGCTTCAGGTGAACTTAATTAAAGGGATGGTAGCATCCATAGAAAGGTCTAGCAGCATCACCACTGTACAGTTTTAAGCTACTGAGATATTGTACTTTTTTTTTGCCATAAGCGCTGTAGTTGAAAACTGACAATTTTCAGCTTTTTCTGTGACATATACCACATCTAGAAACCCTCTAAAATGTCCTCCTTTTCAGTAACCCCAAGAAATGTCCCACTGGGGGGAGGGGGTGTTATGCTTGGTATATGTGGTTCTGGCTATACTAGTGCAGTGGTACAAGGCTGGGAGGTCAGTGTATGTGGTTCTATTGCTATTGTGGGACCATTATGTTGGGTCAGTATGTTCTATGGCTACCATCGCTATGAAACAAGGCTGGGTGGTTAATATGTTCTGTTGGTGGGGAATTATGGTAATTGTAGTCTGGCAGCAGCTGGTGGGCCTCTCATTGTCCATCCTGGCTACTAGACTGTTGGACAAGGCTAGGTGGTTAGTATGTTTGGTACTATGACTACCGTGAGCCAAGACTGGAAGGTCAGTATTCATGGTTCTATGGCTACCATATAATAAGACTTGGGGGGGGGGGGGGTTACTATGTGTGGTTTTATGGCTACCAGGACAATGGAATAAGGCTTGGGAGTAAGTATGTTTTTGTTCTGTGGATAATGTGGACAATGCTGTGGGCAGTATGTGTTGTTCTGGTGCAGTGGAACAAGGCTGGGGAGTCAGGACCAAAAGAAAAAAAAAAAAAAAAAAAATCACTTTTTTTTTTTTTTTTTTTTATGGGAATTCCCACAGAAGACAAAACAGCTGTTTTTTTTTTCTCTTTGTGTTTGAACGTTTTCACCCATCCATACAAACAGTCCAATATAGGTACTGACATTTTTTGGCATCGCTTGTGCAATTGTCTATAGATAATGATTTGTGAAGTCTGTTAGTTCTGGGGAGGAGTGCTTTCAGTAACCCTTAACCCCTTAATGACCGGTGACAGTCCTGACACATTACTTGTGTCTGTGACTTTAGGACAGGTTGTGGACCTGGCACGTCATGGGTTTTGTGTTCACAGCGCTCCTGTAGGAGCTCTGTGAGCACTGCGGGAGTCTGAAACTGACTGCTCCAAGACCGGAGAGGTCAGTTTGAGACTCTTGTTCGTTGAGTCGGTACATGTGATCAATCACGTGATCAATCACGTGAGCCTGCTTGACTAATTATGATAATGTAGTAGGTGGATCCAACCCCAGCATTTTTAAATGGCCATTTTTTCTGTTTGGTTTTGAGAAAATGAACCTTTATTTGTTGGTGGGACAGCATGATACTTTATGGTAAATAGTCAATTTTCTGGGTCAGCATTACCTCACACTATGTTATGAATGAATCTAGCCAGGGTCTATGCATACTAGGGTAATTTCTAATACACAGTGAGTTGTACATTTTTTCCTGGAACTGAGGTAATTAACATACTGCTTGTGGAATTAGTAAAAAAAACAATGTCACACTGTGTCATCAAAATATAAAGGTTAATTTCTTCATATTCTTTTAACGAATTTTCTGTCCATGACCGTGAGCTCCCTATATCTCTTTCATAGCAGATCATTGTTGGTGACTGTGAAAACAATGTAGCACTCTCCCTGCTGAAGAAGTAACTGGACGGAGAAAGTTTAGGCCGCTCTCCCTTTCCAGTCTCATACAATTCCATCCAACTGAACACCAGATCACAATATGTCTGTATTGCTTCTAGCAGGACATGTGTCTTGCTCCTCACGTGTGTATTTATAAATGGAGCTTGAAGTTAAGCTGATGTTCCTAGTACACCGTTAGCTCTTATTTTATTCATAAATAGCATGTGGCTTGGTTTAGGGAGAAGAGAGTCTGACTTATTGTGTAGAAAAAATAAAAATAAAATAATAATGATATTAATAAAAAATAATAGAAAGTTAAAAGCAGTTTGTCTTTTCATGTTCTGCAAGTCAAAAAGTAAGTTTGGGATCACTTTAAATGATTTCTTAATTATTTGAGATAACCCCTCAAAGACTATAGGGGTACGCAATGCATTGTGATGTGCTGGGGTTAAACTAACACGAAGACCTAAAAATGATCTGAGTTAATATACACTTAAAGCGGAACTTGCACATATTAATAAGTCGCCCTTCAATCATTAAACATATGGCGACTAGCTTGATAATACTTGTATTACCTATCAAAAGTGGCCGATTCTAAAGAAATCCTTGATCTTCAGACCAGAAGCCTGTGCTGTCAGTCCCGGTCTCTGTAAGAAGCACTGCAGTGTGCCACACGGTAGCCAGAAAGGACTGATGGCGCAGGCACGCAGACCGCACTAACCTGGCCGTCAGTCTCCGAAGATTAAAGATTTCTTTAGAATCTGCCACCATTGGTTGGTAATACACGTATTAGAAAGCGAATCGCCATATATTTAACGTTTGAAGGGAAACTTATTAATATGTGAAAGTTCCACTTTAAAAACCCTGTGCTCCATATTTAGCATTCTGTTAAAAAAAAAAACAAAAAAAAACAAAACAAAAAAAAACACACACAGTGGCCCAGCACAAGTAATTTGTTTATCTCAAAGTGGTCTACGTTCCATCGCTGTCCTGACCCTAAATTTTCTGACCCCTTTAGTGCTAGCAGAGGGAAAATGATTTTGTTACATACTCCTGAGTGTCTTGTATATGCTCTGAGGTAGCAGCCATTCCTGCCTTTTCTGGAACTCCAAGTACCTTAACCAAAACCGGTGAGATAGCTTAGTTGTTTAGCACATCAGCTGTGGAATCTGTTTAAACATCAGGTTCTAGTCCCAGCAAGGTCAGTTTAGCCTTACAGAGAGACCCTCTCTCTAGGTCTCTGGGGGGCCAGGTGCCCTCTTGCGTTAATAGATATTTCTTCTGTGTCCCTATCCGCGGCGATAGAGACTAATGGGTATATGCTTGTGTCCCCCAGCTGGTGTAGGACGAAACAAAAAGTTCAAAAGGAAGCCCCCTGCTTCCATCGGCAGTCCTTTTTGGTCCTACATCAGTTGGGGTAGGGTGCATGGCAGTCGCTTCTACCTTGAATTTTCTTTTTTAGTTTTTCTTAGTAGATGGCCACATTCTTGCTGCCCGGTCTGGGGGAAGGATCTCCTGAAGCCCTTGCTCCGCTCTCCAGCCGGCATGGGACAGCTGCTCCGGTCTACCGCCTTGAATCTCCCACCTCTGGTAGAGATTTGGCAAGGGTACCAAGCTAATGCACTGACATCATCACCGTGCATTCCAAGTGTGGAACGTTCAGGCCATTTGGATTCAGCACATAGGAAACTCCAGAGAATGCTGCAACAGGCCTATGACGATCCCTTCTAACATACCTGGGACAACCTCTTCTAACCTGCCTCGCATAAGGGAGGGTAAGGACTTTGGGCCACTCCTTATATCCCTTTGAGTTAATTGTTTTTTGGCGGGGCCTATGTGTTCCATACTGAAACGCATGCCTAGGGCCCATACTATTTAAGCAGCTCCTTTTGGCTACTATAGCAGAAGAGGAAAACATTGTAATTTTGCCTGTTTAGGATTTTATTATACTATTCATATATTAAAAGTTAAGTTTTATTGTTCATATTGGTGTAATATGTCCTCCTCTGCAAAAGAGAGAGAGAAAGGCAGCACGGAAGAAGATAAGTCTTGTATGGGATGTTAGAATAAATTACCTGTTTCGGATGTATCAAAAGTATGCCCTGATTGTTTAAAAAAGGCTGCAAATAGTGAGGTACCATCCCAGTTCCAAGATTTTCTATCTTGGATGAAGACCTCCATGCAGGAAACTTTTAATTCCCTCCAGTCCTCTGCTGTCTCAAAGAAAAGACCCAGACTTGAGAATCCTGAAGAGGGTACTTCTTCTAGAATCATGGATATGGATGAAGACAGCCTGTTTGACAATCTATCTGAGTATTCATCTGAAGAAGAGGGAGAATTATTGGATGAGGACAGAGGTTCCTTTAATATAGAGAAAATGGAAACCTTTTTAAAAAGCATGTGTAAGATTTTAGAACTGGCCAAAGAGACAAAAGAACAAGGAATACTGGATGTGGCCTTCCTGGGGAAGAAGAAAGTAACCTCTGTTTTTCCAGTCCACCATGCAGTATCAGACTTGAATGGAAAGGGGACAAGAAAATTTCACCGTCAAGATTCCAAAGGATGTACCCCTTCAAGGAAGAGGAATCTGCTTTGTGGGTAACCCCTCCTAGAGTTAATGCTTCCATTGCCCAATTAACAAAAAAGACCACCCTTCCAATGGAAGATGACTTGTCACTAAAAGATCCTTTGGATAGGAGAATTGAAGCCACCCTCAAAAAACAGTTTGCCATACTTGGTTAAAGCATCAAAGCAGCTACAGTGTTAACCTGTGTTTCTAGAACAGTTAGAATTTGGCTATCTGAACCAGAAGGAAAAAATCAAATCCTCAGTGTCCAGATCCAAATTGATGAGGGAAGTCACCTCCATTAAAGAATCCATAGGTTTTTTTCCAAAATCAACAGGCTGTTTCAGAACCATCCTAGTCCTGAAGGCCCTGAATCGGTTTATAAGACCAAGGAGTTTCAAGATGGAAACGGTAAACTCTGTGACCCAAACAGTTCATCCTGTGACCTATCTCAAGGATGCCTACTATCACATCACAGTAGCTCCATGTCACCGCAGGTTCCTGATATTTTACTTCAAGGATCAGTATTGACAATTCAGAGTTCTTCCATTTGGGCTGTTCTCAGCCCCAAGGATTGTTTCAAAGATCCTAGCAGTAGCACTGGAACCCTTGAGATGAAAAGGGATAGCCATTCTCCCCTACCTGGATGACCTTCTGATTGTATCAGGGACAAAGACCGAAGCACAAACCAACACTCAGTTGACCCTTCAACATCTCCAGGACCTAGGATGGTTAGTGAATTACCAGAAAAGCCAGTTACAGCCCTCCAAAATACACAAATTTCTGTGAATGACCTTCAGCACTTGCAAGGGGACTGTAATTCTCTCCCCCTTTAAGAGTGAAAGGGATAGTCAGTCAAGTCAAGAACTTCAACAGAAGCAACATCCATACAGCCCATGATTACATGAAAATCTTGGGCATCCTGAATTCCGCCATCCACGTTGTTCCCATGGGCAAGGATCCACACAAGGCCACTTCAAAACCTGTTTCTATCCAATTGGAACAAAGATCCGGACAACATATCTCAAAGGATTCATTTGACACCCTGAGTAAGAAAACCACTGACGTGGTGGATCAACCCGAGGAATCTGGTGAGAAGATCTCCTTCTCTTCAAGACCTCCAATGGCAAAATGTATCAACAGATGTAAACTTGACAGGGTGGGGAGGATGCTGGAACAACCTCTCTCTTCAAGGAAAATGGTCACAACAGGAAAAAAGCCTCCATATATATCTCCTGGAGCTCAGCAATACGGCTCTGCCTCAAAAGACTGAAACATATGAAGGGCCATTCAGTTCGGGTAATATCGGACAGCATGGTGGCAGTCCTATACATGAGAAATCAGGGAGGGACAAAAAGCAGAGACCTGAACAAGGAAGCAGACAATAATATGGGCAGAAAAAAAAAATATACAAGCGTTATCAGCCATCCACATACCAGGGAATCAAAACCTCCAGGCAGATTACCTGAGCAGAAATCAAGTAAATCCAGGAGAATGGGCACTCAACAAGGAGGTATACAAAGAGATCACAAGAAGATGTGGTCAGCCAGTCATGGCAGAATGGGAGAACAAAAAATGCCAGATCTTCTTTTCCAGGACAAATCATCCAAGGGCCCAGGGTGTGGATGCCATGAATCAGCAATGGAATTTTCACCTAGCATACATCATCCCTCCAATCCTAGTGACTCAAAGTCCTCAGGAAAATCAAATACAAATGGGCAAACGTGATTCTAATTGCTCCAGACTGGCCAAGGAGAGTTTGGTTCTCGGAATTGATCAGTCTTTCTGTAGAAGATCCCTGGCCCCTTCTGAACAGATTGGATCTTTTATCCCAGGGCCCAGTCCTGCACCAGAATCCAGCCTTCTTGAGACTGATGGCCTGGAAGCTGAGAGGAGTCTTTTAAGATCAAGAGGGTTGTCAGATTCAGTTATTAGTACTATTATGGCAGGCCGGAAGACCTCCATCTCCAAGATATACTGTAGAATATGGAAGCCCTTCTCAGGCTAGTGCAAGAATGCAGGAATAGCAAGATCAGACATTAAAAACTCTCATGTTTTAAGTTTTCTTCAGGAAGGGTATGAAAAAGGTCTTCGAACATCATCCTTAAAAGTACAACTATCAGCCTTGTCAGCAATATTGGCCATTCAGTTTGCAGAGGACAATTTAGTTAAAAGATATCTAAAGGCTGTAACAAAAGTCAGACAAAGAATAAGAAGTTATTGTTCCTCCTTCGGACCTGAACATGGTCCTAGAGCAACTATCTTCGTGACCAAAGTTTGAGGCACTGGAAGAAATTCCATTAAAATTTCTCACCATAAAATTGGTCTTTCTTATCGCAATGACCTCGGCAAGGAAGGTCTCAGAAATCTAGGCACTCTCTGCAAAACCTCCTTACACAGTATTTCACCAAGATAAAGTAGTAGTAGTATTGAGAACCAGACCCACATTTAGATCAAAAGTAATATCAGATTTCCACCTTAATCAAGATATTATTCTGCCCTCTTTCTGTGCAAATCCTGTAGGGGTCAAAGAGGAAAAACTCCATACACTGGACTTCGTAAGGTGCATTTCGATCTATCTCAACAGAACCCAGAATTTCAGAAAAGCGAATTCCTTATTTATACATTTTTTTGGCAAATGCAAGAGGTCTACAGCCTAAAAATCCTCTATTTCAACGTGGATAACCCAATGTATTAAACTTGCCTACATCGAAGCGGGTAAAGATCCTCCAAAGTTCCTCAAGGCACACTCTACCCGGGCCCTTGCTACATCATAGGCCTCAAGGGCCTCTGCTCCACCTGAAGAAATTTGCCGAGCAGCCACATGGTCTTCGATATCCACCTTTATTAAGCACTATCGGATAGATGTACAAGCCTCCTCAGAGGCAAAGTTTGAGAGGAAAGTCCTTGAGGCAGCAGTACATTCAGGAGAGGTAATATTTATCTTTTTCTCCAATTATAAGTTCTTCAGAATATCATGTGAAGGGCAGGCACATGAAGTGAGTTTTTTTTATACATTTGTTTGGGGGACATGTTCTCTCTTTTCCCACCCATGATTTTACTGCTTGGGTATGTCCCATTAGCCTCTGTCGCCGTGGATAGGGACACAGAAGAAAGTGAGAATTTTTTCTTACCTATATTTCCTTTTCTTCTGTGTGCTTCCAATGCACTCCCTGCCCTTTTAACCTATCTTTAATATATTTTTCAGCTTTGACAATAGATGACTGCCGATGGAAGCAGGGGGCTTCCTTTTGTACTTTTTGTTTGGTCCTACACCAGCTGGGGGGCGCTAGCATATACCCATTAGTCTCTATCGCCATGGAGGGACACAGAAGAAAAGGAAATATAGGTAAAAAAATGTCTTCCTTTCCAGCATGAACTTCTCATTTAGGGAATGGCATATCACAGCTTCTTCCATTCTCTCACTGATAAATGAATGCTGCCAATATCTGTTAATGTTGTAACCCCTTCAGTACCATAGGGGTGTGTAATGAACATCCCTATGACACTGAAAAGGGTTAAGGGGGCAATGCTGTTTGTCTTGCTTAAGTCTGAGTGAATCATCTCCGATCCTCCAGTGAGCAATTGGGGGAGCAGAGAGTATTCACTCAGGTGTCAGGTAAGGAAATTCGACCTCCCTCCCCTTGCATCCCTAATTCTTAGTGCATATGGCAATGTGTGCCTCCATCACCATCCCAAATATAGCCCACCTTTTTCTAGCCTCTTCACATTCATGGCATTTTTTTTTTTACATGGTTCCATATTTTTTTTTATGAATAAAATAAAACTATAATGTATATATAATTATTTAAGGCCTTATGGGCAGTATTCAGTTAGCTGAAGAGGTGCAGTTCTGGAGCAAACCAGCTTCACAATATGGGGGGAAAACCCCTCATATTCCCTATGATTTAAAAATGCCATTTAACCACTTAAGGACCATTGACGTGGCAGGACCGTCACGCTAGTCCGGCACTTAAGGAAAAGTGACGGTCCTGGTACGTCATGTAGGAGCACGGTGAGTAATACCGGGGACTAAAGTTGATCGCTCCAAGACCGGAACGATCTCTTTCATTCCCCCGTTCGTCGTGCCGCCCCACATGATCAGTCACATGGGACGGCATGTCAAACTTTCCTATCTGGTCCCTGGGACCGCTGGTCCTTAAGGGGTTACGTTTCTTTGCAATGCATTGGACACCTCTTATAATTCAAGGGGTTAAACATTCCATTTAAATCAGAATATTCAGTTGACCACTATGTTGCTTCTGATCCACTCCAGAATTGCAACACTTGCTTTACATTTTTGTTCTGGAGATCTTTGCCATGTTAACCACTCTAAACTGTGACTTTAACATTCATTGGCCCATATTTATAAAAACAAACAGGGGTTATTCTGAAGTAAACCAACTGCACCATAGGGGATACAGTGAAAATTTCCAAATCCACTTGCACTTGACTACAGCTTTTTAACCTCTTGAATGCTAGAGGGGACGCCGATGCATTGTGAAGCAATGCATTGGAGACCTCTCTAGCTTTCATGGGGTTAAAAGATCATTTTAATTACCTATGGTGCAGTTGGTTTACTCCACAATAACTCCATTTTTTTAATATTTTATAGTTTTATAAATAAGGACCTTTGCACCCACTTAAACAGGGGAGTGGAACATGTTGATAGACTTCAGATCCCATCATCCTTAACCCCTTAAGGACCATTGACATGCCAGGACCATCACGGCGGTCCAGCACTTAAGGTCCAGTGACGGTCCTGGCACGGCATAGAGTTCAGGGCTCCTGGCGCGGCTGTAAGCTCCAGAAGCCCTGAACAGGAAGTTTAAAAAACAAAAAAAAGCCCTGTGGTCCTCAAATGCCGGCCACACGCGCATGCCGGTCCTTAAGGGGTTAACCAGCAAATGGGCTAAGACTCCAAAAATATAATTCACTTTTTCTTTAACCCCCTGCGTGCCAGATGCATGTGTGGTTGCAAGGCATTGCAAAGCACACCATTGGCCCTCCAAAGGGTTACATTTTTTACAACAAACTCAGCCATGATATTAACCTTGCTTGATGTAGTTTTAAAAAATTGTTATGATGACTATCGCTTCAAAAGCTGGAATTATGTGAATATTGGTTTGATTTGTTTTATTGTTATGTTAAAGAAACAGTCCAAGTTTATTATTAAAAATGTTAGATGGCTCATCCAGCTGTGTAAAACTTTTAGTGCTATGAGACTTATCCTTTCAAAAGTATTACGGCTTAGATTTGTTTAATGAACAGTGCCAACTAGTGTTCAAAAGGCATTTTTTTAAACAATGCTTTCTATGGGAAAGCTTGAGTCACTGACTATGGCTCTCCATAGTAAGTGAACAGTACCCTTTAATGACCAGAATTAGAAAATTGCAGCGCAATGCAAAAATGTATATGATCTTTAATAATTTTTTAATTAAAAATGTCTCAGCAGTGGGAATACTCTTGCATTACTCAGTAGGAAAAGATCTATTGCATATATTTTTAATAAAAAAAATGACTGCCCCTATACTGAATAAAGTGTTTTATGCATTAATGAATTGGTCCATATGAGTAGCATATAGATCTGTTATGTAATTTAACCCTTTGAGTGTCAGAGGTTTAGGAAACTTTGTCCGAAGAGGCCAGGCACTTTTACAACATTTTGCTGTCAGTCTCCCTGAGGTAACTTTCTAGTTCTGTATGGAAAACTATATATTGTTGTGTGTTTGTTCTAAGGGGGGGAGGAATTCAGCTTTTTCATAGTGCATCGCCTGAATTAAATTGTACATTGTGTGACAAACTATGATGTCAAAAGCAAAAAAAATTATTTTGCTAATATTATACACTATATATCAAAAATATTTAAAGATGGTCGTACATGTTTCAGTTATTTTTAAAAGTCCTGAACCCCCTGATTACAAAAATTCCAAATATGTATTGTTTTACCTACATGCTTGGCCTATGCAGCTTCCTAATTACCAGGAGCTCAAAAGGGTATAGTCCATTTTATGAACTAAAAATGCACATTTGATTGGTTACATGGTAAAACTACTCTATGCAATACAATAACTATATGAAAGTACACTAACATATGACCTTCTACATGAAATGATGAAGCAAGGAAATTTTGTTTAGGGTTAATTTCTGAAAACCCATTTTTAATGTCTGAAATGATTGTACAACATCTCAAGCAAGCTTAGGCTAACAAACCAAAATGGTATGAAATATAAATAACACATTCCCTCTCAGTAAATTGATATCCAGTATGTATATGTGTAAAAATGTGTTCTTCCCCTGGACCCCAAATTGTTAACAGCCCATTTCTACTGACATTTTCATTCCGCCATAATGCACTATATATATATATATATATATATATATATATATATATATATATATATATATATAGTATGAAGACATAATTACCCCATAACATCAAAATAACCCCCCTAAAAGAATACATTTCCTAAAAGAAATATCCAGCTGCATAAAATGAAGGGTTGCTTGCCTTTCTACTCTTAACTTCATATACACAAATATTTTCAGAAAGTGGTGCTAAAAGAAAAAAAAAAATGGCATTATTTTACATTTCTACCTCTTCAAATGTACAAAAATCATTGAAAACTATGGAATTTACTACTGTATTTATTAGCTACTGCTGTTCTGACAAAAATGTAATTCCGTTGTCATTAGCTAAACTACTTTAGGGGGTAGGTAGACTGCTCAAAGATGCGGGGAGTGGGGGACAAAACAAAGGAAATAGTACTAAGTGTTGCTTTATTGTATCACTGACCTCATAAAACACAATGATTTATTGCCAAGATATTTCCCAAGAATAGCAGGAACATAAGGGTAAAGAGTTATCTTATGCAACAACGGATATGCGATCCAAATTGCGTATAAAAAGTATAGTCTGTACCACTATGTAAACACTCATGGCTTTCTATATATGACAAGTCTATGTGCATGAAAATCCAATATAATACCACGATTGATATGCAGGACTTTTTGCGAGTCATATACAGAACCAATATAGATGTGCCCTTACTTTGGATGCAGGAAATGTAGGCCCATCTGATACCCAAAATGTAGATACACTGTAGCAAGAAATAGTTCTGGTACAGGTGTACCCTTATTTGAAGGACCTGTATAAAAGACATGTCTGGTAGAGAGTAATCGGGCCCACTACATAGTGCTTTTTCTGTTCTCCAGGCTCAGTTCTCTCTCTCTCTACAATGATTCATACTCGATCCTCTCTCTTGATCACTGACGTGACGGGACTAGAGGAGGGTGTGTGGATAGTAGGGGCAGTGGAGTCAGGCTAGGTAGTCAGTATGTGTGGGGCTCTGTGATTACCAGTAGACCCAGGATGGGGGTTAGACAGTATATGGGGGCTCTGTGATTGTGATTACCAGTAGAACAAGGCTGGGGTGCCAGGCCGTGTATTTGAGATATATGTGGCTACCAGTGGACAGTGGAACCAGTCTAGGAGTTGACAGTGTATGTGGGGCTGTGTTAATACCAGTTGACCCAAGTTGGGGATCACACAGTGCATATGGGGGATCTGTAGCTACCACTGGAAGCCAGGCTAGGGGGTCAGATAGTGCATGTAGAAAGTCTTGTGGCTATTAGCAGGCAGGGGAACAAAATTGTGAGGTCACACAGTGTATGTGAATAATCTGTGGCTACCAGTGGGCAGTGAAGCCAGGCTAGGGGGTCAGGCAGTGTATGTGAGGAATCTTTGGCTACCAATGGGCAAGGGAAAAGGGTGTGTGGGGGCAGACAGCATATGTGTGGAATGTGGCTAACTGTGGAGAGGGGATCCGTTCTGCATTATGTGCATTTCTGTATATACATGATTGGTCCCATACAATTAAGAGTTAAAACTTGCTTACTGTGCAGGAAAACTTTTCCTACATGCAGGGCAAGTCTGAAGTGTCTCCCTGCACCAGGAGTGCAGGAAAAAGCTTCTAAGCGCGAAATCGGAATATTCACGACTTTGGCCGTGCAAGCCCACTTTGCCAGCAAAGTGGAAATTATGAAATTGGAACTCAACGTGGCAAAGGTATATTATCACATAAAAGGAAAAGGTTTGATATCCATTTAAAAGGACATTATTGGCAGGCAATGGAGTTCAAAAAAGCATATATTCCTATCCAAGATTTCTAAAAATTATTTCCTATTCCTTTATACAAGCTCCTAATAAACAGAAAGTGAAATATATATAGAATCATTGCGTTAAACAAGCAGAAGAAAGACTTTGGCCTGAAAATGATGGATTTTAACAGAAAACAATTATCTCTGATTAAGGTTATATTATTTTATTAATATTCCTG